>OU343219.1:10335048-10606763 GCA_910596185.1 Chrysanthemum makinoi
GTTAGGTCACAGTTTTACCACACAAGCTTATAAGAAAGAGATAAAGGCGATTGAACAAGTAAAACTCACACACACACACATTATACTATAAAATGGTTTAAGAAAAGAGAGTGAATGAGAGAATAACTTGAACAACCAACCTTCAAATGAAGGTTTACATAAGGTATTTATAGGCAAGGAGCTAGGGCAACACTCCTACTCCTTCCCTTTCTCCTATGGGCTTGGGCCTAAGCTCATGGGCCTTCTACATAAGCTTAAGGCTAATAACAAACATAAAGGCCATAATAAGCTAACTATTACATATGAGTAACTAACACATGAATAAGGTTTAGGAGTGATTCCAACAATCTCCCCTCAGTGTTATTACATATAGTAACAAACACTCAAGTGTTGGTGATGAAAAAGCGGTGAAAGCGTTGATGTAATAGTAGCTGGCGTCTTCGACATTCTTCTTTCTTGTGAGAAGAATTGCCTTGATTTGAACAATCTCCCGGTGTAGAGATAGTTTACTTTGAACGGTTATGCTTTGGCGTCATCTTTAACTTTGTTCTTTGATCATTGTTCTTTGTGGTGAAAGTGATAGTATGTTGTTGTGCGCATCAAATCGCCTCAGTGCCTTCGCACTCACGGTGTCTCCGTCATTCTTCAACATGCTCACCGGCTCTTTGGCGTTGGAATTCATTCTTGATGGAGTTCTTTAAGTCTTTAACTTTGTAGATTCTCTATATTGATGAAGAATCATTATTTGTTGTGTTGCTTTAAGATATAACTTCCATTAGTGATGATGTTGGCGTGAGCATGAGAAGAATCTGCACGATCATTCCGCTCGAGAGCTTCCATAAGAAGAAAACATTAAAACGATTAGTAATAAGCGGGTTCCGGCACTTACAAGTTTGAACCGAGAGTGTTACGGCATAGTGTGAAAACACAACTCTAATTCTTACAAAGGCGTTCTGAATCGAGAGTCCCACAAGTGAGATAACACGATGTACCGAAGTACACCTACGATTCGGATGAGTCGAGGTACACGAAGCATCACCTCACGGCGTAGACGTTTGAGACCAAAGCGCAATCCGAGGGGAGTTCTTGGCGACTGTTTATGGAAATTTTGATGTTGACCACGGCGAGAGTTTCCATTCAATCGCGAGGATCACAAATGTGAACCTCTCATAAATGTTCTCGACAGATTTCTAAGATCTGTGAAGGACTTCGATATGAACCACGATAATCTTATTGTTGATTCAAGTGATGGTCGTAAGTGTACCTAAGAGATGAATCTCGTGGCTCTAGACTCAATAGTGCGGTTTTGGTTTTCGGCGGAGACTAGGGAGAGAGTCTCCTTCTTCAATACCGGCAATCTCTAAGAGAAAGCCGATAGTTTACGTAGGGTTCCCTGTGAGAATGAAACAAGCTTGTTTTGAGAGAAACTTGAGTGGCTAAGAAGGTTTAGTGCATCGTCACTTTGGGTCCATGGCGACTTTTAATCTTCAATACCGGCGTCACTAAGTGACAACCCATTAGCATATGAATTGAACCGATTATGCGCCCTAAGTTGAATAATCTACAGGGCTATTTCTTTTCACCCTTTTCTTTGCATTTCTTTTTAATTCTTCAACTCCTTCTTTCTCCGATTCTCATTTTCTCCTTTTTACAATCATACCTAAGGACTTCTAAATACTAACTATTTGTGTTGTCCTTGGGTAGATCCCTCCGACTCTGGCGGATCATAGGACGGTTATTCCTAACCTTAGTCACCTTATAACTCCATGACTAACCTATGTTGCCATAAAACCACTGATGTGAAAAATCTCTCAAAGTGTTTGTGAATGAAAAACATTTTAGTACCCTTTGTTGAGATAAGATTTTGCATAAATACTCCCCCTCCACATGTGCTTAAGAGTTTTAACGGTTAAAATGCAGATGAGGAAAAGCGCGCACTTTTGAATTGATTAACTCAAGATAGACAATTCCCCGCGAGACGGTTCGTTGGCATAGTTAAAGAGAAGCATTGTCAGCTTTTAGGTGACAACTAGCTCTAATAACTACCTTGAAGGTGTAGACAATCCTCGAAGGTTGTCAAACCGTCGAGTTCATGTCTACCAAGAGTTTCTCGAATGGTACATTCTACTCGAACAAGTCCTTTCGAGACCGTTTACATCACTAGCGAACTAGCTTGAAATTATTACCGTCAGGGACAAGTCTTTTCGAGTTACTAACAGGTTAAGCATCGTCAATTCGTTGGTTAAGTCTAAGCACAAGATTCATTTGCATTTTACACAACATATTTCTTATCACACATTTTCTCCCCTCAAAAATGGCATATTAAAGTGTTATTTTTGAAACGTTTGAGAATAAATATGACCATTTCGAGTGTTAGGGAAGAATGACCACTGTGAACAATTTGTGAACAAAGTTTCAAATACACCCCTCAACAAGTGATATAAACGGTTGAGGTTTTGAAAAACATAAGAGGAAGTACTTGTTCTTTTGAGCAAAACCTTGAAAAATGAAAGGTTTGATAGGTTTTACTCAAAGTAAGCTCCTTTATAAGGATTGTGGCGGCGCGTACCACGGGGTCCTTTATTTACAAGTGCGGGTTGTACAGCTGTAATGTGTGCACAAGCCATTGACATATATCAATCAAACATCAAAATTATATGAAGAAACAATTCAAGGGTACAGTGCGTTGATGTTCCCGGGGAGTGTGCGCAGGCGTTGAAAGCGGTTATGTTAATCACAGGTGCGACCAGACATAACTCTCCAATCGTCACGAGCTGATCCCTTCGAAAAAACCGTTCATCAATCATTGTGATGATCCGTCTCACATCCCTCCTTTCACGAGAATTCCGCGCTTAGGAGACCCAATTTTTAAAGTATATCCTTCAACACGTATGCCAATCCATCCTAACCGGCTTCAAAGTATGATCCCGAACTTGTGGAGTTAAGCTAGCCGCATAAAAGCGATTTCTTTGAAGTTCACTACGGTAAACAACGCGAAAGGTTTCTTTGATGAGTGTATATTGAGATATGGTTGATGTCGGAAGATCAAGCTTTGGAGGAGTGAAGTTGACACGCGTCGATAAGATTCAACGGCCGGTATTTGGAGATCTTCTACAATTTCCTTGATGACAATGCGTCTTATGAAGATGAGAAGTGACTTGATAAATTAGCGTTGTACTGCGGTTGAGAATTGTCTCATGCGACCACGTACTTTGGCAAGGTACATGTCTTGATGTCATTGAGAGACAAATTCTCAAAGTCGACTTCGAGAAAGCATAGTCCTATTCATCTTGTCGTTTGACTACGATCTTCTTTAGGAATGTGTAGTCCCACTTAGACGAAAGATCAGCGTGTATGATGGCAGCGATATCTTTAGAACTATACGGCATGTTGAGACTTACGAACCTGGCGGCTACGTAGTAGATTCGATCGGCGTTACGGCGATGATGAATCCCATACAATGCATCTCGGTTATTGTATGCTTCCAGCTGTGTTGGAGAACAAGTGATTGGCGTTCCTCAATGGCTATGCGGTTTGAGTAGGCAGTTCTTTGGGAATGGAAGTGTCAATGATGTAGCGTATTTTCTTGAATCATCGCCACCATGTAGAAGAAAATCCAAGTCTTTGTTGAAGAAATATCTGAAAGGAATCCTTGGTTCATTTGGTTGGCCAAGTGTTGGTAGAGGTTTGGTCCAATCGATGTAGTATGGAGGGTTGTCCCTTTGTGTGAAGTCAATGTTTGCTTCCGGGTTGAGCCAATCCATGTTGTTAGACATAGCTCGAGCAATGTTTTCAAGGTGATATTCGACCTCGAGGGCACTTTCGAGACTATCTTTTAGAGTTGAAAAGCTTCATTCTTGATTCGCTTCACTTTCAGTTTCGTCATTTTCTTCCCATGGAACTTTTCTTGCAAAATTTTAGCATGCTCCAATGTAGAACCGTCTACCAAATCGACCTTCTTGAGGGTAGGGAGTGTTTTTAACAAGAGTAGCAAACCATTCAAATTCCTTTGTTTTATCGTCATCTAGCCATGATACGACGTCGGTCTGAGGCGTCTTCTTCTTCTTCTTTTTCGAAGGCCTAGATGATGATTACGGTTTTGAACTTGTTTGGGAGTGGGGGGTTGTTGTAGGGGCTCAAGGACCTCTTCATCGTCACCACCCGTATACTCAAAGTGATCATCGGTTTTTGAGTCGGGGGTGGTAACTTCGGAATAGATCACGAGGTTTTGGTAGAAGAAGGAGAGGAGCCGTTGTGGAGGAGGTTGCATCATAGAAGATTCACGAGGCTTCCTTACGGCGTTTAGGTGCGAGTCTTTATCCTTATCCTTGTCTTCATCGTCTCTAGGGCGTTTAGACTTTTGCCGAATCTACAAGCTTCTTGAAGTTGGTAGTCCGGCAATGCTTGAAACAACTTTCCTTCATCAAGTAAATGTCCCGGTCGTCGGAGACATTTGTGTAACAAGCTTGGCCACCAATTCATTATCCGAGAAAACTACTGGATCGGTTGGATTGATTGTGACGGTTAAGGGCGTTGATCGAATAGTTTGCTTGGCGTTCTGCATAAGATTTGGATAAAGTTGTTTGGTGAACAACTCCTTTGTGACTTTAGGAGCGATACTCGAAAGGTACTTTTAGTGTAGCCGATCATTTCGTTCAGTTCCTCTTGGCGGTGATTTTCATGAATTCATGCGAGCTTACAAACTTCCTTTCTCCTTTCATCTTTTCATGCTCGTCATATAGATCTTTGTATGTGATCGGCAAAGAAATTCAGCTTTTGTTGAGCATGTTTTCTTTCGACTTGTTTGGCAGCTTTGGTAATCCGTTCATGAGCTTGAGAAATCCAAGATTTAGATGGTTTCTTCAGCAGTTTGGATGATGATTTGGTTGACTTCTTTGATGGTGGTGGCGAGGTGAGAAGGCGAATCTGATGATGAAGAGATATGAGGAGACTCTGGATCCTTCGGAGGTTAAGAGGTTTCTTCCTTTGATCGTGAGGACTATCTAGAAAAGCGTATCATAATCAACATCTTGATCTTTTGGACTTCTCGGTTTCCGGTTCCTCAAACTCATATTCGATAGTATCCTCCACAAGCTTTTGTTGTTGCACAAGAGTGGTGGCACCGGCTCCCTTATCGGGTTGATTAACCGCATCGGGAGATGGTTGGAGTGGCGGCACCACTTGATCCTCCGGGACCACCCATTTGGTCTTTAGCAAATTCTTGAGCTTTGTGAAGGTGTCTAACGATATTAAACTTCTTCTGTGTATAATATCGGTTGCTCTTCTTCTTCATCGAGCTTTCATCATAAGGTACAAGTACATGAGTCTTTCCTTTTCCTTTGTCAAATTGGTGGACTTGGAGGTTTAGGCTGATGCTTGAAGGAGGTGTTACGGTTCTTGATTGAGTAGGTAATCTCTTCATCACATTGTCGGTACCTTGAGCTTTCGTCCACAAGCTTTCTTTGCGGTTCAGGTGTGGGAATAGGTTGACTTCCTTCGGGAACAATCCTTTTTGAGGAGGATTCCTTTGGGAAGCTTCCTATAGATCGTACTTGTAACACTTCCACCACTTGCCTCTTACGGTCCTCCGGTAGGTGTACGAGAAGATTTTTCATCAAGATGACCAACTTTGCCTTCTTTTACGGCTAACCGATACCTTTTATATGTTTCAAGCTTTTTGATTTCGGTTGGTAGAGAAGGTGATCGGGTAATACGCGTACCTGTTTCTTTGTTGGCGATTCTTTGATTCGATGACGGATAGTATGGGTTCGATCAATATGTCATGATTATCTGGGTCATTGAGCCTCATGGGGATATCAGGATGAAGTCCAAGTGCTCTCTGGATCAACAATTTGGTGTATCTGACATAGGGAATCTTGGAGCCAAGCTTCTTGTGAAATGCATCATGTCCTCCCCATATCGATTGCTTCGATTTCAATGTCCCTCTTGTTGATCAACGACCAGAAGATTTGCAGTTCCATGAGCTTGGGATGCTCATAGCCTTGTATCACGACCAGAGACAGATTTGGTGATGATCATGTAGAGTGTTCTCCATGGTTGAGGAATATACTTGAGCTCCACGTGAGAGTGCTTAGTAATGATTCACGAAGCTTCATCATAACCAATATCTATCAAAATTTGGTTGTCTCTTGATAGGGGTAGCAAAGAAGTGGTTGGGCGATGTCGGGAATGATGAAACGACCCGTAAGTCGGCGAGGAGTGATAGTGACTTGTTTGTGATTAAGTGTCACATTCACACGCACTTTGACTGATCCTCTGCATAGAATCCGAGAATTGTTGAATGTAGACCTGCAGGCGTGGCGAGTGTGAGAGCATGTTACGGTAGGGATGATTCCTGAGAATATCCACGGCAATCAAGACAAGAAGATTACGAGCAAGTGAGGGTGTCAAAGTCAACCCTAAGGTTGTTCTTTCCAAGCTTTCTCGGATAACCCTTTGGGAAGATATCAGCAATGGTGAGAACTCGATGCATCCACATTCATTTGTTCGACCATGTCGATACGAAATAACATTAGCCAAAAGAACCAACATATCGAAAGACATAGTGTTAGTCAACGGAAGGTCTTATTGTCTAGTTATTGAATGTACAGTGTCAATGATTGTTACGAGTCCTAAGTCACTTGTTTGTTCAATAGTCCAATGGCGTCGTGAAATGTTTCGTGAGTTAGTTAACTTTAAGTTTTAAAGTTTATGTTATCACTTATTGTTCACAACATATCAAGCGATTAAGTTTATTAGTGACATTATTGGATTCGTGACGTTATGATTAGTTTATTTACAAGTTTGTACGCGTAACAATTCATTATGAAGGTCAATCCAGGCTTAAGCGTAGTTTTGGCAAAGTTAGCGTAAGCAAAAGGATGATATACTGGCGTGAGCGAAAACTTACGCGTAGGATCTAACTACGGCGTAAGAAATGTTCTGCGTAGGAAAAGGGGACCTTATGCGTAGAGCTTACGCGCGTGGCGTATAAATACCTTCGGCGTAAGGCTTACTCGTAAGTAGACCTTATCGCGTGAGGTCCTTGTTCGCATATCCTTCACGGGATCTGGCGTAGTCCCATTGTAGAACCTTACGCGTAATGGTTATGCGTAGAATTATTCTTCCGCATAACTTGACTACGCGTAGGGTAATCCTTATGCGTAGAGTTTCAAATGACCTTGATTACGAATATTAAAGCGTAGCAAAGCACGAAATAAAGTTCATCAAATCATCAAATTTAACACAAAACATCATTTTATCAACAAAACATGGCATGAATCATTCGTTAATAGTTATGCGTAGAAAGTCATACGCGTAGGTCAAAACCCTAAGGGTTAAGATTTACGCATATGATTTCTAGCCATGGGATTTGCAAACCAAACAAATTACGGTAGTCTAAGATGTTGTGAGAGTCTATAAACAAGTTATAACATCTAATTCGTTGAATCAAAATTACCCAAAGTTATGAACTTTAAACCTAATTCCAAATTGTTAAACAATTTAGTGTTTCTACGGGTGGTTAACAACCTTGAAAATCATCAATTCATCAATATGTGAACATAACCCAACAATCTTTTTGACCAAAACACTTCACATTTGAAAATACCCAATTCGACTCATAAACCTAATTTTCAAAATCATTAATTAAGTGTTTACGGGTGGTATTTTGAGGCATAGAAAAGATATTATTGATGTTGTAAAAGCATTTTGACACAATCTTTTTAGCCACAAACACACAACACATGATCATGTGTTCATACGTATCGTGAAGAACACAAAATCACCCATATAAGTAAGATTTAACCGTTGGATTTGTTTGAAAATCAAAACCAATGTTTAGAAACTTGTGTTAGAATCGGCTGCCACAAAAACACTTATTGATGATCAAAACTTGGATTTCTTGAGTGAATTTATCGTAGGATTAGTAGGTTAAGAGTAATAAATGTGAAGTGATAAATTAGGTGGAAAAGTTTTATTAAAATAACTTTAACTTTTGGCAGTTTTGGTCCCTCCACCTTTTCCTTTTTCATACAAAGCCATTTAATTTCCATTTTGGTTACCAAACAAAGATTTTAAGAAAGAAACTTGACGACACTCCCCTCGACTTAAGAAATAATGAAAGGTTATAAATTTAGTCAGAGGTGTCATTAACGAGAAAAGTTTACCACCATTGATAAAAGACAACAACAGGGATATATAACATGCAAGTACACGATGTTTTGAAGCGGTTAAAGTGATATTTTTTCTCCCCTCAACACTAGATCGAAAAAATACTGAATTTTGAAAGATTATAGTGTTGACGGAAAAAATGTACTTGCAATGTTGAAAGAAAATAGATAGAAGAATAATTTTGTTGTTTTTTTATCAGGTTTTATATTTTTGTATTTTGTTTTTGAAAAATTATTTACAAAAGATATTTTGGTGTTTGACAGGTTTTTAAGACTGTTTTAGGAGGTCATCAATTCCTCTTGAGTCAAACACCTCATACCAATCCGGTGGACCAACTCATTAAACCTAGCGGGAGGCAAGGCTTTGGTGAGAAGATGCGCCAATTGGTATTCGTACCCACAAAATATAATTCAACGATACCACTGTTCCCGTGATCCTTGATGAAATGATATCGAAGATCGATGTGCTTTGATTTTGAGTCTGAGCGAGTTGCAGATGCGCAATGGCACTCCGATTGTCGCGATACATCGGGATTACGTCAAATCGTAACCATAGTCTTTGAGTTGTGTTCTCATCCAAATGACTTGAGCACAACATGCGGACACATGGCTACATATTACGCTTCGGTTGATGGCGATGTACAATCCGCTTCTTTGATTGCCATGACACCGGTTTATCACCAAGAAATTGTAAAGCTCACGAAGTACTTTTCCGTGAGTCTAAGCATCTGCGGGTGGCGTCTGAAAAAGCGATTAGTTCAAAACCGTGAATCCTTGGATACGGATCCCCAAGTTAATGGTTCCCTTTATGTATCGGAGGATTCTTTTAGCCTCGAGAGAGGTGGGTTTGTTGGTCGCGGCCGATAGCGAGAGCAAAGATATACGGCAAAGACAATATCAGTCGCTAGCTGTTTAGATACATGAGAGTCCCAATAATACTACGGTATTTTGTAGGGTCCACCAATTTCCCATGTAAATCGGCGTCTAGCTTCTTGGTATGAGCCATTGGTGTGGCATAGGTGTCACAGTTTTCCATTCCAAATTTGTTTAACAATTCAAGGGCATATTTGGAGTGACTCAAGAAAATACCACGGGGTGATTGATGAACTTGTAGTCCTAGAAAGAATGTGAGTTCACCCATCATAGACATTTCAAAATTTTTCTTCATTAGTTTTGCAAAAGCGATTGAAAACTGTTTATGTGTAGACCCAAAAATGATGTCATCCACGTAAATTTGAACAATTAAGATATGTGCCCGTGATATTGTATAAAAAGAGTTGGGTCAACCGAACCTTTGGTGAAATTATTAGCAATGAGGAAGGATGATAGCTTATCGTACCATGCCCGGGAGCTTGTTTGAGACCATCTGAGCTTTGTTCGGTTTGTAGGCGTGATTCGAAACTTCGGGATCAACGAATCCATCGGTTGGTGACATAAACCGTTTCTTTAAGTTGTCCATTGAAAACGCGGTTTTGACATCCATCGATAGACCGTCATATTCATATGAGCGCGAAGAAATATCCGAACGACCTCAAGGCGAGCAGCAGAGCAAAAGATTCTTCAAAGTCTATACCCTCTTCCCCGACGATAACCCTTAGCCACCGAGGCGTGACTTATTTCGGATAACATTTCCTTGACATCAATTTGTTTTCCAAATCCATTTTAGACCAATGGCGTAGACTCCTGTTGGTCTTTCAACCAATTCCCATACTTCAAGGCGTTTGAATTGGTTGAGTTCTTCTTGCATGGATTCAATCGGTTGTCTTTTGTCATTCGTCTTTGATGTTTTTAGGTTGAATTGGCAGCGGTGAGTGCATAAATGCAATGTTCACCGTGTGAAGCGTTGTCTTGTAACGGCCGTTGATTGGGTTGCCAATAATGTTTTCTAGAGGATGGTCTCTTGTCCATCTATGTGTGGAGGGTTGATGTTGGATATACATTGTGCGGTCGAGGATTCAAATGGTTTGTTGAAGATTCGCGACATCAGTGCGGCGATCTCATTAGCAAACGAGTTAAAGAACGCATTTGGATCAAAATCTGCAGGTGGGGGTACTTCATTGAGAATATCATCAGCCGGTTCATCATTGTTGGAAGCGGTGTGTTCAACTGTTGTGGTGGAGTCAAGCGGTGTAGGTGCATCGCAACAGTAGTTGTTGTAGCAGTGTATCGGGTATAAGAGTATTATCGGGTTGAGCGGTGAGCTTAGCGGATACACACCGAGACGTTCATCAATATCGTCAGCGAGCGAGCAAATAACCTTTCCATTTGTTGGCGAGTAAGCGGGGCTTTGTTGGTGATGATGGGGTTTGGGGAAGTTTAGCGGTTGTGTCCGGATTCCAAGCTGTTATACTCAGAAGCCATTTCCGTAAGTTCATCAAAATGAGCATGAATCGTTTCCATCACACGTTTTTGTACGGCGATTCGGTTCGGAAACCTTTGAATTATCACGATATCAGATAAAGACTCCAATATTAGCTTTGGCTTTGAGCTTTCCAAAGTCATCACGATCATTATTCGGATAGCAAAGAGATCCAAATACATGAAAGTGTTTTAGATTCGGTTTTACTGTATGGACAAGCTCGAAAAGTGTTTTGTTGTGGCGTTTTGTAATCATAGATCGGTTTTGAGTATAGCATCAGAGAGATCTGACTTACGCCCATAAGTAATCTGGGAGTTTAGCATTGATTAACATTGTTCTTGCAGCTTCCACTAGCGTTCGGTTTCGTCTTTCGACAACTCCGTTTTGTTGGTGTATGCGTGCAATAGATGTTTGATGTTGAATTCCCCCTTTCTCATAGAATTCACGAAGGGTTTGGTTAACAAATTGATTGCCTCTATGCATTACGATTATCGAGCGGTTTGAGTGCGAACTTGTATTTTCGTTAGAAAGGTGATGATCATTTGTGGAGCTTGATCTTTGCTTGGAAGAAAGTAGACCCAAGTCCAGCGTGAATAGTCATCAACAATTACTAAGATGTAGCGTTTGCCATTGATCGTTTGCAGCGCCGGGCCACACAAATCCATGTGAAGAAGATGAAGCACATCTTTGAGAGCGTGTTCCACCTTTGAATAAAAATGAGCACGAGTGCTTTTGCCTTGTTCACAAGCTGAGCAAAGGTGATCTTTAGAATACGAAAACCGTGGAAGTCCCTCAACTAGTTTGTGTCGAGCAAGGTTGGTGATGGTTTGAAAGTTTAGATGTGAGAGCGGCGGTGCCATAGCCAGGTTTTTGTTGATGTTGCCTTTGAAAGTAAACATATGGGAGATGAAGCAACCATGTCTTTCATAGAGATAGTGTAGAGACTAGAATTACGCGATCGGACATAAGGTCATTTCCTTGTAGATCACGAATGAAACAAGTTTTCTCCTGAAAGCAACCTCCAAATCTCCATCACAAAATTGACCTACTGAAAACAGATTATGACCGAGGCCTTCCACATAGTAAACCCTGCTAATTTCGATGTTCCCATTGACATAGTCTCCGTAGCCCATGATAGCTGAAGTGATCATTCCGAACACGAGTGCCAATGAACTTTGCAATAAAGTTTGATAACAGTTTAAGATTGCTGTCATGTGTCGGGAACATCCGCTATCAACAATCCAGAGAATGATCTGTATCACACGCATTACACTGATGCGACACAGATGGAATAGAAGTAGATGTGGAACCCGAAATGTTAGAGGGTTCCGTAGCGGTTATAGTAGATATACACACATCAATAGCTTTAGGTATCCACTTAAATCCTAGTGTGTTATATATCCATTTATGCCATCTATAACTACTATTTGCTTTAGTCTTAGTGAATGCACTAGGTGGTACTACATTCCTTAGGAGGTGAGCTGGAGCTACAGGGACAACAATCGTTTTTAGAATCTAAAGAAGACAGTCTACCAAGCACAGACTTAGAAAGATTAGTGGGCCTAGAGGTATTCGGTTCTTAGGATTCCTTAAACGAGAGATGATAGCTTTAGCAACACATTTATCATGACAATCGGAATTCATACTTTTACGACAAATAACACAAGGTGCATCGGACTGAATATCAAAAGTACTTAACGGTTTAGCATTCGTTACATCACTATTTCTATTACATTTGCGAGACGCAATATCTATAGTGGAGGCAACGTGAGTCTTATTCATAGTCCTAGGGTGTTCTTCTACTTTAGCATTCTTGATTGATCTTTTCTTAGGTGGCAACTTCCTATTCTTCGATTTAGTGCTCTAGCGTGAAGTGCGGACTTTGGAAAAGATGCAACTATTCTGTTTCGATTAGAAGGAGCCGCGTTAGCATCTTGTGATTTGGCAGTAGGGATTCTAGGTTCATGAGTACTAAGTGTTATTGGGGCTAATCTCTTAATGATGGTTGGCGGAAGTTGTTCATACTTTCCTAACATTTCTCTTAACTTGAGGATAGTGTGAATGGATCTTGATTTTCGACCGAACATTTCGGCAAAATGCATAACTTATTTAGTGTGTGCAAGATAATGATCAAGTTCATTTGATGCTTCATCACGAGTCTTTTTGAGTAAATCAAATATGACACCATATTCCTTTTTAACTTTTAAAGGTTCTTGTTCATATTTTGAGATTTGACACTTAAAAGACACGTTTTGATCATCCAGTTGCTCAATTTTAGGATCGAAGATTTTGCACGCTGGGGATTTTGTGTTGAAAAACAAGTTGTTGATCGTGAATATCTTTTTGACACCAATTAAGGCGACGTATTGCATTTGAAAGTTCGTTTGACAATCGTTTGTTTTCAACTTTTAAGGACTCGATCGAAGCACATTATCGGTGTTCTCAACATTTACAGAATCAACGGATATCGAGAGGTATGATCAAATGCATATGACAAAGAATTCAATAACACAACATTATGGACATCGGCACAGATGACATCTTCCAAGAGTCGATCAACATCTTTTCTCAACATTTTCTTTTTCGTTTAGTGTTAGAAATAGATGTTTCGTTTTCTCAAAACGACCTTCATCACTCCAAGTTCCTTATGAAAATCCTTTTCCCAGGCTAATGCACAATTTTCAAATTTTTAACATTAGGTAAAGATTTTTCTGAAAAATGTCTCTTTGTTCTCGCGCTAGAGGCGATTGAAAATGATCAATTTTGATTTCAGAGCGATATTCTATCTCATGTTGTAAAATTTTGAGGTCAACCATGAAAATGTCAAAATATCTAAGAATTTTTTGATTTTCAGGTTTTGAGTTTACTTCACTGATGGAAGGTAAAGGACCATAAATTTGTGCATAATCTGGTTGGGGATTAACATTAGAAGACTCAGTTGTTTTGATGATAACCCTTGGTGTGTTAGAAGAATCCGTTGGTGTGGCGAAAGTGACCGCTTTTGAATAGTTAAAAGGTTTGTTGTAAACAACTTTTTCTAATTTTGATCGACTCTCGTCTTATGCATCTAATTCCTCTTGACGATGATATTCAACAACACTCATAACTGAATTATCAACTTTATATTACGCTTTGGAAACTTCGTGATTTGGTTTGAATGTTTTGGTTGAAAGCTTAGGTTTGTAATCGGCAAGATTCGGTCCATATCCATTTGGATTGGGTTTTAAAGTAAACTTTTCAATGGCGGTGACCGACTCGCCATGTTTGTAAACAACAGTTTTAAACTCTTTAAGTTTGTTTTGCAAGCCGATGATTTCTTCAAGATGATCATCTATTCGTTTAGTTGAATGCTTTTTGTATGCAGAGAACTGTTTTTGACAAGTTAACAACTCAGCCTTAGCTTTTTGATTTTCCAAGGTGAGAGCGTTAATTTGCTTTTTATGTTCATGTTTCGGTTGTTCTATTTCGGACAACAAAGCATTCTTCGAGGCGGCTAGATCACGCATCTGTCGCTCTAAATATTTTTCGTTTTGATAAGATTTGGCAAAGGCTGCTTCAAAACCGTTTTCACGTTTTCTTGAGTTTTGAAAAAGTTGAGTTGCTTTTGTAAACATTCAAAATCCTTTGTTAACAGTGCATTTTGCATTTCAAGTCTGATTAATGGCATGACATTTTTCCACTATGGTTTGTTGGTCTTGTATTAAGCGAGCAAAATCTGGATGAGGCAAAAGTTCGTCGTGTTCAACGTGAGTCTCAACATGATCATTACTGAGATCCTCAAGTATAACCACGGAGTCAATTTGATTATCAAGGGAAACCGTTTGGTCATCTTGATCGTCAAATATAACTACGGGTCTAGTTGAAAATCGTCGGAATGAGATGTGGACGACTCATTTTGAACATTCGAGCCTTCCGGGATTCGGATGTTGGCGGAGATATGAGATCGAGATAAATATGGTTTGTTCGGGTACTGAGACAAGCCATCGGTGTCATACACGGGCCTGTGTCACTCATGTGTAACTCATGCATATTAGCCATCAACATAACAGCTGCATTGGCTTGCAAGTCCTCCATATCATCATCAAGTCGGCATTTGCCATAAAGCTCTGTTCTTTGTGCGTGAGAGTTCCACCAGCTTCATCCTTAAGAGCCAAAGAAGAGCCTCTTTGAAATAAGCACTGCCCCTAGTCCTTGGCTTTGGGCATGCATTAGCAGGTGTCCCTTCTCATTGCAGTTGTAGCATCGAAGACCATTCAACCCATTTGAGCATTTCCCTGTTCCACCACTTGAGCTCTGTTGTTATTCCTACCCACAAAATTAAACCCTTGACCACCGCCCATCGGCGACCATAACCACGATTCTAAACTTCAACTCGTCCATTGTTCACAACAGCTTGATTCCTTGTATTAGATGAGGAGCGAATACGGTTGTTGGATTTGTTGGTATAACGGCTAAAGGCATTAGCAATCATAGCAAATCCTTGTTGCAATGCTTGAGCGGATCGATTCCTCATTAGCTTAAGCTTGAGCATTGTTGTTGTTGTATGGAACCAATTGAGTTTGTTGAGATGGAGGTTGTGAAGGATCATGTGGTGTGATTGTAGCATTGGTTGAGTTCTTTGGTTGAGGAGAATAAGCTTTTGAGCATATAAGGCAAGTTGTTGAGTTTTCGGATGTGTCGGTGGAGCAATTTGAGCACGGAGAATCCTTTCCCTATCAACTTCCTTTTCATGAGGCTTCAAGTAATCGTACAACAATCCGTAGGTAGACTGATGCATGTTTTTAAACGGCGGAGAAAAATGACATACTTCTCCCATTCGGGACCAAGACTACTTAGGAACTTAGTATTCACTGCAATTCTTGGCATGTGATGTTGTGTTTATCAAATCATTGATGATGTCTGAAAATCGGTGATGATAGGACTCTAGTGTCTCTCGAGGTTCAATCATGAAGTGTTCATAAGCCAAGTAAATTTTGGATTCCAAATCTTCCTGATTGAGTCTGAGATCCTTCCATAAGTAGATGAATATGATCCCACATTTTCTTTGCAGTCTTTTGAGCATCAACACTCCGAAGAATTAGGTTTGGTAATCCTAGGAGGATATATTCCATTGCAAGCTCATCTCCTTCATAGTGTAGAAGTTCTTGAGGATTCAAGTCTGCACATGCAATGTTCGTTTGTTAATCTCTTGGTGGAATGGCATTTGGATCTCCGGGTACAATGACAGTAGGCATCTCAAATGGACCTTCAAAGATAACCTTCTTTAAGAACTTTCCATGTGGCTTCTTTAGATCACAAAACCTAAAGAACCTTATCACCCATTGATCGTAGTTTCTGGAGTGAGCATTGGAGGTCTATCAAGTGATCCAGCCTCATGAATTGATTGTTGGTTGCTTAAAGTTTCAAACATCTTTGCAAACCAAGTGGGTTCCCTCATAGTGATCCTTGATGGATGTTGATTAAAGTCATTTGTGTACGGTTGAGCTTGAAGACTTGGTGGTGGTTGAACCATTTGAGGTTGTGGATTTCAGACAAGTTGTGGAGTATCTTGTTGGTTAAATTGTTGTTGATAAATTGCTTGTTGTTGATTCCATTGTTGATGTTGTGGAGTTAGTTGTTGTTGACGTTGAGGATGAGGATAAGTGTAAGGAAAATAGTTAGAGTATGGTGGTTGTGACATGTTGATAAACTTGTGTTGGTAAAATGGATCTTTGTAGTCGAATGAACCTTTGTTGATGAAGTGTCCTTAGCCGTAGAAAAGACAAGAACCAAGTAGCACTTATGCGTAAAAACACCAAAGTTACGCGTAACAATAAGGAGTTACGTGGATTTTAGCTTACGCGTAAGTAGGAAAAGACACTAAAGTTAGGCGTAGACAAAAGTTAGGCGTAGAAAGTTAGGCGTAGGATTTTCTTATGCGTAAGACTAGGCTTAGGCGTAGGAAAATCTTAGCGTAGGATTTCTGGCGTAAGCTTATGCTTATGCGTAATTTTAGGGTTTTTGCCCAAATGATCTTTTACACTATCACATTGCAAAAGATATCCAAAGTCGACGTATTTTCAGACTTATCCAAGTAAGAAAACACGGAATAAACCGCGAAAATGAAGATCAAACCAAGGAGGCAATACTACGCGTAGTTTTAGGGTTTTACTACGCGTAGGTTTACTAGTAACTTTGATTTTGCCCAAATATGTTTCTAAACCAGATTTTTGTTATGGAATAGCTTTAATAGTACCAAAATAACACAAAAGTGTGAATCTTGATGAACCAAAGCTAAGCGGGTTACGAGAGAACTTCACCCACGAACAAAATCAAGTTCAAAAACGTTTATCCACGCGTAAAGTTTGAAACTTTTTGCCAAAACAAGTATTTTAACACCTTAAAACGTTGAAAGTACAAGAATCTTGGATTAAAAAGTGTAAAAACAAGTTTTAAGCGAACCAAAACTCTCGTTATCTTTACGCGTAAGACCAAAACCAAAAATTTCAAAAACAAAAAGTACACCCAACTATTTGGCGATTGATACCCTTTGTTAGGTCACAAGGTTTACCACACAAGCTTATAAGATGAGATAAGGCGATTGAACAAGTATAAAAACACACACACACACGATATAGTATAAAACGGTTTAAGCAAAGAGAGTGAATGAGAGAATAACTTGAACAACCAACCTTCAAATGAAGGTTTACATAAGTTATTTATAGGCAAGGAGCTAGGGCAACACTCCTACTCCTTCCCTTTCTCCTATGGGCTTGGGCCTAAGCTCATGGGCCTTCTACATAAGCTTAAGGCTAATAACAAACATAAAGGCCATAATAAGCTAACTATTACATATGAGTAACTAACACTTGAATAAGGTGTAGGAGTGATTCCAACACAATGTAATGCAAGTAGGATCTGTTGAATCATGGGTTCATCCATGTTACATGCTTAAGACTTGGGAAGAAACTTACAAACACCATATCCAGCCAATAAATAGTTATGAGCATTGGTATAAGTAAGAAGTGCCTACAACCATTCTTCCGTCTAAACATCATAAACCATTAGGTAGGCCAATTTCAATAAAGAACCAAGGCTTTTCTTTGAAAATGATAATAGTGACAAAACCAGAACTTGTCAGTCTAGTAAGAGTGTGGTTTAATGTGGTATTGTGGCCTTCCTTCATCTTTGAACACAACAAGAAAACATGTCTTGGGCAAGGAGGTGTAACATGAAGTCAAGGCACTACACAAAAGTCTCAAAAACAGGTTCATCAAGCCAAAGTGCAGCCAAAGAAGAAGGCAATTACTGGTGACAACTATGAAGGTAATGATCAACCAAAGTGTGGTCGGTCTCAATGGAAGTCAAGTTGATCTTTATCTACATTGGGTCTCCAAATTTTTTTGACTAAGACCAAGATTATAGCAGCAAAGCTTTCTTCCCACAAAAAAATCTTGGTTAAGCATATGAAAGCCAATGTTATCCATCGAATATGTATTCCCTAAACATTATTTTTCTTTGTGTTTAAACAATGTATGTTTGAACTTTGTAGACTAAAATGATTTCAAAATTTTATGCATTTGGAAATATATCCATTTACGTTATGTATGAAATCATGTCATGTTAGTGTATGGGTTAAATTGTGTTTTATTGTATTGTTTTTATAGGTCTTCATACATCTGTGTTTTTGAGTTAGATACTTGTTATTATTCTATTATCACAAACACTAATGAAGGATCAAAGATGGATGAACAAAACCATATCAAGTTTATGTTGATACTCAAAAATGGTGTCAGTTCACCCATCCTTGAGACTTCATACGTCTATGAATCTTGGATGTGTTGAATTTGGATGTGTATTTTGAGTTGGCTACTGTTATTCTATCATCACAAACAGGAATGAAGGATCAAAGATGGATGAACAACACTATATCAAGTTTATTTTGAGACTCAAAAGTGGTATGAGGTCATCCATCTTTGAACTTCATATATCTATGAATCTAGGATTTAGCGTTGAACTTGGATTTGTGTTTTGAGTTTGGTTAATAATTCAACGTTATTCTATTATCACAAGCAGGGAATGAAGGATCAAAAAATGGATGAACAACACCATATCAAGTTTATGTTGATACTCAAAAGTGGTGCCATACGTCCATCTTTGAGACTTCATATGTCTATGAATCTAGGATACTTTGAACTTGGATGCGGGTTTTGAGTTGGATACGGTTATTCTATCATCACAAATAGGAATGAAGGATCAAAGATGGATGAACAACACCATATCAAGTTTATGTTGATACTCAAAAGTGGAAAGTGTCTAAGTTCATCCATCTTTGATACTTGTAGTACGTGTTATGAGTTTGATCATTTTACTAAGGTATGGTTTGAAATGGATAATAATTGTGTGGCAACTGATGTGGGTTTGATCATTTATAAGGGGTAGGGCAGAGGTATTAAAGGCATAATACTCATAAGGACTAAAGCATAAAAGTAAAACTACTTATACTGTAGAAGGACCAAAGTACATCAAAACTTGACTTTTCAAAAAGTCAACCATAAATTTCACAAGTCTACACAGGAGACCATACGTACCACTTGACTCAAAAGGCAAAAAAACCCACAGACATTGGTAACCCACTAGATAAACCATACTCTGACGACAATGATGAGTATCCGAGGAGAAAACACCGAAGTTCCTCAACCACCGCGGCAGAGTTTCTCCTTCTCAAGAAGGAGTTAGAGCTAGGGTATCTGCTGAGTAGCCTCTAGCTCATTTACTGGCGGTATTTGCGTCTATACTCTCCATGGTTGTCAGCCGATGAGTGCTTGTTGGCATTCTTACAACGCCGCCTGTTAGGTGGATGTACCTTTGCAAGTAGAGGAACACCTCCCTTGCTCTAGTCAAATGCATGGTGGATCCAACAAACCATTGATGGGACACCTAGATCCCTAAAAATCAGAAATCAAATGTTTGAACACACTTAAAAGCTGACTCCAAGATGAAACTATTAACTTAACATGTTAAATTAAAAAAATACAAGCATTATCATGTACAAGACTAGCCAACCTGAACAAGGACAAGCATATGCCTTTGGCAGCGTTGACATTGTTCGGTTAAAAGTTTTAACTCTGACCAGGCCACATATAAACACAACTTGAACCATTATTACAAGTAGATCGAAAAAATTAAGGATAAGAACTTTTTTTTTGAGAGGAGACTTTAGGGATGAGTGGTGAATATTAGTTGCTTTTATTAGGCCCTAGTTCTTTGTAGCACCCACAGAAAAGTGTATCGATCACGCTTAATTGAAATGTGGAAATGACAATTATGCCCTTTGACTAAAGACAAATCTAACGCCATAAGATGTCCTTGACTAACGACAATATGGTCAAAGGACACATGGCCTCCCTTAGATTGTATAAAACTTGAAATATGGACCCCCAACGATGAAAAGGCCGAGTTTTGTCCCAACGCGATGCGTGTTGCCAAGTTTAGGGACCAACTGTGTATTTTAGTCTAAAATATAAATAAACGTTTTTATGGTTTATTTGTATTAAAAATTCTTCAAAGTTCATAGTTAAACATAGATATTATTCGGTTTGTTGACCATTTTTAAGCGATCTTTGGTGATTAAAGCCAAAGTGGGTTTTGTTGACCCATTTTAAGCGATCGACCATTTGTTTGAGATATTAAGTGATTTTGTTGACGATTTTTCAAGCAACTTTTGTTCGATTAATCCGATTAGGGCCGATTTGTTCGATTTTGTCGTTAATCGATTTGTTGACCATTTACTAGCGATCTTTGACCAAGCCGATTAAATAGACCAATTATGGCGGTGTTGATAATCAAACCCATCATTTAGGCTTAGTAAGGAAATAGGTATTATCTTGAATCGTGATTTTTTAGTGACAATACCGATACATATATATATATATATATCTATATATATTCTGCGATATATATAATAATATATTCCTCCATGTATATATAATATATGTATATGTATATGCGCGTTTTCTTGATATATATATACTATATATACATATATATATATATATACATATATATATATATATATATATATATATATATATATGTATATATATATATATATATGTATATAAAAGCAAATATATATAAATATATATATATATATATATAGTACATATATACATATACACATATAGCCCTATAGGATATTGTTCCTATATATATATATATATATATATATATATATATATACATATATATATATATATATATATATATATATATATATATATATATATATATATATATATATATTTAAGTAATCTTCTTATTTGATTCTAACTATATATATATATATATATATATATATCTATATATATATATATATATATATATATATATATATATAGACTCGGTTCAAATAGGCTCCGGTTCCGGAAAGGTTTTTATTTTGAAAGGAGAAATCTTCGTTTGAAATAAAGCAAATTGATCATATTTTTTATTTGATTTACAAGTAAACATCATTTTATGGTGAATCGAATCTATAAATCATAAATTTGATTCATAAATCATTGTTAAAATCGAGTTATGATGATGATTCATTAAATTTGTACAGATGATTCGATATTCTACATATATCACAAAATCAGAGATTTTTACGTCGTAGTTCAAAAAATTTACACATTTTGAATTTTAATCACATTAAAAATGAGTTTTACGGGGAGATTACTTGAAAAAGAAAACATGAATCAAAGTTATAATGTGAGAGATTTACGCCGCTTCTTCAAAGAAAACATTCTCAATCTCTTTAGATCCGTAATTTACACGTTCTATATATATATATACATACATATATATATATATATATATATATATATATATATATATATATATATATATATGTAAACACTATTGTGTGTATATTATTATTATTGAATGTTTATAGAGAATACGGATCCATTGAGAAGCATTAAATCCTTCTCAATTGAGAAGGATTTTCAAAAACAAGAGATTTTGAACTTCGATTCAAGTTTTTCAAGTGTAGAACTAAATTTAATGTGATTTTAATTTAAAATGTGTAAAAAAAATTGAATCAATGTTAAAAATTTCATAATTTTGTGATATAAGTACAATTGAGAATCATCAGTTGATTCGTCTTTTGTGAGTGTGGAAAATAAACACAATATCAATTTATCAAATTAACCGTAAGATTCGACAAATCAACCTTTTAGGAAAAGGGTTAACGTGCCAAAGCTCACGAATGTGAATAAAGTGATACGGGGAAAGTGATTTCCACGCAGGTCGTGTCCCAATGAGGTGTGAAATTGACGTGTCGTGAGTTTAGATTCTTCGACTATGCTTAATTGGTTAAGCGAATTTTGGATTTTGATGTAGCTAATCACAAAACAAAGAACGGGAATAAAAATAAAGCACGTAAAAAGCGATTAAACTCTAAATAAACTACAATTAAGCCTAAGAAACAATAAAACGATGCTAAACTACATCCTAGGGTGCTAAAATGCAAAAGCGCTAAAGCGGGGAACACACTTAGGAGCGAAAGTGAAAAAGATGCAATTTAAGTCCTGCGAGTGTGAAAACAATTTTCCTACATTCTAAATGACAAACGAAAAATTTTTAAAAAAATTACAATTTTTTTGACTTTTTAATAATTAGTTATGAATTAAAATCTAATTTAACTAATTTAAATGCATTAAAATAGTAAACGGTAAAATTGAAAAATCTCAAAAATTCATGAAAAGTACTAAATGTGATGCTCTACTAGGAAAAATAAAATTGTAGAAGAAAAAAAGCTCGATGAATAAGCAATAAATAAGCTAATAAGGGAATAAGCTAAAAAAAAAGAACAAAGCATGATAAATAAATAACCTTTGCACATTAGGACATAAAATTCCCAAGGGCACGTCTGGTTAAGAGGCTGTGTGATTTGGTCATTGCTTTGGGATCAGTGATCACAGGTTTTATGTTGATTCCTTCTTACTCCTTTCTTTGGCAACTTATTTTTTTCTTTTCGTTTTTCTGATTTTCTTCTTTTAGCAACTAATCTAAGGACTAGATTAAGACTTTTCATAAATAAAAAAAACTTAACTTGAAAAGATTCAACATAGAGGTTATCTATAGCACTTGAATATATACGAAGACAAAAAATTGAATGGGTTTTTGCTTCTTTTTGCTTTTTAGGCTACCCAAGGGACAAAAAGCTAAATAAAAACTTGTAAAAGGCTAAGGTAAATCATAAACTAAACTAAGTACTTAAAATCCTAATCTAAGAAACCCACAAGATCAATAATAAGCAAAATAGACACTCCTAATAAGCTCAAAAAATCGGGTGAAAAGTGCTGTATTGGGGAACACTGTGATATAAATAACCAAAAAGGCGTTAAGGGTGCACTTGAGGGAAAAAGAAAACTACCTAATAAGCTTTAAAAGTGGAAAATAAGCTAACAAATATTGACCTTGTGCAACTAACTCCTAGTATAAACTAAATCCAATCCTAAATCTAACTTGAGCTCTTGAAATCTAAGCAACAAATAGTTCCTATGGTACGCGAAACAATAAAAAACAAAATACACGAAGTGATTCAAGGGCAAATTTCTAGCTACAAGGCACCTAATTAGCTAAAAACTTGCAAAAATCTAATTTTGTTACTTGGCTTACCTAATAAGCTACACAGAATCTTAAATAAGCAGGAAAAAATAAGCACTAATGTCTAAAACTATTCCTAAACTCTTGGACAGATTACATTTGGAACAAAATCACGGGTTCAAAAAGCTTTTCTTTTAAACGAAATTTAGTCTAAAAGCTATCAAACTCCTAAGACAACTTAAGATTAACTAAATCAGGACCAAGTGATATAATTCACGAAACCCAAATGGGTCAAAACTTAATTTGAACCAACCTTTCACTGTAAAATCCAAAAGCATTTGGGAGTTTAAGGTTTGCACGAGAAGAGATTTTCCAACTTGAAACTATAAAATGTTTTTATTATTTTGAAAACTTGAATTGGGTATCAAATGAACTCTTACAAGGTTAGACAACTTTCCACCAAGATTTAAATTAGACAATGTGAAGAACATAAAAAAAGCGCATAAACTTTTGAAAGCTGAAATTAAAAATTTGAACTTGAATTGAAAAGTTGATTAAAACGAGGTACATTTAAATTGAATGACAATAAAAGTAAAAGTGGACTAGAAGTGAAAATTTCTAGACAACTTTTACACCAATCTAAATGCCTTATTTATATGAAACTCAAAAGAATTTACTGTCTTCATCTTTTTTCTTTGTCTGCTTCTGCTGTGTTTGTTTTGTGAGACAAAACAGCCAAATAGCTTCTGTTAATACAAATAAGCCGTAAAAACATTTATTTATATTTTACGATCTTCTAATGTTTTGTCGATAACAAACGTAAAATCATTTTAACGAAACAAATAAAATACGTAAATGGTTTGAACTAATAGTTTCTAACATATTCACATTTTCACATAAAACACTAAAACAAGTATAAGTGATTTTATGATTTAATATTACATATGTACAACAACTAGTGTTTACATATTTGGGTAAAATATACACATAACTAGTATGTAGTATATTGGGTAATATAAATGGGTAGAAACTTAAGTATCATAACCCATTGGGCAAATACATTGAATGTAGTTGGGTACAACCCAAACCCATGATCCATTGAGTTTGACCCATAACCCATTGCATGACATCATGCTTATATCATATATGGATAATATCCATAACCCATGGTATTGACCAATACCCAATGTATAGATACATTGAACCCTTGGTGAGCACTCAAGAGAATGTCTAGATACATTGAACCCTTGGTGAGCACTCAAGAGATACATTGTATCTAGCCAAAGATCCATGGATCAACCCATGACCCATGACCCATAACCAAAATACCCATGGGCAAAGAGGAGCGTTCCACGGATCCCAGCTTTGTGCTAGCGGATCCCTTGTGGAAGGGATCCGTGGGATCCCCAACAGCGGTAGAGAGATTTTCTCTATAAATAGAGAGCCATTTCTTTCCTTTTAGCTCACCACTTCACATATACTCTCTCCAAGTTTTAGATCTCTCTAACCTCAGATCCAAGAGATCTATGTAGTTTGTCTTTTGTTTTTGTGTGATCTTCTAGGTTCCTCTTAAAGGAGAGATCACCACTTCTTGAAGACGTGCAAGCTCAAGTCCATGAGTTGCCATGCTTCGTCATCATCAAGACAACTAAGGTTCTCTTGTTGATAGTTCTTCCTTTCTCCATAGATGTTGGGTTGAAGGCATTAGTGAAGAATGCCGAAAGTGTCAAGATGAAAGCATTAGTGAAAGATGTTCATCATCCGTGTCAAAGCATTAGTGAAGAATGCTAAAGGTATCAAGACGAAGGCATTAGTGAAAGGTGCCAAGCGTTGTGTCAAAGGCATTAGTGAAGGATGCGGAAGAATCAAATCAAGTCGCATTTGGGAAGAATGCCTAGGTCATATAATCGATGAGGTGCATCGTTATACATATAAGTATTTGTTTATTTACAAGGATGGTGATATCCTTGATGGTGTTGTAACAAGGAGTAGATCTCCTTGAGATTAGGTGTTGTGTTGTGAAGGGTAGTAGTTCCTCCATAATGGAACTAGGTGCTTAGCCTAGTACCTAATAAAGGGTAGGCGACGTTGTGATAGGATTAGTTCTCCTAAGGTGTGAAAGAACTCGGTGGTTAGCCTAGCACCGTATAAAGGGTAGGCGACGTTGTGTTAGGTGTGGTTCGCCTTGGTGTGAAAGAACTCGGTATTTAGCTTTGTACCGGAAAAAGGTTAAGCGACGTTGTGAAGGCTTCTCCGCCATAAGGAGTTGGTGTAGTGCTTACGAACTCAGTAGGTGACTCGGGGAGTGTAGTAGGGCAAGGAAGGTGTCCTTGTAGACGAACCACTATAAATAACTTGTGCCGTGGTGATGTGCTTCTTACTCTTTATTTTTCATTACCGCGTTATATATCTATCTATCAAAGTACAACATAAACAACCAAATAGATTGACATAAGTCGATCTAAATATTTAAAAGGAAGTTTTAAATTGGTAAAACTATTCAACCCCCCCTTCTAGTTTTCCACAATTGGCATGAGCTTAGTTACCAAGTTTTTTGTTGTATATTGTACTTTGAAAACTTGATACGATCCGTGTATGTTTGAAAACTACAAAGAAGGAATTTCTTAAAACAAAAAGTCATGTTTTTAGAAATCATCATATGTTGGATAGTGATAGATAATTTAATTACTAACTTTTCCTTTGAGAGTCTTCATACTAGGATTTGGGTATCTTAGAAGATCATGAAGTATTTATGGTTTCTAAAACCATAAAAAGGGAATATAGCATAGGATTGGGGTATCTTAGAAGATCATGAAGTATTTCGCGTCTATGGTTTCTAAAACCATAGGGATATAGCAAAGGTATATTTTCTTAGTTACATTTTTTTTCAAAAACGTGCTAAATTGCTTGTGGACAAAATGGTGATATATGCTTCAATCTTATAATAAGCATAATATGAAAAGTGTTTTAGTGATTTTTTTCTTTGAAGTTTTGTTGTTAGATATCTTGTTAATCAAGCTTGAATAAAGGTAAAATGGGTAATATAACTTCACTAAAAAGTCTACAAAGACTAAACCTTTTCGTCGGGTCAAAACGTACATTTTGTAATTCGTGTCAGATCCGCGGATCCCTCAGTTTGCACCGGGCGGATCCTCAAGCAAGGGATCCGTGGGATCCGTGGTACAGAGAGAAGCATTTTTTGAATTTAAAAATTCATAACTTTTTAACCGTAAGTCGTTAGAAGTCGTGCCACATATCGTTTTAAAGGTATTTGAGTCTACTTTCATTTAAAAATGATTTCCTAAACTGATTCAAAACAATAATTTACAGAATCATTGATTTATAATAGAAAGTCATTTTTCGGTCATAACTTTTGCACAAACTTTTGATCTAATTGGAGACGGATGTTTTCGCTTTTGAATAACAATGTGTCCTCTAATGAAATTAAGGTTTTGATCATATTTATAAATATAAAAGAAACTAATCAAGCTTGGTGTACATGTTTATATTTAACACAAAGCGATGAAAAGAACTTTCGTATGCTATGCTAAATGATAAATTGTCTTCGTTGCATTACTTGATTATTTGCTTATCTCAAATAGCTTTTGTGCTTGTTTGATTGAATAGCATATGTGGTTTCCTTACCTTGCTATTCATTCTCTTGTTTGTCGATTTAGTAATATTCTACTAATCAATGTGCTATTTGAAGGAGTGTTTGGGATAACATCTAGTTGTGTCGAAAATGTTAGTTTAGATATTTAGATAAGTCATATAGGTTGAAAAATGTTTAAAACATATAACACACTAAATGGATTTTTGATTGAGTTTGTCATATGTGCTTATATGATTTCTTTTGTTCTTGTATCATTTTCTAAAAACAACAAGAATGTACATCGGATCATAACCTACACTTGTGTTGATGATGTAGTCTCCCATTTTCCTTTTCATGATCGCTCTCCAAGCTTCATAGTAGGATTGACAACTTGATTATTTCATCCGATATACTCAAGTAAATTATTTTGCAACGCAAATATAATTGTTCATATCCGAAAGTCCAAACTCAAAGCTTTCCAACAACATATGTTGAACTAGCTCTTCCAACCATTTTTTGTTGTTTACCATATGGACAACTTTTAAACTTATTTTTAACATGATGCCTTCGTCACCTTATTTGTCTCAAGTATAATATTAAACGAAGCAAAGTATCATCATTGTTACTCTTCGATAGGCCATTGTAGGAATATAAATTTTCCTAACTTGAGAATGAATACTTGAGAACTTATTGCACTAGAAACTCAATTTGACCTAATGGTTGAATTGCTTCCTTGATAGAAGTTGGGTATGTGGAATCACCGTAAAAATGGTCGTGTTTAGCCGTAATTGAGCACCGCTAGTAACAGTCTCATATTCATTCTCTCACTTGGGAAATTTATACTCCTATGTTTTCCTAAAGTAAGTTTACAATGGAAATACTTTGCACTGTCTTAGGATTACTAATCAAACAAGTTGTAAAATAAAATTTTCTTTTAGTTAATCACAACCACTTGCCTCATCAAGCGATTATCTTGCTTTGATCGATAAGAGCTACATGACTTCATGGACGAAGTTCATTGTATGCTAATCACCATCCATAATGACTATACATAGTTCATTGCTTCCGTTGGCCAAAACAACCCTATTGTCTTGAACACCATCATCTACTCTGCACGCCATTGTTAATACAAACGATTTACTAATCTAGATCGTAAATAGGTTTTGAGTTTCTTGAATAGTGCTTGTTAAGTTTGATAAACCTCTTTGTTATTTGTGAGCTCGATCTCATTTGATATATTAGTGTTAGAACCTCTTAAACTTGAAATATGATGCATTGTCAAAGTCATTGCATACCTTTTGTAAAGGTTCATAGCATGATCAGACGGATCCCAAAATCTGTGCTTGACGGATCCCTACTCTTAGGGAACCGTGGGATCCGGCAAACAGAAAATGCAATTGCAATCATTGTATTTCAATCATGTCCTTAGAACACCTCACACTAAGCTAAACATAGTGTCTTAAGGCAAATTAAGTCCTTATCAAGTTAAGTAGATCCTTTCCTACTCAACTCACCTAGATCACACTCTAAGACGCTTGTAGATCTATCATTTTCACTTTAATCCATTACTCTTCCGCTCTCTATGATCACTCATCATCCTCACATGATCCCTCACATCTAGCTTTAGAAATCTTTCGATTATGGCAAAATTGATCATAAATCATCGTTACCTCAAAATTGATCAAAGTTGATCAAATTCTAGTTTTCCCATCTCAAAGCCTCTAGGATATTTTCCAAAACACTATCCTAAGACACAACCTGATCTCTAGGATCATTTAGCTTCAATTGACACTCTAAATCTTTAGTGTCATCCTTGCTCATCCATTGATACTCTTGAAAGTTCCAAATCCTTCCATAAATAACAATCATTAGCTACATCACTCATTGCCTTCAAATACTCAAGCACCCCTTCATTTAAAACACTTAGGAGGACTGAAACACTCAAGATGATATAGGTCTTAGATCTTAGAAACATCATTTCCACTCTTTCATAACTACTGAAAGCCGGATCCCTAGGATTAGCCTAGAGCGGATCCCTCGAGGAGAGGAACCATGGGATCCGGATGACAGTTTATGTCTAACATTGCAAAAACAATCATTTCAACTCATCTTCCTAACTCAAACACTCCATCTCATCTTAAATGAGTTCCTAGATCAGTGAAACTCTGAACTTCAACCTTGTGCATACTAATCATCACATTCCAAAGGATATTAGAGACTTAAGTCTTGAATGCACTTTCTAAATCCTTCCCTTTATAAGTCATCTTCCTAGAATCCCTTAGTCATCAAACACAACATAATTCTCAGCATTTAGAAACCTTTTCCTTAGTCATTTCATCATGAGGAAAGCTCCTAGTGCTAACTCATCCAACCAAGAACCACCCAAGAAACTTGCTCGTGTTGTACACGAAATTTCCTCAACCGAATCACCTCGGTTAACCCACAAATGGTAGGACTTCCCATCCACCAAATCATCATCCGTAAGAGATAATAGTGCTAGAATCTCACCTCAACAAACCCAATCAACAATTGCCAAGAGAACCGCAATAATTAGCATTAAACCTCTTAGATTAGAAAAGGGATCATCGAGCTCTAAACCAAATGTACCTAGTTCTAGCAAAACGTCTAAACCTTCATTCCTAGAGCATGGACTACACTCCTTTACCGAGCCTCTCTCTATTCATTAGAGCATTCACCACCGAAAACTTCTCATTCACCAACCTTCTCGTTAAAATAGGAACCACCTACATCACCAACTAGTCCATCGTTGGAAACAAGGAACCACCAAGGACTTGATCATATGCAGGAATTTCCATTACCACCACTCTCATTCCTAGTAGAACCTCATCCTAAATTACTCAATGTACCTCCACCATCATTTGTAGAACCTCCTCAAAACATCATGTTCCTAATCAAGACAATAATTGCTCTAATTGTCTAATCACCCAAGGACTTGTTCAAGAAGTACGAAATGAGTTACATTTCATGTTTAATTATCTTCTTGAAAGATTGGACCAAATCAACAAGTCTACTCATCCCTAGACTCAAGCACTTTGTTGCTTCTTAAGCTTTGGTCACTTATTAGTATTAGTAGAATATGGCTAAATCATTCTCTTAGTTTTTAGAGATTTGTTGATCATCTCTTATGTTTTATTGAATGATAGTTTACTTGCCATATTGCATTGAGTATATGTTTGTTGGTTGAATACATATCTCATTTTGATGTTAACATTACTTGTTACATCACCATTGCTGAATTTAATCATCAGCTATACGGATCCCTCAAAATTGCCTAGACGGATCCCTACTAGGAAGGAACCGTGGGATTCGTAAGACAGAAAACTATTTTTCTACTAACTTGGATCACATATGCAGGAAATTGTGCATTATACTTGTTTTCTAACCTTTGTTTTGTAGTTATTCAATCTACACTTGAAGCCTTTTGACACCCTAAACCTAGGGGGAGCTTTGTGTCAAAACAATACATTGCAAATAACTTGCAATATTTGGATTACATCCCTTTGCAAAATTGCAATCATCAAGGGGGAGCACATTCGTCACTTAGACGAAATCTTTTGCAAACTTAGTTGCAAACAAACTAGATTAGTATTACTTTCTTGATGCCCTTACCTAGGGATGGACTCGTCAAGGGGGAGTAAAGATGAGATCCTTTCCCGTTACTTGCTCTCAACCTCTTTTTATTTCTTTCACATGTTTTTCTTAAAAAACAATGTGTTGCTTTCTTTCAAGGCTCTTTTTGTTTCGACAAAAAGGGGGATAAGAAAGTAAAAACTACAAATTCAAACTTTTACAATTTTAGCTTTTCCTTAAAATAATTTTATGTTTTGTCATCAACAAAAGGGGGAGATTGTTAATACAAATAAGCCGTAAAAACGTTTATTTATATTTTACGATCTTCTAATGTTTTGTCGATAACAAACGTAAAATCATTTTAACGAAACAAATAAAATACGTAAATGGTTTGAACTAATAGTTTCTAACATATTCACATTTTCACATAAAACACTAAAACAAGTATAAGTGATTTTATGATTTAATATTACATATGTACAACAACTAGTGTAAATTGGGTTATATACACATAACTAGTATGTAGTATATTGGGTAATATAAATGGGTAAAACTTAAGTATCATAACCCATTGGGCAAATACATTGAATGTAGTTGGGTACAACCCAAAGCCCATGATCCATTGAGCTTGACCCATAACCCATTGCATGACATCATGCTTATATCATATATGGATAATATCCATAACCCATGGTATGGACCCATACCCAATGTCTAGATACATTGAACCCTTGGTGAGCACTCAAGAGAATGTCTAGATACATTGAACCCTTGGTGAGCACTCAAGAGATACATTGTATCTAGCCAAGGATCCATGGATCAACCCATGACCCATGACCCATAACCAAAATACCCATGGGTAAGAGGAGCGTCCCACGGATCCCTAGCTTTGTGCTAGCCGGATCCCTTGTGGAAGGGATCCGTGGGATCCGAGGAACAGTAGAGAATTTTCTCTATAAATAGTGAGCCATTTCTTTCCTTTTAGCTCACCACTTCACATATACTCTCTCCAAGTTTTAGATCTCTCTAACCTCAGATCCAAGAGATCTATGTAGTTTGTCTTTTGTTTTTGTGTGATCTTCTAGGTTCCTCTTAAAGGAGAGATCACCACTTCTTGAAGACGTGCAAGCTCAAGTCCATGAGTTGCCATGCTTCGTCATCATCAAGACAACTAAGGTTCTCTTGTTGATAGTTCTTCCTTTCTCCATAGATGTTGGGTTGAAGGCATTAGTGAAGAATGCCGAAAGTGTCAAGATGAAAGCATTAGTGAAAGATGTTCATCATCCGTGTCAAAGCATTAGTGAAGAATGCTAAAGGTGTCAAGACGAAGGCATTAGTGAAGGGTGCCAAGCGTTGTGTCAAAGGCATTAGTGAAGGATGCCGAAGAATTAAATCAAGTCGCATTTGGGAAGAATGCCTAGGTCGTATAATCGATGAGGTGCATCGTTATACATATAAGTATTTGTTTATTTACAAGGATGGTGATATCCTTGATGGTGTTGTAACAAGGAGTAGATCTCCTTGAGATTAGGTGTTGTGTTGAGAAGGGTAGTAGTTCCTCCATAATGGAACTAGGTGCTTAGCCTAGTACCTAATAAAGGGTAGGCGACGTTGTGATAGGATTAGTTCTCCTAAGGTGTGAAAGAACTCGGTGGTTAGCCTAGCACCGTATAAAGGTTAGGCGACGTTGTGTTAGGTGTGGTTCGCCTTGGTGTGAAAGAACTCGGTATTTAGCTTTGTACCGGAAAAAGGTTAAGCGACGTTGTGAAGGCTTCTCCGCCATAAGGAGTTGGTGTAGTGCTTACGAACTCTCGAGTAGGGGACTCGGGGAGTGGAGTAGGGCAAGGAAGGTGTCCTTGTAGCCGAACCACTATAAATAACTTGTGTCGTGGTGATGTGCTTCTTACTCTTTATTTTTCATTACACGTTTATATATCTATCTATCAACGTCCAACATAAACAACCAAATAGATTGACATAAGTCGATCTAAATATTTAAAAGAAAGTTTTAAATTGGTAAAACTATTCAACCCCCCTTCTAGTTTTCCACAGCTTCCTTGTGCTTTCTTCAATTGATCTCCACCATCCATCAATTAGGTACAAATGAGTTCAAATCTGAGCCGTCCATGGGGTCCTTTTGAGCCAAGGATTGCCAACTTGGCAGCCTTGGGAAAGAGGGAAAGGGTGGGTTTGGTAGTAGGGACAGTCTAGGGTAATAGGAGGGATGGAGGTTGCATGTCTGGGTTTCAGAGAAAGCAGGAAAAGAAGGAGATGGGTTTTATTTTGGAGGGAAAAGGGGTAAAAAGAAAAGGGTAGTGGGTTAAGTTTTGTGTTGGGGGAGGATTAAAAAGGTTTTATTTAAAAGGTATTTTGATTTTTTAAAGTTTCGTAAATCTTTTTTTTTTTTTTTTTTTTTTAACTAAAAATTGTTTTTAAATAAAAATGAGCTTGTATGAAAATGGGATTTGGAGTGAAAATGGTATTTTTTGGATTTTTGGTTTTTACGGGCAAAATGGGCATTTGGGTGTCGGGAAAGGGTAATTTGGTAATTTTGTGTTTTTGGGAAGGTTTTAAGACAGTTTTCCCAAACCCACTCTAAAAACGTGTTCGGGTCTTCAATTGATCAACAATCGTAGAAAATCACATCCCGGCACCGGCTTCTAAGCACTTTTCTGATTTTGGCTCGATTTTTGCTCGTTTTCGCTCTGTTTTCAATCCTTTTGTACCTGCAAGACATAAAACACACTCCGAGGACATTTTTGACATATTTTGATCGAATTTGGGTGTTTTTAGTCGTTTTTGTGGTCTTAGGTGGGTAAAAACGATGAGCGAATAAGCACTCATCAAATCCCCCCACACTAGGCAATTGCTAGTCCCTAGCAATCAATCATATGAAGTAATGAGAGAATCAAGATTACCAAGAATACCCTGTTTCGACTTTTTATTTGATGCGACAAATTTAAACTAGACTAAAAGTAAAAAACATGCTTGATTAACAAAAATGGTATCATGGAACGGGATTCACACAAAATGGGTGTCTCCAGGGAATTGTAATCTTCATCCTCTTTTTTATACTCTCAAACTAAATCTAAACTTATTGTGCAAATGTTTTTGTAAAATGCTAACACTACTTATACAAATAATCTATGTAAGTCGAGACTTAACTTTTTACTCCCGCAGTTTATACAATTTAGGTTCATGTGCTCATTTTTAAAAGTTTGACCATTGAAACCAACCTTGTTATGGTTGTTAACCACTTAACTAAAATCTTAACTTCCCGGAAACTACGAAAGTCTAAGGATCGAAAGGGCCTCTTCCATGTAGCGGCTTTCTTCTCGGCACATCCCAAACCAGTTGGTTTTAGGTGACCGGGCTTTTGACACCTCACGGAGAATAGTACCGGAATTAGAATTGATTCCAAAGATTTACGAGGCTACCGTTAAGTTAAAACAAAACCTAAATGGACAACAACCGACGACAATTTAGAAGTTCAAGATTCAAAGGTGAGATCACTCCATGTAGCGACTTTCTTCTCAGCTTGTCCTTTTAAGGAGGCTAGGTTTTCACCCTCGAGAATAGTATCGAAGCTTTCGGGGTCTTTGACTTCAAGAATTTCTAAATCACCGTCAAGCTTTTAGACAACTTTGATGAATCCTAGTTCAACTTCCAATTTAAATTTAAGAAAAAGCAAGTTTCGCACATTTATTCATAAGCAATTTAATACTTTTATTCAAGGAACACATATTTTTCATTTTTCGCTTCTCAACTTTTTTTTTTCACTTTTTTTTCTCCTATTTTTTTTCTTTTTCTTTTTTTTTTTACTTGAACTTGCGATTTATTTTTGCATCACTCAAGCACTTTTATGATACTTTCATTTTGCAATTTTATTCCGAGTTTTAAGAAAGTATGCTTTTCCAAAAATTTAAATAAAAAGTTGAACTTGAGCTCTATATCAATTTTGCTTAAAAACTTTTTGTTGTAACAAGATGATTTGAATGTTCAAAAGTTTGACAACGAGCACGTATTTTAGATGATTTAGTTAGCTTCTGGGAGAAAAAGCAATAGATTACTTATATAAGCTCTAAAGAGAACCAACTACTCCACGCTTAGCATTTTCATTTGCACAACTCGTAAAAACTTAGCCTAATTGTTAAGAGAGCAGCTAGATCAACACTCTAGCAGAGTCGGGATTCCCTTTGTTCTAACCTAATCAAGACTAAACTATCATTAATACCGAGGCATTAACACTTTATTTTCATGCAAAAATTTTAAATTTGGGTCAAAACGGGGGTACTAGGGACTAAAGGGTACAAATGTGACAAAATTCGACAGAATTCCCCCACACACTTAGAATTGAATATTGCCCTCAATATTCAAAGTCCCGGCCGAAGCCGATACTATTGAACGGAAAAAGGTAATACCACCAACAAAGTGTGTGGATGAAATCTGTTATTTTACACAAAGAGGATTTTTGAAAACATATCCCCAGATAAACTTTAGCAAAATTGATTGGATATTGGTGGATTGAAAACAAAAGCATCAATCATCACGATCAAAGGGATTCTGAAACATGAGCAAACACACAAGAAGCAAACACCGTGGAGGTTTTCCCCCACACTTAGTTGTTAGAAAATAGAAAGAAGTCAGAAACATGGGTGGACACCCATGAAATGCTACTGTTTTTGTTAACCGAGTCGCTATCTTGACTCGACCCCAAATTCATTGGTCCATGGGGGAGCAAGTGGAAGAGAAAATCTCCATCGGACTTTCATTCAAGTGGTTTGGATAAACATTGAATGTGCTAAAAGTTCCACTCCGATGAGATACAACCGGCTCAGAAGAATGAGAAATGCCGGGGTCAAAGATGGTATCTTCACTCCCGTAAGAGTGAAGGAAAGGAGAAGAAATGGGAGGAGAAGGCAAAGTTTCAATCGTATGACAACAGGTGGGATGGGTGGGCAAAAGATTAGATTGAGGAACATTGACGGAATGTTCAGAAATCTTATCCACCACTGTAGCAATGAAAACATCCGGGCTTAGAAGAGGTTCCATCATCCGGTGGTTTAGCAAAGGCGACGAGTGGATGATTGACCTAAGCCATAATCGTCACTCTGAAAACCCGAAGGTATTGAGTCATCCGGAGAAAGAATTGAGTCGACCTCTTCCATAAGAGTGTCACTCGACGAATTATCGAGAGACCAATTGTAAAGAAGATTTTCCAATTTAGTGGGGTGCATTCAAAGTCGGTGCACATCATCATCTCCCGGTGGAGAATGATCAATGAGAGCGAGTTCATCGGAGAACTCCTCGAGAAGGTCTAACGTCGAAGTGGGATTGCCACTATTCTTTTCTTCGGGAAAAGATGGAGATATAACGAGGTTCTCCATGTAAAATTCACTATCCTCATTCTGAATGTCAAAGATTGGATTATCTAAAATTAGAGTGAATTCAGAATCAAAGTCATACAGAGGATTAGTGAATGCCGTAGCGAAAGGTTTCTCGGACACAACAAGAATATCTTCATCATCCGTATCAAAATTAGTGTCCATATCAAGATCATCGGGATCAACATCTCTCACTTCTTCCAAGCTGACGAGCTCAGAGGGAATTTCCTCAACATACTCAATGTCTCCACACGATAAAGAGTCATCAAACGACGTATAATCATTTTCAGACTCGGAGATCACCTCAATAGAAACTTTTGGGGTAGGAGAAGAATCATCATCGAGAGGCTCATCACACATATTACCGGAGATAACCTCAGATTCACTTGGGGTTGGGACAAGGTTCTCAACACAAGACGATTCCGTTTCTGAAATAGTGCTAAAATGCTCGTCCCCCATTGAAAGGTCATCCGAAGGTTCTATGGTAGATAGGCAATATGAGGGCGGAGAGTGGACATGTGCGGTACTTTGTGGGCTTGAGATATGCACCTTGTCCTTTGTCGTCTCCCAAGCTTCCTCATCCTCGTCATCGAGACGGAAAGCCTCGTTAAATAGAAAACGCCTTTTAGCTTCTCGCTCTTCGAACAGTAATCTTTCGTTGCGAGCTGCATGTTCTTCGGCAAGAAGTTCTCTATACGTTTTCTGGTGAGACTCTTCTTGGGCATGTTTATTAGCCAATTGTTTTAAATCTTTGAGTACATCTAGACAATTTTGGAGAAGTTCTTGAGGAATTTGCGGAGGTTGTGTTTGAAACGATGATTGATCATTGAAATGATGACAATACGGTTCTGGTTCGTATGAATTTTGTGGAGGGTAGTTGAAATTGTTTTGAGGATAATTGAAAGAGTTCGGGTTAGAATCACAAGCGAATGAATTCTCGGGACAAATTGAACAACATCCATCAATAAGATAGTTTCCACACCACTCGCACATACATTTGTTACAACGGAAACCTTTCAGTAACACGTCTCCACAACCGTAGCAATACTCTTGATCGAACGAAAATATCTCGGGTACAGGAGTAGGAATCGAGGGCTCAACAACATCGCAAATGGTAGGTAAAACGGTATTTCCCGAAATTGAATCTTGACGAAGTTCATTCAAGCAATTTTGAAGTATGTTCATGATTTCGTCTGAAAAATGTTTTGAAGATTCCGGAGGTGGGGCAAGTAGTGTGCTCTCAGAGCTAGCAATTTCCACCACTTCCGTTTTGGTCTCCGATTCTTGCTCTTTTCTCTCAACCTTAACTATAAATCGCGAAAGCTTTTGATCAATCCTAGACGGTTTGGGCTCAGAAACAATAGAAAAAATCTCGGGTCGTGGCGGGTGGTCGAAAAAACTTGGAGAATCATCGAGAGAATTTTTATCGGATAATTCGCACCAATAGCAATATTTGCTTGCACCAATCCTTCCACACCGCTTACATAAACAATTGTGATTTTGACAATAAAGTTGATCCTCTTCCATACGGCTTTTGCAATGGAAACAACGACGATAATCGATCATCGCCATGAGAATTAAACATATAGAGGGTTAAAGAAATAGAATTAAGTGATCGAGGATAACGAAGAATAGAATCAAACGGTAAAAGAAGGTGAGAGAAATAGAATTATACGGATAAGAGGAACGAGAAGAATATTTTTGGATTTTTAAAAACGAGTGCACATGCACTTTCAAAAACAACACTTTCAATTAAAACAAGACCGAGGCAAAACACAAGGAACTTAAACCAATAATCACAAGCGTATTCACGCAAGTGACACAAAGGCAAGTTTTGAATCTTTGGTTCGGGAACTTATTACGATAACACTCAAGTTGAGAAGTGTTATATTGATAGTGTGTTCTATTTTATTTAAAACGACAAGAAAAAATCTTTTTGTATTTTTATCTTTTACATATATACAAAGAAAAGAAAAATATTTTTGTATTTTTGTATTTTTCAAAAACAATAACTTCACGAGGAAGGTTCTTCAAGTCACTAATCGCAAAAACTTCACGATATTGTTGCAACACACCTCCCCGGCAGCGGCGCCAAAATTTTGATTCGTCTTTTGTGAGTGTGGAAAATAAACACAATATCAATTTATCAAATTAACCGTGAGATTCGACAAATCAACCTTTTAGGAAAAGGGTTAACGTGCCAAAGCTCACGAATGTGAATAAAGTGATACCCGGAAAGTGATTTCCCCGGGTCGTGTCCCAACGAGGTGTGAAATTGACGGTGTCGTTGAGTTTCATGACTGGAGCTTGAATTGGTTAAACGAATTTTGGATTTTGATTATGCTAATCTACAAAACAAAGAACGGGAATAAAAATAAAGCACATAAAACAGTGTAAACTCTAAATAAACAACTACTAAGCCTAAGAAACAATAAAACGATGCTAAACTACATCCTAGGGTACTAAAATGCAAAAACGCTAAAAAACAGGAACACACCGAGCCCCGAAAGTGAAAAAGATGCAATTTAAGTCCTGCGAGTGTGAAAACAATTTTCCTACATTCTAAATGACAAACGAAAAATTTTTTAAAAAAAGAATTACAATTTTTTTTGACTTTTTAATTATTAGTTATGAATTAAAATCTAATTTAACTAATTTAAATCATTAAAAATAGTAAACGAAAATTGAAAAATCTCAAAAATTCATGAAAAGTACTAAATGTGATGCTCTACTAGGAAAAATAAAAAGTGAAAAAAAAGCTACGATGAATAAGCAATAAATAAGCTAATAAGGGAATAAGCTAAAAAAAAAGAACAAAGCATGATAAATAAATAACCTTTGCACATTAGGACATAAAATTCCCAAGGGCACGTCTGGTTAAGAGGCTGTGTGATTTGGTCCTGTGCTTGGGATCCAGGTGATCCTGGGTTCGATTCCTTCTTACTCCTTTCTTTGGCAACTTATTTTTTTCTTTTCGTTTTTCTGATTTTCTTCTTTTAGCAACTAATCTAAGGACTAGATTAAGACTTTTCATAAATAAAAAAACTTAACTTGAAAAGATTCAACATCAGCTATAGCAGCTTGAATATATAGAAGACAAAAAAAATTGAATGGGTCAGTTTGGCTTCTTTTGCTTTTTAGGCTACCCAAGGGACAAAAAGCTAAATAAAAACTTGTAAAAGGCTAAGGTAAATCATAAACTAAACTAAGTACTTAAAATCCCTAATCTAAGAAACCTACAAGATCAATAATAAGCAAAATAGACACTCCTAATAAGCTCAAAAAAGGGTGAAAAGCTGCTGTATTGGGCTGCTGATATAGAATAACCAAAAAGGCAGTTAAGGGTGCACTTGAGGGAAAAAGAAAACTACCTAATAAGCTTTAAAAGTGGAAAATAAGCTAACAAATATTGACCTAGTGCAACTAACTCCTAGTATAAACTAAATCCAATCCTAAATCTAACTTGAGCTACTGAAATCTAAGCAACAAATAGTTCCTATGGCTGCAGAAACAATAAAAACAAAGCTACTGAAGTGACTTCAAGGGCAAATTTCTAAGCTACAAGGCACCTAATTAAGCTAAAAACTAAACAATCTAATTTGTTACACCTAATAAGCTACACGGAATCTTAAATAAGCAGGAAAAATAAGCACTAAGGTCTAAAAACTATTCCTAAGCTACTGGACAGATTACATTTGGAACAAAATGCAGGTTCAAAAAGCTTTTCTTTTAAACGAAATCTAGTCTAAAAGCTATCAAACTCCTAAGACAACTTAAGATTAACTAAATCAGGACCAAGTGATATAATTACGAAACCCAAAATGGGTCAAAACTTAATTTGAACCAACCTTTCCTGTAAATCCAAACAGCCCTTTGGGGGGCAGAAAACAGATTTTCCAACTTGAAACTATAAAAATTATTTTGAAAACTTGAACTTGGGTATCAAATGAACTCTTACAAGGTTGCGACAACTTTCCACCAACATTTAAATTAGACAGAAATGTGAAGAACATAAAAAAAACTGCATAAACTTTTGAAACTGAAATTAAAAGCTGAACTTGAATTGAACTGAAATTAAAAGGTACATTTAAATTGACTGACAATAAAAGTAAAAGTGGACTAGAAAAGAATTTCTAGACAACTTTTACACCAATCCTAAATGCCTTTTTATATGAAACTCAAAACTGTCTTCATCTTTGTCATTCCCAGGATAACTATTCATCCAGCCCCATTTAATTGATATTCCAGACAATGTTCACTGACAAGGATTGCCAACTTGGCAGTACTGGGAAAGAGGGGAAAGGGTGGTTTGGTAGTAGGGACAGCCTAGGGTAATAGGAGGGATGGAGGTCGTGTCTCAAGGCTTTCAGAGAAAGCGGAAAGAAGAGATGGGTTTTATTTTGGAGGGAAAAGGGGTAAAAAGAAAAGGGTTATGGGTTAAGTTTTGTGTTGGGGGAGGATTAAAAAGGTTTTATTTAAAATGTATTTTGATTTTTTAAAGTTTTGTAATTTTTTTTTTTGAAAACTAAAAATTGTTTTTAAATAAAAATGAGCTTTTATGAAAATGGGTTTTGGAGTGAAAATGGTATTTTTGGATTTTTGTTTTACGGGCAAATGGGCATTTGTGCCGGAAAGGGTAATTTGGTAATTTTGTGTTTTTGGGAAGGTTTTAAGACAGCCCCATACCCACTCTAAAAACGTGTTCGGTCTTCAATTGATCAACAATCAGAGAAAATCACATCCCCAAGACCGCCTAGCACTTTTCTCGATTTTGGCTCGATTTTTGCTTCAAGCTGCCTGTTTCAATCCTTTGTACTGCAAGACATAAAACACACTCCGAGGACATTTTTGACATATTTTGATCGAATTTGGGTGTTTTTAGTCGCTGTGGTCTTTAGGTAAAAACGATGAGTGAATAAGCACTCATCATCAGTACAAATTTAATGAATCATTACCAGAACTCGGTTTTTCAAAGATTTATGAATCAAATTTGTGATTTATAGATTCGATTCACTGTTAATTGATGTATAATTGTGAATCAAATAAAAAAATATGAATCAATAGCTCAAACGAAGATTTCTCAATCTAAAAACCTTCTCAATTGGATCGGGTGGGTATTGAATTTTATGTTGGGATGATGCGAAAATATCACAGTAGCTTTTGAATTTTTTTTAAAAAAAATCTGAAAAAAAAATCAAAGAGGACAATATATTATTAAGAATCGCTGAAATTTTTTTAAAAAAAAAACGTTTTTATGGTTAAAGGTAATGTGATATTAATGTCTGATTTTGACTTTTTTACAAAAGTCAATATCATATCATGATATCACATAAACCTTTTTCTTTTTAAAATAAAATTGTTAATATCACCGTAACAATCATGGGTTTTTAATATCACGGTTCATTTTTACATGTAAAGAAACTTAATATCAAGGTTGGTTTTATAATATCACCGTAACAATCATGGGTTTTTAGTATCACGGTTCATTTTTACATGTAAAAAAGCTTAATATCAAGGTTGGTTTTATAATATCACCATAACAATCATTGATTTTTAATATCACGGTTCATTTTTACATGTAAAAAAAGCTTAATATCAAGGTTGGTTTTATAATATCACCGTAACAATCATGGGTTTTTAATATCATGGTTCATTTTACATGTAAAAAAGCTTAATATCAAGGTTGGCTTTATAATATCACTGTAACAATCATGGGTTTTTAATATCACCGTTTTATAATATCGTATTTTCATAATATTGTTAATAGCACAGTAGATCTCATAATCACAAAAACAAGTGTTTAGAAAAATTTTAAAAATTAAAAAATGAAAGGAGACAACAATAGTAAGGATCGCTTAAAAAGAAAAAAATTAAAAAAAAAAATCATTTACATGGTCAATTAGTACCGCGGTTGGAGCAAGCAGATCTTGACTTTTTTTACAAAAATCAAGATCGATCTAAATGGAATCTGCATCTATCCACACACATCCGCATGAATTAAAAAATCAAGACCGATCCTCTCCGATATATATATATATATATATATATATATATATATATATATATATATATATATATATATATATGTATATATATATGTGTATGTATATATATACATATATCTATATATTATATATACCATATTTTCCACAAATGCCACCTCAATGCCCAAGTAATTCAATTTAATGCCACATAATCATTTTTTGTCTAATTAAGCAATATTTTAATCCACCTAAGCACTAATTGTAAATTTTGGATTTTTAATAATTATTTTTGTAAATTTCGGATTTTTATTAAATATTTTTGAAAATTATTTATAAAAAAGAGCCTTGCAAGGATTGAACCTTGGTAATAACAAGTGTGTTTACCACTTAGGCAACAAGTTATTTTGATAATTATGTTGCATATTATAATCTATAAATGCCTATAGTTATATTGGAATCCTATACTAAATACAATTTATCTACAAAAATTATATTATGTAATTATCTTTTTTAAAACATATTAACCAAGAAATGTATAAACGACTTCCATAATGATGTAATCCATACGAAGAAAGAAATCAGAGAATAATACCTTTAAACCCTAAAAATTCGAATTTGAAAACCATCTTCTCAGCCTATATTCACCGTAATAACTTTCACATAAAATCTCAAATCGACGATCCCTCCATTGAAAAGTTAGATGGGTATATAGAGAAGGTCTAGTAAAATTGTAGCCGATCCAACGGTTCAGAAAAGTTATGGTCGTTAGAAAACAAAGCGCTGCATTCGAATTTGAAAACCTTCTTCTGTAGCCATATTCGACACTGAATAACTTTCACATAAAATCTCAAATTGACGATCCCTCCAGTGAAAAGTTAGATGGGTATATAGAAAAGCACCTGTAAAAATTGTAGCCCGATCGAACGCTTCAGGAAAAAGTTATGGTCGTTAGAAAACAGTGCTGCAGATTCGAATTAGAAAACCTTCTTCTACAGCCATATTCAACACTGAATAACTTTCACATAAAATCTCAAATCAACGATCCCTCCAGTGAAACGTTAGATGGGTATATAGAGAAGCTCCAGTAAAAATTGTAGCCCGATCCAAAGGTTCACGAAAAAGTTATGGTCATTAGAAAACAGTGCTGCAACAAACATTGATGTTCGCGGACAATCTCTTTGAAGACTCGAAATCACTAAGGCATGCGTTTGAAATTGTTAGTTGTTACTTAAATAGTAATTCAAATGATGTGAATCACCTTGCTAACGATAGTGAACACCAGAAATCAGCTTGGCAATAGATTTTTAATTCACAATTATTAGAAGAGATGTATGCTGTCTAAACTCCTATGATTTGTAACGTTATCATATTATCGTATGATACGCCAATGTAGTCAATAGGATAATACTATCAATTGCAGCTCTTTCTGAATAATAGGTTGTTTGTTTTTTGAGTGTATAACATGTTGATGTTGTCGTTGAATTGTTTGTTTATGTTGATGATTTTACAGGAACAAATAATCCTGAGTTTAACAAGAATGCATAAAAGAATGACACTACAATTGATGCACAAGCTACAGGTAGTAAAAACTAATTATCAAACTATGCTTGCATGTTTCATGATGTGTTTTTGTTATTTTTAATTTAATTGGTTGTTTTTGTTTATGGGAAAGATCCGGAACCCATGTTCTAATGAAACAATGGCATCGAAAGGTAAAGTTAAACTGTTTTAGATTTAAATGTTATGGCTTAAAGATATAAGTTTATTGTAGTTATTAGTTAGATGTTTATAAAGAAATATATATATTAATATATGTTGTATGAAGGGTTCTGTTCTATGTATCCTTATCTCGTTATGTCCGTCCTCGTATGAAGAATTGAAACACTTAGTTTGCTGGAAAGCTATTAGGATTGTTGCTGATGGTATTAGATGTCTAAACAGAAAATTTGGACGCTGGTATAAGGCTTCTCATTCTTTCGGTCACTACTCATTATAATCATTAATACCGATATGCGTTCTTAGTGGGTGTGTTTGCATGTGCCTTTGGAATGGGTCATTTGATATTAAAGAATTTAAATTCGAGAATCCTTTGCAATAACTAGTCGCCTCTAGCTAGGTTTTTTGATTTTTTTCCTTTTGAGAAAAGCTTCACTAGCTAATGAAATTGATATTTTTATTTTTAAAATTTTTTTATATCAAACTAAAATGGATAAAATCTGTACTTGGTTAAGACTAATTGTTCTGACCCATTTGAAGCAAATGGTCAAGACTGAGCAACTTTAGACCTACAGTAGCCTAATCAAAACATTTTTTTTTGATTTTTTTCCTTTTGAGGGAACTTAAAAAAGCTATTAAAATTGTTATTTTTATTTTTAATTTTTTTTATAACAACTAAAAATGAATTAAAATGCTAGGCTTAAACTTAGGAAAACCACTATTTGAGACAAAACCACCAACTTTGTGCTACTAGCAGCCCTAGCTAGGGATTTTTTTGATTTTTTTCCTTTTCTGAAAAGCTTCACAAGCTAATGAAATTGCTATTTTTATTTTAAAATTTTTTTTATATCAAACAAAAATGGCCAAAAATCTGTGCTAAATGTACCCATTTGAAGCAAATGGTGTCTTGAGAAACTTTAGACCTGCAGCAGCCTAATCAAAACATTTTTTTGATTTTTTTCCTTTTGAGCAAAGTTAAACAAGCTATTGAAATTGTTATATTTATTTTTTAAAATTTTTTATAACAACTAAAAATGAATTAAAATGCTAGGCTTAAACTGGGGAAAAACACTATTTGGGACAAAACCACCAACTTTGAGCTACTAGCAGCCCTAGCTAGGGAATTTTTTGATTTTTTTCCTTTTGAGAAAAACTTCACTAGCTAATGAAATTGCTATTTTTATTTTTTTAATTTTTTTATATCAAACTAAAATGGATAAAATCTGTACTGGGTTAAGACTAATTGTTCTGCCCATTTGAAGCAAATGGTGAAGACCGAGCAACTTTAGACCTCAGCAAATACTGATCAAAACATTTTTTTTGATTTTTTTCCTTTTAAGGGAAGTTAAACAAGCTATTGAAATTGTTATTTTTATTTTTAAAACTTTTATAACAACTAAAAATGAATTAAAATGCTAGGCTTAAACTGAGGAAAACTACTATTTGGGGCAAAATCACCAACTTTGAGCTACTAGCAGCCCTAGCTAGGGATTTTGTTGATTTTTTTCCTTTTGTGAAAAGTTTCACAAGCTAATGAAATTGCTATTTTTATTTTTTAGAACTTTTTATATCAAACTAAAATGGCTAATAATCAAACCATGTGATGCAATATCTCTAATGAACCATTTGAGTTTGTATTATTACAATAGGCAAGATGGGTGATTAGGGTTGAATTAAGTATGGGTCAAAACCGGTCCAAACCGAAACAACTCATGGTTTAGCACCTGTATGCTCACAAACGATTTTTGCAAATTAAATTTGGCCCTTGCACTTTCTATAACTTTTCAAATCTTCTTAAATCCAATGATGCTTCAGTTATAAATTATGATTGTAAGATAGACTTTGAATGTTACGGTTTTGAAGGTGTTAGTCATTAAGATAGACTTTGAGTTACTATGAAAAACTCGACATTTACTTCCTTTATCTAATTTACTTCAATAGTTTTTGACTTATTTATGCTCTAAACTGTGATGAAATTCCTAATACCAATATTACAGGTAATTTTGTTTTTCAAAAGGATTGGGTAGAAGGTTTCTCTAACTGGTGATAACAACCTTCTTGCAATAAAAAAAAATATGTTAACAAAAATTATAAGTCATGCCCGCCCTTTGGGCGGGCTTTGAAATCTAGTATACATCTATATATATATATATATACATATATATAAAACTCGACATTTACTTCCTTTATCTAATTTATTTCAATAGTTTTTGACTTATTTATGCTCTAAACTGTGATGAAATTCCTAATACCAATATTACAGGTAATTTTGTTTTTCAAAAGGATTGGGTAGAAGGTTTCTCTAACTGGTGATAACAACCTTCTTGCAATAAAAAAATATGTTAACAAAATTATAAGTCATGATTTGAAATCTAGTATACATCTATATATATATATATATATACACATATATATATATATATATACATATATACATATATATACATATATATATATATATATATATATATATATATATATATATATATATATATATATATATATATATATATATATATATATATATATATATATATATATGTATAGATATATATATATATATATATATATATATATATATATATATATATATATATATACTGATAATGATTATGAACCTGTTCCATATTTTGTTGGTATTGTTTCTGAGGAGGCGGGTGTAAAGTTATGGGTTCTTGATATTCCTGCTGATGAGAAGCCGGCTTTTGGTATGATGTATCACTCTCTTGAGCAGCCTTATGAAAAAAAGCTGGTTTTGTGGTCCGTTTAGGTCAACAGTATAAATATAAAAAGAATAAAGACAAAAATTTAAATTTGAAATATTTTGTTTTATAGTAAGGAAGGTACAAATCCTCCCCCAAAAGTTGGGGCAAAGTCTAATAATAGGAAGCATCCGTCTAAGCTTACTGATTGTAAGGCTGTCTTTTGCGTGACGTTTATTGAAGGAAGAGGATATTAGTGTTATGAATTTGTTGAGGGTCAGAATCACAACCTAGTTAGTCAGGAGGATAGCGTTTTTCTGGTTTCTTCTCGTGATGTTTCTTATACCCAACAAGTTTTTCTATATCAAGCATCTCAAGTAAATCTTTATCCAGGAATGGTTTTGATGCGTGGATTTTCGACCAGGATTTAAATTTCTAGAGTCTCGCCTACCTATGGTCTACCTATTGCACTAACGAGTAGTGAACCCGGTCGTGCGTAGTATAGAGTGTTTTCCCAAGAGCTATGTAGTTTTGGTTCCTACTTAAGTCTAGTGTCACGGTTTTTAAGATATTTTGAAATATTAATTAAACTAATAAGCAAGATATGAAATGCAAAAATTAAATGAGGTTGTAAACAATAAGGAGAAAGTGTGCTAGCCTAATTATTCATGCTATCATGTTATGTCTATGTTTTCTATTTATTACTTCCTATCGCATTAAGTGGGTTTAAATTCGCTAGACTCCTTTGGTCAATTCGTCTATCCTATTGCGCATAGATCCCTACCCGATATCAAAGGCATTACCGTTTGGATTGACGAGGTTCCCGATAATCTATGCTAAGTCATTAAGTTCCCTACATGCAAGATTCGAAACAATGTATGCCCGGGCGCTAGCATCTTAGACACACATCCCTAACTTCTTAAGTTCCGACCTTCGGAAGGTGATCCTTTGGTCAATTCGCACGAGAGGATTGATAGTCCTTTGGTCAATTCTTATCAACCCTCGCAACCTACTTCCCTAGGATCCTTTGGTCAATTCTCCTAAGCAAGCAAATACAACCGGGCTTAAAAACTACCAAACAAGGGTGGCTACCAAAGCACTTTGCATGCATACACTAGAAGCAATAATAGAAGTGCAAAACATAAAAAAAAAATTAAAGAATCATAACTAGGCTAGCACCATCGATTCTTAGCCGATCATATTAAAATGAACAGTCAATTCAATGTTTAACATGGTAAATGAAGAAATGAATCAAAATGTAATGAAATAGTAATCTCTAAGGCTTATCAATGATATGTTGTGACTTCTCCCTTGGAAATGGCTCCGTATGCTATGTAAGATCTTCTTTGTGGACCCTTTTCATGTTCTCTAACTTTTTGTGGTGTGTAAATGATGTCAAATGCAGAATTTAAAGCTTGTATTTATTGGCCCGATCATGTTATGACGTAACCTTATAATGTGGTTACGTCGTAACTTAAGTATCCTCATTGTAAGATATTGGTAATCATAACACAAGGTCAGATTTGTGAGCTAGTTGAATTCTAGAGAGAGAAAGAGGGAGAAAGTAGGATATTTTAGTGAGATAAAGTTATGTTAAATGATTAAGAGTGAATGAACATCCAAACCTTTTCCATGGCTGGGAAAGGGTATATATACAAGTCATAAACGCCCTATTGGGCTATGGAGCGGTTGACAGTGGGTAAAGACCCGACCCGACTCTATGGGTGATACACTAACTAAACTATTACTATTAAGCCTACGAGCTAACCTATGCTAGACATTACTTGGGGTGACCGAGACTTTCATATGGATTTTCATAATCCTTACAATCTCCCCCTAAGGGAGGTTACCCCAAAAATTACAATTTGAATCCTAGCACTCTGTTACATAAATTAATATCCTAGCTCATAGTCTTTGATTCTTCAATGTCTCGAAACTTTGTATTTTAGTAGTGATATTTATGAATGTTCCTTTTGCTTGGGTGATCTTTGAAACTTTATAGAGATCATCAGCTACCGTAAATCTCTAAATCATCCTTTATAGAATCGCCTTCATGTGATGTTGTGACTTTTGAACTGGCATACTCACACTTTTCTGGATCATGATATTTTGCATCAAAGTTACGGAAGCAGTGTTGTACGTCTTTCAATTATCATGATTTCTTTGATTGTGAGCGTGAAGTGTGTGCATGTGGTTTTGAATTGACTTCTCATTCACCATCAGCTGCAACCGTCAGGAATTCCTGCAAACAATAATTAGCAATAAATAAATGAAAGTATATTTGTTCACATTCGATGAGTAAGGTTGCAAGAACCACAGTTCCCCATTGATCAGTATAAATACTTCCTATGATCAGGTAGAATTCCAAAGAATCTCCTTGACAGTGTTTTGCAGATATAGTAGACGTTCTCAAACCGGAGCGTCTCAAAGTAGACAACACGGAGGTAAGTGAACCAGATGAATTGGGATTCACTGATTAATGAGAAATTGATTTGAAAAATAGTCGCTTATTGGTTGATAAAGAGTTTTTGCAATACGACGAAAGTTTTATGAACAACATCAAGTTTCAATCACAAATACTTTTGTTTGAAAATTTATACGCAGTCGATGTGCTCGAAAACAATTGTTGAACACATCGAAGGGTTTTTCCAAAAGCATCCTTTAATTCATTTACTGGAACAAGGTTGATTCAAATGCGAATTGGACCATCGTTGTTTTCCAGTTGTCACAAGTTTGATCCATGAAGGATCTCACATGGCTCTAGAAGGATTTCCATCTTCATTGTGATCTTTACGTATCACTCGGACATTGGCAATACCACAAGGATAATGCGTAGGACTCTTGATGCATATTTTCTTACTTTTCACGGTGTATGAAACAGTAAACATATTGAAAGTGTGTCCTAATGAGATTTATGGATCGCATCTCTTGGCTCTAGGAGATAAGTCGATAGATTACACCGGTTCCCCTTGAGAATGAAACAATTCCTTTTAAGAGAACTTGAGTGGTGGAAAGTTTAGTGCGTTGCTTCACCGGGTCCATGACGCCTTGTCTTCAATATCGACGTTACCTTGGTAACCACCAGTAGCATATTAATTGAACCCGGTTTCTGCCTTAAGGTTGAATATTTGGAGGGCTATTTCTTTTCACCCTTTATACTTATATTTCTTTTTCATTCTTCAACCCCTTCAGCGCTTACTGATATTTCATTAATAGAACCTTGTTGGGTTTGTTCCAAAGATTAGCTCCATCTCAGTTGGCACTCTTCCGTTATTCTCACTTTTCTCCTTTTTTAATCATACCTAAGGACTTCTACACTAACTAGTGGGTTGTCCCTGGATGGATACCTCCTGGCTTCTCAAGGCGGATCGTGGGAAAGAATACCTAACCTTACCATCCTTATAACTCCAATAAAGAAAATGCAAGGTTGGTATTTAGTATACTTCTACAATTGCCATTATAAACAATTCACTCCCCCTCAATATGTGCATCGAGATATAAAAGAGTTTAGCACATATGAGAGAGACTACATTTGAGTTTAAAAGATCACATTTTATCGATTTCATATTTATATCACATTCTCTCCCCCTACCAAAAATTTCAAATCTTTTGAAATTTTGGATCTCAATTGATTTAGATAAGTTAGAAAATTTAGGAGAAAATGTGGTTTGATCCAATATATTCTAATAAGGAACTTTACTATGCTCCCCCTCAATTAGTGAGGAAGGTTATTAATCACATCCATAACACTACTAAAACATTGTAAAGTTTTCAACATATTACAACAGCAATACCGCACGAGAGTATTAAATAATTACAAAGAAGATGTTCTCATTCGGTTCTCTACAGAAGTCTATAATCACCCTCTTGAACTCTTCCAACATCAAAGCTTTCCAAGTTGTGGAAGATCCTCCGTGTCTTTAGTCTCTTCTTGATAGCAAACATAAATGCTTTGCTCATGTCTACATCCTTCTTCATCCAAAACCTAGTCTTCAACCCCGAATTTGTCCTGTTGATCTTGAATTTTTTTACCCGGTAGTCTAATGCTTCAACAATGGACGTGAGAGTACCATCATTGAACTTGTGTATCTCATTGAACCGCATGATCATCTGAACCCCATACTTGTCTATAAATGTGAAAACTCTTGAGACTCAATTTAATGTGTAGTCATGTTTGAACTCTAGTCTTTTTGCTACCCAACGAGGCTTAGTTAGATTGAGCTGAGTCTGGTAGCTCTCAATTCCAAGCTGAAAGTCTCCTACTTGCTTTCTAATGACTAAACCTCTGATCCATAAGTTGACCGCAGAGAGTGTCTTCTTTTCATGTGGTGTCGATGGTTCGTGAGCTTGAAGGTTTAACAAGTACAGGTCCTCAAAGTCACTAGGTTACAAGTGCTTGAAGTCATTTTCAGCAATGGTGTGTTCTTTAAGATTAGCTCTTCGAAGGACTATCTTCTTCAAGTAATCATATCCATACATGGGAAAGATCTCAACACTGACAAAAGTTAAGATATGCATATGTGTTTGTACAGCCCTACGATTACCTTCAACTGCGTGTTTTTCAATGTAGAATCGTTGTCTGTGAAACCACCAATGAGATATACCAATGAGGCATCAATGTCGTACTTACACTCCTCTTCAATCCACATCTGATCGGTCACCATTTTCTCTAATCCAACTTCAGGATAATATGTAGCTTTCTACTTAGCAATTGACAATGCATGTCTATTACCCTTGTTGTCGGGTTGCGTAAGTATTCCGGATCTTTGTTGAAAAAGAAGTCTGATTGGATGGTGATTTGACCTGGTGGACCATCTAGCGGGAGGGGTTTGCTGATGTCGTATTTGAGAATCTCATCATCTACCTGATCGGTCATAAGCTTGTGACATTCCTCCATCCGGTATTACGGTGAATCACATCAGGATGAATGGCTTTGACAATTTCAAATGCAGGACCCTCCAAGTCTTTTGATGTAAAGGCAGTGATTCCTTTCTGCTTGTAGTACCAGTCAATAAAGATTCCCATGTCACCAGTTTGAGCAAGTAGGAAGTTCTCCGGTGAGGACACATGGCTTGTAGCAATAGCATCTGCTGGTTGTGATCGTGAATTTGCAAATCCAATGAAGAGATGGACTAGTTAAGTTCTGATGTTGCATGTCTTTCTTTCTCAGAAGGGGGCTTCTACCAATCTTTGATCATATCACTTGTAGGAATGGACTAGGTAGAGTCTGGTGTATCAGATCTAGCTTCCTTTGAGAATAACTTCCACCAATCTCTACAAGTTCACCTTTGGAATATGAGCATTAGAGACATCTTCATCATCGTAATCAAATTCTCGGTCGAGAGACTCTTCATTCATGACATGATCTTCAAGAATTGCTGAGATGGGCTTGAATATGGAGTTAGTGGTCATCCAAGCTCTGTATTCAGTTGAGGCAGTGGTCTTAGAGGAGATTGGAGCATTCGAGTGTCCTGGCTGATCGGATGATGACGGAGGAGGAGGTGGTGGATGAGCTTTGGTTGAATCAGAAGTTCCTGAAGATCCTACAATTCGAGATGGTCCGATGGTCCTGCCCCGGTGGTAGAGGTGGAGGTGGCTGTGGTGGAGACCCGGGGGTGTCTTAGGTAAATCTGCCTCTTTTTCTTTCTTCTGTTTCACCCAAATCCTCCATTAGTTGATCGTAGTTGTCACGATCAATGGATTTTTCAAGAGCTTCATATAGTTGCTTGTGTTCTTTATGTTTTTGTGATGATCTCTCTCAAACATGCTGTAATAGAATATCCTTCATGTCTGAAGTGGGAAGATATTTGAAACGTGCTCTAAGAGGTGCTTCCATAGCCCAATTCACAGCCTCTATAACATATTCATCGATAGCGTTCTTCACCTTAACGTCAATGTTGAGATTCTTAAATTTGGATAGCCGCAAATCATGATGTTTGATGACATTGGGTAAATTATGTTTTTCAAGAGCTGCAATGCATTTGAGAGCTTCTTCAAGATGCCACTCTACGCTTTCATTGGTAGATATAGGTGGTGGAAGTGAGGTTGTAGTGGTGGTGGTTGTAGTTGTAGTTGTTGCGGCGCAGGAGTTGTTGTTATTGGTGTTATAGTTGGAGTAGGGATCACCATTGTTGGTACCGGCTGATATGTCTTGTTCAATAGTGATAGATAATCGTGGGTTAGGGGTCGAAGACTTCTTTTCTACGAAAGCAAGTTTTCGGCCTCTAGGCAAAGGAACCTAATCGTTGTAGTGTAGTATAGGGTAAGCCTAGGGGATCGATTCGCTCTCTAGGGAATAGGAACGCTAGAAAGAGATATATGAAAACAAGGTGAGGTTGAGGGAGATTCCTTTTAGTCTTTTATGGTTTTTAGAAAGCAAAGTAAATATCTCGGGGGTATGGGAGTGGGGTGGTACTTCTACCAATTTTAACTACTTTATAACTACTAAACTAATTAACTACTTTAACTATGGATGGATTATGATAATTGAAGTGTGCTCGTATGATGATTAAAGATGTGTTTACTTAGATATTCTTACTCCCTAGTTATCTCATAGTGGTCCTTTGAATTGTCACATCCTCATCTTAATTTGTGCATTGTATTCGTGATGGTCATAGGGTGATGCCTAATTCCTAGTTCTATGAATTGCAACTCTCCTCTAGACTATTCGGGATCGGCGAGTACAATGGTATCTCCCTAATACTCTATTATCCTTAAGCTACAACTCACGCAATAAAGACAACGAATGGCCTAAGTGCACTCTTAAGCTTTTTGCTATTTATGACGCTCAAGCTCGCAACTAAAGAAGATGCCGTTTTCCTTACTCTAGCATCTACCGATTAAGACTAGAGACAACCTAACAATAATTAACAACTAGGTTTCATAGATCTAAGCAAACACAAGGATAATTTAGCTACTCATGTTAAACAAGCAAGCATACACACATACAATTGAACATGGGGTAGATATAATGATAATATGGATTAAAAAACTTATCTTATGATGTAAAGAAGGGTATGGGACCCTTAGATACTGTCCAAGTCGGACTACAACTGAATTAGGGGTTGTTCTCCAAAGTTCTACCTATTTTAAAACAGAAAATTCGAATTCTATATATAGATTTACAAGTGCTAGGCGTCGCCACTTTTGCTAGTGACGATTGCCAGTCACCGTCATTAGGTTTTTGTTTGGGCTAAGTCATCGTTGGGACGCGCCGCTTATGAGTGTATCGTTTTAAATCCTTATCAAATATCCTACACTTGGAATTTGCTTGTCCTCAAGCAAATGTGCTTCTGGCCAATCAATTTATAAGTTTGGGGGCATGAAGCATTGGTTTAAGATAGTCTACAACAAGTACAAACGCCGCAATAGTCATAACAAGCACGGAAATTAAATACTAGCACCTCACAATTGGTGTTTGGATTCTCTCATCTCTCGGGTTTATATGAAATATAATATGAATGGAAATGGAAGATAAACACTCATTACCTGGCATAGTACATAGATTACCATAGGCTTAAGAATAGATCAAACCTCCACCACTTTGGCGTAAGCACCTAGGAGTAACTATCTAAGAGGTCTTTACAAAGTGTTGTAACATTACGCTTAGGGTAGGGAAGTAAAGGGTTTTGTTGGATAGGGCATATTTAGTGGTGGAAGTCAAAAATCTTATGCTACAAGCATCTAAAGCGTGGCGTTGCTAAGCCAAGACTCGACTCACTGACACTAAACAAATTGAAACAAAACACGAATGTAAACTTAAAACATAAACATAAAGATAGATGTAGGATGGTAGCCCATATGTTTTTTTCTCTTTTTTTTTCAACAACTCTTTTTCTTTTTTTTCGATTTTATTTCATACCTTTTTATTCTACCATCCTCTATGATAACATCAAAATAAAGGGATTGAGTTTTTATTTAACTAACACTATCTAACCCGATTTGAAAAGATCAAAATATTTGGAGTATTTAATTATGTAGACAAAGGGAATTATAATTTATCGTTCTTTCCCGTTACTCCATAAAATATTACTTTAACCCATGAGTCCCATTCGTCCCTGTTAGGATTTAGTAAATCCAGTTATAAAAGTGTCGGTCACCTCAAGTATATGTAATAGTTAGAAAGCTCGTAGTCGTAGTTATTTAATGTTAAGTAGTATTTAGTTAAGTAACACCGTGGAGGACGGACGGGTTCTTTACCCAATGTATGCCTGATCCACAACCCGTAGGTGGCGTTTTATGTAAGACTATAAATATCCTCTCCCTCCCAAGGTAGAGGGTTGGAGCTCATAATAACACTTTTACTTTCTCTCACTAAGTTCATACCTCTAACTATTTCTCTCTCTAAAACCTATATTATACGCCTATATGTGATCATGATTTGATGTGTTTGTGAAATCTAATATGTTACAATTGGTATCAAGAGCCATGGTTTGATCATCTCTTACATATCCTTGGATTTCTAGTGGTTTTATATGGTTTTTGGGTTTTGAAAAAGTTTAGTGGTTTTTGCATCATTTGGATCATTTCCTATGTTAAAGTTTGAATTTTGAGTGTACTTTTGTGTTTAAAATCATTGCAAGTGCTTGGGTTTTGATTTGTAAAGCTTGAATCACTGTGGTTGGGCTTGTTTTGGATTGAAAAGTATTGTTCTTAAAGTTTTATACCTAGCGACTTGGCTCTCGGAGTTGTTTTCTTGGTAGCGATTTACTTTGTTAATTTCAAATGACTTGTAGTTAAAGTAGTAGCGACTTGAGCCTAGCGACTTGTTTATTGAGACAAGCCGACAAACAAGCACAACGTAGTGGAGGTTCCACTCAGCTAGCGATTTGGTTGGTGTAGCGACTTGTCTCTATTATTTATAGCGACTTTTCCTTATTATTCTTAGCGACTTGGATACTTAGCGAGTTGTTCTTTAGCTAATTTGTCCGCTTAGCTTATTTGGTGCTTTAGTGATTTGTGTTCAAAACTTAGGTCTTAGCGACTTGTGCTTAGCGACTTGATTCACCACGACTTGAGGTTTAGCGAGTTGCTACTTAGCGACTTGGTGACTTAGCGACTTGGTTCAAGGGTTATAACGACTTGGTTGATATTTGTTTCTAATATGGTTTTCTCTTGATTTAGTAAAACTCGAAAGAATCTATTTCCCAATTTAATCATAGAGTTATAAAATCCCGTGAAATCTATAAACATGTCTACCAACGTGCCTACAATCATCTCTACTGTAGTTGAGGACGTTCAAGCCGGTGGTTCGACACTTGTCCACCCTTGCTTGACAGAACTGACTATGACTCATGGGCTCAACGAATTAGGTTGTATTGTCTGGAAAGGAAAATGGAGTCAACATTCTCAAGTCAATTGATGAAGGACCTTATCGATTGAGACTACAAGAGACATAATTGATACTGCTGTAGATGGAACAATGATCTTTGGATTGGACTGACCAAAGACATATGACGAGCTCAGTGATAAGGAGAAAAAGAGATTCGATGCTTGTTGGAATCACTCCTAAACCTAATTCAAGTGTTAGTGACTCAAATATAATAGTTAGCTTAATATGGCCATTATGTTAGTAATTAGCCTTAGGCTTATGTAGAAGGCCCATAAGCCTAGGGCTAGCCCAATAAGGAAAAGGATGGGAACTAGGAGTGTTGCCCTAGCTTCCTTCCTATAAATACTCTTGTAAACCTTCACTTGAAGGTTGGTTGTTCAATTCATTCTCTTTCATTCTCCTACGCATAACCCTTCATAATCATACGAGTGTGTTTGTTTGTGTATTGTTCATCCGATCTCTATCTCTTCATCTATTTCTACATATTGATGCTTGTGTTGCATAGTTGGGAATCTAACAAGGGTATCAATCGCCAACTAGTTGGGTGAATCGTTATTGTTTTTGAAGTGGGTTTTGGTCCTACGCTAAAACAACGGTTCCAACTTTGGGTCGCTTAAAAAAGCGATTTTTACACTTTGTAATCCAAGATTCTTGTACTTTCAATGTTTTAAGGTGTTAAAATAACTGCTTTTGGCAAAAAGTTTCAACCTTTACGTGTGGATCATCATTTTCTAGCTTGGTTTTATTCGGTACGAAGTTCTACGCTAACGCTTTTAGACGCTGGATCATCAAGTTTCACACTTTTGTGTCATTTTGGTGATATTGAAGCTATTTCATCACAAAAATATGGTTTAGAAACATCTTTGGGCAAAAGTCATTTTTACGAGTAGTCCTACGCCTAACGAAACCCTAATCTTACGCATAAGAATTCCGTGGTTTGATCTTCAGTTTTCGTGTTTTTGGATTTTTGGTTTTTACGGGCAAAATGGGCATTTGGGTGTCGGGAAAGGGTAATTTGGTAATTTTGTGTTTTTGGGAAGGTTTTAAGACAGTTTTCCCAAACCCACTCTAAAAACGTGTTCGGGTCTTCAATTGATCAACAATCGTAGAAAATCACATCCCGGCACCGGCTTCTAAGCACTTTTCTGATTTTGGCTCGATTTTTGCTCGTTTTCGCTCTGTTTTCAATCCTTTTGTACCTGCAAGACATAAAACACACTCCGAGGACATTTTTGACATATTTTGATCGAATTTGGGTGTTTTTAGTCGTTTTTGTGGTCTTAGGTGGGTAAAAACGATGAGTGAATAAGCACTCATCATCAGTACAAATTTAATGAATCATTACCAGAACTCGGTTTTTCAAAGATTTATGAATCAAATTTGTGATTTATAGATTCGATTCACTATTAATTGATGTATAATTGTGAATCAAATAAAAAAATATGAATCAATAGCTCAAACGAAGATTTCTCAATCTAAAAACCTTCTCAATTGGATCGGGTGGGTATTGAATTTTATGTAGGGATGATGCGAAAATATCACAGTAGCTTTTGAATTTTTAAAAAAAAAAAATCAAAGAGGACAATATATTATTAAGAATCGCTGAAATTTTTTTTTAAAAAAATCGTTTTTATGGTTAAAGGTAATGTGATATTAATGTCTGATTTTGACTTTTTTACAAAAGTCAATATCATATCATGATATCACATAAACGTTTTTTTTTAAAATAAAATTGTTAATATCACCGTAACAATCATGGGTTTTTAATATCACGGTTCATTTTTACATGTAAAAAAGCTTAATATCAAGGTTGGTTTTATAATATCACCGTAACAATCATGGGTTTTTAATATTACGGTTCATTTTTACATGTAAAAAAGCTTAATATTAAGGTTGGTTTTATAATATCACCATAATAATCATGAGTTTTTAATATCACGGTTCATTTTTACATGTAAAAAGCTTAATATCAATGTTGGTTTTATAATATCACCGTAACAATCATGGGTTTTTAATATCATGATTCAATTTTACATGTAAAAAAGCTCAATATCAAGGTTGGCTTTATAATATCACTGTAACAATCATGGGTTTTTAATATCACCGTTTTATAATATCGTATTTTCATAATATTGTTAATAGCACAGTAGATCTCATAATCACAAAAACAAGTGTTTAGAAAAATTTTAAAAATTAAAAAATGAAAGGAGACAACAATAGTAAGGATCGCTTAAAAAGAAAAAAATTAAAAAAAAAATCATTTACATGGTCAATTAGTACCGTGAAGGTTAGCGCAGATCTTGACTTTTTTTACAAAAATCAAGATCAGATCTAGAATGGGCGGTCCAGATCTATCCACACATCCGCATGAATTAAAAAAATCAGCACCTGATCCTCTCTCTCGCTTTATATATATATATATATATACATATATATATATATATATATATACATATATATATATACTAGTGGCAAAACCCGTCCGATGGACGGGTATGACTTGTGGTTTTTAATTTTAGGATTTAGTAGATACAATATATATTAAAAAGTAATTAAAAGTTAAATGAAACGGTTAAGATCTATACTTGATGTTACAAAGTGGTACGCAAGAGCAAAGTATACAAATTAAATATTTTTTGGTGCACTGGTTTGAAATATATGTTGTTGAACTTATAGGCCATGCTTTTAGAAGATCATATTCAGTGTGTCCTGATGATGTATTTTTAAATGGTCCTTATTGATTATTACATGCATCATGGCACATGACTGAGCCATCGATCCTCAAATGGCATTATACATTTTCAATAACATTGACTTACCTGTGAAGTAATTGATGGCCATTAGACAATATGTATCCCTTTTAACCCCCCAGTTTGACTCACTACAAAATGATACATTAGACAATATGTATCCTAAGCGCGCTATGCCTTCTCTATCGATTGGTCAATTGTCATCCAAGGTGTCACCATTACCACATCGCCAAGTGGCAAGTGGGCCGAGTCAACTCGGTTTCCACTCATCAAACGGTAAAACCCGACTTGCCAAGAACATTAGCTCCTTGGTTCCTACACCAAAATCCCATTCTTTTACAAAATATTTACTATTAAATAAGACTTAACATGCTCGAGTCATTGAGCTCCACCACGAGTAACCCAAGAGAACATTCCTATAAATAAATAACATATCTTTATTAGGATCTCCCTCTTTTTCAAGACTAAAGTCTTCAACTTTATGGTCTCGAATGTTAAATTTTATCAAATGGGTTAGTGTTTTTGTGCGTGTAACGATATGGTTCCCAATCTTCAAATTATTGACCGATTTCAACACCAAATCTATTAAACCTGTGTCCCCGATATACTTGTTAGCCATATCCCTCAAATATTTGCGTGACATTGCTTTATTTTTTCCATTATTCCCAATCTTGTGCTCTTTCAAAATATTTGCAATCAGTTGAGCAGTCTTTTCGAGCCTCTCCTTAGGCCATCTCGCCTCCAATTTCAATAATGATGACACAGATTGAATATTCTTTGAATCATCTACTACCTTACAAATCTCAAACTCGACCAACTGAGTGCACAAGTTGACTACTCATTGAATGTAATTCTAAAACCTCAAAACATTAATTTATTTCAACGCTGATGTATCAAGTGTAGTGAGCATCAAAATTGGTGTATCGAAATTTTCAAGCAGATAAACAATAATACTCCATTAGTAATCCTAAACAATCATAACTTATAGCATATCTAGTGACACATATTCAATAAGAATCTTACATAGAGACTAAAATGTTGAACTCTGATCAGGCCAGGTCTTGATTCAGTTCTTATCTTTAAATACATATTATTGATACTTGACGGATCTGAATGCTAAACAAGACACTATTTTGTTCAATCATATTTCAACAATATAATCACTTGATGGTGATGTAGCGATTAGTCCCATGCTTAGCCCAGTGCTCCTTAAGATCAACTGGATTCGACAAATCGTGTCCTTCACCGTAAAGACGATTTATTAACTTATTAAAAACACTTCCACTCATCTTTCTACCACCAACACGTGCATGTCGTTTATTAGGTAGTGATGGGAGCGGATAAACGCAGAGTAGTTGTGCAACCACGACGACGCCACCCACCATTACCCCACTTGTAACATGGCCTAAAACACTGCATACCCAACAAACCGGTATAGGCATAGTTGTATCATCATACGTAACCTGGTTCAACCCAATATCTTGATCCTTCCACTCTTGTTTGTTCGACCCACCATCGCCACTATCCCAATCATAGAGTCGCCATACAAGACCTTACTCAAATCATCACATTCAAGTTTCACCTTTCTTGATTGTGAAGTCTTTTTAGTGGTCAGTTATTGCTTTGGTCTCTTTGGCCGTTTTGTTTTCCGAGATTTCACTGCTCGGTGCGGTGGAGATGCCGGTAAGTTAGCTTCTTCTTGTAGGTATTGTTGTGGGTGGTGAACGTGTTTGACGTTGCATGAGATTTGGCAACCTGGTGGACATGATGAGGATGTATTGTTGTTACTATTGCTCATCGAGTTATTTTCCCCATTGCAAGGTGGCGATGGCATTGTCACGTTCCATGATTGCACCGTTTGCTCTGCAATAGCCAGAGTCTCGTTGAGAGAGTGCTATGTCACGCCAGCCGAGAGTTGTATTTTTTTCAAACATAGCTAAGTTTCTTTCTTGAATGGCTGCATCCCGTTCAGTCATTATCGTCATTATTTGCTTCATTGATGGTCGGTGCCGCATTAGCCAATCTGAATAAAAGAAATCATTAAGAACCTAGGGAGGTCAAGGCTGGAACGGAAATATGAATGGATATAAGTACGATACCGAGCCCGAGTCCATTTGAAATACGAAAGTTTTAACTTTGTGATATCAAACCTCAGTTGTACAAAAAGCTATGATTCAAACTGGATCTACCTTCAACTAAAAATGGAAGCATGTCACGACTTTTGGAAGATTACAAGATAACCAAAAAACAAATCTTATTTCTGAAGTAGGTGTCCAAGCAAGGTTTTAGTAACATAGATACTTAATAAACTTTTCAATTTCTGAAGTAACTCAAGTGTCAAAAAGCTAAACATGCAGTTCCTATACTGAAGTAACATAGATACTTAATAAACTTTTCAATTTCTGTAGTCTCATGTCTTTAGTAACATGATAAACAAAAAGCTAAGATGGTTTCTAATTTCTGAAGTAGGTGTCTTGACACTCGTGGCCTGTTTATTTGCGTGATTTTCATTTACTTTACCGCATTGCGTGTAGCATCGTATTGCAGATTCATCAACAATAACACCTAATCGCCAATACCTTGATCTTCGCAAGAAGGTTCCTCTACGTTTCCTAGATTTAGGACTCCCGGTAGCATTAACTACTGTTTTTAATTCAGAAGCAACTTTTCCTGATTTGGTAACATTAACAGATTTCCATTTTGCCAGTTTTTTCTCAATAGCAGGTGACCCCGCCATCTCAGGTACATCATTTACCTCCTCCTAAGCTTCTAGCATAACATATTTACTCCTGATGTTCCTAGTTCGGACGGTTCACAGGTTCTTCAAGATGGAGAACCAATTTGCTATTCTTAGAGGGCATGACTGATTTTCTTCGATTTACATTTTCCCACCCGCCTTCTTTACAAGTGCTCAGCCTAGATTTCATCTATTTCATTCCAGCTTCCTGATTCATTGCAGATTCGTTGCATTAACTTGTTGAAAATCAAAGTAAAATCCCGAGGATCCTCTATAAGATCAGACTATATGACACACAGAGATAAAATACATCAAGACATTAGTAGCTAAAATACTAAAATTCAAACCTTTATACAAAGTGGTGAGACCGGAGGCTCACGTGGTGCCTGTAGGTCCTCAATCTCAGACATTCGAGATATCTTATCTAACTGCTCTTGATGTACATTGCCATTAGATAACCTACATTTTAATAAACGACAATCATTATAAAAACATATAACATGCATATCCTAAAATTTTCATATGCTAAATGTGCATGAAATATGTATGTGTTTTGTGAATGAAAAAGTGGTGCATCCATGGATGATTACCGGAAGTAAGGCCATATGTTTGAGAACACCAATTTGAGCATGCAAGAACTTGACGTACTTAAAAGCAACTTGAAACATCTCATCATGTTCATCTTTTGACCACCGGGAATTAGCTTCCCAAGCTCTTGTGTCTTCTCGCTTATCTTCCTTCTCCTTACCCTTGCCGCCAAAATTTGTGCCGATAAACTCCTTTCTTCGTTACTCGCATCTTGTTTCTTTACTTTCACGCTACTTACCTCTTCAACCTGGTTGATAACATAGGTGTAGGATGATTGATTATAATAAAGTTATTATGCTAAAGTAACTAAAATAACTCTTAACATACAAAGGATACTTAAACTAAAATTATACGATAACTAATAAGAAAATTTATTACCTGGGCATGTTCTGAAGTCTACAATCATACAAAGGAGGCAATGCATCAACACCACTTCCTTGGTATATTAAACTATCTCAAATGGCGGCAGAGAGATGGTAGCTCTAGCCCCATTGTGTAATCTCGGAAGCAAATTCCCATGTTGAAAAGTATTCTAGTATGGAAAGATGTACTTTTATCTCGTGTTGAATGACATCTCTACTTTTATCAAAAAGAAAAAATATTGGACGTTGCAAGCATAAACACATTACTTGATTAATAGATATTTTGAGTTAATCTTGATAGAACTTAAGCACAAAAAATGTTGTTGCAAAGTCAATCTACTTATAATAGCAAGAACTCTCATCGTCCGATTTAGAACATACCTTTCTGACCCCCAAGCACTATAGTCGCTTTGAACATCCATAATGCGGAGGCATATTTCAAGGGAGCTAAGACATAAATCACAGATTCATGGCAATTTACAACCTACAAATAAAGATATCAACTTCTCCATACTCAAAACCTGTAAACTTTGAAGCAAAATCAAAAGGTTGTAAGCTTTTAAGTAAGTGACTAAGTACTACAAAAGAGTCCCTAATTAACACATTTATTTATTATACCATCTCCAATGTATGCACCTCTATCCAAGACATGGAATCTGGTTTAGTATTTGGTGCTGATTGCAGTGAAATTGTAACCCAAATTTTCAAACATAAGTGTAACTCTTTTCGCTTAATAATTAACTTATGCTAGAAACTAAAAAAACTTATTTGGCTTAGGTATTTAGCTTTTTCATATAAATATTTTACTTAAGATAATTTGTATCATAGCTATATAGTATGAAAGTTTATATAAGTGGGGAAAAATATTTGAAGCAATCATTCGGGTGATAATGTTGTAAAGGATTGCTTTTACACCAAATTTGGTGTACCATTTGGTGCATACATTGAGAGGCCTTAAAAATTATATCTATAATATAATAACTTCGCAACATTCGTAGCGTAGGAAGACAAACCAGTGAATCTTCGCATTCGCCTTCCACAGAGTCGGCCAATAGAGAAATTATATTCCCTAGATGCTTCGTAGATAGGATAACCGATGTGCCTCTTCATCAGCTTGTGATGGCATGGACCTCCGGCTATTGCTAAGCACAAGTTGTTCATTGCAATATAATGATATTGTTAGTATTGCATACATGAAATCAGTTACATTTGACAAACCCTGGATGCCTTTTTTTTTTATCTAACACGACATCTCTTGAGTCCAGAGATCCACATATTAAAATATTTGTATCTATCATGCATACAATAAACATTAAAGTTGGTGACAGCATTCTTTGACCACCGGGAATTAGCTTCCCGAGCTCTTGTGTCTTCTCGCTTATCTTCCTTTGCCTCACCCTTGCCGCCAAACTTTGTCTCTGTCAGTACAACATCAAAAAGAGTCAGTCATACACCACGAATACATATAAAATCAAGATCATATACTTGTTTTAGAGAAATTATTCTTGTAACAAAAACTTACTTAAAAAAACTTCAAATAAATGCCTATCGGCCAAAACTCCAATATAACTCGATATCCGCTATGTTCCATACCAATATAAATGTTACGTAACAACATCATAAGCATTCGCAATAACAAAATACATTGTGTGTTTTTTAAAGACATGTATGTAGATGAATACAGTGTGTTTGGTCACTTCAAATCCAAAAAAGGGACTTCCATATACATGAGGTGAGAGTTCTACTTGTTTTTACATCTGAATACAACATGTTTATCTATCTCTTTACGATATCATCATTGGTCACAGTGAAATCTCAAAGCTCCCCGTATTTCTCATTAAAATAATATAGGTTAAAAATATATATATGGTATATTTATCTTTTAAGTAATATATATCATAATTTATTTTAATTGTTATCTTCAAAAATACATACCTAAAATACAAATTCCAGAATTTTTTATAATCTCCTTATTTATATTGATTTGAAAGATATAAATCAAAAAACAATCTACTCTAGTGGTAAGTTGTTTACAAAACACATGAATGACCCAAGTTCAACTCCAACAAATGTCTTCTTTTTAATTAAAAAATTTTAAAATTCAAAAATAACAAAAAAAAATTTACAATTTATTTAAAAAAATTGTACATATATTAATTAAAATGCCGTGTCATTTAAAAAATTTAAAAAAATGCCACATAAATATAATGATGACATGGAAATATGACTTGGCATTATGGGATGCCAAGTGGCATTTTATGTGGCTCCTCTCTATATATAATGTATAGATATATATATATATATATATATATATATATATATATATATATATATATATATATATACACATATATATATATATATATATATATATATATATATATATATATATATATATATATATATATATATATATATATATATATATATACATATATCTATATATTATATATAACAGGATGCATTTTCCACAAATGCCACCTCAATGCCTAGTAATTCAATTTAATGCCACATAATCATTTTTTGTCTAATTAAGCAATATTTTAATCCACCTAAGCACTAATTGTAAATTTTGGATTTTTAATAATTATTTTTGTAAATTTCGGATTTTTATTAAATATTTTTGAAAATTATTTATAAAAAAGAGCCTTGCAAGGATTGTACCTTGGTAATAACAAGTGTGTTTACCACTTAGGCAACAAGTTATTTTGATAATTATGTTGCATATTATAATATATAAATGCCTATAGTTATATTGGAATCCTATACTAAATACAATTTATCTACAAAAATTATATTAAGTAATTATCTTTTTTAAAACTTATTAACCAAGAAATGTATAAACGACTTCCATAATGATGTAATCCATACGAAGAAAGAAATCAGAGAATAATACCTTTAAACCCTAAAAATTCGAATTTGAAAACCATCTTCTGCAGCCATATTCGACACAGAATAACTTTCACATAAAATCTCAAATCGACGATCCCTCCATTGAAAAGTTAGATGGGTATATAGAGAAGGTCCAATAAAAATTGTAGCCCGATCCAACGGTTCAGGAAAAAGTTATGGTCGTTAGAAAACAAAGGTTGCGATTCGAATTTGAAAACCTTCTTCTGTAGCCATATTCGACACTGAATAACTTTCACATAAAATCTCAAATTGACGATCCCTCCAGTGAAAAGTTAGATGGGTATATAGAAAAGCACCTGTAAAAATTGTAGCCCGATCGAACGCTTCAGGAAAAAGTTATGGTCGTTAGAAAACAAGTCAGCAGATTCAATTAGAAAACCTTCTTCTACGTACCATATTCAACACCAATAACTTTCACATAAAATCTCAAATCAACGATCCCTCCAAAGGAAACGTTAGATGGGTATATAGAAGCTCCAAAAAAATTGTAGCCCGATCCAAAGGTTCACGAAAAAGTTATGGTCATTAGAAAACAGTGCTGCAACAAACATTGATGTTCGCGGACAATCTCTTTGAAGACTCGAAATCACTAAGGCATGCGTTTGAAATTGTTAGTTGTTACTTAAATAGTAATTCAGCTGATGTGAATCACCTTGCTAACGATAGTGAACAGCCGTAAATCAGTTGGCAATATATTTTTAATTCACAATTATTAGAAGAGATGTATGCTGTCTAAACTCCTATGATTTGTAACATTATGATATTATCGTATGATACGCCAATGTAGTCAATAGGATAATACTATCAATTGCAGCTCTTTCTGAATAATAGGTTGTTTGTTTTTTGAGTGTATAACATGTTGATGTTGTCGTTGAATTGTTTGTTTATGTTGATGATTTTACAGGAACAAATAATCCTGAGTTTAACAAGAATGCATAAAAGAATGACACTACAATTGATGCACAAGCTACAGGTAGTAAAAACTAATTATCAAACTATGCTTGCATGTTTCATGATGTGTTTTTGTTATTTTTAATTTAATTGGTTGTTTTTGTTTATGGGAAAAGATCTGGAACCCATGTTCAGAATGAAACAATGGCATCGAAAGGTAAAGTTAAACTGTTTTAGATTTAAATGTTATGGCTTAAAGATATAAGTTTATTGTAGTTATTAGTTAGATGTTTATAAAGAAATATATATATTAATATATGTTGTATGAAGGGTTCTGTTCTATGTATCCTTATCTGTTGTCTGTCCTCAGGTATGAAGAATTGAAACACTTAGTTTGCTGGAAAGCTATTAGGATTGTTGCTGATGGTATTAGATGTCTAAACAGAAAATTTGGACGCTGATATAAGGCTTCTCATTCTTTCGGTCACTACTCATTATAATCATTAATACCGATATGCGTTCTTAGTGGGTGTGTTTGCATGTGCCTTTGAAATGGGTCATTTGATATTAAAGAATTTAAATTCGAGAATCCTTTGCAATAACTAGCTGCCCTAGCTAGGGATTTTTTTGATTTTTTTCCTTTTGAGAAAAGCTTCACTAGCTAATGAAATTGATATTTTTATTTTTAAATTTTTTTTTATCAAACTAAAATGGATAAAATCTATACTTGGTTAAGACTAATTGTTCTGACCCATTTGAAGCAAATGGTCAAGACTGAGCAACTTTAGACCTATAGTAGCCTAATCAAAACATTTTTTTTTGATTTTTTTCCTTTTGAGGGAACTTAAAAAAGCTATTAAAATTGCTATTTTTATTTTTAATTTTTTTTATAACAACTAAAAATGAATTAAAATGCTAGGCTTAAACTTAGGAAAACCACTATTTGAGACAAAACCACCAACTTTGTGCTACTAGCAGCCCTAGCTAGGGATTTTTTTGATTTTTTTCCTTTTCTGAAAAGCTTCACAAGCTAATGAAATTGCTATTTTTATTTTTAAAATTTTTTTATATCAAACTAAAATGGCTAAAAATCTGTGCTAAATGTACCCATTTGAAGAAAATGGTGTCTTGAGCAACTTTAGACCTGCAGCAGCCTAATCAAAACATTTTTTTGATTTTTTTCCTTTTGAGCAAAGTTAAACAAGCTATTGAAATTGTTATTTTTATTTTTTAAAATTTTACAACTAAAAATGAATTAAAATGCTAGGCTTAAACTGGGGAAAACCACTATTTGGGACAAAACCACCAACTTTGAGCTACTAGCAGCCCTAGCTAGGGATTTTTTTGATTTTTTCCTTTTGAGAAAAACTTCACTAGCTAACGAAATTGCTATTTTTATTTTTTTAATTTTTTTATATCAAACTAAAATGGATAAAATCTGTACTGGGTTAAGACTAATTGTTCTGCCCATTTGAAGCAAATGGTGAAGACCGAGCAACTTTAGACCTACAGCAACCTGATCAAAACATTTTTTTGATTTTTTTCCTTTTAAGGGAAGTTAAACAAGCTATTGAAATTGTTATTTTTATTTTTTAAAACTTTTTATAACAACTAAAAATGAATTAAAATGCTAGGCTTAAACTGAGGAAAACTACTATTTGGGACAAAATCACCAACTTTGAGCTACTAGCAGCCCTAGCTAGGGATTTTGTTGATTTTTTTCCTTTTGTGAAAAGTTTCACAAGCTAATGAAATTGCTATTTTTATTTTTTAGAACTTTTTATATCAAACTAAAATGGCTAATAATCAAACCATGTGATGCAATATCTCTAATGAACCATTTGAGTTTGTATTATTACAATAGGCAAGATGGGTGATTAGGGTTGAATTAAGTATGGGTCAAAACCAGTCCAAACCAAAACAACTCATGGTTTAGCACGGGTAGGCTCACAAACAGATTTTTGCAAATTAAATTTGGCCCTGGCACTTTCTATAACTTTTCAAATCTTAAATCCAATGATGATTCAGTTATAAATTATGATTGTAAGATAGACTTTGAATGTTACGGTTTTGAAGGTGTTAGTCATTAAGATAGACTTTGAGTTACTATGAAAAACTCGACATTTACTTCCTTTATCTAATTTATTTCAATAGTTTTTGACTTATTTATGCTCTAAACTGTGATGAAATTCCTAATACCAATATTACAGGTAATTTTGTTTTTCAAAAGGATTGGGTAGAAGGTTTCTCTAACTGGTGATAACAACCTTCTTGCAATAAAAAAAAATATGTTAACAAAAATTATAATGCTCCTTTCATGGCTTTTGAAATCTAGTATACATCTATATATATATATATCTATATATATATATATATACATACATATATATATATATATATATATATATATATATATATATATATATATATATATATATATATATATATATATATATATATATATATATATATATATATATATATATATATATATATATATATATATATATATATATATATATGATAATGATTATGAACCTGCTCCATATTTTGTTGGTATTGTTTCGAGGAGGCGGTGTAAAGTTATGGGTTTTGATATTCCTGCGATGAGAAGCCGCTTTTGGTATGATGTATCACTCTCTTGGCGTTTTATGAAAAAGGTTTTGAGGTCCGTTTAGGTCAACAGTATAAATATAAAAAGAATAAAGACAAAAATTTAAATTTGAAATATTTTGTTTTATAGTAAGGAAGGTACAAATCCTCCCCCAAAAGTTGGGGCAAAGTCTAATAATAGGAAGCATCCGTCTAAGCGTACTGATTGTAAGGCTGTCTTTTGCGTGACGTTTATTGAAGGAAGAGGATATTAGTGTTATGAATTTGTTGAGGGTCAAAATCACAACCTAGTTAGTCAGGAGGATAGCGTTTTTCTGGTTTCTTCTCGTGATGTTTCTTATACCCAACAAGTTTTTCTATATCAAGCATCTCAAGTAAATCTTTATCCAGTGAATGGTTTTGATGCAGGATTTTCGACTAGGATTTAAATTTCTAGAGTCTCGTCTACCTAAGGTCTACCTATTGCACTAACGAGTAGTGAACCCGGTCGTGCGTAGTATAGAGTGTTTTCCCAAGAGCTATGTAGTTTTGGTTCCTACTTAAGTCTAGTGTCACGGTTTTTAAGATATTTTGAAAGATTAATTAAACTAATAAGCAAGATATGAAATGCAAAAATTAAATGAGGTTGTAAACAATAAGGAGAAAGTGTGCTAGCCTAATTATTCATGCTATCATGTTATGTCTATGTTTTCTATTTATTACTTCCTATCGCATTAAGTGGGTTTAAATTCGCTAGACTCCTTTGGTCAATTCGTCTATCCTATTGCGCATAGATCCCTACCCGATATCAAAGGCATTACCGTTTGGATTGACGAGGTTCCCGATAATCTATGCTAAGTCATTAAGTTCCCTACATGCAAGATTCAAAACAATGTATGCCCGGGCGTTAGCATCTTAGACACACATCCCTAACTTCTTAAGTTCCGACCTTCGGAAGGTGATCCTTTGGTCAATTCGCACGAGAGGATTGATAGTCCTTTGGTCAATTCTTATCAACCCTCGCAACCTACTTCCCTAGGATCCTTTGGTCAATTCTCCTAAGCAAGCAAATACAACCGGGCTTAAAAACTACCAAACAAGGGTGGCTACCAAAGCACTTTGCATGCATACACTAGAAGCAATAATAGAAGTGCAAAAACATAAACAAAAAAATTAAAGAATCATAACTAGGCTAGCACCATCGGTTCTTAGCCGATCATATTAAAATGAACAGTCAATTCAATGTTTAACATGGTAAATGAAGAAATGAATCAAAATATAATGAAATAGTAATCTCTAAGGCTTATCAATGATATGTTGTGACTTCTCCCTTGGAAATGGCTCCGTATGGTATGTAAGATCTTCTTTGTGGACCCTTTTCACGTTCTCTAACTTTTTGTGGTGTGTAAATGATGTCAAATGCAGAATTTAAGGCTTGTATTTATAGGCCCGATCATGTTACGACGTAACCTTATAATGTGGTTATGTTGTAACTTAAGTATCCTTATTGTAAGATATTGGTAATCATAACACAAGGTCAGATTTGTGAGCTAGTCGAATTCTAGAGAGAGAAAGAGGGAGAAAGTAGGATATTTTAGTGAGAGAAAGTTATGTTAAATGATTAAGAGTGAATGAACATCCAAACCTTTTCCATGGCTGGGAAAGGGTATATATACAAGTCATAAACGCCCCTATTTGGGCTATGGAGCAGGTTGACAGTGGGTAAAGACCCGACCCGACTCTATGGGTGATACACTAATTAAACTATTACTATTAAGCCTACGAGCTAACCTATGCTAGACATTACTCGGAGTGACTGAGACTTTCATATGGATTTTCATAATCCTTACAATCTCCCCCTAAGGGAGGTTACCCCAAAAATTACAATTTGAATCCTAGCACTCTGTTACATAAATTAATATCCTAGCTCATAGTCTTTGATTCTTCAATGTCTGCAAACTTTGTATTTTAGTAGTGATATTTATGAATGTTCCTTTTGCTTGGGTGATCTTTGAAACTTTATAGAGATCATCAGCTACCGTAAATCTCTAAATCATCCTTTATAGAATCGCCTTCATGTGATGTTGTGACTTTTGAACTGGCATACTCACACTTTTCTGGATCATGATATTTTGCATCAAAGTTACGGAAGCAGTGTTGTACGTCTTTCAATTATCATGATTTCTTTGATTATGAGCGTGAAGTGTGAGCATGTGGTTTTGAATTGACTTCTCATTCGCCATCAGCTGCAACCATCAGGAATTCCTGCAAACAATAATTAGCAATAAATAAATGAAAGTATATTTGTTCACATTAGATGAGTAAGGTTGCAAGAACCACAGTTCCCCATTGATCAGTATAAATACTTCCTATGATCAGGTAGAATTCCAAAGAATCTCCTTGACAGTGTTTTGCAGATATAGTAGACGTTCTCAAACCGGAGCGTCTCAAAGTAGACAACACGGAGTGAGTGAACCAGTGAATTGGGATTCACTGATTAATGAGAAATTGATTTGAAAAATAGTCGCTTATTGGTTGATAAAGAGTTTTTGCAATACGACGAAAGTTTTATGAACAACATCAAGTTTCAATCACAAATACTTTTGTTTGAAAATTTATACGCAGTCGATGTGCTCGAAAACAAATGTTGAACACATCGAAGGGTTTTTCCAAAAGCATCCTTTAATTCATTTACTGGAACAAGGTTGATTCAAATGCGAATTGGACCATCGTTGTTTTCCAGTTGTCACAAGTTTGATCCATGAAGGATCTCACATGGCTCTAGAAGGATTTCCATCTTCATTGTGATCTTTACGTATCACTCGGACATTGGCAATACCACAAGGATAATGCGTAGGACTCTTGATGCATATTTTCTTACTTTTCACGGTGTATGAAACAGTAAACATATTGAAAGTGCGTCCTAATGAGATTTATGGACGATCTCTTGGCTCTAGGAGATAAGTCGATAGATTACACCGGTTCCCCTTGAGAATGAAACAATTCCTTTTAAGAGAACTTGAGTGGCTGGAAAGTTTAGTGCAGTGCTTCACCGGGTCCATGACGTCTTGTCTTCAATATCGACGTTACCTTGGTAACCACCAGTAGCATATTAATTGAACCCGGTTTCTGCCTTAAGGTTGAATATTTGGAGGGCTATTTCTTTTCACCCTTTATACTTATATTTCTTTTTCATTCTTCAACCCCTTCAGCGCTTACTGATATTTCATTAATAGAACCTTGTTGGGTTTGTTCCAGTACTAGCTCCATCTCAGTTGGCACTCTTCCGTTATTCTCACTTTTCTCCTTTTTTAATCATACCTAAGGACTTCTACACTAACTAGTGGGTTGTCCCTGGATGGATACCTCCGGCTCTGGCGGGATCGTGGGAAAGAATACCTAACCTTACCATCCTTATAACTCCAATAAAGAAAATGCAAGGTTGGTATTTATTATACTTCTACAATTGCCATCATAAACAATTCACTCCCCCTCAATATGTGCATCGAGATATAAAAGAGTTTAGCACATATGAGAGAGACTACATTTGATTTTAAAAGATCACATTTTTATCAGATTTCATATTTATATCACATTCTCTCCCCCTACCAAAAATTTCAAATCTTTTGAAATTTTGGATCTCAATTGATTTAGATAAGTTAGAAAATTTGGGAAAAAATGTGGTTTGATTCAATATATTCTAATAAGGAACTTTACTATGCTCCCCCTCAATTAGTGAGGAAGGTTATTAATCACATCCATAACACTACTAAAACATTGTAAAGTTTTCAACATATTACAACAGCAATACCACACGAGAGTATTAAATAATTACAAAGAAGATGTTCTCATTCGGTTCTCTACAGAAGTCTATAATCACCCTCTTGAACTCTTCCAACATCAAAGCTTTCCAAGTTGCGGAAGATCCTCCGTGTCTTTAGTCTCTTCTGGATAGCAAACATAAATGCTTTGCTCATGTCTACATCCTTCTTCATCCAAAACCTAGTGTTCTACCCCGAATTTGTCCTGTTGATCTTGAATTTTTTTACCCGGTAGTCTAATGCTTCAACAATCTGACGGAGAGTACCATCGCTGAACTTGTGTATCTCATTGAACCGCATGATCATCTGAACCCCATACTTGTCTATAAATGTGAAAACTCTTGAGACTCGACGAATGTGTAGTCATGTTTGAACTCTAGTCTTTTTGCTACCCAACGAGGCTTAGTTAGATTGAGCTGAGTCTGGTAGCTCTCAATTCCAAGCTGAAAGTCTCCTACTTGCTTTCTAATGACTAAACCTCTGATCCATAAGTTGACTGCAGTAGCGAGTGTCTTCTTTTTCATGTGGTGTCAGATGGTTCAGGTGAGCTTGAAGGTTTAACAAGTACAGGTCCTCAAAGTCACTAGGTTACAAGTGCTTGAAGTCATTTTCAGCAATGGTGTGTTCTTTAAGATTAGCTCTTCGAAGGACTATCTTCTTCAAGTAATCATATCCATACATGGGAAAGATCTCAACACTGACAAAAGTTAAGATATGCATATGTGTTTGTACAGCCCTACGATTACCTTCAACTGCGTGTTTTTCAATGTAGAATCGTTGTCTGTGAAACCACCAATGAGATATACCAATGAGGCATCAATGTCGTACTTACACTCCTCTTCAACCCACATCTGATCGGTCACCATTTTCTCTAATCCAACTTCAGGATAATATGTAGCTTTCTACTTAGCAATTGACAATGCATGTCTATTACCCTTGTTGTCGAAGCGTAAGTATTCCAGATCTTTGTTGAAAAAGAAGTCTGATTGGATGGTGATTTGACCTGGTGGACCATCTAGCGGGAGGGGTTTGCTGATGTCGCATTTGAGAATCTCATCATCCACCTGATCGGTCATAAGCTTGTGACATTCCTCCATCTGGTATTACAGGTGAATCACATCAGGATGAATGGCTTTGACAATTTCAAATGCAGGACCCTCCAAGTCTTTTGATGTAAAGGCAGTGATTCCTTTCTGCTTGTAGTACCAGTCAATAAAGATTCCCATGTCACCAGTTTGAGCAAGTAGGAAGTTCTCCGGTGAGGACACATGGCTTGTAGCAATAGCATCTGCGAAGTTGTGATCAGGAATTTGCAAATCCAATGAAGAGATGGACTAGTTAAGTTCTGATGTTGCATGTCTTTCTTTCTCAGAAGGGGGCTTCTACCAATCTTTGATCATATCACTTGTAGGAATGGACTAGGTAGAGTCTGGTGTATCAGATCTAGCTTCCTTTGAGAATAACTTCCACCAATCTCTCTACAGGTTCACCTTTGGAATATGAGCATTAGAGACATCTTCATCATCAGAATCAAATTCCTGGTCGAGAGCTGACTCTTCATTCATGACATGATCTTCAAGAATTGCTGAGACTGAAGGCTTGAATATGGAGTTAGTGGTCATCCAAGCTCTGTATTCAGTTGAGGCAGTGGTCTTAGAGGAGATTGGAGCATTCGAGTGTCCTGGCTGATCGGATGATGACGGAGGAGGAGGTGGTGGATGAGCTTTGGTTGAATCAGAAGTTCCTGAAGATCCTACAATTCGAGATGGTCCAGATGGTCCTGCTGCTCCAGGTGGTAGAGGTGGAGGTGGCTGTGGTGGAGACCCAGGGGGTGTCTTAGGTAAATCCCGTGTACTCTTTTTCTTTCTTCGTGTTTCAGCCAAATCCTCCATTAGTTGATCGTAGTTGTCACGATCAATGGATTTTTCAAGAGCTTCATATAGTTGCTTGTGTTCTTTATGCTTTTTGTGATGATCTGTCTCAAACATGTGTTGCAGCAGAATCTCCTTCATGTCTGAAGTGGGAAGATCTTTGAAATGTGCTCTTAGAGGTGCTTCCATTGACCAATTCACAGCCTCTGTCACATATTCATCGATAGCGTTCTTCACCTTAACGTCAATGTTGAGATTCTTAAATTTGGATAGCCGCAAATCATGATGTTTGATGACATTGGGTAAATTATGTTTTTCAAGAGCTGCAATGCATTTGAGAGCTTCTTCAAGATGCCACTCTACGCTTTCATTGGTGGTGGAAGTGAGGTTGTAGTGGTGGTGGTTGTAGTTGTAGTTGTTGCGGGCGAGGGAGTTGTTGTTATTGGTGTTATAGTTGGAGTAGGGATCACCATTGTTGGTACTGCTGATATGTGTTGTTCAATAGTGATAGATACTGATGCGTGGGTTAGGGGTCGAGAAGACTTCTTTTCTACGAGCAAGTTTTTCAGCCCTCTAGGCAGTGAACCTAATCGTTGTAGTGTAGTATAGGGTAAGCCTAGGGGATTGATTCGTTCTCTAGGGGAATAGGAACGCTAGAAAGAGATATATGAAAACAAGGTGAGGTTGAGGGAGATTCCTTTTAGTCTTTTTATGGTTTTTTAGAAAGCAAAGTAAATATCTCGGGGTATGGGAGTGGGGGGGGGGTGGTACTTCTACCAATTTTAACTACTTTATAACTACTAAACTAATTAACTACTTTAACTATGGATGGATTATGATAATTGAAGTGTGCTCGTATGATGATTAAAGATGTGTTTACTTAGATATTCTTACTCCCTAGTTATCTCATAGTGGTCCTTTGAATTGTCACATCCTCATCTTAATTTGTGCATTGTATTCCGTATGGTCATAGGGTGATGCCTAATTCCTAGTTCTATGAATTGAAACTCTCCTCTAGACTATTCGGGATTGGCGAGTACAATGGTATCTCCCCCGAATACTCTATTATCCTTAACCTACAACTCACGCAATAAAGACAACGAATGGCCTAAGTGCACTCTTAAGCTTTTTTGCTATTTATGACGTTCAAGCTCGCAACAATTAAAGAAGATGCCAGTTTTCCTTACTCTAGCATCTACCAATTAAGACAAGAGACAACCTAACAATAATTAACAACTAGGTTTCGTAGATCTAAGCAAACACAAGGATAATTTAGCTACTCATGTTAAACAAGCAAGCATACACACATACAATTGAACATGGGGTAGATATAATGATAATATGGATTAAAAAACTTATCTTATGATGTAAAGAAGGGTATGGGACCCTTAGATACTGTCCAAGTCGGACTACAACTGAATTAGGGGTTGTTTTCCAAAGTTCTACCTATTTTAAAACAGAAAATTCGAATTCTATATATAGATTTACAAGTGCGAAGGCGTCACCTTTTGCTAGTGACGCTGTCAGGTCACCGTCATTAGGTTTTTGTTTGGGCTAAGTCATCGTTGGGACGGCGTCGGCTTATGAGTGTACGTTTTAAATCCTTATCAAATATCCCTACACTTGGAATTTGCTTGTCCTCAAGCAAATGTGCTTCTGGCCAATCAATTTATAAGTTAGGGGGCATGAAGCATTGGTTTAAGATAGTCTACAACAAGTACAAACGCCGCAATAGTCATAACAAGCACGGAAATTAAATACTAGCACCTCACAATTGGTGTTTGGATTCTCTCATCTCTCGGGTTTATATGAAATATAATATGAATGGAAATGGAAGATAAACACTCATTACCTGGCATAGTACATAGATTACCATAGGCTTAAGAATAGATCAAACCTCCACCACTTTGGCGTAAGCACCTAGGAGTAACTATCTAAGAGGTCTTTACAAAGTGTTGTAACATTACGCTTAGGGTAGGGAAGTAAAGGGTTTTGTTGGATAGGGCATATTTAGTGGTGGAAGTCAAAAATCTTATGCTACAAGCATCTAAAGCGTGGCGTTGCTAAGCCAAGACTCGACTCACTAACACTAAACAAATTGAAACAAAACACGAATGTAAACTTAAAACATAAACATAAAGATAGATGTAGGATGGTAGCCCATATGTTTTTTTCTCTTTTTTTTTCAACAACTCTTTTTCTTTTTTTTCGATTTTATTTCATACCTTTTTATTCTACCATCCTCTATGATAACATCAAAATAAAGGGATTGAGTTTTTATTTAACTAACACTATCTAACCCGATTTGAAAAGATCAAAACATTTAGAGTATTTAATTATGTAGACAAAGGGAATTAGAATTTATCGTTCTTTCCCGTTACTCCATAAAATATTACTTTAACCCATGAGTCCCATTCGTCCCTGTTAGGATTTAGTAAATCCAGTTATAAAAGTGTCGGTCACCTCAAGTATATGTAATAGTTAGAAAGCTCGTAGTCGTAGTTATTTAATGTTAAGTAGTATTTAGTTAAGTAACACCGTGGAGGACGGACGGGTCTTTACCCAATGTATGCCTGATCCACAACCCGTAGGTGGCGTTTTATGTAAGACTATAAATATCCTCTCCCTCCCAAGGTAGAGGGTTGGAGCTCATAATAACACTTTTACTTTCTCTCACTAAGTTCCCATACCTCTAACTATTTCTCTCTCTAAAACCTATATTATACGCCTATATGTGATCATGATTTGATGTGTTTGTGAAATCTAATATGTTACAATTGGTATCAAGAGCCATGGTTTGATCATCTCTCTTACATATCCTTGGATTTCTAGTGGTTTTATATGGTTTTTGGGTTTGAAAAAGTTTAGTGGTTTTTGCATCATTTGGATCATTTCCTGTGTTAAAGTTTGAATTTTGAGTGTACTTTTGTGTTTAAAATCATTGCAAGTGCTTGGGTTTTGATTTGTAAAGCTTGAATCACTGTGGTTGGCTTGTTTTGGATTGAAAAGTATTGTTCTTAAAGTTTTATACCTAGCGACTTGGCTCTCGGAGTTGTTTTCTTGGTAGCGATTTACTTTGTTAATTTCCAGCGACTTGTAGTTAAAGGAGTACCGACTTGAGCCTAGCGACTTGTCTATTGAGACAAGCCGACAAACAGTACAACGTAGTGGAGGTTCCACTTCAGCTAGCGACTTGGTTGGTGTAGCGACTTGTCTCTATTATTTATAGCGACTTTTCCTTATTATTCTTAGCGAGTTGATTCTTAGCGACTTGGATACTTAGCGAGTTGTTCTTTAGCGACTTGTCTGCTTAGCGATTTGGTGCTTTAGTGATTTGTGTTCAGCAACTTAGGTCTTAGCGACTTGTGCTTAGCGACTTGATTCACAGCGACTTGAGGTTTAGCGAGTTGCTACTTAGCGACTTGGTGACTTAGCGACTTGGTTCAAGGGTTATAACGACTTGGTTGATATTTGTTTCTAATATGGTTTTCTCTTGATTTAGTAAAATCCCGTGAAAGAATCTATTTCCCGGTTTAATCATAGAGTTATAAAATCCCGTGAAATCTATAAACATGTCTACCAACGTGCCTACAATCATCTCTACTGTAGTTGAGGACGTTCATACAGCTGGTTCAGACACTTGTCCACCCATGCTTGATAGAACTGACTATGACTCATGGGCTCAACGAATTAGGTTGTATTGTCTGGGAAAGGAAAATGGAGTCAACATTCTCAAGTCAATTGATGAAGGACCTTATCAGATTGAGACTACAAGAGACATAATTGATACTGCTGCAGATGGAACAATGATCTTTGGATTGGACAGACCAAAGACATATGACGAGCTCAGTGATAAGGAGAAAAAGAGATTCGATGCTTGTTGGAATCACTCCTAAACCTAATTCAAGTGTTAGTGACTCAAATATAATAGTTAGCTTATATGGCCATTATGTTAGTAATTAGCCTTAGGCTTATGTAGAAGGCCCATAAGCCTAGGCCTAGCCCAATAAGGAAAAGGATGGGAACTAGGAGTGTTGCCCTAGCTTCCCTCCTATAAATACTCTTGTAAACCTTCACTTGAAGGTTGGTTGTTCAATTCATTCTCTTTCATTCTCCTACGCATAACCCTTCATAATCATACGAGTGTGTTTGTTTGTGTATTGTTCATCCGATCTCTATCTCTTCATCTATTTCTACATATTGATGCTTGTGTTGCATAGTTGGGAATCTAACAGTGGTATCAATCGCCAACTAGTTAGGTGAATCGTTATTGTTTTTGAAGTGGGTTTTTGGTCCTACGCGTAAAACAACGGTTCCAACTTTGGGTCGCTTAAAAACTGATTTTTTACACTTTTTAATCCAAGATTCTTGTACTTTCAACGTTTTAAGGTGTTAAAATAACTGTTTTTGGAAAAAAGTTTCAACCTTTACGTGTGGATCATCATTTTCTAGCTTGGTTTTATTCGTGGTACGAGTTCTACGCTTAACAGTTTTAGACGCTTTGGATCATCAAGTTTCACACTTTTGTGTCATTTTGGTGATATTGAAGCTATTTCATCACAAAAATATGGTTTAGAAACATCTTTGGGCAAAAGTCATTTTTACGAGTAGTCCTACGCCTAACGAAACCCTAATCTTACGCATAAGAATTCCGTGGTTTGATCTTCAGTTTTCGTGGTTTACTCCTTGTTTTCTTGCTTGGATAAGCCTGAAAATACGTCGACTTTGGATATCTTTTGCACTGTGATAGTGTAAAAGATCATTTGGGCAAAACCCTAAAATTATGCATAAGCATAAGCTTACGCGTAGAAACTTCCACGCATAAGATTTATCTTACGCCTAAGCTTTGTCTTACGGATAAGGTAATCCTACGCTTAAGTTTTCTACGCCTAACTTCTTGTCTTACGCATAACTTTAGTGTTTGTTCCTTTCTTACGCGTAAGCTAAACCTACGCGTAACTTTGGTGTTTTTACGCATAAGTGCTACTTGGTTTATTGTGATTTCTACGCCTAAGGATACTTCATCAACAAAGGTTCATTCGACTACAAAGATCCATTTTACAACACAAGTTTTTCAACATGTCACAACCACCTTACTCTAACTATTTCCATTACACTTATACTCAACGTCAACAACAATTAAGTCCACAACATCAACAATGGAATCAACAACAAACAATTTATCAACAACAATTTAATCAACAACACACTCCACAACTTGCAGCAATTCCACAACCTCAAATGGTTCAACCACCACCAAGTCTTCAAGTTCAAGCCTACACAAACGATTTCAATCAACATCCATCAAGGAACACTATAAAGGAACCCACTTGGTTTGCAAAGATGTGTGAAGCTTTAAGCAGCCAACATTTAATTCATGAGGCTGGATCACTTGATAGACCTCCAATGCTCACTCCAGGAAACTACGATCAATGGGTGATTAGGTTCTTTAGGTTTTGTGATCTGAAGAAGCCACATGGAAAGTTCTTAAAGAAGGTTATCTTGGAAGGTCCATTTCAGATGCCTACTGTCATTATACCCGGAGATCCAAATGCTAATCCACCAAGAGATGAACAATCAAACATTGCTACTATTGTAGACCTGAATGCAGAAGAACTTCTACACTATGAAGCTGATGAGCTTGCAATGCAATATATCCTTTTAGGATTACCAAACCCAATTCTTCGAAGTGTTGATGCTCAAAAGACTGGAAAGGCGATGTGGGAACATATTCATCTTCTTATGGAAGGATCTGCACTCAATCAAGAGGATATGGAATCCAAAATTTACTTGGCTTATGAACACTTCATGATTGAACCTGGAGAGACACTAGAGTCTTATCATCATCGATTCTCATACATCATAAATGATTTGGATAAACACAACATCATCATGCCAAGAATTGCAGTTAATACTAAGTTCCTGAGTAGTCTTGGTCCTGAATGGGAAAAGTATGTCATTTTTCTCCGTCAAGCGAAGAACATGCATCATTCTACATACGGATTGTTGTACGATTACTTGAAGCCTCATGAAAAGGAAGTTGATAAGGAAAGGATTCTCCGTGCTCAAATTGTTTCACCTTCACATCCGGAAAATCCACAACTTGCCTTGTATGCTCAAAACAGTTATCCTCCTCAAACAGAAACTCAACCAACTGCCACAATCACACCACATGATCAATCACAGCAAACTCAACAAACTCAATTGGTTCCTTACAACAACAACAATGATCAGGCACTTTATAGTCAAGCTAATGAGGAATCCGATCCGTTCGAAGCATTGCAACAAGGATTTGTTATGATTGCTAATGCTTTTGGTCGTTATACCAACAAATCCAACAATCGTATTTGTTCCTCATCTAACACAAGGAATCAGGCTGTTGTGAACAATGGACGAGTTGAAGTTCAAAATCGTGGTTATGGTCGTTATATGGGCGATGGTCAAGGGCTTAATGCTGTGGGTAGGAATAACAACAGAGCTCAAGTGGTGGAACAGGGAAATGCTCAGAATGGGTTAAATGGTCTTCGATGCTACAACTGCAATGAGAAGGGACACCTGGCTAATGCATGCCCAAAGCCGAGGACTAGGGGCAGTGCTTATCACAAAGAGGCTCTTCTTTTGGCTCTTAAGGATGAAGCTGGTGGAACTCTCACAGACAAAGAACGAGTTTTATGGCGATGCGCATCGATGATGATATGGAGGATTCGCAAGCCAATGCAGCTGTTATGTTGATGGCTAATATGCATGAGTTACACATGAGTGACACAGGCCCAGTGTATGACACCGATGGCTTGTCTCGGTACCAACAAACCATATTTATCTCTCGATCTAATATCTCCGCCAACATCTAATCCGCAAGGCTCAGAATGTTCAAAATGAGTCGTCCACATCTCATTCCGACGATTTTCAACTAGATCCCGTAGTTACATTTGACGATCAAGATGACCTTATGGTTTCTTTTGATAATCAACTTGACTCCGTGGTTATACTTGAGGATCTAAATAATGATCATGTTGTGACTCACGTTGAACACACCGAACTTTTGCCAGGTCCAGATGTTGATCTGTTGCTTAAAAACCAACAATCCATAGTGGAAGAATGTCGTGCAGTAAATCAGGACTTGAAAAGTAAAAATGCACTGTTAACCAAGGATTTTGAATGTTTAAAAATGCAACTCAACTTTTTCAAAACTCAAGAAAAACGTGAAAAAGATTTTGAAGCCGCTTTTGCTAAATCTCATCAAAATAAACAATATTTAGAGCGACAAATGCGTGATCTAGCCGCTTCGAAGAATGCTTTGTTGTCTGACATAGAACAACTGAAACATGAACATAAAAAGCAAATAAACGCTCTCACCTTGGAAAATCAAAAAGCTAAGGCTGAGTTATTAACTTGTCAAAAACAGTTCTCCGCATACAAAAAGCATTCAACGAAACGAATAGATGATCATCTTGAAGAAATTATCGGCTTGCAAAACATACTTAAAGAGTTTAAAAATGTTGTTTACAAACATGGTGAGTCAGTCACAGCTATTGAAAAGTTTACTTGAAAACCCAATCCAAATGGATATGGACCGAATTTTGCTGATTACAAACCTAAGCTTTCAACCAAAGCATTCAAACCAAATCCTGAAGTTTCCAGTGCAGAATATAAAATTGATAATTCTGTTATGAATGTTGTTGAATATCAACGTCAAGAGGAATTAGATGCAGAAGACGAGAGTCGATCAAAATTAGAAACTGTTGTTTACAACAAACCTTTTAACTATTCAAAAGCGGGCACTTTCGTCACACCAACGGATTCTTCTAACACACCAAGGATTATCATAAAAACGTCTGAGTCTTTTAATGTTAATCCCAAACCAGATTATGCACAAACTTATGGTCCTTTACCTTCCATCGGTGAAGTAAACTCAAAACCTGAAAATCGCAAAATTCTTAGATATTTTGAGCTTTTCATGGTTGACCTCAAAACTTTACAACATGAGATAGAATATCATTCTGAAATCAAATTTCAACATTTTCAATCGCCTCTGGCGCGAGAACAAAGAGACATTTTTCAGAAAAATCTTTTACCAAATGTTAAAAATTTGAAAAACTGTGCATTATCTTGGGAACGGGACTTTCATAAGGAACTTGGATTGATGAAGGTCGTTTTCGAGAAAACAGAAACATCTATTTCTAATACTAAACGTAAAAAGAAAATGTTGAGAAAAGATGTTGATCGACTCTTGGAAGATGTTATCTGTGCTGATGTCCATAATGTTGTGTTATTGAATTCTTTGTCATATGCATCTGATTATATCTCTGCTGATACTGTTGATTCTGTGGTAACTGTTGAGCATTCTGATAATGCGCATCAGATCGAGTCTTTAAAAGGTGAAAATGAACGATTGATTAACGAGCTTTCAAATGCAAAACGTCGTCCTCAATGGTGTCAAAAAGATTGTCAAAATCGTGAACTTGCTTTGCAAAACAAAATCAACCAGTTGCAATCCAATACGTTTAATCCAAAATTTGAGCAACTGGATGATCAAAACGTGTCTTTGAAATGTCAAATCTCAAAATATGAACAAGAACTTGTAAAAGTTAAACAGGAATATGGTGTCATATTTGATTTACTTAAAAAGACTCGTGATGAAGCATCAAACGAGCTGGATCATTTTTTTGCACACACTAAGGAAGTCATGAATTTTTCGGGAAATCTTCGTTCTGGTAAAATATAACAACAAAAATATTCTTCTATCTATATCTCCTTAAACATGGCAAGTACCTCTCTTCCGTCAACACTCAAATCTTTCAAAATTCAGTATTTTTCCGATCAAGTGTTGAGGGGGAGAAAATAAATTCCTAACTGGTTCAAAATAACCGTGTACTTGCATGTTACCTTTTCCCGATTGTTTCTTTATTTAATGGTGGTTAAATTTCTGGTTCACTGACACTCCTCAGACTAAAATTTGTAACCTTTCATTATTTCTTAAGTCGAGGGGGAGTGTCGTCAAGTTTCTTTCTTAAAATATTTCGTTTGGTAACCAAAATGGAAGTTAAAAGGCTTTTAATGAAAATGGAAAAGGTGGAGGGACTGAAAGTGTCAATAGCTTAAAGTCATTAATAATAAAAACACTTCACCAACCTCATTTATTTCATCACATTTATTACACAACCAAACTCATCCTACGCCTAAGAATCGTTCAACAAATCCGTGTTTTGGATCATAATTTCGGAAGTGGTTTAATGTTTCTTACATGATTTCAAACAATGGTTTTGATTTTTACATAAATCCAACGGTCAAAATGTTGTATATGCTTGATTTTGTGTTCTACGGATATGCGTATGAACACATGATTAAGATTGTGTGTTTGTGGTTAAAAAGATAGTGTCAAAACGTTTCTATTACATCAATGATATCATTTTTATCCTCAAAATGCACCCGGATACACGAATTGATGGATTTTGGAAATTAGGGTTTATGCGTGGGTTTCGGTGTTTTCATATGTGAACTTTTTTGGTAATAAAGATTATTACAATAGGTTGTTCTAAAGTTGAATTGATCATATTAAAGCCCAGAACTTGCCTAGAAACATAAAAAGTGAAAGAATTGAAATTTAGGGTTTATGTTCATACGGTTTGGGTATTTTTGATTCATGACTTGTTTGATGTTAAAACTTGGATAAAACAACTCTATAGGCTTCCTAGACTTACCAGAAAAACTTTGGTGCAAATCCTATGGCTAGATTTCATATGCGTAATTCTTGAACTTTAGGGTTTAGTCTTACGCGTAAGACTTTTATCGCGTAACTGTTTGATACGTTTTCATGCCATGATCTGTTATAGAATGAGTGTATGTGTTAATATTGATGTTATGATGATTTTATTTCAGGTTTGCTTCACGTAAAAAATCAGAATCAAGGTTGTTAGATAACTACGCATAAGGATCACCTTACGCGTAGCATGTTATGCGTAAGAGTAATCTTACGCGTAGCGTTTACGCGTAAGGTTCTACAAAGGGACTACGTGTATCCTGTGAAGGATATGCGTAAACAGTGACCTCTACGCATAAGTTCTACTCTTACGTGTAAGCCTTACGCGCAAGGTTTTATATACGCATACGCGTAAACTTTACGCATAAGGTCCCCTTTTTCCTACGCGTAATATTTCTTACGCGTAAGTAAGGATCCTACGCTTAAGCTTGCGTCTACGCGTATACTTCTCCTGTTTATGCATAAGCTACCATTTCTACGCCTAAGCCTTGATCAAACCTTCATTGTGAATTGTTACGCGTGCAAACTTGTAAATAAGCAAATCATAACGTCACAAAATCAATAAATGTCACTAACAAGCTTAAATGTTTAATATGTTGTGGAAAAATAAGTGATAACATAAACTTTAAAACTTAAAGTTAACTAACTCACGAAACTTTTCTCGACGTCATTGGACTATTGAACAAACAAGTGACTTTGGACTCGTAACAATCATTGACATATCTCATTCAATAAGTAGACAATAAAACCATCTGTTGACTAACATTATGTCTTTCGATATGTTGGTTCTTTTGGCTAAATGTGTTTCAGATCACGACATGGAAGCTCAAATGAATGTGGATGCACCAAATGTTCTCACCATTGCTGATATCTTCCCTCATGGCTATCCGATGAAGATTGGAAAGAACAATCTTCGTGTTGACTTTGAGACTCTCACCTGCTCGAAATCTTCTTGTCTCATTGCAATGGATATTCTGAAGAACCATCCCTATCAGAACATGGTCACCAACTCTGCCACTATTCCAGAGATCTACATGCAGCAATTCTGGAATACAATACAGATGATCAAAGGTCAAAATGTTGTGACGGTGACGCTCAATCACAAGCAAATCACCATCACTCCTGCAGATTTAAGGGCTGTTCTCCTCATTCCTGACATCATACCAACTGAATACTCTGCTGCACCTACTGAAGAGACGGTTCTGCAATTCTTGATTGATAATGGGTATGACAAAGCTTCAGGGGTTATCACTAAGCATTCTTACATGGATCTCAAGAACATCCCTCAGCCTTGGAGAACCCTTTATATCATCATCACAAAATCCATTTCTGGTCGTGACAGCGGATATGAGCATCCCAAGCTCATGGAACTGCAAATATTTTGGACTCTGATCAACATGAAGCACATCGAAGTTGAAGCTCTGATTTGGGATGACATGATGACATTCCTCAAAAAGCTTGGCTCAAAAATTCCTTACATCAGATATACTAAACTGTTGATCCAGAGAGCACTTGGGTACAACCCCGACATCCCTAAAAGAATCAATGACCCCGACAATCATGACATATTGACTAAACCCACTCTAACAGTCAGATTTAAGGAGTCAATTACCAAGAAACAAGGTGCTGTGTTGCCAGATCACCTTCTCTCAGATGAACTCAAACATCTCAGCTCTTACAAAAGGTATCTGAAAGCTGTGGAAGAGAACAAAGTTGGTTTTCTAGATGATAAATCTTCTGGTACACCTACCAGGAAAACCAGACAAGGGAGTGCAGGCAGTGCCACAAGCACTGAGAATCAACGAAAGTTTCCTAAGAGGACACCTCCAAGCAAAAGGAGAGTTCCTTCCAAGGAAGCTATTCCTATTCCTATTCCCAAGATTGATCCGCAAAGAAAGCTAACAGACGAGGACTCTGAGGGTACTGATATTGATGAAGAGATCATTTACTCTAAAACTGCTAAAGATGAAACCCCAACGGTACCTAAACCTCCTAGTCCACCAGCAGATAAAGGAAAAGGAAAGACTCCAGTAATTGAGCAACAAGAAGAAGAAGAATCAGATGAAGAGCAACTAGATGCAACATACAGGAAGAAGTTCAAATTCATTAGACTCCAACACGTTGCTAAAGAATTTTCTAAGGATCAAATGGGTGGCCCCGAAGGATCGAGTGGTGGAGTTCAACCTTCACCAGGTCCTGATGCGGTTAATCAACCCGATAAGGGATCTGGTGCCACCACTCTTGAGCAACAACAGAAGCGAGTGGAAGATTCTATTGAATTTGACATTGAAGAACCAGAATCTGAGAAGTTAGAGAAGGAAAAAGCTGATGAAGAAGCTGCAGCTAAAGCCAAAGCTGATGAAGAAGCCGCAGCTCGAGCTAAAGCAGAGGAAGATGCTCGAATTCAGGCTGAAGAGCAAGCTAAATCCGATAAAGATGACGAGATGGACTACGATGATCTTCTTCTCAACAGTCCAACCCGCTCTAAGGAAGAAACTGCTAAGCCTCCTAAAGACCCTGAGTCACCTCACATCTCCTCTTCATCAGACTCGTCCTCTCACTCCTCAACACCACCATCAAAAGGAACAACCAGATCCTCATCCAAATCTATGAAGAAACCAACAGACTCTTGGTTATCCCGGGCTAAAACAAGGATTGTTAAAGCTGTCAAACAAGTACGAAAGAAGGATTTTACCAACAAAAAGCTGAATCAACTCGCTGACAGAATCAACTTTCTTCAAGACGGGATAAACGAGTTGTTGACAGAAAGGGAACAAATCCAGCAGTTTATCAAAGGAGGTTTCCAAAAGGAATTGGAGAAGACGGCAAGAGAATATACTCACAAGTTTCTTCTCGATACTGTCCCCGGTGTGACTAGAGAAGTATTCTCCAGACAACTTACTCCAAACATCGTCGCATTGGTTAAAAATATAATGAGCAAAGAATCTGACCTTTCTGAAACTGAGTTAATCGCTAAATTGGTGATGCAAATGTCAAAAAGAGTTGGATCCTTCACTTCGGATGAAGCTAAGTTTTTTGAGACTCTATTAGACTATCAACTCAGGACTTCATGCAAAGAATCAGCAAGTCAACCAAAACGACCAAGAGATGACAATGATCAGGACAAGGATTCTGCACCTAAACATTCAAAGAAGTCTGGTGAATCTTCCTCAATGCCACCTCCACCCCGAAGGCCCTCTCCACCAAGACGATCTCCTCCTCGCTCTTCAACTGAAAAACCTCAGGATTCTGAGTCACCGCCCCAGACTTAGAAAACCGGTGATCACTTTGAGTATACGGGTGGTGACGATGAGGAAATCTCTGAGCCCCAACAACAACCCATCTCTCCTGACACAGCCAAGAAACCAGAATCCTCCTCTAGGCCAAAGAAAAAGAAGAAGAAGGCGCCTATGACTGACGTCTTATCATGGCTGGACGAGGATGACACTGAATTTGACTGGTTCTCAAAGCTCGTTGATTCCACTCCCTACCCATCTGAAGGTCAAGATGTTACAGAATGTAATACATTGGAGCATGCCAAGTTCTTGCAAGAAAATTTCCGTTTGAAAAAGATGACGAAATCAGAGTTGAAGCGAATCAAGAATGAAGCATTTCAACTGCTCAAAGACAGCTCGGAAAGTGCTATTGAAGTTGAGTATCATCTTGATAATATAGCACGAGCTATGTCTAACAACATGGATTGGCTCAACCCCGAAGTAAACATCGACTTCACCAAACGGGACAATCCTCCATATTACACCGACTGGTCTAAACCTCTACCAACAATTGGCCAACCAGATCAGCATAGGATTCCATTCCGATATTTCTTCAACAAAGACTTGGAATTTCTTCTACACGGTGGTGATGGTTCAAGGAAATACACTACATCTCTGACACTTCCGTTCCCAGCAGCCATATATTCTAACTGCATAGCCATCGAGGAACGAGCTAACCACATGTTCTCCAACAAAGTGGAAGAGTATGACCGTGATGCACTGTATGGGATTCACCATTGGCCGGAACACCGAAGAATCTACTACAGAAGCTGCCAGGTTCAGAAGTCTCAACATGAAGTGTTCAGTACTAAGAGTATCGTTGCCATCAAACATGTTGATCTTTCGTCCAAATGGGACTACACTTTTCTCAAGAATATTGTGGTCAAAAGGCAAGACGAAAAGGACTATGCATTCTCTGAAGCGGACTTTGAGAAATTGTCTCTCAACGACATTGAAGACATGTATCTTGCCAAAGTACAAGGTCGCATGAGGCAATTTTCAACTGAAGTACAACGTGAATTCATCAAGTCCTTGCTTATCTTCATTAGACGCATAGTCATCAAAGAACGTGTAGAAGATCTCCAGCTTGCAGTTGAATCATATCAGACCCGTGTCAACTTCACTCCACCTCAGCTAGATCTTCCCGACATCAACCAGCTTTCACAATACACTCTCATCAGCCAACCATTCAGAGTGGTTTACCTTAGTGAAACACTACGCAACTGCTTGATGGCGTGTAGAGATCTTCACAAGTTTGGGGATCACACATTGAAGAAGGTTAGGGACGGATTGGCTTATAGGTTGAAGGATATTCATGAAGGAATTGGGTCACAAAAGCGATGGAATTCTAAGGAAAGACGGGATGTGAAGAGGATAATTACCATGATCCATGAAAGGTTGTATCGAAGAGATCAGTTCAGAACACTGGAGAGCTTTGTAGGCGGTCGTTCCAGGATTGCTCTCGCCGGCTATCAACGCCCTGTTCGCATTCCTAGAAACATTGATGGACTTCCTGGTACCCCTTGAACTACTTCTTTTTCACAATATTTTGGATGTGTGATTTACTTATTATGACAATGGCTTGTGCACACATTACAGTGTACAACCCGCACTTGTAAATAAAGGACCCTGTGGTACGCTTCCGTGCCACAATCCTTATAAAAGGAGCGAAAGCTTCTTACTTTTGAGTAAAACCTATCAAACCTTTCACTTTTCAAGGTTTTGCTCAAAAGAACAAGTACTTCCCCTTATGATTTTCAAAACCTCAACCGTTTATATCACTCGTTGAGGGGGAGTATTTGACTAAAATCTTTGTTCACAAAATTGTTCTCAGTGGTTATCTTCCCACAAAAATCAAAATGGTCATATTTATTCTCAACATTTCTTCAAAAATAACATTTATATGCCATTTTTTAGGGGAAGAAAAATACGTGATAAGAAATATGTTGTGTTTTGCTCATGAACTCTCGTGTGAAAAGACGTTAACCCATGAATTGACGGGATCTAAACAGTCTTACATTGAAAAGATTCGTCTTCCAAGACTTATCCAAGTAAATTGTACCCATTCGAGAAGCTCTTGATAGACATGAACTTTGACGGGTTTGACAACCTTTCGGGGTTGTCCACATCTTCAAGGTAGTTATTAGAGCCAGTTGTCACCTAAAAGCTGACAATGTATCTCTTTAACTATACAACGTAATCGTGTCTCGCAAGGAATTGTCTATCTTGAGTCGATCAATTCAAAAAGTGCGAACTCTTTCCTCACTGTGCAGATTTCCGTAAAAACTCTTAAGCACATGTGGATGGGGAGTATTTTTGAAAATCTAAAACTCTTGAAGTGTTCAAACATGTTTTTCATTCACAAACACTTCGAGAGATTTTCATGAAAATGGTTTTATGGCAATGGAGTTATAAGGTGATTAAGGTTAGCAATAACCGTCCTATGATCCGCCAAAGCCGGAGGGATCTACCCAAGGACACTACCAACAGTTAGAATTAGAAGTCCTTAGGTATTATTATAAAAAGGAGAAAATGAGAATCGAAGAAAGAAGGAGTTGAAGAATTAAAAAGAAATGCAAAGAAAAGGGTGAAAAGAAATAGCCCTCCAAATTATTCAACTTAGGGCAGACACCGGGTTCAATTCATATGCTACTGGTTGTCACTAGATGACATCGGTATTGAAGATTAAAAGTCGTCATGGAACCAGTGACGCATGCACTAAACCTTCTTAGCCACTCAAGTTTCTCTCAACAGAAACTTGTTTCATTCTCACAGGGAACCCTACGTAAACTATCGGGTTTCTCTTACAGATGGCTGGTATTGAAGAAGGAGACCCTCTCCCTAGTCTCCGCTCAAGAAAACCAAAACGCACTATTGAGTCTAGAGCCACGAGATTCATCAAAAGATCTCTTAGGAATACTTGACATTTTATCACTTGTTGTTCAACAATAAGAACATCAGATGTTAGCAATCTGTCGAGAACATTTATGAGAGGTTCACAACTGTGATCCTTAGTGATTGAATGGAAACTCCTGCCAGGGTCAACATCAAACAGCCCTGACAGCATGTCACTTCGGTAACTCCCCGTGGATTACGCTTAGTGTATCTCAAACGGTCTACAGTCGTGGGGTGATGCTTCGGTGTACCTCAGCGACTCATCTGAACCGTAGATGTACTTCGGTACATTGCGTTGTCTCACTTGTGGGACTCCGGTTCCGGAACGGCCTTTGTGAGAATTAGAGTTGTGTTTTCACACTATGCTGTTAACACTCTCGAAGTTCAAACTTGTAAGTACCGGAATCCGCTTATTACTAACCTTTCTTATGTTAACTTTTTATGGAAGCTCTGGAGCGGACTGATCGTGCAGATTCTTCACATGCTCATGCCAACATCATCACTAATGGAAGTTATCTCGAAAGGAAACACAAAATTCAGAATGATTCTACGTCATCAAAGAATCTACAAAGTTTAAAGACTTAAAGAACTTAATCAGTACTGAATTCCAACGTCAAACAGTGTGTGTGCATGTTGAAGAATGACGTGGAGACACTGGAGCAGTGAAGCAGACCTGAGGCAGACTTGATGCAGACAACGACAACATACTATCACTACCATCACAAAGAACAATGATCTAAGAACAAAGATAAAGATGACGTCAAAGCAGAACTAATTAAAGAAAACAATTTCTCTACACTAGGGAGATTGTTCAAATCAAGGCAATGCTTCTCACAAGAAAGAAGAATGTCAGAAGACGTGAAAGCTACTATTACATCAGCACCCTCACCGTCTGCATTCATTCATCACCAACACTTAGGGGGAGATTGTTGGAATCACTCCTAAACCTAATTCAAGTGTTAGTGACTCAAATGTAATAGTTAGCTTAATATGGCCTTTATGTTAGTAATTAGCCTTAGGCTTATGTAGAAGGCCCATAAGCCTAGGCCTAGCCCAATAAGGAAAAGGATGGGAACTAGGAGTGTTGCCCTAGCTTCCCTCCTATAAATACTCTTGTAAACCTTCACTTGAAGGTTGGTTGTTCAATTCATTCTCTTTCATTCTCCTACGCATAACCCTTCATAATCATACGAGTGTGTTTGTTTGTGTATTGTTCATCCGATCTCTATCTCTTCATCTATTTCTACATATTGATGCTTGTGTTGCATATTTGGGAACCTAACAATGCTGATATCAGGGCTTCAAACATTATACTTCAGGGTCTTCCAAAAGATATCTACAAGCTTATCAATCACAACACTGAAGCCAAGGCGGTTTGGGATAATGTCAAGATGCTTCTCTCGGGTTCTGAATTAACTAAGGAAGACAGAGAATCACAGCTGTATGATGAATTTGAGCACTTTAAGATGAAACCAGAAGACAGTGTCTATGAATATTACGTGAGATTCCACAAGTTTGTGAATGATATGAGGAATATCAAAATGACCATGCCAAATATTCAGCTGAACTCAAAGTTTGTGAACAACATGAATCCCTAATGGCACAAATTTTTCACCTCTGTGAAGCTAACCAAAGGATTGAAGAACACCAACTATGAGCAACTGTATGCCTTCCTTCTTTAGAATGAGAGACATGCTATGTTTGAACGTAGGATTCTTGAACAGTTCAAATCTAAGCAGGGAGAAACAAGTTCGTCAAATGACTCTACAGCCTTTTACACCAATGTTGGAATTACCACGAAAGCCTCTCAAGTCATACCAACGGGAAATGGTAACTACAAGCTCATTCCAGATCCATCATACAAGCCTCCTGATTCAAACACCATCATGGAAAACTTCATCAATCAACTATCTCTCATGGTCAGTCAAAATCTGAATTCCCTCCCACACACCAACAATAACCTCAGAACCGCATCCACTCCACAGAATCATGCTACCATCAGAGATGGGAAGGTTATGGTGCAACCAGTTCAAGGAAGGCAGTATGAACAAGGAAGAGGTGGAGTTGGTGGAGGGTATGTGGCTAATCATAATCGTGGAAGGAATGTCAATCAAGGACAAGTAAAGCCAATCAAGTGCTACAACTGTGGTTGTGATGGACAAATTGCAAGGAACTGCACATCTCCAAAATGCCCTAAAAATGTAGAGTACTTCAGGGACAAGATACTGCTAGTGCAAGCTCAGGACAGTGGAGCGGTGTTGGATGAGGAAGAGTTGTTGTTTCTTGCTGAGGGAAATGCCAAGACATATGATGCTGATGTGGAAGAACAGCCAGTGCAGGGCATGGGACAGAATCATCTAAATTCATTTCAAGTAGCTGATTGTGATGCATATGACTCAGATGTTGATGATGAACCAACTGCCCAGACCATCTTCATGGCTAGCATTTCACCAATGGTCTCTCCTAAGGCTTCTTCACCACAACAGGCCAGTTCCACCAAGGCATCAATCATCTTTGAGATATTAAAATTATATGATGAGATTGATGTGCAAAAGATACAATACAATGTACAACCAACTGAAATCTCTGAATCAGATAGTGAAAATATGGGCAATAGCAATGTTGTTCCATATGATCAATATGTGAAGCAAGAAGAAAGTGAAACTGTACCAAGTAATGTATCATCTGCAGTCAATGTTGATTATGCTTTCGAGGAATACATTGAATGTGCCCCTAATGATTCCATAGTTTCTGAACTTAATGCCTATAAGGAACAAGTTGCTATTTATGAACAACGTGCTAAGTTTGAGTTAACTACCCGTGAGTAGGAGATGGATAACCAAATGCATACAATTATTAGAAAAAGTAATTTTAGAGAAGAAGTGTTAAAACAAGAGTTAAACTCCTTACAAGAAAAGCTTTCTAAAACTGTTAAGCAAAAGCAAGAGCTTCAAGATAATGTTAAAGTGCTTAAACAAGAATTTAATGTTAAGGAATCAAAACTTTTGAATGACTTTTCTAATCTTAAAACTTTGAGAAACAAGCTTGAAAATAAGTTGTACGTACAAGGGAATACCATTCAGACTACTCACATGATCACTAAGCATAGAGTCTTAAGCGATAAGCATAGCATTCCCCTCGTAGAAGTACCCAATCCTAATTATGGAAAGGTTGCTAGAGCTGCACAAATGGTAATCTATGATGGTAATGAGATTCTCAAGCCTAGGCAAACACCATCATGTATTGAAGCACGGAAGAGGATAGAAAATTAGAAGATGCCTCTAGGGAGAAAATGGATAAGAAGCTAAAAGATCCTGAGTGTAAAGAGAACAACATAACGATCAAACCCCATGATTACACAAAAGAGAATTGGATCTCGCTGAACAGGTTTAAGCCTCAAACTGAATTTACTCCAGAACAGATTTTTTGGAAGAAAGACATGGATAAGCAAAAGGCAGATAATCTTATTGCTAAGAATCCCCCTTGTAGGAAATTGCCCCCAGCCACTGTGTATCTTCCAAATACACCAATGCATTTAGTACCTAGGAATCTTCCCACTAATAGCAAGACCTTAATCAGGCTTCATGTAGTTTACAAACTATTTGTTGACTTTGAGAAAACGTGTAAGAAAAGGATCACACCCACTGGGATAACTGAAGGGGAAAGGGGTTTTGAGCAAACTAAAGAATGCTATTTAACTGAGGTCATGCCTTTCTTTAAACTATTAAAAGATCAATTTGAAAGTCTTCAAAAAGGAATAAACTTGGATGTTAAAGAAATGGAAAAGGAATTTGATGCAATGATTGTTGAGGTCAATGACTATGAATGGGAACTTAAATATAATGAAATTGAAAGGAAAAATCTGCATATCTTAAATGAGAACTTAGTGTTGAGTTGTGTAGCTCAAGATGTGTTTTATACTGTTACTAAGCATTCTATTACTGCTTCTCAATTTCATGAATTATCTGTTGCTTTGAAAGTGTCCCATGATCGTGTCATTGAGCTTGAATCAGCAAATTCAAAACTGCATGATAAAATTGAAAAGGATGATCATGACAACTTGGTCAATCATTTTTCTAAATTGGAAGTTGAACATTTTAACTTACAACTAAAATATCAACATCTTAAAGAAAATGTTAAAAAGAAAATGTTAAAAACTCAAATATCAAGACATCCTCAGATGTTCCTGAATTTGACGCAGTCTTTGAAATAAACAAACGTGATGAACAAATTCAAGCTCATTGTAACACAATCAGAAAATTGAGAGCTCAAATATCACAGTTGAAGGGAGAAAGGAATAATGTGAATGACTCCCAAATGCCTCCAGCTTTAGATTCTCAATCTTCTCAAACTTTTCATCTTTAAAACATTGTTAATGTTTTACAAAAGGAAAATGAGAGTTTTCTGGAAGAAAATGAAAAGGTTAAACTACACTTTAAAGAGTTATATGATTCAATGAAAGTCACTCGTGACAGAAACAACGAAAAAATAACTTCTTTACAAAAAGAAATTGAGAATCTGAAGAAACATGAAAAAGGGAAAATGCCACTTATCTTTAATGAGAATGTTGCATCAAAGTCGTCTGCAGACTGCAAATATATTGTAACTGTTAAATACATTCCTCCTCATCTTAGAAATAACGAACTTGTGTTTCATAACTATTTGTATTTCGCTCATCTTAAGGATAGACTAGAATGTCTCCGTGAGATTGTAGAAGAGGATTTCATAAATAAGCCACTTGATAGAGAAATTAGATTTGCTTGTATTCAGGCCAAACGATCTCAAGAGCTGTTAGAATGATTAAGAGCAACATGTCCTAAATCCTTAGGTGCAAAAGATAAAGCTGTGATGCCTTATTCTATGCCTAGTGCCAATTATGTAACCCATTCTATGCCCAGTATTAAGAAAGTGAACTCTAAAGTACCTGCAAGTAGTTTTGATCCATGCACGTCTAGTTTAGGAATGCAAAAAGTAGCCCAACCAACTAATGTTCCCACAATTCCCTCTACAGGAGTAATCAGTGACATAAAAGCAAGCGGGCCAAAGCCTCCAGGCAATACAAAGCAAGATAGGACCTCGCAAGCTAAGAATGTGCATTGGAAGAGAGTAGAAGACCACCCTAGGAACACTAAGTTTGTGTTGAATAAAATGAATCGTGTTGATTCTAGTATTAGCTATAAGCGTACTGTAATTAATTCGAATTCTTCTACTATCTGCAAACCATGTAATGATGACTGTTTGATCTCTGTAACTGATCATGAATGTGGTGTGAATGTTTTGCTTAATGCTGTTAAATGCCCAATTAAAGTTGTTAATGTGAAAAATCAAGCGAAGAAGGCTAAAAGGCAAAGGCGAAAGAAAGTTAGAAAACATTGGAAACCCACAGGAAGAAAATTTAGTAATATTAGTTGTCAATGGATACCTACTGGCCGTAAGTTTAATCTTAAAGAGTTTTTCCCTAAATTTGCTAAGTCAATGCCCATTAGAAAATGGATGCCTACTGGTAGAACTATTCCTTTAAGAAGTGAACATACTTTGAATAGGTCAAATACGGACACTAGCACGACATCTATTCCTGATGATTCCATTGTTTATACTTCCGATGTAGGTGTTCCAATCACTGTTACTAACCAAATGGAACCCATTCTTTCATGGGGATCCCAATTATCCAGTTATCCATTCTTGTCTGTGTTCAACTGCAAATCGTTCAAATCGGTCTGTGGTACCTGGACTCAGGCTGTTCCAAGCATATGACTGGAGATCGCTCGCGGCTCATGAACTTCGTGATTAAATTCATCGGGACTGTTAGATTCGGGAATGACCATTTTGGTGAAATTATAGGTTATGGAGACTATGTTGTTGGCAAAAGTGTAATCTCCAGGGTATATTATGTTGAAGGTCTTGGTCATAACTTTTGTTTTGTTGGTCAATTCTGTGATTTCGATCTAGAAGTGGCATTTAGAAAACATACTTGTTTCGTTAGAGAACTTGATGGTGTGGAACTGTTAAGAGGAACTCGTGGTTCAAATCTATACACCATCTCTATCGAAGACATGATGAAGTCTTCTCCAATCTGCTTGTTGTCAAAGGCTTCAAAAACAAAATCATGGTTATGGCATCGTCGTATCAATCACTTGAACTTCAGCACCATTAATAATCTTTCCAGAAATGATCTTGTAAGAGGGTTACCCAGATTAAATTATGAAAAAGATCATCTTTGTTCAGCATGCCAATTGGGAAAAAGCAAAAAATATGCCCACAAACCCAAACCCACAAACTTAGTAATGGAAGTTCTGCATACCCTTCATATGGATTTGTGCGGACCAATGAGAGTGCAAACGATTAATGGGAAGAAATATATTTTAGTCGTTGTTGATGACTACTCTCAATTTACTTGGGTAAAGTTTTTGAGGACAAAGGATGAAACTCCAGATGTCATCATCAAACTTATCAAGCAGCTTCAGGTTCGACTTAACAATACGGTTAGAATTGTTCGAACAGACAATGGCACAGAGTTCTTTAACAAAGACTTAAGTCAATTTTATGAAAGTGTTGGAATCAGTCATCAAAGAAGTGTTCCACGAACTCCTCAATAGAACGGTGTAGTTGAAAGACGAAATCGAACTCTTGTGGAAGCCGCAAGAACAATGCTAATTTATTCAAAGGTTCCAATGTTTTTCTGGGCTGAAGCCATTGCCACTGCTTGTTACACCCAAAATCGTTCCCTCATACACACATCTCATGGAAAAACTCCATACGAACTTGTCCATAAACGAAAACCTGATCTCTCCTACCTTCGGGTGTTTGGTGCGTTGTGCTATCCAACGAATGACTGTCAAGATCTAGGTAAATTAAGAGCTAAGGCGGACATTGGAGTTTTTGTAGGTTATGCATCAAACAAGAAGGGTTACCGAATCTACAACAAAAGAACCCAGGATATCATGGAAACTATTCACGTCACGTTCGATGAGCTGTCCGGGCAAATGGCTCCAGGACAATCCAGTTCTGGACCCGTATCTCAATCTTCATCAAGTAGTCCCATCAGTTCTATTCTTGTACTAAATCCCTCACCAGCAACTCCTTACGTACCTCCTTTGGAAGATGATTTAAAGAAATTTTTTGATCCAATGTTTGATGAACACTATGAGCCAAGTGCTAATGATCTGTCAATTCTATCAGTAGAGGCTGTTCCTATCCCTGTCAACGAAGTTAACCCTTCAGTTTCTATGTCATTAAGTCAAGAAGCACCTACTGCTGATCACTCTGTGTTAGCCTTAACAGTTTTTATTAGAAGTGATGGTCATTCACGTTTAGGAACTTTGTAACGTGTGTTAGATATCGTGATAGAATAGTCAACGGGCTCGTGGATTGGACTAAGCTAAATGGGTATTAGTTTAGTTAAGCTAGCCTTATATCAATCCATGTCTAATCCAATCCAAACGAGCCCATGCCAAGCCCATTAGGGCATCTTCTACTTGTACTATATAAACCCCTCAAAGTCTCATTTGAGGGGTGTGCTTGAGTGTGTGTGTGTGTGTGTTTTCCTTGAAGCAATATACAACTTATTGTTTTCTTTCTTCTCTCTATCTCTCTAAACATACATACGAATTCATATTCAAGTCACCAAGTTCTTCTTCTTTTCCTTTCCTATTATTTACGCATAAAGTGTTGGTTTAACGTGGTATACTTGTGTTTGGTTTGCTTGGTAAAGTGATAAGGTTGATATATCTTAGGTCTTAACAATTGGTATCAATCGCCTAACAATGGTTTAGGAGTGTTTGTGTTTGTTTTGAAGGGTTACGCGTAAAGGCTCTCGTTTTACATATTTGTCACGCTTAAAGCTTTAATTTTTGCACTTAAAAATTCAAGATTCTTGTGGTTTAAGGTTTATTTGGTGCTAAAGTTTCAGTTTTTTGCAAAAAGTTCGAAGGTTTACGTGTTTTTCTTCATTTTTGAACTCGTATTTGGTTCATTGGTCATTTCTACTCGTAACTTTTCTAAGCACTTTGGGTGAAAAAGGTCAACATTTTTGGGTTATTCGAGTGTTTTTAAGGCTATCTGTGCAAAAGAAATCATTTGAATCGTTGGAAATTTCTTACGCGTAGAAGTCAAAAAGTCAAAACCCTAGTTTTCTACTCATAACTTTTTGGTGAAGAATCTTCGAGCTATAACGGTGACTCAGTGCTTCCCTTACTTGGATAAGTTTGTGGAACACTTCTACTTGTGGATATCCCTTACGCTGTGACAGTGTAAAGGATTTTTGGTTCTTAACCATAGTTTACGCATAAGCTAAAAGCTTACGAGTAACTCTACGCATAACTTCACAATTACGCGTAAGGTTTACGAGTAACTTTTTGTCTACGCATAAGCTTAAGGTTACGCGTAAGATACTGGTCTACGCATAAGGAATCCTACGCCTAAGCATCGCCTACTCGTAACTTCTTTGGTCTACGCCTAAGCTCTTTCTACGCATAAGTTTTTTTTTTTTAAAAAAAAAGTTTTGATAGTTTTGATATTGAACAGAAAAAGTTTTTTGAAACTCAAATTGCCCCTCCGTTAACTGCCATCAGTGCAAGGGTAATTCATGTTGAACAAGCACTTTTGAAAGAAACAACTGACTTTGTCAAGGACCATAAATCCCTGGTAAAGCAAGCTAATGAATGTTTTGAACACATCAAAGTTTTGGAAAATCTAAATGATTCACTCTTCGAAGATGTTCTGACTATTGATATTATGTCCATCATTTTGCAAACATATTCTGTTGAAGATCAAGAAAGACTCCAGTCTGAGACCTCAAAATTGTTTCAAAATATGAAAATGCTCTTGAAAAACTTGAAAAAGAAAATGTATCATATTTTAAACAGCTTGATCGAAAAACCGAGGAATGCAAGTATGACAAACTGTCGTATGAGCGTGCCTACAAGGACATGCAAGAGCAAAATGATCTTTTGCGAGTTCAGCTGGAAAGTCTAAAAGGAAAGGCTGTGGATACTAAGTTTGCAAAACCATTGACTGAGGAGAATACAAATGTTCCAAAACCGGTTTTCAAACCAAAAATGTCTATTTCTCAGCCTCCTCCAAAAGTCAATGAGAAATATGATTTGTCAAAAACAGTCACTCCACAGTCCCTGCCTATCAAAAAGAGAATTATCAAAGCTTTTGAAAAACCTGTTTTTGAGAAAGAAAAAGTGATTACACCTGGCATCTCTAGGAATAGTACACGGAATGTGACCAAAAATCCTGTTAAAGAATCTGTCGGTTCTAGCGACATGGTCAACAATCACTATCTAGAAGAAGCTAGGAAAAAGGCACAGACTCGAAAAGACGGAATTCTAGGTGCAACATCTAGGGTGATGAATTCTACAAGATTTCAAGGCACTGCTAGTAGTAGTAACCCATTACCTAGGAACACTCTACATAAGACTAGGGATTGGCTTGCATCTAAGAGTAGTTGCTCAAATAAAAATGCTATGCCCTTAGAAAACAACACTAGGAATTCTAAGTCTTTTTCGAACAAGAATCAATTTCCAAAAGACTGTAGTGACAAAGTTAAAGCTGCTGTTTTAAACAAGAACATTGAATTTGTCTGTACTACATGTAAAAAATGTGTCTTTTCAGCTAATCATGATGCATGTGCCTTACAATATCTCAAGAAAGATAATTCTCGTGCCAAAGCACAATCCACTAAGGCACCAAATAGAAACAAGCCCGTTGATAAAATGTCAAACAAAAAGAAACCTAATAGGTGGATCTCTTCAGGACGTAGTTTTTCCAAAAATGAGTCTTCCGCTGCATCTGAAAAGAAAACAACTCCTAGATCTTACCTTAGGTGGATACCCACGGGCAAAGTTTTCAACAAAATAGGTCTTAGATGGATTCCCACATGAAAGATTTTTGATACTTGCACCAGCACAAGTAATAGTGAAACTCATCATGTTAAGGAAGTCGAATCCACTACAACCGTTGATAGTGATCACCCTCGCCGTGAGGAATACTGTACTTATAACACTGTTATTTGTGAAAACTCTTCTTCTTTGGTTGCAGGTGATTCAAATATCTCTGAACCCAGCTCATCAGAGGGTTCCAATTCTGTAAACTCTTCTTCTCATTCTCTCTATCTTCTATTTTTGATTTTCCATTTCTTTTATAAAACCAACAAAAGCAAAATACAAAAATAGAAAATTTTCAAAAAATACAAAAACAATATAAAACCAAAAATCCAAAAATATTCTTCTCACGACATGTCTCTCGTATAATCGATATTCTGTACGTTTCTAGAAATGTCATTCAACAATGATACGGGTATGTACAGATGCTTGAGCGAGAGTTCTTTAATATGTTTTCTAAAACATGTCGTTTCTCAAAATTTCTTCATAAAATGGCTTTCGTATACTTCAGTACGAAACCCGGACTTCAAAATAATGGCTTCTGGACACACCAGTTCAGGACCTGCACTTCAAAGAAAGGAAAGTGCTTAATCAAAACAAAGGTTTTAAATATTTTTCAAAGCACTATTCCTAAAAACATAATGGCTTGTAAGTATTTCCGCTTGCAACCCGATCTTTAAAGGAAGGAAAGTGCTACGCAAAATCGATTTTCATATATATCGAGAACTTATCCTAAAACAAATGAAGATAATTTTTCTCTAAATATCTTCAAAAGATTTTCAAAATCTTCTTCTCATCTTGCGTACCATTGATTCGAAATTTTTCAAAAAGATTTTTCAAAATCTCTCACATTTGGTACCAAGATAACTCTCTTTATACCCTTAATTGATTCTAAATTTTCTGTATGAAAAATATGCTTTCGTTAAGGGGGAGTATAAAAGTAAATTGTTCCAAAATTCATGCTAAATCAGTTTCTCTCCATATGTTTTTCGAAAAACATATCTTTTAATCATTTTGTTTCAAAAACATCATGGATATGCTATTTTTGAGGGGGAGAAACGTGATTAAAATGTGATCAAAAAGTTTAATGATCGCTGTTTGAATCTCAAAAGAGCTCGACTCAGTTGTAACCAATGAATTGATGATAATATAAAGTCAGTACTCGAAAAGACGTGTTCCTGGACGGGTAATAATTTCAAGCTGGTCTAACCAGTGATGTAAGCGTGTCTCGAATAGGACTTGTCTAAGTAGAATGTACCATTTCGAGAAACTTTCTTTGGACTTGACCAGGAGGGGTAATAATTTCAAGCTAGTTCACTAGTGATGTAAATGTGTCTCGAATCGGTCTTGTCTATTGAAAGTTGATCAATTCAAAAAGTGCAAACTCTACCCTCGATGTGCAGATTTTTGTTAAAACTCATAAGCACATGTGAAGGGGGAGTGTTTCTAAAAATATAAAACTCTCAGAGTATTCCAAACATGTTTTCAATAATAAACACTTTGAGAGATTTTCAAGAAAAATGGTTTTATGGCAACAATAGGACAGTCATGGAGTTATAAGGTGACCAAGGATAGGTAATCAGTCCTATGATCCGCCAGAGCCGTAGGGATCTACCCAAGGACAATACCAACAGTTAGTATTAGAAGTCCTTAGGTATGATTGAAAAAAGGAGTAATGTGAGAAAGGAGAAAGAAGGGGTTGAAGAATTAAAAAGAAATGTAATGAAAAAGGGTGAAAAGAAATAGCCCTCCATAATCAACCTTAGGGCAGAAACCGGGTTCAATTCATCTGCTACTGGTTGTCACTAAGTTGACACTGGTATTGAAGACAAAGACGTCATGGACCCAGTGACGCTCTGCACTAAACCTTCTAGCCACTCAATTCCTCTTAAAAGGATTTGTTTCATTCTCACTAGGAACCCTACATAATCTATTAACTCTCTCTTAGAGATTGTTGGTATTGTAGAAGGAGACCCTCTCCTTAGTCTCCGCTCAGGAAAACCAAAATGCACTAATTGAGTCTAGAGCCACGAGATTCATCAAAAGATCTCATAGGAACACTTGACATGACATCGCTTGTTGTTCATCAATAAGGACACAAGTGATATATTCTAGAGTCCTACGCAGGTCTTAGCAATCTGCCAGAACATTTATGAGGGGAGTTACAACTGTAATCCTCAGTGATTGAATGGAAATTCCTGCCAGGGTCAACATCAAGCAGCCCTGACAGCAGGTCACTTCGGTAATTCTCCATGGATTACGCTTAGTGTGTCTCAAACGGTCTACAGTCGTGAAGTGATGCTTCGGTGTACTTCAGCGACTCATCTGAACTGTAGATGTACTTCGGTATATCGCGTTATCTCACTTGTGGGACTCCAGTTCAGGAACGGCCTTTGTGAGAATTAGAGACGTGTTTTCACACTATGCTGTTAACACCCTCAAAATTCAAACTTGTAAGTGCCGGAATCCGCTTAGTACTAACCTGTTTTTATTTTTTCTTCTTATGGAAGCTCCGGAGTGGATGGATCGTGCAGACTCGTCACATGCTCATACCAACAACATATGAAAGTTCTCATCAAAATCAAAGGCAACTCAAAGTTAAAGATGATTCTTCGTCAATGTCAAAGAATCCACAAAGTTTAAAGACTCGAGAACTTCATCATTGGAAACTCAAAGTAAAATAGAAGTGTGAGCATGGTGGAGAAAGGCGTGGAGACACCTAACCAACGAAGCTGACAATGGCAGACAACCACATTAACTGATCACAAAGCATGAAGGAACAAAGAATCAAGACTATTCTATATCTACACACAAAGTTCAAGCTCAAGAAAAGTAAAGACCTAATCAAGTGGAGCATCATTTGAATGACCACCCCTTAGGGGGAGATTGTTAGCCTTAACAGTTTTTATTAGAAGTGATGGTCATTCACGTTTAGGAACTTTGTAACGTGTGTTAGATATCGTGATAGAATAGTCAACGGGCTCGTGGATTGGACTAAGCTAAATGGGTATTAGTTTAGTTAAGCTAGCCTTATATCAATCCATGTCCAATCCAATCCAAACGAGCCCATGCCAAGCCCATTAGGGCATCTTCTACTTGTACTATATAAACCCCTCAAAGTCTCATTTGAGGGGTGTGCTTGAGTGTGTGTGTGTGTGTGTGTTTTCCTTGAAGCAATATACAACTTATTGTTTTCTTTCTTCTCTCTATCTCTCTAAACATACATACGAATTCATATTCAAGTCACCAAGTTCTTCATCTTTTCCTTTCCAATTATTTACGCATAAAGTGTTGGTTTAACGTGATATACTTGTGTTTGGTTTGCTTGGTAAAGTGATAAGGTTGATATATATTAGGTCTTAACACTCTGTCTCATCAACTAATCATCAATCATCGAGTGTACATCATGGAATTGTGTCTGGCACCTATGATGGAGATAATCCCTTTGCTACTCCTGAAGATGCCCTCTTTGAAAACATATTTTCTCCTGAATCATCATCAGAACCATCTTCATCAGGAGAAATCGACTCTGCTACTTCAGTTCCTCAACAACAACCACACGAACACCTTAGAAAATGGCACATGATCATCCATTGGACAACATCATTGGAAATTCCTCTCGTCCAGTATCCACTCATAAACAACTTGCAACTGATGCCTTATGGTGCTTCTTCAACTCTGTACTATCCAAGGTCGAACCAAAAGACGTTAAAACTGCCATGAATGAAGACAGCTGGTTCAATGCTATGCAAGAAGAAATTCATGAGTTTGATCGACTAGATGTATGGGAATTAGTACCTGCTCCTGACTGTGCTATGATCATTGCTCTAAAGTGGATCTTCAAAGTAAAACTTGATGAGCATGGTGATGTTTTAAAGAACAAGGCTCGATTGGTTGCAAAAGGATACCGTCAAGAGGAGGGTATTGACTTTGAAGAATCATTTGCTCCTGTTGCTCGTATCGAGGCAATCCGAATCTTCTTGGCTAATGCTGCAAGTAAGAACATGGTAGTCTATCAAATGGATGTAAAGACGGCTTTTCTTAACGGAGATCTTAAAGAAGTTGTATACGTCAGCCAACCTGAAGGTTTTGTGAATCCAGAGCATCCTACTCACGTCTATTGCTTGAAGAAGGCTCTTTACAGTTTGAAGCAAGCTCCAAGGGCATGGTATGATACGCTATCCAAGTTTCTTCTATCTACTGGATTCAAGAAAGGAGCATTGATCCGACATTGTTTACCAGAAAGTCAGGCAAACATTTAATTCACGTTCAAATCTATGTTGATGATATTATTTTTGCCTCGACTGACCCCAATGAATGTGACCGTTTTTCAAATGAAATGGGTTCCAAATTTCAAATGTCAATGATGGGATAAATGTCATTTTTCTTGGGATTACAAATTTCACAAAGTCCCGGAGGCATTTTTATAAATCAATCTAAATATGCAAATGAGATTTTAAAGAAATTTGGATTTGATTCTTGTGACCCTGTTGACACTCCCATGATAGAGCGTACTAAACTGGATGAGGATCACTCAGGGATCATGATAGATCAAACGAAATATCATAGCATGATTGGATCCCTGATGTACCTCACAGCCAGTAGACCTGATATTCTGTATGGTAGATCAAACGAAATATCATATCATATGCATGTGTGCTAGATACCAGGCTAAGCCTATGAAAAAGCACCTTGAAGCGGTTAAACGGGTCTTTCGGTATATCCAAGGAACCATCAATATGGGACTTTGGTACCCGAAGGACACCGGTATGTCACTAACAGCCTATGCAGATGCTGATCATGCAGGATGTCAAGATACACGTCGGTACGTGTGGAGGTGCTCAGTTTTTGGGTGATAAGCTTGTGAGCTGGTCTTCTAAGAAACAAATGAGTACTTCTATATCCTCTACAGAGGCTAAATACATAGCCATGTCATCTTGTTGTGCTCAAATCTTATGGATGAGATCCCAATTATCTGACTATGGCTTTGAATTCAACAAATCCCTCTATATTGTGATAACAAAAGTGCCATTGCTCCCTCTTGCAACAACGTTCAACACTCAAGAGCAAAGCAAATCGACATTCGACATCATTTCATTCGGGAACAAGTGGAAAAAGGTGTAGTAGAACTCTATTTCGTGATAACTGAATACCAGTTAGCAGACATCACCAAAGCTCTTCCTAGAGAACGTTTTGAGTTTATTCTTCCACGACTTGGACTAAAGAGTCTGCAGCCAGAAACTCTCAAACGTCTTCAGGTGGAAGACGAGGAGTAACTGAATATATCTCTATCTATCTCTTGTACATATCTTATCAAAAACCAAAATACAAAAATATAAAACCAACAAAAAGAAAATAGAAAAATATAAAATTTTAAAAATTAATAAAAATTAGAAAATCTTGAAAAATTCCAAAAATATTTTTGTCATGTTTTTCTTTGGTTCGATAACATCTACGGACTTTGATTTGCTATTCAAAGAATGACACGGCTCTTTAGATGTTGTTCGAATGTTTAAAAAAAAATTTAAGGGAAAGTAAAATGTTTACTATCATTTCAGATAGTAACCAGGGGGGAGAATTATTTCAACCAAATCAAAAAGTTTATTTGTCATACAATTGTTTTCAAAAGATACTCATGCATATTTTTGAGTTTAAAGTCTTAGCTTTGATCCTTATCGGTTAAATATTTTCATAAGCAAGTCACAATTCTCCCCAAAAGCTTTCAAAATCAATTTAAATCTCCAGAGATCACAAATCTCAAATGATTTGAAAATTGTGATCGGGGGAGAATTTGTGATTTAAATTGGATTTAAACTGATAATTCTATAACTGGTTTTATAATGATTTACAAGCGTTCCTCCCCACATGTGACAAACGATTTCAAATTTAACAAGCACATGTTGAGGGGGAGCATCTATTTCAAACCAAAAAGGATTGAAACGTGATTGATTTGTTTCAATGTGCAGGTTCTCCCTATTATGTGCAAAACACTTTCAAATCTCTATGCACATATTGAGGGGGAGCAATTTTTTGAAAACCACATCCTTTCCAAAAATACCCTTAACAAAGTATGAAAAATACTAATTTTGATCAGGAAAGATATGTTGATATCTTTTAGAAAATGGTAATCAAAGAAGTGAATCTTTCCTCCTGCCTCCGTGTGCCAAAACAATTTCAAATACATGGTGCACATGTTGAGGGGAGCTCTTTTTCTAAAAATATCAAAAACAATTCAGGCACAAAATGCTTTGATAATATATCACAAGTATCTGGATTGATTTTTCAAATGGTTTTCAATTGGTTCCAATGGCAGATAAACAATACCAAATAGACCGACCAAATTTACTTTAAGTATGGAGTTATAAGGATGGTTAGGTTAGGTATTCGTTCCCACGATCCCGCCAGAGCTGGAGGGATCTACCCAGGGACAATCCACTAGATAGTGTAGAGTTCTTAGGTATGATGAAAAAAAAGGAGAAAAGTGAGATATGGGAAGAGTACGGACTGAGATAGAGCTAGAACTGGAATAAACCCAACAAGGTTCTAGTTATGAAATCTCGGTAAGCACTGAAGGGGTTGAAGAATGAAAAAGAATTAAATAAGAAAATGGTGAAAATAAATAGCCCTCCAATTATTCAACTTCAGGGCAGAAACCGGGTTCAATTCATATGCTACTGGTGGTTACTAAGGTAACACTGGTATTGAAGACAAGACATCATGGACCCAGTGATGCACTACACTACAACTTCCCAAGCCACTCAAGTTCCTCTTAAAAGGATTTGTTTTACTCTCACGGGGAACCGACATAATCTATCGACTTTCTCTTAGAGATTGTTGATATTGAAGAAGGAGACCCTCTCCCTAGTCTCCGGCATAGGAACCAAATGTGTACAATTAAGTCTAGAGCCACGAGATCATCAAATAAATCTCATTAGGACACTGTCAATGAAGACTCTCTGTTTCACACAATGTGGAAAGAGAGATTATACCTTAAGAGTCCTACGCATTATCCTTGTGGTATTGCCAGAACATCTGAGTGATATGCAAACATATTCACAATGAAGATAGAAAGCCTTCTAGAGCCAACATCAAACAAGCTCTTGGTGGGTGGCATGTGAAATCTATCCAATAGATCAACCATGTGACAACTGAACATAAACAATGGGGCGATTCAAAATTATGAATCAATCCTGGTTCAGGTTATGGATTGACGAATACCTTTGAAAAACTGGTCGTTGTGCTTAAAAATTATTTTCTTTAGCACATCGACTGTGTATTAATATTTCAAATATAAAAGGTATTTATGATTGATAATTGATTTTTTCTCAAAAACCCTCGTTGTATTGCAAAAACACTTTATTGAGCAGTACTCGATTGTTTTTCAAATATCTTTTCATCAATCAGTGAATCTCAAATTTGCTGGTTTACTCACTCTGTGTTGTCTTCTTTGAGACATTCCGGTTTGAAAACAGCTAGAACAACTGCGAAACCCTATCAAGGAGATTCTTTAGAATTATACCTGATCACAGGCAGTACTTGGACTGATCAACAGGGAACCGTGGGCCGTGTACCTCAATTCAAAGAAAGTGATCAAAGACACTTTTGTGCGCTTTATTACTAACTGTTGTATGCAGGTACGTCCGACGTTTGCAGCTGATCAGAATGGAGAGGTCAATCCATTGCCGCATGCTCACTCATCACATTCATTTCTAAAGAAATCAAGATAAGTGCATCAATGACTCTGATATTTTCACTCCATGTTTCTGCTACGCTGCTGCAAATATCATGAATCAACTAAAGCTTCCGCTACTCTGATGAAAAGATTTCATGATCCAGAATGTGCATGTCAGTCTAAAAGTCACAACTTCACATAATGTCAAAACCGCAATGGAAGAGTCAGAGATTTATGGTAGCTGATGATCTCAATGCTGGCTCAAAACTCAATACCACGTGGATCAGTTAAAGACCTCCACTTGGATTAACCAAACATGCAAAAATGAAAAATCAATGACTACGGGCTACAGAGCAAAGAACATTATCAAAAATCTAAGAACAATATTACTGTAATATCTGTTTGTATTCAATGTAATTTGAGGTGACCTCCCTTAGGGGAGATTGTTAGGATTTAGTAAATCCAGTTATTAAAGTGTCGGTCACCTCAAGTATATGTAATCGTTAGAAAGATCATAGTCGTAGTTATTTAATGTTAATTAGTATTTAGTTAAGTAACACCGTGGAGGACAGACGGGTCTTTACCCACTATATTTCTGATCCACAGCCCGTAGGTGGCGTTTTATGTAAGACTATAAATACCCTCTACCTCCCAAGGTAGAGGGTTGAAGCTCATATTAACACTTTTACTTTCTCTCACTAAGTTCCCATACCTCTAACTATTTCTCTCTCTAAAACCTATATTATACGCCTATATGTGATCATGATTTGATGTGTTTGTGAAATCTAATATGTTACAGTCCCAAAACTATATACAATTGATATGACTCGACTTAGCAACCATGCAAGTAACTAGATAATTGAACTAAGGGTTTAGTAATGATAACAATAATGCACTAAAGATGAGTGCATACAAGGTAGGTTAAGGCGATTTAGGTGTAACATTTGGGGGTGTATTGTAAATAATATCTTCATTGATATTCCGGAAAACCGAAACATCACGAGAACCGCGAAAAGGATAGGCTCTGAGGGGTTAACTAGGGGTATCGTGTACTAAAGATGAGTACATCGCAAGCGTGTGGGGAAAATTACTCAACTGATGTGGAAGAAGTAATTAAATTACAGGTTTCAAATAAGGGTTATCCTAATGTCTCTTATCATTTACTTAATCCTAACTACACGAATGTAGTCTCACTAGCGACCTCGGAATGCATCACAAAACAAGTTTTAGAATCTATTATACTACCAGTACACTCACTAAGCATTAAACATGAATGCTTTTATTCCTAAAGATCTAGGGGAAAACCTCACATTTTGGGGTTGGAATTTGAGTGGTATACGGTTTTTGTGCTAGTAATATAATTCCTATCCATGAGGCACTTTATTTAGAATAAAGTTTAACTCGTAAATGTCATAAAAAATTTTAAATTTGGTGCTAAAATTGCCCTAACAAATATTTCTCCTAGTTTATTGCACAATTTACCAAGGACAAGAAAAATAATCAAGTGAGTGAATAGTTCTAATAGGGATGAGCACGGTACCAGTCCCGTACCGATCCCCGTACTGAATTAGTGGTACCGATTTTTTCTCGAGCATAAATTAGTGGTACCGGTACCGTACCGAACTGGATTCAGATACCGGTACCGGTACCGGGAAATTGGGTTTTTCCCATTTTTTTTCAGGAATTTCCCGATTTCATACTGGTCCCGTACCGAATTAGTGGTACCGAATTTTTTTTCACCTTATTTCTTAGTCCCGGTACCATACCTTATATCAAAAATCGGTACGGTTCCAATTCGGTTTTAGGATTCGGGTCGAAATGCTCATCCCTAGTTTCTAAGTTCTCGTTTTATTCTCCCTCCCTACATTTAAAGGAAGGTAAGTTAAAAGTTATGATAAAGGAAGGCAAGTTAAAAGAGAAAGAAACTAATACTCTCCTGATTAGATCGATAGGATATGTATGAAGTTGCGGTTAAATCCTCCTCCGAGAAGAATGAATAAGTAATTAGTGCTTCTTCCAATACGTGTTTCTTCTTCTTGTCTAATATAACCTGCACACTTATAAGAAAAGAAACGAAACCTTCACATAAAATCGGCTGTAAAACTATATATGACACACAACTAAACTAGAAAGCGAGTAAGATATAATGCTTGTTGAATGGATGTTTGCAGTTTTTCTGGAAAATTAAAAAATTGGGAATTTCCAAAAATTACAAGTTACACAAAAGACAAAACTGACATTTTGTTTTTTACATTTCCTAACATAGTCAGGTGTTAATCCTGACGCCGTCAGGTTGTCCTGACAAAAATTGGTCTGATGCGTTTTTCTGGAAAAATTACCTCATTAAAACTTGGAAAAATTTCTGCAAAACTTCCATTATGACTCGATACAAGCTTTTGACTCTAACAAACACACTAATATATACAATTTCAATTATTGTTAATCTCATGTTCATTTTCTTAAAAACATATGTGATCTTTCCTACACTTTTCTTTTTGTAAATACCTTTATATGCAATTAAGACGAGGTTAAAAACAAAATAAATCATTTTCACAAAGTCTAACATGAGAATAAACAACAATGAAAACGATATATAAACACACAAACAAAATTGAAAAACAAAACAAGCAAACAATCCCATGAAACACTTTTCTTTATTTATGAGTCTTCTAGCTAGACTCGAAGTCGTGCTCCTACATGACTTCCTTACCGTCATCTCCTTTACGATCTCTATTGAGGTTTTCCATAGCATAGTTATGCCGTATCGTGCATCTTTCTAAGAAATCATCTTGCCCCTATTTGGTTCTATATTCTGGCCCTAATTTCACACATTCTTTATTGAATCCAAATATCTTACTCATCACATAATCTACTCCTCTCCTTCTATCCTCCTCATTCCTAAAGTAGACCGATAGCTTAAGTTCCTTTTCATTATTGGATAGTGATGAGAATTTCTCAATCTTAAATGGCATTTGGTAGGCGATGTCATCGGTCTCATCCTTAAATCTTAATATCCCTAACGATGGATCGTAAGTCATCCTGGAGCTATCTATTAATGGCTTTCCTAAAACTACATGGGACAAGCTAGGATCTATAGCCATAATAATATCTTCCACAATCACGAAATCCGCTAGGTACGTGAAGCATCCAACATAAATGGGCAATTCCTTAATTCTACCAAGGAAATTACATCTTACTCTAGGATCATCAGGGTCTTGCCTATTTGGGATAGGTTTTTTCATCACCCAATTATAGTATGTGCTATTCATGATGTTTATTAGGGACTTGCGATCAATGTAGGCCTTTTCCACAAAAAGATGTCCTATGAAACACGGTATGTTGAGGTTTCTAGGATTTCCAAAGGTGATTTGTGGGCATATCATGGTAAAAAAGGGATGAAGGTCGCGCACTAAGTGTGGGTGGTATGAAAGTCTCTCATCTGTAGGAAACTTGTTGAAGTATTTGTCACCCACTGCGTCTACTTCGTTGGTTGTTTCATTCTTAGGAGTCTCACTAACCTCAAGCACCGTCTCATGGTTAGCTTCATCGTTATTCCTATTTGGTCTCATTAGGGTGATGGCATTGACGAAGTGGACGTTCTTTGATGAAGACGGGTCCCTAGTTTCATTGTCAGATTGTGAGTGAGCGACGTACCTGCTCGGGTCCTCAATCTTTACAAGGGAAGCTTTTTTGGAAGCGTGAGTTGAGATAGCATTAACCTTTTCGGTTTTCGTCCTATCATGATTGGTAATGGCTTTCAAGAGGTTATCTATTTTCCTATACATCTCAACTTGTTGTTGGTTAAAGCGGTCCGAAAGCTTGGCTATTCAGGCTTCTTGGGAGGTCACAAGGTTTCACATTATCCCTTCTAAGTTGTGTTGACTAAGGGCATGAGGGCTTGAATTGGGTTGTTGGGGCCATGGGGAGTCCTTAGAGGTGAATTATTTGCTTTGACTCTAATTAAAGTTGGGTTTTCCCCTCCATGCCTCTCGGGCTTCGTTGTAAGTCCTAGGTCAGGGTGTCGTGGGGAATATTCCTCCTATTCCATTGGTACGTGAGGATGCGCAGTCACGGAAGCTTGTTCGGGGAGTCTTGTGCAATTACGAGTGTCATGGGGACCACTACAATACTCACAAAAGGAAGAGACTTTGTTCACTTGGCGTGAAGGCTTAGGGATTTCGAAAGAACTCATTAGGAATTTGACTTGATCTTCAAGTTCGAGTATCCTACGATTCGAAGGTTGTGAGTCAATGGGAGAAAGGAGATTGCCTTGATGGTTTTGGGTAACTCACAGGGGTCATTCCAACATTCATTTTCATAGAGGGCAAGGTCCTCTATTGTACCCCACGACTCTTTTGCGGTAAGTTCACTAAGCCTAACACCGGCCGCTTGGTCGATGGTTTGCCTAGTGAGGAGATTGACATGATCATAAAAGATTTAGACTTAAAGCCAAAGATCAATGCCGTGATGAGGGAATTTATAGAGTAAGTCCTTGAATCGATTCCATGCCTCGTAGAGAGTTTCGCCTTGACGTTGTTGGAACATCTAGAAGTCATTCCTTAACTTGGTAGTTCTCCCCGGTGAGAAAAATTAGGCGAGGAAACGAGTGGTGAGATCATCCCAACTTGAGATGGATCCTGCAGGAAGTCGCTCAAGCTAATTACTAGCTTGGTCCTGTAGAGATAATTGGAAGAGACGTAAGCGCGTGGTCTCCTGTGTGGTAGCATCAAGGTCGATGGAGTAAATGATTTTTAGGAAATCCTTGAGATGCTGATTAGGATCTTTAAAACAAAGTTCATGGAAGGCACATCAGTTTTGCACCAACCGAATGGTGTAGGATTGCAGGGCCATAGTTTGAGCTTAATGTGGGAGCTCAATGGTGTTCCTATAGCCTTGATGGCTTGGTCTAGTATTCACCAAGAGTACGGCCTCTTGGCAGGTCATGTGGTGGTTGATTAAGTGAAAGTATTTGATGTGGTGGTGGATTTTTGTTGGGTGGGTTATCACCTTCCATGATGAAAAGTGATGTGGCTACGAATAAAAACACAAAGAAGCGGGATAGACTAAAAGAAAGCTAATGAAACAGAGAAAAAAGGTCACTTGTTTGGAATCAAGCGAGTAGACCTAAACGAGATAGAAATGTAACTAGCTATTCTATTCCCAGGCAGCGGCACTAAGAACTTCATGCGTAGGTTCAGGGTCGAGAAGAATTCCTTTTCTACGAGCAAGGTTTTCAACCCTCTAGGCAGTGAACCTAATCGTTGTAGTGTAGTATGGGGTAAGCCCATGGGATTGATTCGTTCTCTAGGGAATATGAATGCTAGAAAGAGATATACGACGAGAAGGTGAGGTTGAGGGAGATTCTTTTTATGTGTTTTTAGAAAGCAAAGTAAATATCTCGGAGTATAGGAGTGGGGGTGGTTCTTCTACCGATTTTATCTACTTTATAACTACTAAAATAATTAACTACTTTAACTATGGATAGATTATGCTAATTTAAGTGTGCTCATATGATGATTAAAGATGTGTTTACTTAGATGTTTTTACTCCCTATTTATCTCTTATTGGTCGGTTGAATTGTAACATCCTCATCTTAATTGGTGCGTTGTATTCTGTTTGGTCGTAGGGTGGTGCTAATTCTCTAGTTCTATGAATTACAACTCTCCTCTAGACTATCCAGGATTGGCGAGTAAAATGGTATCTGCCTATAATACTCTATTATGCTTAAGCTACAACTCAGGCAATAAACACAATGAATGGCCTAAGTGCACTCTTAAGCTTTTTTACTATTTAGTATGTTCAAGCTCGCAACAATTAAAGAAAAGGCCAGTTTTCCTTACTCTAGCATCTACCAATTAAGACAAGAGACAACCTAACAATAATTAACAACTAGGTTTCATAGATCTAAGTAAACACAAGGATAATTTAGCTACTCATGTTAAACAAGAAAGCATACACACATACAATTGAACATGATGTTGTCATACTGATAATATGGATTAACAAACTTAACTTATGATGTAAAGAAGGGTATGGGAACCTTAGATACTGTCCAAGTCGGACTACAACTGGGGTTTGTTCTACAAAGTTCTAGCTCTTTTAAAAAAGAAAAATTGTATTCTATATATAGATTTACAAGTGCTACGACGTCACCTTTTGCTAGTGATGCTGTCAGGTCACCGTCATTAGGGTTTTGTTTGGGCCAAGTCATCATTGGGATGACTTCAAATTATGAGTGAGACGCCATTTGTCTTCCTGAAGGACATCGTATGAGCTTGGTTCTTAGGCTTTTGGTGTGGAAAATGAGAGTGGCGCCTTTCAGAGTTTAGGCGTGACACCATCACGTTGTAGAACCAAAATTTTTTCTGAGCTGTCATGTGTAATTTGATCAAAACTTCCATAAATGGACATGTAATATATTGGTTTTCACAAACACACAATAAATCACATAAGAGGTTCGAATGAGATGAGTTTTAGAGAGAGAAAGAGTAGAGAGGGTGTTCTCTAGAGAGAGAAAGTAAACAAAAAGAGAAAAGGTTAGATTGAATGAGAAGCACCACCCCTTCCAAGGATGGAAGGGGTATTTATAGTTACAACTAATACGTCCTACTGTCATACTATGGATCAGGCATAGAGTGGGTAAAGACCCGTCCTTCCTCCACGGTGTTACACTAAACTAATAACTAACTAATTAACTACTAAATTATGTAAATAATGATATGTCTACGAGCTAACTTATGCTAGATTATATGTGGGGTGACTGACACTTCACTATAGAATTTCCAATTCCTAACAATCTCCCCCTAAGGAAGGTCACCCAATGAAATACATTTTGTATCCTAGCATTCTAACTTTGTCTTCTATTCTGAGCTCATAGACTTCAATTCTTCAATATCCGCATTCTTTGTGCATGAGCAGTGATTCTTCAAAGTCCGACAGCTTTGTACTTTTAGTGGAGGTCTTTGAACTGATCCACATCTTTGATGATCTTCGAGCTTTCTTTGAGATCATCATCCACAACAAATCTCTAGAACACCCTTTATTGTGTTGCCTTCATGTGATTTTGTGACTTTTGGACCGACATGCTCACACTTTCTGGATCATGACATCTTTTCATCAGAGTAGCGGAAGCATCTTTGATATATGTCTTTGATGGCCATGATTTTCTTCAATTAAGTGTGAATGCTATGAGCATGCGGCTTATGAATTGACTTCTCAATATTGATCAGCTGCAACCGTCCAATGTTCTTACAAATAACAGTTAGCACTTAAACACACGAAAGTGTCTTTGTTCACTTTCGTTAAATATAGTTGCAAGAACCATGGTTCCCCGTTGATAAGTACAAATATTGCCTGTGATCAGGTAGAATTTCGAGGAATCTCCTTGACAGGGTTTCGCAGCTTGATCTAGCCATTCTCAAACCGGATCGTCCCAAAGTAGACAACACGGAGTGAGTGAACCAGCGAATTGAGATTCACTGATTGATGAAAAATTGATTTAAAAACAATCGCGTATTGCTTAAAAGAAAGAGTTTTGCAATACGATGAAGGTTTTATGAGAAAGATCAATTTTCAATCAGAAATACTTTTTGTATTTGAAAAAGAATACACATTCGATGTGCTAGAGAAAAGAAGAGATTTGCACATCGAAAGGTTTTTCCAAAAGTGTTTTTTCAATCAGAGATACTTTCTTTGTTTGAAAACATGAATACACATTCGATGTGCTAGAGAAAAGAAGATTTGCACATCGAACGGTTTTTCCAAAAGTATTCATCAATTCATTTCCTGGACCAAGGTTGATTCAAGAATGAATTGCCCCATTGTTTCTATCCAGTTGTCACAAGCTTGATCTCTTAGAAATATCTCACATGTTACCCACCAAGAGCTTGTTTGATGTTGGCTCTAGAAGGATTTCCATCTTCATCGTGAATATTTTGCATATCACTCGGATGTTCTGGCAATACCACAAGGATAATGCGTAGGACTCTTAAGATATATTCTTACTTTCCACATTGTGTAAAACAGCAAGTCTTCATTAATTTTGTGTCCTAATGAGATTTTATGTATGATCTCTTGGCTCTAGACTTAATTGTGCATTTTTGGTTCCTATGTCGGAGACTAGGGAGAGGGTCTCTTTCTTCAATATCAACAATCTCTAAAAGAAAGTCGATAAATTATGTAGGTTCCCCGTGAGAATGAAACAAGTTCTTTTAATAGGAACTTGAGTAGTTTAGGAAGGTTAGTGCAGTGCATCACTGGGTCCATGACGTCTTGTCTTCAATACCGAAGTTACCTTGGTAACCACCAGTAGCATATGAATTGAACCCGGTTTTTGCCCTAAGGTTGAATTATTGGAGGGCTATTTATTTTCACCCTTTTTACATTCATTTATTTTTTATTCTTCATCCCCTTCAGTGCTTACCGAGACTTCATTACTAGAACCTTGTTGGGTTTGTTCCAGTACTAGCTCTGTCTTGGTTGGCACTCTTCCCATATTCTCATTTTTCTCCTTTTTTCATCCTACCTAAGGACTCTACACTATCTAGTGGATTGTCCCTGGGTAGATCCCTCCGGCTCTGGCTGGATCGTGGGAACAAATACCTAACCTAACCATCCTTATAACACCATGCATAAAGTAAATTGGTCGATCTTTTGGTATTATTCTTTCCTTCTTGAAACCAATTGAAAAATCATTTGGAAAATCAATAAATGTACTTGTAATATAATATCAAAGCATTTTGTACCTTAATTGTTTTGATCATTTAGAAATGCTCCCCCTCAACATGTGCATATGATTTTGAAATTGCTTAGCACATGGTGGCAAGAGTTCTTTGAAATAATTTCTTGATCACAATTTCTGTGAAAAAAGCCATTTGATTTTCTTGGTAAATTCTCCCCCTCAAAATGTGCGTTGGTTATTTGAAATCATTTAACACATAGAGAAAGGAGGTTTTTGAAGAACTTCCACGATCACATTCTCCATTAAGAAAACCATTAGAAAATCAACCAAGGTACTTATGTCAAGACATTAAAGCTTTTGTACCTTGATAGTTTATTTTCTTTTGAAATGCTCCCCCATAATATGTGCTTCGAGATTCGAAAGCGTTTCGCACATATGGGAGAGCGGCATGCACTTTTGAATCATAACAATCACCTTTTATCAGATTTCATAATTAAGTCACAAATTCTCCCCCGATCAAAAATATCAAACCCTTTGAGATTTTGTATCCCAAATGATTTAATAAGGTTTAAAAAATATGAGAGAACTTGTGGCCAGGTTTAAACTCGCATATTGTTATTGGATAAATGCTCCTCCTCAATCATGTGCATCATATATTTGAAATTGTTTGGCACATGGAGGCAGGGGACAAAAATAGATTTGAGATTTAAATGACTATCTCTCCCCCAATCGAAAATTTCAAACCATTTGAGATTTGTGATCCCAATTGATTTAAATCATTTAGAAAAGTTGGGGAAAGACGTGGCCTGGTTTAATTTTGAAAATTGACTGATAAGGACCAATTTAAGACATTAAAGATTGTTAGTGTCAGCTATGATAGTTTTAAGAGATCTTTTAGTAAAATAAAACAATTTCACAATCAAACAAGAACAGAAAAAAATTCGTTTTGAAAGATCTTTGACTTTTAAAGAAAAATCATACCATGACATAACATTAAATCTTTAGATCACCACTTTATTAACGTACAAACGGACTTTTTGATGAAATATCGTTCGAAAATATTTAATTTGAAATCACTCTCCCCCTCAATCGATGACCGTAGTCGTTGATTGAGTGACTTATATTTTAAACAAAAGTCTGATTGATTTTCAAAAATTAAGTTCGATTTATTTTCAAAACAATATTTTTCCAGTTTCAAAACAATATTTATAAAATTGTTGAAAAATGGTATCATCCACTACTTTTCCTGCACAAAGATACGTTAGGTGGATAAGTTGCTTCTGTTGTTACTGTAAGGCTGGAAGAAAACCATCTGCTGATGCAGTGAAACCTCTGAAGTTGCATCTATCGTGCCAACTATCTGTAGAGAGATCCAATTAAGCTCCGTTTCTTCATTTGTTGACCCAAGATATAGTTACCCTTTCCTTTCGGCATCCAATCATCTTCTTTTGTGGGATCCGGATCAGGAACATTCTTATAAACCTTGATATCTGCATACGTTAGTGGACACAGACAGATATATGGTGGTCGACAACACCCAAACAATAACCGACTAATAAAAGTCAATCCAACATATCAATCAGATCATGTAAAGTATGGGAATAATGTGTTTATCAAAACTATAGTCATCTAATCCTAACAATCATATCCTAGAATCCTAGTGCTTCAACATACGCAAACATCATTTTTAGTTAAGCACGTAGGATGATTATATAAGCTCGTTAGATGTTATAAATTTGAAAACATTCTCCCCCTCAATCAATGACTCATTTCATAAAAAGTTTTCCTCATTTCCTCATTTTTTTTTTGTTTTAGGATAAGTGCACGAAATTTATGAAAATGGGTTTAGCGCAACACTTTCCTTTCTTTAAAAATGGGTTGCTATCTGAAATAATAGCAAGCCATAGTTTTGCATATGTTTTGAAAAAAATATTTACACCTCCTGCTCGAACTTCATCTAAAGTCCCGTGCCATTATTAAATGAAATTTCTAAGACCGTAAATGTTATCGATACCAGAAGACATGTCATAAGATTTTTTTTTTTTTTTTTTAATAAATATTTACAAAGAAGATAAGTTAGTTTAAGAGGATGATGAAATGAGTACCGAGATAAGGATATCGTTCAGCACGTTGTAGAAGAAAGCAATCAACATCTCTTAAACTTTCACCACCAAAGCATTTGAGGCTTCTAAGAAAATCGTCTGAACATGAGCCTTCTCAACGTGAATCTTTGGAAGCTTCCCCCTAAACTGAAAATCTTAGAATTAAGATCATTTCCTCCCAGAAGATGAAGTGAAGCAAACAGTATAATTGTATGAAGCTCAAGAACCTAAAGAACACAATAACAACGAAGTAACAAGTTAACACGGATCATCTCTACGGTTATCAAACCCAGAATACATGATTAATCTCGATCACTTGAATATGTTGTGCGTCCCCAATGTACACATTACTCTTCGAGTTTGAGAAGTTGTTTATTTGGGAGAACAATATATCAACATCTTCATTTCACCAAATGCATTCCAGTTATCTAACATATAACCAATCAGCCCATAATGGACACATATACCCAACAAGAGTAGAGACGATGACATCCAAGTAACATGTTGAGTCACTGATTATCTATGCGGATGTCAACTTCGGAATAACTGAATTAGCTTAATCAAGTGAACATGTTGTGCATCCTTGATGTACACATATCTCTCCCCTGATGGTTGCGATCTCATCAGAATCATCATTACATTGTGTACATGAAGCAATAACCGGAAGAACTACCATAAATCATATAAAAGATGTCGATAAGCAATATCATATCACGTTCCTAATATTCTTCTCATATTTCTTCCCACTGATAGCTGAGTTAACATATACCAAAAGTGTCAAGAGACCACTTACCCTAAATAGTTGGAATGATACATTCTTCCCCCAAATAGTTGGAATAATACATCCTTCCACCAAATAGTTGGAATAATACACTGAAAGTCACGAGCTGAATACTGAGTTTCTCTGCGGTTTTGACTTGTCTTCCCGGAATAACTTCAATTAATCAGAAGTAGTAAGTTTGTTACGTGTACTCATTGTGCATCCAGATGTATGTCTCCTTTCAGCTTGCTGGTTTTGATACCTTAAAATCAGCAACACGTTATACATACCAAATATTCTTGAAATAGAGAAGAACAAAACATTAGCTCAAATGAATCCTGTGAGAATCAACTGCTACAAAAACTCTCTCTGACTATCTTTTTCAACCCATATGTAGACAATTTGAAGTGACCACTGAAGAAGAAAAACCCGATATACCAAACTTGAAATTGAAGTCAAATTCCGCACATTTGTGTCTTAAGCTTGCACTTAATGATGGAAGAACGGTGTCAAGAATTTATGCTTCAAGCAAATCTCTAAGTACTCACTACTCAAACAAAGTATGAGACATTAACACCTCTTTCGATTATCCACACCATCATCTGCGTATGAAACTGATTAAAAAAACGTAACTCCTACTAGTGATAGTTAACCAGGTCTTCAACCATCCACCTCGACTGCTGGTAACTAGATAAACCAAGTCTTCAACTCAAATTCTTAAGCCCGAGCAAGTTATCAAATAAGAACATGCCTTTGTGAAAGTCAACTTCAATCTCAAATAGGTGATAAACGATTAACTCCGAAGTAATCAACTTGTGTCAAATGCCAAACACGTGAATAAACATACAATCGAATGTACATTGGCCCACTGAATGAACCGGAATAAATGATTCCTCAACATCAATGCATTCTTCCTAAAGGTATACATGTAGAGACTGATCTGTAAGACTCACCAATAATGTCTTCGAGCAGATGAGGTAGTCATTTTCCTTAATGTCATGTGGTTGATTTATAGCATGCACAATGAGAGGAATAATAATCCGTGAAGATTTGGCAAAGGAATACCAAAGAGTGGATCATTATTTAATAGTGCAACTGCAATATTACGATAGTCAATATCAACGCCTTGAGGAATAACTGGAGATTGGGTTTCTCTAGTAGTTTGAGTTGTACTTCTTGGATGGAGAACCAGTTGAGTTAGTAGGAACCAGAGCAAGAGCTTCAGGAACTGGATGATCAACATTCATTGAAGGTTGGAAGTATTCATCAAACATAGGTTGAAACATTTACCCAAACAATACCTCCTAGATATCCTTGGTAAGTGGAACATTAGGCAAATGACCATTATACAAACATCCATCAACATGTAGATCTACTTCTCCCCCTCAAATATTGCATACAATGTTGCCAATGCCATTTTTGATTTTAAGCAAGTGAATAAGAATACTGTAACACCCCCAAAAATATTGCAGCGGAAGATTGTGTCACTGGGGTATTTCTTCATAGTTCACAGCACAAGTTACAGAAAACGACTCTAAATGAGACGTTTTGAAATCAATTATCATTCGATTATAATATCAGAGTTTACAAACCGGTCACACAAGTTTGTAAAATCATAAAAAGTACAACATAAAAGTTGTAAAGTTTTTAGAATGATAATATATGCATTGTCTTCAAAATATTTTCCGTGCGCCTTCATATGTGATGTGCTACGTGTGTACAAGTTTTAAATTTATAAAAGGTGAATGACCAATATTACCAATAACACATACGAGCAAGTATACTCGTCCGGTATAGCAAGATTAGGAAGGTAAGTCGGGATCGTTCGCAGAGATTTGAGTGAATCTAAGCACAAGTTTGAATCAACAGAGTGTATCCAAAACATATAACAAAGCAAATAGATATAATGAAATTCAGATGATTAAAAACTACACTTGCTTAAACTAGTTTCGTATCATAGATTAATGTGATCGTATTAACTTCTTAACATGTTGGTTATAATAATTAGTTGGAAGACTAATCTATTGTTCTTACAAGTTAAACCTTCGTCAAGATTTTAGTTCATAAAAACAAGAATTACGTTTAACCAATCAATTCAAGATCAATTCAAGTTTCATAAGTCTACATACATAAACTTAAACACAACAACATCCACTTGTTTCATCAAATTGTTTAAGAAATGGTCAATACAAAAGGTAACCGATCATAGACAAAAGGCTAAAATTGATTCTCAACAACTAATCTTATGACGTTTTAGATGTTTCCAACCAATCCAATTACATAATCAAAAAGCGTTTCTATTACAACCACACCTTAGTTCCTTTGTATAATCAAGAATAATGGGTAAAAACAATCATCCATAGACAAAATGATTATGACTAGTTGAATAACAATAAGTTCTTTCAACCTCTACGATTACTATCAACTAATCAAACTTGATTAACAAATGTCACTACGAAACTTTAGCACAATTGGATCTTAGAATCAACTTGAAATTGAATTAAAACATGTTAACACAATCACTAACTAATCATATGATAATCCACGTCATTTAAGCAAGTGTATTAAGAAACTAGCCACTCATAGCAAACATGAACATAAACTCAGAACTTTGAACATTAGAAAACATGATTAAAAGTCTTACAATGCTTGGAATAAGATTACAAATGATGAAGTAATGATTCCCAAAGTATTGGGGTAGACTTCTTGGTGATTTGGCCTCCAAATGTGGAACTTCTAGAACTCCAAACTTCCATGGACTTCTAAGGACGAATTTGAGAGCTTAAAGCTTTGTTTGATGAGTAGAGAGATTTGTATTTGAAGTGTGTGTCTCATATGCTCACAAAAGGCCTCTATTTATAATACTTCCAAAGACTAGGGTATTAATTGCTGAACTTGGCCTCCAAGGAGTAAGGAAGGGACTAGAATACACCAAGAGAATGACCTAGAATCGTTTGGATGCAAAGGGGAAACTTAGTGATGAAAATTTGGCAGATGCAGCTTCTCCAACCGGATCAGTTATATGACCAACCGATCCGGTTGGTCTTCTACAAAAGGGCCAACCGTTCCGGTTGCGGGTGGCGACCGAATGGTTGGTGATGGTATTTTGGTGTTTCTGGTCATATTCCAACCGAACCGGTTGCACTTGCAATCGATCCGGTTGGATTTCCTGAGTTACAGAAACTTGATCTTTTCTTTCTTTATCTTGTAGAACTTGGTTCTTCAATCACTATGGTCTTCAAAGGTCCTTGAGATACTGATTTAGGCTTTCACTGAAACGGGAATCTTCCATTTGCTGAACATTTCTTTACTTTCCTTTCGTTTCCCTACACTTGGTTATAAAAACTAGACAAACATCTTTTGATGCGTTTAAGCAATATAATTATGCAAATATAACCAAATAACATATACAAAAGCACACATAACGCTACTAGAAACATTTAAAATCTGAGCGTTATCAAATTCCCCACACTTAAAATTTGCTTGCCCTCAAGCAAATCTAGGGAAAACATCCACTGGCACAAGATCGTGATTATGAAAAATATGATGCAAATCAACCAAGTATAAATACGAGAGAAGATTCATCGATTATGCTTTATAAAGGTGAAACATCAAGATGTTTGACAATATCCAATGATTTTCTTGCATGATTAACATTTCAAAACACCTCACGAAAAAGGAACGAAATATAATTCACTCAATCACTCATTTTAGTGGAGGAACAAGACAAATCACACGCATTGCTCAGTCATGATTAGATTATTACCATAAGCTTGTACAAGAAACAGAACTCTACCGACATGGCGTGAGCACCAAGTAAAAACATCTAAAGAGGACCTTTATTCGGGTTATAATGATATGGCTTAGGGTCAAGGGTATAGATAAGGCATGGAAATGTTTATGAAATTGGTGTTAAAATAAAAATGAAATCAAGTCTAATACTCGTGTTGCTAGCTACCAAACATTCCACGAACCAATAGATGATTATAGCTTCAATTTCTTCTTTTCCGCTTTCCACAGCTTTTTGTTTTGCCATGACAATTGTTCTTCGATCATAGCACATTGGCTATTATTTTCATACTTTCAACACTTTTTTTTTTAAGCATAAACTCAATGCATGGCTCAATCAATCTCATAGGATGTGGTACTCATAATCATTTGAACAATCTTCACTTTTCAGGCGACTAGCAACCAACCGTTTAGACATTGATACGGGTTAGGCTAAGGTTTAAAGTATAAAATCTTTTTGTATTTTCTGGGTGAAGCAAAAATGAAAAGGATGGCTCAGAGGGTGTAACTAGGGGTATCTAGTGCTAAAAATGAGCACTACAAATGGTTCCATGTGGGAGGTTAACTAACCAATGCGGTTAGCTAATATATCATTAGATGTAAAATGGAAGGCCATTTGGGTTAAATCCTAAGGTGCCTCTTTATCACACGAATTCACTTATATCGCACGAATGCGATCTCACTGCGGTCTGGTAATGATTTACAAGCACAAGTTCTAGAATAAATAAAATCACCGGCACACTCATAGCAAAAGATCCAAGCATAAAAGATGTATGCTATTTATGAAATAGGCTCAAATCCTCACAATTTAGTGAAAAGGGTATAATATGTGCTAGCAAATGTTTATCGATCCCAGAATGGATTGCAATAGTAATCGGAACACATCTTGAAGTTTAAAATATTACCAGTTTTTACCAGTGGTTTGATCCAGTTATTCTAATAGATAATCCTAAAAGTGTGAAAACAACTACATCACAAGGGCAAACAAAATTTAAAATTTAAGCATGAAAACTCTAATTTTTCCTATTCACCCCCCCCACACTTAAGTTTGACATTGTCCTCAATGTGAAAAACGAACTTCAAAGCATTGAAATAGGGAAAATAGAGATGAAACCAGATATGTCAACGAGTTTGTTAGCTTAAAATTCTTTTCTTCATTCCTAGCGCCCATTTGAGAAATCATTACCTGCACACAATCTTATAAACAAACAAAAGGTTTTATTAAATGGTGGCACCCCCCACACTTAAGTTCAACCAAAGGTTTAAACTTTGGGGAGTGACCACAGAAAATCAAATCTGAAACACACGGGTTGCCTCCCGAGAAGCGCTTGTTTTATTACCGAGTCATCAGCCTGACTCGAATCTTCCCGAATTCACTTGGCCACAAGAGCAGCCTTGAAAATTTTGAAAAGTTCGGGAATGTACATGAATTCTTCACCAGTAGCTTCAATATCGTCCCAGACGAATTCAGTAGATGGTTTCCAAGGAACAATTTGTGGGATTCTTCCTGGAAATGGTGCTACAAAGGTGATAGTTTCGAATTCATTTTCATGGGAAACTGTTGCAACTGAAACTTCATTTGTTTGCTCCTTGTCATAATATAACTTGATTCGGTGCCCATTAACAATGAAACTTCCACCCTGTTTGTCATAGAGTTCGACATACCCGGATGGATATCCATTTTTAACGATATACGGTCCAAACCATTTTGGTTGTAATTTAGGAGCTTTGAATTTGAATTTCATGTTAAAAAGTAGAACTTTATCTCCGGCTTTGAATTCTTTTCGAACTCGTAGCTTTTTGTCGTGATAAGCTTTTGTTCTAGCTTTATACAGTTTGGAATTTTCATAAGCTCGGAGTCTTAATTCATCGAGTTCGTGCAATTGCAGGAATCTCTTTTCTCCAGCTATTTTGAGATCGGTGTTACAGTTTCTGAGAGCCCAGTAAGCACGATGTTCAACTTCGAACGGCAAATGACAAGTCTTTCCATACAAGAGTCTGTAAGGAGTTGTACCAATTGGAGTTTTATAAGCCGTACGAAATGCCCACAGAGCATCGTCAAGTTTCTTTGCCCACACTGAAGGATTGTCCTTCATTGTTTTCTCTAGTATTCTTTTGAGAGCTCTGTTGGTATTTTCAACTTGACCACTGGTTTGTGGATGATAGGCCATCGCGTCGGTGATGAACTCCATATGTTTTTGTTAATACAAATAAGCCGTAAAAACGTTTATTTATATTTTACGATCTTCTAATGTTTTGTCGATAACAAACGTAAAATCATATTAACGAAACAAATAAAATACGTAAATGGTTTGAACTAATAGTTTCTAACATATTCACATTTTCACATAAAACACTAAAACAAGTATAAGTGATTTTATGATTTAGTAATCCATATGTACAACAACTAGTGTTTACATATTTGGATAAAATATACACATAACTAGTATGTAGTATATTGGGTAATATAAATGGGTAGAAACTTAAGTATCACAATCCATTGGGCAAATACATTGAATGTAGTTGGGTACAACCCAAAGCCCATAACCCATGGATCTTGACCCATAACCCATTGCATGACATCATACTTATATCACATATGGATAATACCCATAACCCATGGATCAACCCATACCCAAGTGACTAAGTGCATTGCACTCAAAGATACATTCTATCTAGCCAAAGATCCATGGTTCAACCCATGACCCATGACCCATAACCAAAATACCCATGGGTAAAGAGGTGCATTCCACGGATCCCTAGCTTTGTGCTAGCCGGATCCCAAGTGGAAGGGATCCGTGGGATCTGAGGAACAGTAGGATTTTTCCTCTATAAATAGTGAGCCATTTCTTCATTATTATCAACCCTTTTCTAACACACTTTCCCCCCTGAGGTAAATCTCACTAACCTTAGATCCAAGAGATCTATGTTTGTAGTTTTGTTTTTGTGTGATCTTTTAGGTTCCTCTTAAAGGCAAGATCACCACCTTTGAAGTCAAGCAAGCTCAAGTCTATGAGTTGCCATGCTTCCTCATCATCAAGGCTATTGAAGTCTTCTTGTTGATTATTCCTTTCTTTTCTCAAAGAAGTGTAGTGTTGAAGACATGAGTGAAAGATGTCTCAAGTGTTAAGACGAAGATATTAGTGAAGGGTATCTATCATCTATAATACAAGCACTTGTGGTAGGTGCTTAGAAGTCAAGACAAAGAAGAATTAGTGAAAGGTGCTTAGAAGTCAAGACAAAGAAGCATTAGTGAAAGGTGCTTAGAAGTGAAGACACAAGACATTAGTGAAAGGTGTCTTGTAGATCTAGTCAAAGGCATTAGTGAAAGGTGCCTTAGATGTACATTCGATATGGTGTGTTTCGATGTACAAGATAGACTAGTATTAGATCCAAGGATATTGATATCCTTGATGATGTTGTAAAGGAGTAGATCTCCTTTGGGATTAGTCGTTGGTGTAGTGTGGTAGTAGTTCCTCCATTGCAATGGAACTAGGTGCTTAGCCTAGTACCTAATAAAGGGTAGGCGACGTTGTGAAGGTGTAGTTCACCTTGGAGTGAAAGAACTAGGTACTTAGCCTAGTACCTTATAAAGGGTAGGTGACATTGTGTAGGTGTGGTTCACCTTGGAGTGAAAGAACCCGGTGGTTAGCCTAGCACCGGAAAAAGGGTAGGCGGCGTTGTGAAGGCTTCTCTGCCATAAGGAGATTGGTGTAGTGATTACGAACTCTCGAGTAGGTGACTCGGGAGTGGAGTAGGGCAAGGAAGGTGTCCTTGTAGCCGAACCACTATAAATACTCGTGTTGTGGTTTTGTGCTTCTTACTCTTATCTTTTCATAACTTACCTTTATATGCTTGTTTATCAACATCCAACACACACATCCAAATAGATTGTCATAAGTCAATCTAAATAGATTAAAAGGAAGTTTTAATTGGCAAAACTATTCAACCCCCCTTCTAGTTTTCCACAATTGGTATCAGAGCTTCGTTACCAAGTTTCTTGAAGTGTATTGTACTTTAAAAACTTGATACGATCCATGGTTAATTGAAAACTACAAAGAAGGTTTTTCATATAAACAAACACCATGTCTTTTAAAACTATATATTTGGATGTTGATTTGATAACAACAGTTTTGTTATTTACTTTTTCATTTAATTGCACTAATCTTCTTTGTCATGTTGATTAGTCAAAGCTTATACCCACCAAGCTTTAGGAGTCGCTTGGTAACAAGAATACCTTCCTTAAGAAGGTATCTTAATCGCAAAGGAGCGGGAATCGGCTAAGTGACATTTGTTGTGTCATTTGTAAAGACATTCCGAAGTGCGCTAGAGGTATGATTTTTTTTTATTTTGCTTGATAATTAAGTATACCTATTTAGGTATTTATATGAATATCTTTTGTGCTTATACATGTTTTACATGAAGCTTCATTATGAAGCCTTTTTCTCACATACGTGTTTTACTTCTCGTCTAAAGTCATGGTATATAAAACTTATGTTTTGTCTCTTTTAAATCCAATAATAAAACAAAACACGAATTTCAAAAATTCCTCCTTCCCTATAAATAACCCCACCGTCGACCACTCTACCAAACCCTCACTTTTTCAAATCCTCCAATTTAAAAATTTTCTCTTATTCAAAAACTTCATCTTCCTCCTCATTTCATCTCAACCGAAACCAAGAAGATCCGTCATCAACATGGTTTACATCGCACTCGTGGTCATCGCCCTAACACTCATCGCACTTGTGTTCCCTATGATGAAGTTCACATATGGAGACATTTACTTTGTGTTGTTAATCTACATTGGGATCGTATACCCAATCCTTTGTATCATCCTTAGTATTGAAATGCAATATTATTAATAATCTAGTGTATCTAGGTTATTTTTATCATAATGTGTTTGTCACTTATTTTGATTTATATGTTTTTATATTCTTTCGTGATACATTAGAAGTCATGTATGCATGCTAAAAGAAAATGTAGGATAAAACATATTTCATGGTATAAAAACTGTAAAACCTATGTTTTTATCAAATCTGTTTCTGTTACTACAGATCCACGGATCCCAAAAATTATACTAGCCGGATCCCTTTTGTAAAAGAACCGTAGGATCCGTCCTACTGGAAAACAGTCTTTATGCAAGATTAAAAACCAATATCTTTCTAAATGTAACAATCCACTAGAAAGTCAAAACCTTGAGTATGTTAAAGTGTTAAATACCATTGTTAATAAAAATCTACTAAAAACATTAGATTATCATAGGTTGAGCACAAACATCTCTTTTTATTAACTTATCATTTTTATAGGTTCAACTATGACGCATGAATATGAGTTTGATTTTTCACTCACTAGCGTCTACACTCCGAACATCTCTCTCGAACCCAACACACCTGGCAATCATGTCCGTGGGTTTAATAATCTCGAAAACCGTCACTTCCACGAAGGACGTATTGTAGACACCTCTCTACAATTCAAAGAAGGTATCAATACCTCCTTCTGAGCCATAGGACTAGAATGCCTTCTTGAAATCAATGAGAAGATATGTCCAAGGTTCATAATGAAATTCTTCCGTCAAATCGAAATCGTTCGTAATGAGGATCGCTCCCTATCTCTTTGGTTTTATATCAAAAACCAAAAGTTCACTCTAACCCTTGGGCATTTTGCTCACATCCACTGGATTCCAAATCATGGACAATGTGCCTTCACCGAATATTGGTCTCTTGATTCTCTCTTCAACTTTTGTGAAGAAAATAGTCCATATAGTTCACACATACCCTCTCCAGAAGATTTAGATCGCATAATATGCAAACCTCGACCATATTACTCCGATCCAAACATTATCTTTACAAGAGATATCCGAGAAGAGTACAAGCCTCTTGCACTCATCCTACATGAAAATGTTTGGAGTCTTAGGGGAAATCGAGAAATTCTTCCCGCTTGTTGTGCTCACATGTTGTACTATTTGCTAACACAACAACCATACAATCTCGCCTACTTCTTCGCAAGGCGAATTGAAAATATGCAAGGATCCAAGAATAAACTCATCCCTTATGTAATGTTCTTGACACGCCTCTATCATAATGTTATGCACTTCCATCCTCAATTTCAAAGTCCGTTGTACGTACTTGTGAACAAGATGATGGAATCGCTAAACATATCTCTCATGAAGACTTTATTCATTCTTGATTCCACCAACACTCATCAATCACATAATGATCCTCCTAGCGAAAACACTCAAGGAAACTAATAATATTCCAAAATAGGATCAAATCTCTTGTACTCGTGCTTTATCAATATAATCCAATTTCCTTCATGAAATAAAACATCTTACATTTGATATCTTAGTATTAGAACTCTTTTTAGACTATCCTTGAGATATAATGCATTGTCAAGATCATTGCATACCTTTAGTAAAGGTCCTACTGAGCAGATGGGCGGATCCCAAAGATTGTACTAGACGGATCCCTACTCTTAGGGAACTGTGGGATCCGGCAAACAGAAAATGCAATTGCAAGCATTATATTTCAAACATATCCTTAGAACACCTCACACACTAAGCTAAACATAGTGTCTTAAGGCAAAATTAAGTCCTTATCAAGATAGGTTGATTTTCCTACTCATACATAACTCACCTAGATAACAATCTAAGACGATTGTAGATCTACCGCTTCGTCCTTAATCCATTACTCTTCTGCTCTTAAACTCACACTTCACTTTTTACTTAATCTCTCCCATCTAGCCTTAGAGATCTTTCGATTATGGCAAAATTGATCATTAATCATCCTCACCTCAAAATTGATCAAAGTTGATCAAAATCTAGTTTTTTCCATCTCAAAGCTTCTAGGATATTTTCAAAAAAAAACACTATTCTAAAACACAACCTGATCTCTAGGATCATTTAGCTTCAATTGACACTCTAAATCTTTAGTGTCATCCTTGCTCATCCATTGGTACTCTTGAAAGTTCCAAATCCTTCCATAAATGACAATCATTAGATACATCATTCATTACCTTCAAGTACTCAAGCACCCCCTTCATTTAAATCACTTAGGAGGACTGAAACACTCAAGATGATATAGGTCTTAGATCTTAGGAACATCATTCCCACCCTTTCATAACTGCTGAAATCCAGATCCCAAGGATTAGCCTAGACTAATCCCTTTGAGGAAGGAACCGTGGGATCCGGATGACAGTTTATGTCAATTCTTGCTAAAACAATCATTTCAACTCATCTTCCTAACTCAAACACTCCATCTCATCTTAAATGAGTTCCTAGATCAGTGCAACCTCTGAAGTTGACTCTTGTGCATGTCAATCATCACATTCCAATGAATCCCAGTGGCTTAAGGCTTAAATGCACTTGCCAAATCTCTTAGTTTATAAACCACCTTGTTAGGACCTCCATAATCATCCCTCTCATCCTAACTTTCAGCTCTTGCAACCTCTTGAAATCATCTCATCATGAGGAAAACCCCAAGTAGTAACTTATCCACCAAAGAACCACCCATGAAAAGGGCTCGTGTTATACACGAAATTTCTTCAACCGAATCATCTCCAGTCAAGCCAACAAATGATAGAATTCTTCATCATCCAATCAAACCAATTCCTAAAAGGATAGTACCCACAAAACTACCTATGCCAAACATCACCATACCTCCTAGGCCAAACAATATCATCTCTACTAAACCATCACCATTGGTTCCTAGAGCTATTTCATTTACATCCCCACTATCATCACCTCACCTCTACAATTTAGAGGACTTGCCTCCTAGGCCATCTCATCCGCTTCCGCCGACAACATTTTCCTCATTAGGAGAAATAATGGTTCAAAATCAAGGTGTTGAGTCAACACTTGCCCCGGCTTCCTTTTCGCCGTTTCCATCATATAATCCCATTTGGATTATGAGAAATCATCAAAGTCAACCACCCGACCATATGGAAGTTGACACCTCTCTACCACCACCATCATTTTTGGTTGAGTCATTCTCAAATGCACCTCCACCAATCCCTCCATCGTTTGAAGCTCCATAAGCCGCTTCACTTAATCCTTCGCATCAAGCTATTTCACTTCTTCCACCACCACTACCTAGCCATGACAAAGATTGCTATCATTGTCAACATGTTGAAAGTTTGATACATGAAGTACGAGAAGACCAACGTTTCATGTTCTATCATCTCCTCGAATGTTTCGACGAGATCAAACCTAAACAAAAATTGAGCTAGAAAAGTTTAGTGGTGTCCTAGCATCAAGCGATAGTTGGTTTAGAAATTCCTAGTCATGTATTTTCTTATTTTCTTAGTGTTTAGAGTCATGTATATCATAACTCTAGTTTTATTAAATGGAATTACATGCTACTTGTTATTTTGTTGAGCATATGATTACTTTGTATTCATATCTTATTTTTGTGATAACATTACTTGTTATATCACCTTGGCTGTAATTAAACAGCTAATACGGATCCCTCAGAATTGCCTAGACGGATCCCTACTAGGAGGGAACCGTGGGATCCGTAAGACATAAAGCTTTCTTTCTACTAACTTGAATCACATTTGCAGGAAATTGTGAATTATACTTGCTTTCTAACCTTTGTTTTGTAGTTATTCAATTTACATATGAAGACTTTGACATCCTAAAGCTAGGGGAGCTTTATGTCAAAGCAATACATTGCAAATTACTTGCAATACTAGGTTTACATTTCGTGACATCCCCTTGCCAAATTGCAATCATCAAGGGGGAGCACATTCGTCTCTTAGACGATATCTTTTGCAAACGTATTTGCAAACAAACTAGATAAGTATTACTTACTTGACGCCCTTACATAGGGATGGACTCGTCAAGGGGGAGTAAAGACGAGATCCTTTCCCGTTATTTGCTCTCTATTTCTTTTTACTTTTAAATTCTTTCACATGTTTTTCTTAAAAAAACGATGTGTTGCCTTCCTTCAAACACTTTTTGTTTCGACAAAAAGGGGGAGAAGAAGGTAAAAACTACAAATTCAAACTTTTATGAATTTTAGCTTTTCTTTAAAATAATTTTATGTTTTGTCATCAACAAAAAGGGGGAGATTGTTTATACAAATAAGCATTAAAAACGTTTATTTATATTTTACGATCTTCTAATGTTTTGTCGATAACAAACGTAAAATCATATTAACGAAACAAATAAAATACGTAAATGGTTTGAACTAATAGTTTCTAACATATTCAAATTTTCACATAAAACACTAAAACAAGTATAAATGATTTTATGATTTAGTAATACATATGTACAACAACTAGTATTTACATATTTGGATAAAATATACACATAACTAGTATGTAGTATATTGGGTAATATAAATGGGTAGAAACTTAAGTATCATAATCTATTGGGCAAATACATTGAATGTAGTTGGGTATAACCCAAAGCCCATAACCCATGGATCTTGACCCATAACCCATTGCATGACATCATACTTATATCACATATGGATAATACCCATAACCCATGGATCAACCCATACCCAAGTGACTAAGTGCATTGCACTCAAAGATACATTGTATCTAGCCAAAGATCCATGGTTCAATCCATGACCCATGACCCATAACCAAAATACCCATGGGTAAAGAGGAGTGTTCCACGGATCCCTAGCTTTGTGCTAGCCGGATCCCAAGTGGAAGGGATCCGTGGGATCTGGGGAACAGTAGGATTTTTCCTCTATAAATAGTGAGCCATTTCTTCATTATTATCATCCTTTTTCTAACACACTTTCCCCCCTGAGGTAAATCTCACTAACCTTAGATCCAAGAGATCTATGTTTGTAGTTTTGTTTTTGTGTGATCTTTTAGGTTCCTCTTAAAGGCAAGATCACCACCTTTGAAGTCAAGCAAGCTTAAGTCCATGAGTTGCCATGCTTCCTCATCATCAAGGCTACTGAAGTCTTCTTGTTGATGATTCCTTTCTTTTCTCAAAGAAGTGTAGTGTTGAAGACATGAGTGAAAGATGTCTCAAGTGTTAAGACGAAGATATTAGTGAAGGGTATCTATCATCTATAACACAAGCACTTGTGGTAGGTGCTTAGAAGTCAAGACAAAGAAGCATTAGTGAAAGGTGCTTAGAAGTCAAGACAAAGAAGCATTAGTGAAAGGTGCTTAGAAGTGAAGACACAAGACATTAGTGAAAGGTGTCTTATAGATCTAGTCAAAGGCATTAGTGAAAGGTGCCTTAGATGTACATTCGATATGGTGTGTTTCGATGTACAAGATAGACTAGTATTATATCCAAGGATATTGATATCCTTGATGATGTTGTAAAGGAGTAGATCTCCTTTGGGATTAGTCGTTGGTGTAGTGTGGTAGTAGTTCCTCCATTGCAATGGAACTAGGTGCTTAGCCTAGTACCTAATAAAGGGTAGGCGACGTTGTGAAGGTGTAGTTCACCTTGGAGTGAAAGAACTAGGTACTTAGCCTAGTACCTTATAAAGGGTAGGCGACGTTGTGTAGGTGTGGTTCACCTTGGAGTGAAAGAACCCGGTGGTTAGCCTAGCACCGGAAAAAGGGTAGGCGACGTTGTGAAGGCTTCTCCGCCATAAAGAGATTGGTGTTGTGATTACAAACTCTCGAGTAGGTGACTCGAGGAGTGGAGTAGGGCAAGGAAGGTGTCCTTGTAGCCGAACCACTATAAATACTCGTGTTGTGGTTTTGTGCTTCTTACTCTTCTCTTTTTATTACTTACCTTTATATGCTTGTTTATCAACATCCAACACACACATCCAAATAGATTGTCATAAGTCAATCTAAATAGATTAAAAGGAAGTTTTAATTGGCAAAACTATTCAACCCCCCCTTCTAGTTTTCCACACTTTTCATGGTTTTCTCCATTTGTTGGTTACAGAAATGGGTTCCTCGATCGCTTATCAAGGCCTTGGGAATTCCATAACGAGCGAAAAGCTTTTTGAGGAAATTAACGACGACACGAGCATCGTTCGTTGGTAAAGCTTCAGCTTCTGCCCATTTGGACACGTAATCTATTGCAACGAGAATGTATTCGAATTTGTGGATTTAGGGAAAGGTCCTATGAAATCTATTCCCCAAATATCGAATATTTCACACACTTGAATGCTTGTTAATGGCATTTCATCTCTTCGAGAAAGATTGGTGGTCCTTTGGCAAGCGTCACAATTTTGAACAAGTGTGTGTGCTTCTTTGAATATTGTTGGCCAATAGAATCCAGCATCAAAAACTTTTTTATCTGTGGTGGAAGGACCATAATGTCCCCCAGTTGGGCCATGATGACATTCGTCAAGAATCTTGCAGGTTTCAGAACCCGAAACACATCTTCGGATCATTCCTTCAGGACACATTTTGAAAAGATATGGCTCTTCCCAAAAACAGTATTTAAGTTTCGAAAAGAATTTGCTTCTTTGAGCATGAGTTAGACCTTTTCTAAGAATTCCTCCTGCAAGGTAGTTCGCAAAGTCAGCAAACCAAGGATCGTCAGTTCCATCGATGGTCATGAGAGTTTCATCGGGAAAATAATCATCGATTTCCTCTTCTTTTAACTCCTCAAGATCGGGGTTTTCAAGACGAGATAAGTGATCAGCAGCAAGATTTTCTGCTCCTTTCTTACCTTTGATTTCGATGTCAAATTCTTGGAGTAGCAAAATCCATCGAATTAGACGTGGTTTAGCATCTTGCTTGGTGAACAGATACTTGAGCACTGAATGATCGGTGAAAATGACTGTTTTTGAGAGCACGAGGTAGGATCGGAATTTGTCGAATGCCAAAATGACGGCCAGTAATTCTTTTTCGGTGACGGTATAATTTTGTTGAGCACTATTCAGTGTCTTGCTAGCAAAATATATAGGCCGAAAGTATTTTCCTTCACGTTGGCCTAAGACGGCTCCAACAGCAAAATCGCGTGCGTCGCACATAAGTTCGAAGGGTAGTGATCAATTAGGTGAAACCATGATCGGAGCACTAGTTAGTTGAGATTTCAGTGTTTCGAAAGCTTTTATGCAATCAGCATTGAAGTCAAAGATAGATTCTTTCTCAAGAAGTTTTGTCATCGGACGAGATATTTTTGAAAAATCTTTGATAAATCGGCGGTAAAAACAAGCATGTTCGAAAAAACTTCTAACGGCTTTGACGTTAGTTGGTGGTGGAAGTTTCGAGATGACATCGACCTTTGCTTTGTCTACTTCCATTCCTGTACTGGAGATTTTGTGGCCAAGCACAATTCCTTCGGTTACCATAAAGTGACATTTTTCCCAGTTAAGGACAAGATGTGCAGCTTCGCATCTTTCGAGCATTTTATCGAGATTAGAAAGACAAGCCTCAAACGAGTCTCTGAAGACTGAAAAGTCATCCATGAAAACTTCCATGGAGGTTTCTAGCATGTCTTGGAATATGGCGATCATACACCTTTGAAAAGTCGCAGGTGCATTGCAATGACCAAAAGGCATACGCCTATATGCGTAGGTTCCAAAAGGACAAGTGAAACTGGTCTTTTCTTGATCGTTAGGATCGATAGGAATTTGTAAATATCCTGAAAATCCGTCAAGGAAACAAAAGAATTTATTTCCTGCCAGTCTTTCAAGCATTTGATCCATGAACAGAAGTGGAAAGTGATCTTTTCTGGTGGCTTTGTTTAATTTACGATAGTCAATACAAACGCTCCAGCCAGTGACAGTTCTAGTTGGAACTAGTTCATTTCGTTCATTAGTCACAACCGTCATTCCTCCTTTCTTGGGAACACAGAGAACATGACTTACCCAAGGGCTATCCTCAATTGGATAAATGATTCCAGCATCGAGAAGTTTTATGATTTCCTTTTTAACAACTTCTTTCATGTTGGGATTGAGTCGACATTGACGTTCTATCACAGGTTTAATCCCTTCTTCAAAATTGATTTTGTGTTTGCAGAAATTGAGACTAATTCCTGGGATGTCGGATGTTTTCCAAGCGAAAGCTTGTTTGTGATTTTTGAGGACAGAAACTAAACTTTCTTTCTCACTATCCTGGAGCAATAATATGAAGATATGACTACTGGAAGAAGTGAGTTTTCCTCCAAGTAAGCATATTCAAGATGATCTGGGAGGGGTTTGAGTTCGAGATCTGTGGGTGGTTCTTCGATAGAGGATTTAATTCGCATCTCGTTATTGAAAGTTATTTCTTCAAAATTTTCTTCCTCTTCCTCCATTTCTTCTTCTTCTGAGTTATCTCCTTCGAATTCTACTTTCATGAAATCATCAAACTCTTTATCAAAATCCGTTTCATTGATTTTTTTCAGAAGTTGTCATGAATGGATCGGATTCGTTAAGAAATGCGTCCAATTCTTCATCAGTGACTTCATCAATAATATCGATGTTAAAACAAGTGTCATCACTTGAATGTGGGTAGCGCATTGCTTTATCGATTAGAAAAGTGATTCGATCTTCCCCAACTCCAAGGTTGAGTTCTTTTCCTTTCACTCTGATGATTGCATCAGCGGTATTTAGGAAAGGTCTTCCTAAGATGAGTGGAACTTTACTATCTTCTTCCATTTCCAAGATTAAAAAGTCCACGGGAAAAATGAATTTACCAACTTGAACAAGCATATTCTCGGCGATTCCCACAGGATATTGATAGGAATGATTTGCTAATCGAATGCTCATTTTTGTTGGTTTCAGGCTGTTGTTGCACAACTTGGAATACAGCGAATAAGGCATCAAATTGATACTTGCGCCAAGATCGGCCAAAGCATCACATTTAACATTATTCCCGAAAGTGCATGGAATAAGAAAGCTCCCAGGATCTCCGAGCATTGGTGGGATCTTGTTTTGGACAATAGCTGAGCATTCTTAGTTAAGGAAAGTAGCTAATATTTGCTCAAGCTTGTTTTTGTTATTAAGAAGTTCTTTCAAAAATTTCCCGTAATTGGGCATTCTGGCTAAGACATCAATGAGAGGAACATTGAGTCTAACCTCTTTGATTATTTCAATGAACTTTTTATAACGCTCTTTCATCTTTTCTTTATTTAGGCATTGAGGATAAGGAATTTTTGGTGTATACGCCTTGACGGATGGAATGTTTTTCTTTTTGGTGGTTTGAGTTGTGTTTGGTTCCTCGGTTTCATCCTCACTATCATTGGAGACAGGAGTATTTTCATTAGGATTTGGTGGTGGATCGTACAAGAGACCACTTCTTGTGAAGACAGCATTAATATGCTCATTTCTTGTTTGTGGTGGACGGTATGTCTTATCATTTGATGGTTTTGGGTTGGATTGGGTATTACTTGGCAATGAACCAGATGGTCTAGAGGAATGTTGGTCAGAAAGTCTGCCAAACTTGTTTTCAAGATCTTGGATAGATGCTTGATGATTTTTCTGTCCTTGCTCAACTTTGGCTTTGAGATTGAAAAATTGATTTTTGATAAAATCATTTGCAGATTTTTGAGCAGCCACGAATTCTCTCATGGTTTTCTCGAATTCGGTTTCTTCCATCTTTTTGTTGGGGTTTTGTGGTGGTGGATCGTCAGTTCGTGGTTGAGAATCACGGTTGTCATCCCTTGGTCGGCGATCTTGCCAATTTCCAGAATTTCGACCGTAATAATTACTACGATATCCTCCTCCACGGTATCCTCCTTGAGCGTAACTCGCTTCTCCTTCCTTTGGTCCACCCATGGGCTTATCGTCGCACTCGGACGATGGATGATTTCCTCCACAATTGTTGCATCCGTCTCGCATTTCCTTCATTTCATCTTTGATATCTTTGTATTGCGAGTCGATTTTTGAGGTTAACGCTTCCATTTTCTCCATGAGTTTTGAGGTGTCGGTGTTTTCGACAAAAGCAACAGTTTTTCAGAGGGGTTTAGTTTTGGAATCTTTGGACCAATCAAGCTTGAGAAGTACTCGATCTTCGAGCAATTGATGTGCATCGTTGGGAGTTTTATAGAGAAAAATTCCTCCAGCATCAAGGATGCCCTGAGAGATTTCATCTAGTCCATGGTAAAAGATTTGGATAATGGTTCCTTTGGATACGCCATGTCCATGACAACTACGAAGCAAATCTTTTATTCGAAGCCAAGCTTCGACAAGTGATTCGTTTAGGTTTTGGGTGAAAGCACGAATTTCTCCCATTAATCGATCAAACATGGCAGGTGGAAAGAATCGGCTTACAAAAGCTTGCCTCATCTCCTCCCAAGTATTGATGATTCCTGTGATTAACTCATTGTACCATACTTTAGCATCTCCGGCGAGTGATGATGGGAAAAGTTTGAGTTTGATGGCATTGACATCGGTGTCGCCATAACGGAACATGCCGCAAATTTCGATGAATTCGGCTATGTGGTTGTGCGGATCGGCCCGCGCACGGCCATCGAATTGACGGTCTTTGATCATAGAAAGGTGATGTCCCTTCACGGTGAAGTTGTCACCAAGATTGACAACAACAATAGCACTTCCGGGGGTTGGTGCTACGGCTCGGTTGGTTCCCCACATGGGTTGATCGTCCGCCATGGGGAAAGGTAAATTGGTGAAAGGGTTGTAAACAACTTTGGCTTCTACGAGGTTATCAAATGGTGGGTTTGGTACTCTTGGTACACGATTTTCCAATGGTATGAAAAGTGTTCTTCTTCTTCTTCGAATCAAACGTTCGGGGTTGGTAAGAGGTGTAATTGGTTCTATTCCCGCTTCTCGAATGTTCATACAATGTCCTAGAGAATCCATGCAATATCTAAACACACGGACAAAAATTGAAAACAGTTTTCTGGGTCAGATTGGGTAACTGGATCGGTTGCGGATTGCGACCGATCGGTTAGACCAGTTGGGTTATGGGTAAAATCGTAACCGATTCGGTTGAAGGACAACCGGATCCGATTGAGGTTTCTGAGAGAAAATTTTTGGTTGAATCGACTGAGGGAAATTCAAAAACTTGCTGAAACACAATCAAAATCCCCGGCAGTGGCGCCAAAAACTTGATGTGCTAAGTGTTTACAAGTTTTAAATTTATAAAAGGTGAATTACCAATATTACCAATAACACATACGAGCAAGTATACTCGTCCGTTATAGCAATATTAGGAAGGTAAGTCGAGATCGTTCGCAGGGATTTGAGTGAATCTAAGCACAAGTTTGAATCAACAGAGTCTATCCAAAATATATAACAAAGCAAATAGATATAATGAAATTCAGATGGTTAAAAACTACACTTGCTTAAACTAGTTTCATATCATAGATTAATGTGATCGTGTTAACCTCTTAACATGTTGGTTATAATAATTAGTTGGAAGACTAATCTATTGTTCTTACAAGTTAAACCTTCGTCAAGATTTTAGTTCATAAAAACAAGCATTACGTTTAACCAATCAATTCAAGATCAATTCAAGTTTCATAAGTCTACATACATAAACTTAAACAAAAAAACATCCACTTGTTTCATCAAATTGCTTAAGAAATGGTCAATACAAAAGGTAACCGATCATAGACAAAAGGCTACAATTGATTCTCAACAACTAATCTTACGACCTTTTAGATGTTTCCAACCAATCCAATTTGATAATCAAAAAGCGTTTCTATTACAACCACACCTTAGTTCCTTTGTATAATCAAGAATAATGGGTAAAAACAATCATCCATAGACAAAATGATTATGACTAGTTGAATAACAATAAGTTCTTTCGACCTCTACGATTACTATCAACTAATCAAACATGATTAACAAATGTCACTACGAAACTTTAGCACAATTGGATCTTAGAATCAACTTGAAATTGAATTAAAACATGTTAACACAATCACTAACTAATCATATGATAATCAACATCATTTAAGTAAGTGTATTAAGAAACTAGCCACTCATAGCAAACATGAACATAAACTCAGAACTTTGAACATTAGAAAACATGATTAAAAGTCTTACAATGCTTGGAATAAGATTACAAATGATGAAGTAATGATTCCCAAAGTATTGGGGTAGACTTCTTGGTGATTTGGCCTCCAAATGTGGAACTTCTGGAACTCCAAACTTCCCTGGACTTCTAAGGACGAATTTGAGAGCTTAAAGCTTTGTTTGATGAGTAGAGATATTTGTATTTGAAGTGTGTGTCTCATATGCTCACAAATGGCCTCTATTTATACTACTTCCAAAGCCTAGGGTATTAATTGCTGAACTTGGCCTCCACGGAGTAAGGAAGGGACTAGAATACACCAAGAGAAGGACCTATAATCATTTGGATGCAAAGGGGAAAATTAGTGATGAAGATTTGGCAGATGCAGCTTCTCCAACCGGATCGGTTATATGACCAACCGATCCGGTTGGTCTTCTACAAAAGGGCCAACCGTTCCGGTTGCGGGTGGCGACCGAACGGTTAGTGATGGTATTTTGGTGTTTCTGGTCATATTCCAACCGATCCGGTTGCACTTGCAACCGATCCGGTTGGATTTCCTGAGTTACGGAAACTTGATCTTTTCTTTCTTTATCTTGTAGAACTTGGTTCTTCAATCACTATGGTCTTTATAGGTCCTTGAGATACTGATTTAGGCTTTCACTGAAACGGGAATCTTCCATTTGCTGAACATTTCTTTACTTTCCTTCCGTTTCCCTGCACTTGGTTATAAACACTAGACAAACATATTTTGATGCATTTAAGCACTATAATTATGCAAATATAACCAAATAACATATACAAAAGCACACATAACGCTACTAGAAACATGCACAATCTTAGCGTTATCAACATGCCATGCCAGCTAATTTCTTTTGAACCTTAGATAACATGTTAAAAAGTGTCAACACAAAGGTTGAGTGAGTTCATAGGTTTGTAAGTAAGACAGTTGATCACAAGATATCAAGTTTATGAAAGTAGTGGGCTACGTTGTATTATGCCCATAGTGCGTTTGATTGCCTAACCGGTCAATACAAACGATAGAAACCGCATAGGTTTGAAAACAGTAGTGGACAATATAGTTTGTAATATAATTGCAATGTGTACAATTATCTTTTTGAATGTTATTATTGCTCTAAGTTCATGGAACTCACGACTGACTGCTGTATATATATATCACCGGACGATATATATATATATAGACATATATATATATATATATATGTATATATATATATATGTATATATATATATATATGTATATATATAACACTTGTCTCGGGTAGGTATTTTGCCATATACCTAGGTAATTCAAATAAAGTGCATTTGGTTACCGATCCGGCTAACACAAACGGGATTCGTCAATCCCGATAGGCCTATCCACAATATTTGCGCTCATTCCCAGTGATTAGTGGTCCATGATGTTGGGGACTTTTGGCAAAAATAACTTAGGCATGCAATAATACAGTCAAGGCATTTAGTTTGCAAGTAATTGTCCATAATAAAGCATTTTAGCATGTATTAAAAGCAGTAGCATGTATCTCCCCCAAAAGAGTTTATAAAACAGTTAAACAAAATTTGGGGCTATGAAACTTACTGTAGTGATCAGCAGCGGAGTGTAACGACATAATGTTTATCAACGGTAGAGTATGACAAGATCACGATCTTTAACGATTACCTACAAAAGCATAGTAATCGTGTTTTAGTATAGTGTACGATATAAGTGCTCAAGTATATGTAGTTTGTTGGCTTATGATATGATGTTGTACATGAATCTTAAGTTGATGGTATCCCTTAAGTGTTTGTTTGGCTTACAGCCTTTTTATAAATAACCTCGTACCACCGTTCGGGCTATCAAAATCAAGAGGTCGTGTAGTAATCGCACGAGGAGCCAGGACACTTTAAATCGTAAATCCACAACTCGTCGATACAATACCCCGAAGAGGCCTCTTTATGATAATGAAATTCCCTACTATTGTTGTACTTGTCATTTATAAGTGAAGTATTTGACGAGACAAATGTTATATAAAACATGTGTCGTGTTTCGTCAAAGACTATTGATTGACTTATGTGACGATATGATGATATAAGTTGTGTGTTGTGAAGTAGTTTAACATGGCATATGGTCATTTACTTAGTTTGTCAAATTCTAGCAAAGTCTAACCCAATGAACCAAGTTTTAAAACAAGTTTCGGGTCATTGAGTCCAAACTAGCCGTGCGGCTAAATTATGTTTAAACAACTTGAGATGATATTCATGGTCATTCCTATGGTTATATCTAAGTTTAAAGACCTTAAGACAACAACCTCGGCTTAACCTTGGCTTCGTTTCAGCCTCAAAGGATTAAAATACACTAAGGTTTCTTAGCCATGGTTGTTTTCCGGTCAACAACAGGTCTGTTTAGTTTTTGCTGTTTTTAAGACTTTTCGTTCACTTTCTGCTTATGTGCTCCAGAATTCCTCTAGAAAATTTCGTTCCGAGCAACTTTCGTGTTTTACACTTTTGCTGATTCAGACCAAAAAAGGGTTTAAATCGCATTTTAAAATCATTTCAGAAGACTTTTGACTCACTATCAAGTTTTCATCTAGCCATCTTCTTTTAACCATAACTTTTTATCTATAAGTCCATTTCAAGTGATTCAAAAGCCCAAGTTTTAGTTCTTACTTCCTCCAACAGATTCTCAAGCTTAATCAAGTCCAAAGTCCAAATTTTACTTATATCAATTGTTTAATAACAAGTAATTACCTATATTTCATTGCAGAAAGTTTGGCTGCACATTTACCCCTGCCAAAACAACCATAAGCTGAGTTCTACAAATTGTTTTGACACGCGGTTTTTTCCAAACTTCAAGTTTATGTCTTTGCTACATTTCATAAAACTGAGTCAACTTCTAGAAATGAACAGCACCATGGGCTTTTCCCAAATGAAGTCTGGTGTACAGATTTTGACATGTTTTGCCATTTTGGCTCTCATTTACTCATCAGGATGAGTTATGAGGTGCGCGACCGGAGAAATGACCATAAGGCATAGCTCTACAAGCCTATCTTATTTAATTAACCTCAAAGTTTACTGAGATGATCAGTTTAATAAATCTTTGGGCCTGTTCCAGATTTCAACTTACAAAACCCACCTAAGGCTTGTTTTAGCTACTTTTCATGTTACAAACTTCATGTACAACATCAATCAAGCCATATTACATATACTACTTATATCAAATTTACATCCAATAAATATTATTACAACCATATTGAATGACAAGAAATTCAAACAAATTTCTTACAAGACTTAGGTTGAACGGTCACAAGAACAATCAAGCCTAAACCCCTTTCAATCTTCAACCCTTGTCTTCAACCTCTTAACCCATGCTTACAAACCCTTTTACGCTTGCAATAACCTTCTTATTTCAGCCTCTTATGCCTTGTGTAGCTCCTAATTCACCCTTGTAAACATCAAAACAACCATAGGATCATGTAGGAACCAACTCTAGCTCCATCTTCTTAGTAATTATTGAAGTATGAATCAAAGTATGAATTGGTTTTTTGGTGATGAAGGTGGACGGCAAGGGGGGGTGAGGGAGAGAGTTTGTGTGTGATTTTGCATGTGAATAGGATGAGAATAAGGTGATAATGTTTAGTGGGGGACAAGGTTGAGAGGTGTAAGGTTGGAGGTGCAATGTTAGAAGGCCATGTGGCTTATGAGAAGCCTTTACACGCCACCTCACTCTCGAGGTGGTAGTGTGTGTGTATATTTGGATAACATTTAGTTTTTAGGGTATAGTTTGGTCCCGGTAATTACTAATGTTAAGCCGTTAATTCACGAAACTTAAAAACGGGTAACGTAAAAATGTAATACTTCCAAAAATGTCCAAACTTATCAATATACTCCAACTAAGTATATTAAAGGTGTGATAAGTCTATTTGGGTGCGTCTATGTTGTTAAAACCTAATAACGTAGGTTTGAGCACGCGTATTACGTAATGAGTAAAATATTTACGTTAGAAAAACAAAGTGGCAATAGTTCATATAAAATATGACTATTGGTAAAAATAGAGTATTTTGAACACCTAGACTTATCGTAGTCTTGTGTTGACCACGAGGAAAGTTTACATGATTAAAATTTCGTAATTATTAAAGTCATAACTTTAAATAATTATTTATAGGCATAGGTGAACAAAAATGTTCAAAGTGTAATAATCCAAACCAGAGTGGATTATTTAACTTAGGAAATTACTGGTTACTACCAGTTACAGTATTTGCTTTTATGTTACGGTAAAAGTCAAATAGTAAAAAGGTAAGGTAAACTTTAAGAAGTCAAAGGGTAAAATAGTCATTTTATCTTATGAAAATTTACGGGTTGCTACAGCCTCCACCAGTTACGGAAATCATGTCCTCATGATTTAGTTCGTGTTATGAGTTACTGATGTTCCTGAGAAGAGGTGAGGGTACTTCTGTAATGGAACTTCGTCACGAAGTTCAGTGAGTGTTATCTGCTAACAGTATATATGAGTTCATCGTCACGAAGTCCGTGATCTCAGTAGGTTTTCCGATAAGATCAAACGTAAATCAATCTGGATCCCTTCTAGAGAAATAGGGAGTGTCTCATCAGTATGACACTTCTTCAGAATGCACACACGAAAGGCGGCATGTACATTGCTCAGTTCGGGTAGTAGCTCGAGTCTAAAAGCTACCAGGCCAATTCTTGCTAATATCGTATAAAGTCCAATATATCTTAAGTTTGGTTTTTCTAATTTCCCCAAACGAATCATACCTTACCGCAACGAGGCTTTCAACAAAACCTTAATCCTAGTATGATATTTTGAAAGTTAACGCTTACATCTGTATAACCTTTCTGTTGATAATGTATGGCCTAATATTGCGGGGCCAGGAAGTGAATCTTGTACTAGATTCCTTACAAGGATTTCGCGATTGGCATGCTTAGAAATTCTAATAAGCAATTGTGCTAAAGATTGCAAAGTCAAATATGCTGCAAGCATGCTCCTGGACAATGCTTTGTCAAGGTAAAATGCTGTTGCTCAATCTATTAGTTATTGAGAATACTCACTAGACTGCTTGCACTAAATTGAAGTAGTTATAATTCAAGAAGTATTGCCCTCGGAATGAGGTGCAAGAAATGAAGGTGAACCTTCCTTGCTGTTAGTGATGTTGATATCACAACTTATATTCATCACTTTCAAGAGTTGGCAATAGTGTGCCCAGTGATGATCTCAACCAATGAGAATTTATGGGAAAAGTTTATCTGAGAACTTCCACTCAGTATTCAAAATAACGTAACTTCAGTTGATCACTCACACTGGATGAAACAATTCATATGTCTCATAACCAAGTGGATCAAGTTGTGCGAGCTTAAACTGCTCAAAGATCCAACAATAGCAAAAATAACAACAGTGACGACAATAGTAGCAAACGATGATGGGATGTGGAGAGTGAGAACCCTTCAAGAAATAATGTTCTCAAAATAATGGCCAACCAATAGGAGGAGCTCATGGGAGAGCTTATGTGATGGGTGGTGCGATACTGTACCCAGTTTGTTAGTTCGAGACTGAACTAAGTCCATTAGTTCTTGAGTGTAACAAGTAGCTCCACAATATGGAATACTTTGACTTATGCGACTCGTGCATAATCAAATATGTGGCAACCAAATTCTTTTCTTGAAACACCTGATTCTATCAGGCTGCGTTTCAAATATATTCTTGAAACATCTGATTTATCAGGTCGGGTTTCAATTATGTTCTTGAAACATCTGATTCTATCAGGTCGGGTTTCAATTGACTTTAACCAATTTTGTTAGCTCAACAAACGGTTCATGTTTGTAAGGATTTGTAACATCAAAAGTGATAATTTAAGAATGAACTTAGGTTGTTCAAATGAGGTCTTAAGATTCTTGCTGAGTGGTAAAATACTATCGTGTTTTCTAGATCTTTTCAAAGAATACTTGTGATTCTCGAGTTCGAGTTCATACTCATGTCATATCGGATAAAAATAAGCCCACTCATTTATAATTCGTTACTTGCATAAAGAAGCGTCCCAATTTATGTAAGTAAGAAATCAAAAACTTATGGTTTGGCGATTTACAATTTCTTTATTTAAATGAAAAGGCGTCCCTGTCTATTTAAATAAGGATATTCCAAATCATCCTACTTAAGAATTTACGACACAACACTCATACTTAATCAATGAGTTACAAGGTGATATGTTATGAGATGACGTAGATGTTCCAAGAGTATGGAATGAATGTTCACACTCATCTTCGAAGACGATGAGGAGTAAAATAGTTAGAGAAAATCAACATAAAGTTCAAGAGAGTCGATGAGTTCATCGTTATGAAATAGTTTTCTCCCAATGTTTGAGAAATACCAGTGAGACCATTGTACAACACACAGTGTCTGAGAAATAGATAAAACTATTGTGTATCTCTTATTGTCTGAGATATATTTAGGCCAATTATGTATCTCATGATTCTTGAGATATGTCTAAGTCAACTGTGTATCTCATGATGTTTGAGATATAAGGAAGACCATTGCATACTTACAATGTCTTAATAATAAATGAGACCATTGTACCAACTACAATGTCTGAGAAAGTTTCGTAGATCACAAAAATGTATATGGTCGGGGAAATCTGGTTGTGCCATAATGCCTTGTAATAGGCATATGCAGTTATATTTAGTCAATCGTTTATATAAATAGTATTATATAAAAAACATAGTATTGTGTTAAGGAATAGGCATGGCGCACGGAATGTTGAAGACAGCAATGAGTGTTATGGCTTAAACATAAGAGCCAGTTATAGTCTAGGTTTAAATGCAACCTGGTTCTCTATAACTAAAGCTCTGATACCAATCTGTAACACCCCCAAAATTATCGCAGCGGAAGATTGTGTCACTGGGGTATTACTTCATAGTTCACAGCACAAGTTACAGAAAACGACTCTAAATGAGACGTTTTGAAATCAATTATCATTCGATTAAAATATCAGAGTTTACAAACCGGTCCCACAAGTTTGTACAATCATAAAAAGTACAACATAAAAGTTGTAAAGTTTTTCGAATGATAATATATGCATTTTCTTCAAAATATTTTCCGTGCGCCTTCACATGCCATGCCAGCTAATTTCTTTCGAACCTGAGATAACATACTAAAAAGTGTCAACACAAAGGTTGAGTGAGTTTCATAGCCCCAGCTTTTGTTTAACTGTTTTATAAACTCTTTTGGGGGAGATACATGCTACTGCTTTTACTAAATGCTAAAATGCTTTATTATGGACAATTACTTGCAAACTAAATGCCTTGACAGTATTATTGCATGCCTAAGTTGTTTTTGCCAAAAGTCCCCAACATCATGGCTCACTAATCATCGGGAGTGAGCGCAAATATTGTGGATAGGCCTATCGGGATTGACGAATCCCGTTTGTGTTAGCCGAATCGGTAACCGAACGCACTTTATTTGAATTACCTAGGTATATGGCAAAATACCTACCCGGGGCAAGTTACTTATATATATATATATATATATATATATATATATATATATATATACGTATATATATATATATATATAGGTATATATAATATATTTTATTTACTTATATAATATATATATATATATATATATAATATATATATATATATATATATATAAGTATTAAGTACCTCCGGGGTATATATATATATATTTATATATATATATATATATATATATATATATATATATATATATATATGTATATCTAAGTAACTTGCCCCGGGTAGGTATTTTGCCATATACCTAGGTAATTCAAATAAAGTGCGTTCGGTTACCGATCCGGCTAACACAAACGGGATTCGTCAATCCCGATAGGCCTATCCACAATATTTGCGCTCACTCCCAGTGATTAGTGGGTCCATGATGTTGGGGACTTTTTGAAAAAACAACTTAGGCATGCAATAATACAGTCAAGGCATTAATTTTGCAAGTAATTATCCACAATAAAACATTTTAGCATGTAGTAAAAGTAGTAGCATGTATCTCCCCCAAAAGAGTTTATAAAACAGTTAAACAAAAGCTGGGGCTATGAAACTCACTGTAGGATCAGCAGCGGTGTGTAATGACATAATGTTTATCAATGGTAAAGTATGATAAGATCACGATCTTTAATGATTACCTACGAAAGCATAGTATCTGCGTTTTAGTATAGTGTACGATATAAGTGTACAAGTACATGTAACTTTTTGGCTTATTATTTGATGTTGTACATGAATCTTAAGTTGATGTATCCCTTAAGTGTTGTTTGGCTTACAGCCCTTTTATAAATAACCTCGTACCACCGTTCGGGCTATCAAAATCAAGAGGTCGTGTAGTGAACGTATGAGGAGCCAGGACACTTTAAATTGTAAATCCACAACTCGTCGATACGACACCCCGAAGAGGCCTCTTATGATAATGAAATTCCTTACTATTGTTGTACTTGTCATTTATAAGTGAAGTATTTGACGAGACAAATGTTATATAAAACATGTGTCATGTTTCATCAAGGACTATTGATTGACTTGTGTGACGATATGATGATATAAATTGTGTGTTGTGAAGTAGTTTAACATGCCATATGGTCATTTACTTAGTTTGCCAAAGTCTAGCAAAGTCTAACCCAATGAACCAAGTTTTAAAACAAGTTTCGGGTCATTGAGTCCAAACTAGCCGTGCGGCTAAATTATGTTTAAACAACTTGAGATAATATTCATGGTCATTCCTATGGTTATGTCTAAGTTTAAAGACCTTAAGACAACAACCTCGGCTTAACCTTGGCTTCGTTTCGGCCTCAAAGGATCAAAATACACTAAGCTTTCTTAGCCATGGTTGTTTTCTAGTCAACAACAGGTCCGTTTAGTTTTTGCTGTTTTTAAGACTTTTCGTTCACGTTAGGCTTATGTGCACCTGATTTTTTGTAGAAAATTTCATTCTGAGCAACTTTTGTGGTTTACACTTTTGCCGATTCGGACCAGAAAAGGGTTTAAATCGCGTTTTCATCTAGCCATCTTCTTTTAACCATAACTTTTTATCTATAACTCCATTTCAAGTGATTAAAAAGCCCAAGTTTTAGTTTTTACTTCCTCCAACAGATTCTCAAGCTTAATCAAGTCCAAAGTGCAAAGTTACTTATATCAATTGTTTAATAACAAGTAATTACCTATATTTCATTGTAGAAAGTTTGGCTGCACATTCAGCCCTGCCAAAAACAACCATAAGTTGAGTTCTACAACTTGTTTTGACACGCGGTTTTTTTCAAACTTCAAGTTTATGTCTTAGCTACATTTCATAAAACTGAGTCGACTTCCATAAATGAACAAAACCATGGGCTTTTCCCAAATGAAGTCTGGTGTGCATATTTTAACATGTTTTGCCATTTTGGCTCTCATTTACTCATCGGGATGAGTTATGTGACAAATCGTAATTTCAGATCATTTTACAAACTTTAAACATTTTACCATTCATCTCGGGAATTTAGTATTCACTGGTTACTATTCATCATTTTACTATTCATCATTTTTTAAGTCGATTTGATATTTTGAAAGGTTATTTCAAAATTTTACTATTCACGAAACACTATTCATTCCCGGAGAAAAATCACTATTCATGATTCACTATTCATCATTTTTCGTAAACTAGGTTTACGAGTATCTAATACGCGTAACCATAATGGTTTAGCTGCGTATTCATGAAAAATCATTGAGAAAATTTCATAACATCATCATCATATTAATTCATGCATGAGTTTGCATATTTCATTAACGTATATTTTCCTGTTAAATAAATGCTATCGCATAATCATTTATTCTGAATATTTGATCCGAAACTTCCAAAAATTTTCCTAATATATTTTTATACTCATTTTAAGACTATAAAAATTATATTATTAGTTTACCCGATGTTTTAAATTTATTTTGTTTACAAATTGTTATATATAAATATTTACGACGGTTTTCGTAAATTCAACTCGATAATTATTTATTCACTAAATTCTTGGGAGAAATGTATTTTTATAATTTTTATGACTTCGATATATTTTATTTTGTTCCGTTAAAATCTATTTCTAGCTAACGCTACCCTAAATAACTACTGATATGTATCAAATACATACTACACTTAACCTTTTAATACATTTACTTAACAAAAAATTACCACCTTAATTACCCCTATGCCCTTGCCGACCTCCCCATGACACACCATATGTTTTGATAAAAATCTTCAATGTAGATGTACACATATACTACTTTAGCCTTGACACTTGTATTCTACAAATTATTAACTAATCTAATAACACATACACTACACATTTTCTAAGGTGAAACAAGAAAGAAAACCTCTCCATCCCCTCTCCAATATTCGGCCAAGGCCAAAAACCAAGAAGAAATCACAAGTTTTTCAAGATCAATTGATAATATTAACACTAGTATACTTCTTTTAAGGTTTTGCAATAAAAACCTAGGAGTATTTAGGAAACCAAGTTACTTAAACCTCTTCATAATACTAGTAAGCTTTTTATGATCTTTACTAATCTTTCATAATCTTACATGAGTTATTTTTATCATTCTAGTAGAAATCATGCAAGTATCATATGTATTTATACCACTTTTAATTATTTTTATTACTTATTATGAGTTATAATCATCCTATAATTAATCCCTTCAAACATATCATTGTTGATGATATTTAGGAACCCATGACACCCTAATAAGGTGTATGGTAGGTTTAGAATAGATTTGGTGTTGATTTGAAGTGATTGAAACAAGAGTTACGCAAGAAAGATCATTTTCAACAACTTAAGATTGAAGTCTAATCGTTTTTGTAAAATCTGGAAAATTCAGCAGGTCATAAAATATTTTTCGTTATATTTCCAGAAAATATACTTTAAAACAAAACCGTGGTCGCTTGAACGGGTTAAAACGGATTTATAACGAAGGAGATACGCTATTTTCAAGTTTTGCGACGAAAACGAATTTTCTGAAAAATAGTAAGCTGTTAATGGTTATTTGAAGGGAAAAAATGAGTTTTAAACATTGTCTAAATGAGTCGATTTGTCAAAAATATACTAGTATACATTAACACGAAAATAAGTATATATAAAACGTAGAAAACGGACTTATAACGGCTAAGTTACAAGATTTTTAAATAAGGATATCGTAACTATTTTTCACAAGTATAACACTTACATATTTTTACTAGTCAAAATGGTTATCGCAAGTGACCATGTTTGGTGCCATTTTTCATATCTATAGAATACTTTTGAGAAAACGATGTCTTCAAGAAAAAGTGAGTTCGCCTATTCTATTTTCCAAATTGTTTAACCGTTTGTCAACAACGAATAATTTACGATCACTCAAAATTAGTCATTTTCATGAATTGTCAAAGTGTATTATTTTACGACGAAAAACTATAATTTCTTAATTTATCACTAAACGATTATCGTAGTATATTGTTTCAACATAAATACGCGTAAAGTATTTTATAACTTGACGATACGTTATAAACTTATATTTTGACGATAAACTTTATTTTCAAAATGCACAAGTGGTATGAATATCATATGAGTTGCATGCATAACATAACATCATGACTTATATTAGATCATATCACTCATAATAGGTCGCGGTTAGAGATAGCACCTCATTTCAGTGTATCCACTTTTGTCATCATATTCATTGCATCAGGTGAGTTCATAGCCCCACTTTCTATTACTTAATTGTTTTACGAACTCTTGGGGGAGATACATGCTATATTTTTAATCGAACACAAATGCTTTGAACTGTACGTTATATCCAAATGCTTTATTATCACTAATTATTCTATTGCCATGTTTGAAGTCCCTACATCATGCACCATTAGTCACTTGCGAGTGAGCGCGAATATTGTGAATAGGTCGATTGGAATTAACACTCCCGTTCTTATTGACCCAGTTAGGGGAAATCGAACGCACTAGATTTGAATCAATAAAGTAAATTGGCAAGTTTACTTTCTAGGGCTGCGATGAAACGATTTTACCAATTTCTATTGGTACGAGGTTTACGCTTTGGTTGTCATGAACTTAGTGAAATAAATGCTGTTTTGTTTTCAACGATGAGTGTGAAACAACATAACTCACACTACGAATATTGTGTTCAAACGATTTAATCAAACCTATGGATTTCAATCAATGTTTGTGTTGACTGTTTTAAGCATGTTTTATCTCAGGTATTAGCATATCATCATGGCTTGCATGGAGTCGCTGAGTTGACGCGTCTCACATATGTTTTATGCACTTAACTATCGTTTGATTATAACAAACTCATTTTGGTACTTGGAAATCTTTTGGGACCTATACTTTGTAAACTCTGATTATTTTATTCAATCAAATGATGTATTTTTCAAATGACACTTTAGGTCATTCAATATAACTGTAACTGTGATGCTATGGCAGTCATCCCCCAGGAATTCCATTCCGCTGCAAAATAGGTATTTTGGGGGTGTGACAGATTGGCATCAGAGCAAGAGTTATAGAGAACTAGGTTGCATCATTGACCCTAGACTATAACTAGATCATCATAGCATCTCATCATTTCATCATAAGTGCATATTAACTATACATGCGGTTTATACATACATTTTGCGAGTTATTTACTTTCATTTCAAATCGATTGTCACATAGATGTTTTCGAATACCCATTCCATTTTCATTTCTTTAAACTCAAATGTGAAGAATGCCTTGTCATTCCCTATCACAATTTTAACATCAGTTGACTCAGCACCGATAACATCAAATGCTAAGACTGAACCCTTTGAGGAGGACAAAGTTACACCTACACCACCACTGTCACCATCGATTCGTCATAGGAACATGATAGTTCCTATCATCCTGTCGGGACAGATCATACCATTTGGTAGGACTTATAGGCTTAGTCCTAATGGACCCATCATCTGGTTCTTTACCAGTCTCAACACTACAGTCTCTTGTTTGCCCTCGACATTCATTCACCTTTTTGATTTCTGTATCCACATTTTATCTGGCAGGAGTTACTGAACAACTAGTTACATCATTCTTTGCTGTCTCTATTTTTCTGCTTTTAGCAACACCCGATCTTACAACTGATACATTACCCGACTCATCATAATAATCTAACAACTGCACCCGACACTCGTCCACTTTTTCATCTATCTGTGTAACTTCCTCAATATACTTCTCTAGATTATCCATAAGATGAATAAGTGTCTCAATGTACACATTGATTTCCATTCCAGTGTGTCTTTTGAACGACATTTCAGTCATGTGTTGATCATAATCACCGAATATTCTGTTGGAATCACTCCTAAACCTAAATCAAGTGTTCGTGATTCATATGTAATAGTTAGCTTAATTATGGCCTTTATGTTAGTTATTAGCCTTAGGCTTATGTAGAAGGCCCATAAGCCTAGGCCTAGCCCAATAAGGAAAAGGATGGGAACTAGGAGTGTTGCCCTAGCTTCCCTCCTATAAATACTATGTAATAACCCTCACTTGAGGGTTGGTTGTTCAATTTATTCTCTCATTCATACTCTACGCATAACCGGTCAATTCTAACGTGTGTGTGTGTTTGAATATTGTTCATCCGATCATCTTTCTCTTCTCTATTCTCTCTATTGATGCTTGTGTTGTAAACTTAGTGACCTAACAGTGGTATCAATCGCCAAATAGTTGGGTGAACGTATTGTTCTTGAAGTGGGTTTTGGTCCTACACGTAGAACATACGGTTCGTGGTTTGAACTTTGATTCGCTTAAAAACTCATTTTTTACACTTTTTAATCCAAGATTCTTGTACTTTCAACGTTTTAAGGTGTTAAAATAACTGTTTTTGGCAAAAAGTTTCAACCTTTACATGTGGATCATCGTTTTTTAGCTTGGTTTTTTACGAGGTAGTTTTTATACGCATAACTGTTTTAGACACTTTGGATCATCAACTTTCACACTTTTGTGTTATCTTCGTGATATTGAAGCTATTTCATCACAAAAACCTGGTTTAGAAACATCTTTGGGCAACAATCATTTTTACGAGTAGTTCTACGTATAGTAAAACCCTAAAACTACGCGTAACTCACTCCTTGGTTTGATCGTCAGTTTAGTGGTTTACTCCGTGTTTTCTTGCTTGGATAAGCCTGAAAATACGTCGACTTGGGATATCTTTTGCCCTGTGATAGTGTAAAAGATCATTTGGGCAAAACCCTAAAATTACGCATAAGCATAAGCTACGCGAGAAACTTCTACGCATAAGATTTATCTTACGCCTAAGCTTTGTCTTACGGATAAGGTAATCCTACGCTTAAGTTTTCTACGCCTAACTTCTTGTTTTACGCTTAACTTTAGTGTTTGTTCCTTTCTTACGCAGAAGCTAAACCTAGCGTAACTCTTGTTGTTACGCGTAACTTTGGTGTTTTTACGCATAAGTGCTACTTGGTTTATTGTGATTTCTACGCCTAAGGATACTTCATCAACAAAGGTTCATTCGACTACAAAGATCCATTTTATAACACAAGTTTTTCAACATGTCACAACCACCATACTCTAACTATTTCCCTTACACTTATACTCAACGACAACAACAACTAAGCCCACAACATCAACAATGGAATCAACAACAAGCAATTTATCAACAACAATTTAATCAACAACATACTCCACAACTTGCAGCAATTCCACAACCTCAAATGGTTCAACCATCACCAAGTCTTCAAGTTCAACCCTACACAAACGAATTCAATCAACATCCATCAAGGAACACTATGAAGGAACCCACTTGGTTTGCAAAGATGTGTGAAGCTTTAAGCAGCCAACAATCAATTCATGAGGCTGGATCACTTGATAGACCTCCAATGCTCACTCCAGGAAACTACGATCAATGGGTGATTAGGTTCTTTAGGTTTTGTGATCTCAAGAAGCCACATGGAAAGTTCTTAAAGAAGGTTATCTTGGAAGGTCCATTTCAGATGCCTACTGTCATTGTACAGAGATCCAAATGCTAATCCACCAAGAGATGAACAATCAAACATTGCTACTCAAGCAGTGCACTGAATGCGAAGAACTTCTACACTATTAAGCTGATGAGCTTGCAATGCAATATATCCTTTTAGGATTACCAAACCCAATTCTTCGAAGTGTTGATGCTCAAAAGACTCGCAAAGCGTGTGGGAACATATTCAACTTCTTATGGAAGGATCTGCACTCAATCAAGAGGATATGGAATCCAAAATTTACTTGGCTTATGAACACTTCATGATTGAACTAGGAGAGACACTAGAGTCTTATCATCATCGATTCTCAGACATCATCAATGATTTGGATAAACACAACATCATCATGCCAAGAATTGCGTTGAATACTAAGTTCCTGAGTAGTCTTGGTCCTGAATGGGAGAAGTATGTCATTTTTCTCCGTCAAGCGAAGAACATGCATCATTCTACATACGGATTGTTGTACGATTACTTGAAGCCTCATGAAAAGGAAGTTGATAAGGAAAGGATTCTCCGTGCTCAAATTGCCTCACCTTTACATCCGAAAATCAACAACTTGCCTTATATGCTCAAAACAGTTATTCTCCTCAACCAGCAACTCAACCACCTGCTACAATCACACCACATGATCAATCAATGCAAACTCAACAAACTCAATTGGTTCCATACAACAACAACAATGCACAAGCACTTTATAGTCAAGCTAATGAGGAATCGATCCGCTCAAGCATTGCAACAAGGATTTGTTATGATTGCTAATGCTTTAGGCCGTTATACCAACAAATCCAACAATCGTATTCGTTCCTCATCTAACACAAGGAATCGAGCTGTTGTGAACAATGGACGAGTTGAAGTTCAGAATCGTGGTTATGGTCGTCGGATGGGCGGTGGTCAAGGGTTTAATGTTGTGGGTAGGAATAACAACAAAGCTCAAGTGGTGGAACAGGGAAATGCTCAGAATGGGTTGAATGGTCTTCGATGCTACAACCGCAATGAGAAGGGACACCTGGCTAATGCATGCCCAAAGCCGAGGACTAGGGCAGTGCTTATCACAAAGAGGCTCTTCTTTTGGCTCTTAAGGATGAAGTTGGTGGAACTCTCAAGACAAAGAACAGCTTTATGGCAAATGCACTAGATGATGATATGGAGGACTTACGTGCCAATGCAACAAGTTATGTTGATGGCTAATATGCATGAGTTACACATGAGTGACACAGGCCCGAGGCGATTGACACTGATGGCTTGTCTCGGTACCCGAACAAACCATATTTATCTCGATCTAATATCTCCGCCAACATCATCCAGAAGCGGCTCGAATAATGTTCAAAATGAGCCATCGACATCTCATTCCGACGATTTTCAATTAGACCTCGTAGTTATATTTGACAATCAAGATGACCTTATGGTTTCCCTTGATAATCAAATTGACTCCGTGGTTATACTTGAGGATCTAAATAATGATCATGTTGTGACTCACGTTGAACACACCGAACTTTTTCCTCATCCGTGATATTGATCTCGCTTGATTAAAACCAACAATCCATAGTGGAAGAATATCGTGCAATTAATCAGGACTTGAAAAGTAAAATGCACTGTTAACCAAGGATTTTGAATGTTTACAAAAGCAACTCAACTTTTTCAAAACTCAAGAAAACGTGAAAAAGGTTTTGAAGCAGCCTTTGCCAAATCTCATCAAAACGAAAAATATTTAGAGAGACAGATGCGTGATCTAGCCGCTTCAAGAATGCTTTGTTATGCCAAATAGAACAATCAAACATGAACATAAACAGCAAATTAACGCTCTCACCTTGGAAAATCAAAAAGCTAAGGCCGAGTTGTTAACTTGTCAAAAACAGTTCTCTGCATACAAAAAGCATTCAACGAAACGAATAGATGATCATCTTGAAGAAATTATCGGCTTGCAAAACAAACTTAAAGAGTTTAAAACTGTTGTTTACAAACATGGTGAGTCGGTCACAGCTATTGAAAAGTTTACTTTAAAACCCAATCCAAATGGATATGGACCGAATCTTGCTGATTACAAACCTAAGCTTTCAACCAAAGCATTCAAACCAAATCCTGAAGTTTCCAAAGGCAAAATATAAAATTGATAATTCGTTATGAGTGTTGTTGAATATCATCGCCAAGAGGAATTAGATGCGTAAGACGAGTCGATCAAAATTAGAAACTGTTGTTTACAACAAACCCTTTAACTATTCAAAAGCGTCACTTTCGTCACACCAACGGATTCTTCTAACACACCAAGGATTATCATAAAAACATCTGAGTCTTCTAATGTTAATCCCAAACCTGATTATGCACAAACTTATGGTCCTTTACCTTCCATCAGTGAAGTAAACTCAAAACCTGAAAATCGCAAAATTCTTCGATATTTTGACCTTTTCATAGGTGACCTCAAAACTTTACAACATGAGATAGAATATCATTCTGAAATCAAAGTTCAACATTTTCAATCGCCGCCGAGAACAAAGACATTTTTCAGAAAAATCTTTTACCTAATGTTAAAAATTTGAAAAATTGTGCATTGTCTTGGGAACGGGACTTTCATAAGGAACTTGAATTGATGAAGGTCGTTTTCGAGAAAACAGAAACATCTATTTCTAATACTAAACGTAAAAAGAAAATGTTGAGAAAAGATGTTGATCGACTCTTGGAAGATGTTATCCGTGGCCGATGTCCATAATAATGTGTTATTGAATTCTTTGTCATATGCATTTGATTATATCTCACGATATCGTTGATTCTGTGGTAAATGTTGAGTAACACCGATAATGTGCTTCGATCGAGTCTTAAAAGTTGAAAATGAACGATTGATCAACGAAGCTTTCAAATGCAAAACGCCGCTTCAATGGTGTCAAAAAGATTGTCAAAATAACAACTTGCTTTTCAAAACAAAATCAACCAGTTGCAATCCAATACGTTTAATCCAAAATTTGAGCAACTGGATGATCAAAACGTGTCTTTGAAATGTCAAATCTCAAAATATGAACAAGAACTTGTAAAAGTTAAAAAGGAATATGGTGTCATATTTGATTTACTTAAAAAGACTCGTAATGAAGCATCAAATGAACTTGATCATTATCTTGCACACACTAAAGAAGTTATGCATTTTTCGAAATCTTCGTTCTGAAAATCAAGAATTGGTTCACACTATCTTTAAGTTAAGAGAAATGTTAGGAAAGTATGAACAACTTCCGCCTACCGTGATTAAGAGAATAGCACCGGTAACACTTAGTATTCGTGAACCTAGAATCCCTACTGCCAAATCACAAGTTGCTAACGTGCTTCCTTCTAATCAAACAGAATAGTTGCTCTTTTCCAAACGTCCGACTTCACGACCTAGGAGCACTACAAGGAAGAATAGGAAGTTGCGACCTAAGAAAAAAACAATAAAGAATGCTAAAGTAGAAGAACACCCTAGGACTATGAATAAGACTCACGTTGCTTCCACTATAAATATTAAGCCGCAAATGTAATAGAAAAAGTGATGTAACGAATGCTAAACCTTTAAGTACTTTTGATATTCATTCTGATGCACCTTGTGTTATTTGTCGTAAAAGTATGAATTCTGATTGTCATGATAAATGTGTTGCTAAAGCTATCTTCTCGCTTAAGGAATCCTAAGAATCGGAATACCTCTAGGCCCACTAATCTTTCTAAGTCTGTGCTTGGTAGACCGCCTCTTTAGATTCTAGATAACGCTTTGTGTCCCTGTAGCTCCAGTTCCACCTCCTAGGAATGTAGTACCACCTAGTGCATTCACTAAGACTAAAGCAAATACTAGTTGGAGATGGCGGAAATGGATATATAACACGCTAGGATTTAAATGGATGCCTAAAGTTATTGATGTGTGTATGTCTACTATAACTGCTCCGAACCCTCTAACATTTCGGGTTCCACATCTACTTCTATTCCATCCGTGTCGTCGTGTAATGCATGATACGATCATTCTCTAGATTGTTGATAGCGGATGTTCCCGACACATGACAGAAACCTTAAATCAAGTATCAAACTTTATTGCAAAGTTCATTGGCAGTTGGGAATGATCATTCATCATGGGCTACTGGAGACTACATCAATGGGAACATCGAAATTAGCGTGGTTTATTATGTGGAAGGCCTCACATCTCTTTAGAGGTGGGCCTTGTGATGGAGATTTGCAAGTTGCTTTTCAGGAGAAAACTTGTTTCATTCGTGATCTACAAGGAAATGACCTTATGTCTCGCTCGCGTAATTCTAGTCTCTACACTATCTCTATGCAAGACATGGTTGCTTCATCTCCCATCTGCTTACTTTCAAAGGCAACATCAACATAATCACGGCTATGGCAGATGCCGCTCTCACATCTAAACTTTCAAACCATAACCAACCTTGCTCGACACAAACTAGTTGAAGGACTCCCACGATTCCGATATTCTAAAGATCACCTTTGCTCGCCTTGTGAACAAGGGAAAAGCACTCGTGCTCATTTTCCTTCAAAGGTGGAACACAGCTCTCAAGATGTGCTTCATCTTCTTCACATGGATTTGTGTGGCCCGATGCTGCGCGGCAAACGATCAATGGCAAACGCTACATCTTAGTAATTGTTGATGACTATTCACGCGGGACTTGGGTCTACTTTCTTCGAAGCAAAGACCAAGCTCCACAGATGATCATCACCTTTCTCACGAAAATACAAAGTTCAAACAAACAATCCGTCAGACAAATAAGAAATGCATAAAGGAACTGAATTTGTTAACAAAACTCTTCGTGAATTTTATGAGAAAGTGGGAATTCAAAGATCACATCATCTATTGCACGATGTACACCAACAAAACGGAGTTGTTGAAAGATCTAAACCGAACTAGTGGAAGCCAAGAACAATGTTAATCAATGCTAAACTCCAGATTACTTGTGGGCGAAGTCGTATCTACTGCATGCTATACTCAAAACCGTTCTATGATTACAAAACGCCACAACAAAACACGAAGCTTGTCCACAACGAAACCGAATCTCAAACACTTTCATGTATTTGGATCTTTTGCTATCCGAATAATGATCGTGATGACTTTGGAAAGCTCAAAGCCAAAGCCGACATTGGAGTCTTTATTGGATATTGTGATAATTCTAAAGGTTTCCGAATGAATCGTCAAACAAAGGAGGTTATGGAAACGATTTATGCTCATTTTGATGAACTTACGGAAATGGCTTCGAGTATAACAAAGCTTGGAACCCGGTCACAACCGCTAAACTTCCCCAAACCCCATCATCACCAAACAAAGCCCTCGCCTTACTCACAACAAATGGAAAGACTATTTGCTCCTCTGCTCAGTGACGATATTGATGAACGTGCTCCGTGTGTATCCACGCTTCAACCCGATAATACTCTTATACCGATACACTGCTACAACAACTACCGTGAAGAAGCACCAGTTGACTCCAACACAACAGTTGAACAAACCGCTTCCAACAATGATGAACCGGCCGATGATGTTCTGAATGAAGTACCCCCACCTGCAGATTTTGATCCAAATGCGTTCTTAAACCCGCTAATGAGACGCTACACGATGTCGCTGGAATCATCACAAGCCATTTGAATCGTCGAGACCGCATAATGTATACCAACATCAACCCTCACACATCGATGGACAAAAGACCATCCTGAAAATATTATTGGCAACCCGAATCAACCACCATTACGAGACAACGCCTTTACACAGATGGTGAACATTGCATTTATGCACTCACTGTCTGCCAATCTGAACCTAAAACATCAAAGACGCAATGACAAAAGACAACTCGATTGAATCCATGCAAGAAGAACTCAACCAATTCAAACGCCTTGAAGTATGGGAACTGGTTGAAAGACCATCAGGGTCTACGCCATTGGTCTAAATGGATTTGGAAGAACAAATTGATGTCTTTGAAGGAATGTCATCAGAAATAAGTCACGCCCGTGGCTAAGGGTTATAGACAGAAGAGGGTATTGACTTTGAAGAATCATTTGCCCGTTGCTCGCCTTGAGGGTCGTTCGGATATTTCGGCGTTCGCAGCTCATATGAACATCACGGTCTTTCTCGATGGACGTCAAAACTGCTTAATGGTCAACTAAAGAAACAGGTTTATGTCACCACCCGCGATCCCGCTTCCGCATAACCATGTCTATAAAACCCAAAAAGCTTTGTATGGTCTCAAACAAGCTCCTCGGGCATGGTATGATAAGCTATCATCTTTCCTCCTTGCCAATAATTTTACCAAAGGTTCGGACGACCCAACTCTTTTCATACAATATCAAGGGGAACATATTTTAATTGTTCAAATTTATGTGGATGACATCATTTTGGGTCAACTCATAAAAAGTACTCAATCGCTTTTGCAAAACTAATGAAGAAACATTTTGAAATGTCCATGATGGGTGAACTTACGTTCTTTCTAGGACTGCAAGTTCATCAATCACCCCGGGTTTTTCTTGAGTCACCCAAATATGCCCTTGAATTGTTAAACAAATTCGGAATGAATACTGTGGATACTTATGCCACACCAATGTCAATACCAAGAAGTTTGACGCTGATTTACATGGGAAATTGGTTGACCCTACCAAATACCGTAGTATTATTGGGTCTCTCATGTATCTAACAAATACAGAGCTGATATTGTCTTTGTCGTATACCTATGCTCCCGCTATCACGCGACCAACTGAAAAACACCTCTCTGAGGCTAAAAGAATCCTCCGATACATCAAGGGAACCATTAATTTGGGGATCCGTATCCAAGGATTTGGTTTTGAACTAATAGTTTTCAGATGACTGATCACGCAGGCTGCTTAGACTCCGGAAAAGTACTTCGGAGCACTACAATTTCTTGGTGACAAACGGTATCTTGGCAATCGAAGAAGCAGATTGCATATCATTGCCATCAACCGGAATATGTAGCCATGACCGCGTGTTGTGCTCAAGTCATTTGGATGAGAACACAACTCAAAGACTATGGTTACGATTTGATGTAATCCCGATGTATCTGGCAATCGGAGTGCTATTGCGATCTCGTGCAACATCGTTCAACACTCAAAGTCAAAGCACATCGATCTTCGATATCATTTCATCAAGGACCACGTGGAACAGGTACGTTGAATTATACTGTAGGTAAGTAATACCATTGGCGATCTTCTCACCAAATCCTTAGCTCCTGCTAGGTTTAATGAGTTGGTCCACCGAATTGGTATGAGGTGTTTGACTCAAGAGGAATTGGATGAACTCTTTAAAAACATTTTAAAACCAATCTAAACACCAAAATCTCTTTTGTAAATATTTTTCAAAACAAAATACAAAAATATAAAATCAGATAAAACAACAAAAATATTCTTCTATCTATTTTCTCTTAACATGACAAGTACATTTTTCCGTCAACACTCTAATCTTTCAAAATTCTATTTTTCTCGATCAAGTGTTGAGGGGAGAAAATTAATACTTAACTGCTTCAAAATAACCGTACTTGCATGTTACCTTATCCCGTTGTTTCTTTAAATTGGTGGTCACATTTATGGTTCACTGACACTCCTCGGACTAAAATTTATAACCTTTCATTATTTCTTAAGTCGAGGGGAGTGTCGTCAAGTTTCTTTCTTAAAATCTTTCGTTTGGTAACCAAAAATGGAAGTTAAAAGGCTTTGATGAAAATGGAAAAGGTGGAGGGACTATAACTGTCAAAACCTTAAAGTTATTTTAATAAAAACACTCCACCAAACACATTTATTTCTCACATTTATTATTTCACCTACTCATCCTACGCTTAAAATTCGTTCAACAAATCCGTGTTTTGGATCATCAATTTGTAAGTTGTTTCATAATCTTAACGTGTTTACAAGCATTGGTTTTGATTTTTATACGAATCCAACGGTCAAATTTTTGTATATGATTGATTTTGTGGTCTACGCATATGCGTATGAACACATGATCAAGATTGTGTGTTTATGGTTAAAAAAATAGTGTTAAAACGTTCCTATAACATCAATGATATCATTTTTATCCTCAAAATGCACCCAGATACACTAATTGATGGATTTTGGAAATTAGGGTTTATGCGTGGGTTTGGGTATTTTCAAATGTGAATGTTTTTGGTCAAAAAGATAGTTTTGTGAGGTTGATATTATAGTGAATTGATTATATCTAAGCTTTGAAACAACCCAGAAACACTAATTGATTGAGAATTAGAGATTAGGGTTTAATGTTCTTGAGAAATGGGTATTTTTGATTCACTGCGAATTGGATGTTAATAATTGGTTATATCACTCACATGACATCTTAGAACTACCAGAAAAACTTTGGTTCAATTCCTATGGTTAAAAATCTTACGCGTAATCTTTGAACTATTAGGGTTTTGGCCTACGCATAAGGTTCTTTACGCGTAACTGTTTGTATGAGTGTTTGTGAGTAAATCTGTTATACAATGAATGTGGATGTTAATATTGATGTTATGATGATTTTATTTCAGGACTGCTACACGTAAAATTCAGAATCAAGGTCATTAGCAATCTACGCATAAGGATCACCTTACGCGTAGAAGGTTATGCGTAAGAATAATCTTACGCGTAGCTGTTACGCGTAAGGTTCTACAAAGGGACTACGCATATCCTGTGAAGGATATGCGTGCTTGACCTACACATAAGGTCTACTCTTACGAGTAAGCCTTACGCGTATGGTTTTATATAAGCCTACGCGTAAGCTTTACGCATAAGGTCCCCTTTTTCCTACGCGTAAGTAAGGATCCTACGCTTAAGCTTGCGTCTACGCGTATACTTCTCCTGTTTACGCGTAAGCTACCATTTCTACGCCTAAGCCTTGATCAAACCTTCATTATGAATTGTTACGCGTGCATACTTGTAAATAAATAATCATAACGCCGAAACCAATACTGTCACTTATAAGCTTAAATGTGTAATGTGTTGTGGAAAATATGTGATAACATAAACTTTAAAACTTAAAGTTAACTAACTCATGAAACTTTTCTCGACGTCATTGGACTATTGAACAAACAAGTGAATTTGGACTCATAACAATCATTGACGTATCTCATTCAATAAGTAGACAATAAAACCATATGTTGACTAACATTATGTCTTTCGATATGTTGGTTCTTTTGGCTAAATGTGTTTCAGATCACGACATGGAAGCTCAAATGAATGTGGATGCACCAAATGTTCTCACCATTGCTGATATCTTCCCGCATGGCTATCCAATGAAGATTGGAAAGAACAATCTCAGAGTTGACTTTGAAACTCTCACCTGCTCAGAATCTTCTTGTCTCATTGCAGTGGATATTCTGAAGAATCATCCCTATCGTAACATGCTCACCAATTCTGTTCCGAGATCTACATACGCTTCGAATACAATGCGATCAAAGGTCAAAATTCTATGCACGGTGACGCTCAATCACAAGCAAATCACCATCACCCCAGATTTAAGGGCTTTCTCATTCGACATCATACCAACTGAATTCTCTGCTACTCTGAAGAGACTGTTCTGAAATTCTTGATTGATATTGGGTACGACGAAGCTTCAGGAGTAATCATCAAGCATTCTCATGTAGATCTAAAGAACATTCCTCAGCCTTGGAGAACCCTTTATATCATCATCACAAAATCTGTTTCTAGTCGTGACAGCGGCTATGAGCATCCCAAGCTCATGGAACTGCAAATCTTTTGGGCTCTGATCAACATGAAGCACATCGAAGTCGAAGCTCTGATTTGGGATGACATGATGACATTCCTCAAAAAGATTGGCTCAAAAATTCCTTACATCAGATATACTAAACTGTTGATCCAGAGAGCACTTGGGTACAACCCTGACATCCCCAAAAGAATCAATGACCCCGACAATCATGACATGTTGACTGAACCCACTCTAACAGTCATATTTAAGGAGTCAACTACCAAGAAACAAGGTGCTGTGTTGCTAGATCACCTTCTCTCAGACGAACTCAAACAGCTCTTATAAGGTATCTGAAAGTTGTGGAAGAGAACAAAGTTGGATTTCTTGATGATAAATCTTCTGGTACACCTACCAGGAAAACCAGACGAGGAAGTGCAGGAAGTGCTGCAAGCACTGAGAGTCGAAGGAAGTTCCCCAAGAGGACACCTCCAAGCAAAAGGAGAGTTCCTTCCAAGGAAGCTATTCCTATTCCTATTCCCAAGATTGAACCGCAAAGAAAGCTAACGGACGAGGACTCGGAGGGTACTGCATCAGATGAATAGATTTTCTACTCTGAAACTGCTAAAGATGACACTACAACGGTACCTAAACCTCCCAGTCCACTAGCTGAACACAGCAAAGGGAAGACTCCAGTCATTGAGCAACAAGAAGAAGAAGAATCAAATGAAGAGCAACTAGATGCAACATACAGGAAAAAGTTCAAATTCCTTAGACTCCAACACGTTGCAAAAGAATTTGCTAAAGATCAAATGAGTGGCCCCGGAGGGTCAAGTGGTGGAGTTCAACCTACACCAAATCCTAATGTGGTTAATCGACCCGATAAGGGATCTGGTGCCACCACTCTTGAGCAACAACAGAAGCACGTGGAAGATTCTATTGTGTTTGATTGAAGAACCAAACTGAAAAGTCCAAGAAAGATAAAGTTGATGAAAAAGCTAAGTCTAGAAATGAAGAAGATGTTGAGTATGATAAGTTTCTTCTAGATAGTCCTGCACACTCAAAGGAGGAAACTTCTGAGCCACCAAAGGACCCGAGTCTCCCATATCTCATCATCATCGATTCATCTTCTCACTCTTCACCACCATCATCAAAAGAACAACCGATCCACATCCAGATCATTAAAGAAGCCAACTGCATCTTGGATCTCTCATGCAAAGACTCGAATCGTTAAAGCTGTCAAGCAGGTCAGAAAGAAAGACATACTCTACAGAAAGCTGAATTTTCTTGCTGATCAGATAACGTATCTTCATGACGAGAATGAAAAGATGCAAGCTGAAAGGGAACACGTCCAGAAGTTTATCATTGGAGATTTACAAAAGGAACTGGAGAAAATGGCAAGAGAAGATACTCACAAATTCCTTCTCGACACCATTCCTAAAGTGACAAGGGAGTTATATTCCAATCTACTCACTCCAAACATCGTCACATTGATTAAACATACAATGGCCAAAGAATCTGACACTCGAAGGCGGATTTGATTACTAAATTAGTGATGCAAATGTCAAAAGAGCTGAACCTTCTCGGATGAAGCTTTTTTTGAGACTCTATTAGACTATCAACTCAGGTTTTCATGCAAAGAATCAGCAAGTCAACCAAAACAACCAAGAGATGACGATGATCAGGACAAGGATTCTGCACCTAAACGTTCAAAGAAGTCCGGTGAATCTTCCTCAATGCCACCTCCACCCCGGCCCTCTCCACCAAGATGATCTCCTACTCGCTCTTCAACCAAAAACGAGGATTCTGAGTCACCACCCCAGCACTAAAACCGATGATCACTTTGAGTATAAGGTGGTGACGATGAGGAAACCAGCCCCAACAACAACCTATTTCTCCGACCAAGAAACCGAATCTTCAACTAAGCCAAAGAAAAAGAAGAAAAGGCCCTATGGCTGACGCCTTATCATGGACGAGGATGATACTGAATTTGAATGGTTTTTGAAGCTTGTTGATTCCACTCCCTACCCATCTGAAGGTCAAGAGGTTACAGAGTGTAGTACACTGGAGCATGCGAAACTACTGCAAGAAAAATTATGTGTGAAGAAGATGACGAAATCTGAGTTGAAGCGAATCAAGAATGAAGCATTTCAACTTCTCAAAGATAGCTCGGAAAGTGCTATTGAAGTTGAGTATCACCTTGATAATATAGCACGTCTAACAACATGGATCGGCTCAACCCAGAAGCAAACATCGACTTCACCAAACGGGACAACCCTCCATATTACACCGACTGGTCTAAACCTCTACCAACAATTGGCCAACCAAATCAGCCTAGGATTCCATTCCAATATTTCTTCAACAAGGACTTGGAATTTCTTCTACACGGTGGCGATGGCTCAAGAAAATACGCTACATCTCTAACACTTCCGTTCCAGCATAGCCATCGAGGATAGAGCTAACCACATGTTCTCCAACAATGTGGAAGAGTATGACCGTGATGCCTATATGGGATTCACCATTGGCCGGAACGCCGAAAAATCTACTACTAAGTTTTCAAGTCTCAACATGAAGTGTTCAGTACTAAGAGTATCGTTGCCGTCAAACATGTTAATCTTGCGTCTAAATGGGACTACACTTTCCTCAAGAATATTGTGGTCAAAAGACAAGACAAAAGGGATTACGCATTCTCTGAAGCGGACTTTGAGAATTTGTCTATCAACGACATTGAAGACTTCTACCTTGCCAAAGTACAGGGTCGCATGAGATAATTCTCGAGTGAAGTACAACGTGAATACATCAAGTCATTGCTTGTCTTCATCAGAAGCATAGTCATCAAAGAACGTGTAGAAGATCTTCAGCTTGCTGTTGAGTCGTATCAGAATCGTGTCAACTTTACCAGACCCCAGCTAGAACTTCCTGACATCAACCATATCCCTCAATTCACTCTCATCAGTAAACCCTTTGGAGTTGTCTACCGTAGTGCACTCCACCGCAACTGCTTGATGGCGTGTAATGAGCTTTACAAGTTTAGGGATTCAACGTTGAAGCATTTCAGAGATGGGCTAGCATATCGGTTAAAGGCGATTCAGCAAGGTATTGGGTCACAAAAGAGATGGGATTCAAAGGAAAGATGGGAAGTGAAGAGGATCATTACCAAGATTGATGAAAGGTTGTATCGGGGATCTTCCGAACAGAGAGCTTTGTATGGCGGATTGCTCTCACGGCTATCAACACCCAGTTCGCATTCTTGGAAACATTGATGGACTTCCTGGTACCCCTTGAACTGCTTCTATTTCATATGTGTGATTATATATGATCATGGCTTGTGCACACATAACAGTGTACAACCCGTACTTGTCAAGAAAGGACCCTGTGGTATGCCTCAGTTCCACAATCCTTATAAAAGGAGCGAAAGCTTCTTACTTTTGAGTAAAACCTATCAAACCTTTCACATTTCAAGGTTTTGCTCAAAAGAACAAGTACTTCCCCTTATGATTTTCAAAACCTCAACCGTTTATATCATTTGTTGAGGGGGAGTATTTGAATTAAAAATTTGTTCATAAATTGTTCACAGTGGTCATCTTCCTATAAAACTCAAAATGGTCATATTTATTCTCAAACATTTCGTCAAAAATAACATTTATATGCCATTTTTGAGGGGGAGAAAATTTATGTGATAAGAAATATGTTAGCGTGAATAAATGAATCTTTGTACTGAGACTTAACCAACGAATTGACGAGATCTTAACTGTTAGTAACTCGAAAAGACTTGTCCGGGACGGTAATAATTTCAAGCTAGTTCGCTAGTGATGTAAACGTGTCTCGCAAAGGACTTGTCCGAGTAGAATGTACCATTCGAGAAATCTCGGTAGACATGATCTTTGACGGGTTTGACAACCTTCGAGGTTTGTCCACACCTTCAAGATAGTTATTAGAGCTAGTTGTCACCTAAAAGCTGACAATGTAACTCTTTAACTATTCAACGTAAGTGTCTCGTGGGGATCGTCATCTTGAGTCGATCAATTCAAAAGTGCGCGCTTTCTCTCACCGTCAGATTTGTCTTAACACTTAAGCGTGTGTGGAGGGGGAGTATTTCTAAAAGATAAAACTCTCACAGGGTACAAAATGTTTTTCATTCACAAACACTCTGAGATTTTCTTGAAAATGGTTTTATGGCAACGGAGTTATAAGGTGATTAAGGTTAGGAATAACCGTCCTATGATCCGCCAGAGCGGGAGGGATCTACCCAAGGACACTACCAATAGTTAGAATTAGAAGTCCTTAGGTATGATTGTAAAAGGAGAAAATGAGAATCGGAGAAAGAAGGAGTTGAAGAATTAAAAAGAAATGCAAAGAAAAGGGTGAAAAGAAATAGCCCTCCAAATTATTCAACTTAGGCGCAAACGGGTTCAACTCATATGCTCTTGTCACTTGATGACGCCAGTATTGAAGATTAAAAGTCGTCATGGACCCAGTGACGCATGCACTAAACCTTCTTATCCACTCAAGTTTCTATTAACAGAAGCTTGTTTCATTCTCACGGCGAACCCTACGTAAACTATCAGCTTTCTCTTAGAGATTGCTGGTATTGAAGAAGGAGACCCTCTCCCTAGTCTCCGCTCAGGAAAACCAAAACGCACTATTGAGTCTAGAGCCACGAGATTCATCAAAAGATCTCTTAGGTACACTTGACATTTCATCACTTGATGTTCAACAATAAGAACATCGGTGGTACGTTATCGAGTCCTTCACAGATCTTAGCAATCTGTCGAGAACATTTATGAGAGGTTCACAATAGTGATCCTCAGGGATTGAATGGAAACTCCTACCAGGGTCAACATCAAACAGCCCTACAGCAGTCACTTCGGTAACTCCCCGTGGATTACGCTGTGTCTCAAACGGTCTACATGGGGGTGATGCTTCGTGTACCTCAGAGACTCATCTGAACCGTAGATGTACTTTGGTACATCGCGTTATCTCACTTGTGGGACTCCGCGAGGAACGCCTTTGTGAGAATTAGAGTTGTGTTTTCACACTATGTTGATAACACTCTCGAAGTTCAAACTTGTAAGTGCCGGGAATTATAAACGCTTATTACTAACCTTTCTTAAGTTTTCTTCTTATGGAAGCTATGGAGCGGATGATCGTCGCAGATTCTTCACATGATCATGCCAACATCATCACTAATGGAAGTTCTCTCAAAAAGCAACACAAAAGTCAGAATGATTCTAAGCCAAATCAAAGAATCTACAAAGTTTAAAGACTTAAAGAACTTCATCATCGCGAAATCCAACGTCAAATAGCGTGAGCATGTTGAAGAATGACGTGGAGGCCTGGGCTTGTGGCTGGCACTGAGAAGCGACGGCGGACGTGATGCAGACAAAAACAACATACTATCACTACCATCACAAAGAACAATGATCAAAGAACAAAGATTAAGATGACGTCAAAGCAGAACTGTTCAAAAAAGACAATTTCCCTACACTGGGGAGATTGTTCAAATCAAGGAAATTATTCTCACAAGAAAGAAGAATGTCAGAAGACGTCAAAGCTACTATTACATCTGCACCTTCACAGTTTACATTCATTCATCAACAACACTTAGGGGGAGATTGTTGGAATCACTCCTAAACCTAAATCAAGTGTTAGTGATTCATATGTAATAGTTAGCTTAATTATTTCCTTTATGTTAGTTATTAGCCTTAGGCTTATGTAGAAGGCCCATAAGCCTAGGCCTAGCCCAATAAGGAAAAGGATGGGAACTAGGAGTGTTGCCCTAGCTTCCCTCCTATAAATACTATGTAATAACCCTCACTTGAGGGTTGGTTGTTCAATTTATTCTCTCATTCATACTCTACGCATAACCGGTCAAGTCTAACGTGTGTGTGTGTTTGAATATTGTTCATCCGATCATCTTTCTCTTCTCTATTCTCTCTATTGATGCTTGTGTTGTAAACTTAGTGACCTAACATATTCCCCACTGATGAACGACTGAAATTGTTTGTAGATCACTTGAAGTGCATCACTGGACCTATCCTTTTTAACCTTCTCTTTGTCAAGATGTCGTTCCAATTGTTCTAAGTTTGACAGCAGTGTTCCAGTTAATGTGGATAAGTCTTGACGGAAGAGGGCATTACATGTTCGTTCCATTGTTCTAGGTAGAAGCAACATGAGGTGAGAGTGAAGTTGCTGATAGGGTACAGTGCAGCATTCCTTTCGCATGGCATTCTGTAGCATGAACATGTGCAATTATTTCTCATTGGACTCTGAGCATGAAGATCTCAAAGAATCATTGATTAATTCCATCATCTGTAACCATTCAGTATAGCTACTCTGAGCATGAAGATCTCAAATCATCATTGATTAATTCCATCATCTGTAACCGTTCAGTATAGCTAATATTCTCAAGGTTTTCTACAACATCATACAGTTTGAGTACTTCCGAAATCACTGAATCAGGAGTGTAAAACATGATGTTGTTGTATACATGGGATTTTAAAAGTCTGTGATTTAAACCGAGAAATAGATTCTTTCACGGGATTTTACTCAATCAAGACCAAACCGTAAGAGAGTGCGAAGTAGAATGTAGTAAAGGAACTAGCAGAGGATACAGAAGTGAAGATAAATTGGTGTTATGGTTGAGTTTGTGACATTCCCTAATTCTTTATATATACCCCCTGTTCCGCGGGTTTTGTATTCGGAAAATTAGGGTTTGAAAACAAGGGTTTTGATGTTAGGTTTAGAGACAAATCGCAGGAATTGAAAAATATCAGTCCTTGACAAAATGCACTGACAAACCGCTCTGACAAATCGCACCCTTGACAAACCGCTTATGTCAAATCACTTCCTACTCAAATCGCTTAAGTGTCAAAACGCTTAAGTTTCAAATCGCTTGATTAACAAATCGCTTAAGAGACTAATCGCTTAAGTAGACAAAACGCTTAACAGACAAAACGCATAACACACAAACCGCATATATTGACAAATCGCATAGTACACAAGTACACCCACTACTTCCACTACTTTGTCCGTTCTTGTCGTTTTGTCTCAATAGACAAATCGCATACTAGTCAAATCGCTTCACGAAATATGACAAATCGCATACAAAAGATGACAAACCGCTTCAACAAGCGTTCATTTTAGAGACAAATCGCATAGAAGAAATACTATTCGAGAGTCAAACCGCATACATGAAACTTTCAAAAACAACACTTTTCAATCCAAAAACAATCCAACCACGATGATTCAAGCCTTCCAAACCAAAACCTAAACACTTATAATGATTCTAAACACAAAAGTACTATCAAAATTCAAACTTTAACACAAGAAATGATCCAAATGATGAAAACTACTCTAAACTCTTTTAAACCCAAAAACCTTATGAAAACCACTAGAAATCCAAGAACATGAAAGATGAATGATCAAACCATAGCTCTTGATACTAATTGTAATATATTGGTTTTCACAAACACATAATCAATCACACAAGAGGTTCGAATGAGATGAGTTTTAGAGAGAGAAAGAATAGAGAGGGTGTTCTCTAGAGAGAGAAAGTAAACAAAAAGAGAAAAGGTTAGATTGAATGAGAAGCACCACCACTTCCAAGGATGGAAGGGATATTTATAGTTACAACTAATACGTCCTCCTGTTGGACTGTGGATCAGGCATACAGTGGGTAAAGACCCGTCCTTCCTCCACGGTGTTACTCTAAACTAATAACTAAGCTAATAACTAACTAATTAACTACTAAATAACATAAATAAAGATATGTCTGTGAGCTAACTTATGCTAGATTATATTTGGGGTGACCGACACTTCACTATGGAATTTCCAATTCCTAACAGGACGGCGTCACCCTTTGGTTGGGACGCCGTTAGGTCTGCTGGAGTGCCTTTGATCTTGACTTTGCGATTTTTTCATGTTTTCGCTCTTTTTCGTCTAAATATGCTTCATTCCAGCATTTTGCTTCCAAAAGACCTAAAATGTGAAAAGGAAATTTTAAGTAGTAAAGGATATAAAATGTGTCAATTTAGGGCTTAAATGACCCCCTAAAAACGTATGTTTTAAATCCTTATCAGATACCATTAAAACAACCTCTTTATCATCATTCTTATTCTTAGTTTCAGCATTAGTAGGCTTTTCCTTAATAAATTGATCTCTAAATGTGAGGTCTTGGTTAAATGTTTTGAAAGATGAGAGGGTGCCTGTTGAGCTGTTGGGTTCTTCTAAGAAAATCTGATCATCAGTTCTCAACTTAAGGTTACCCTGAAAATCTAGGTAGACAATTGACACAAACTCATCATGCATGGTATCATGTGGAGGATCCGAAGTGAAAACACTATCATGTGACAAGATCTCCTTTTCAGCTTTTCCAGAGTTAGAACCTGCGCCGACGTCTATTTATGTCTCTGTTTGAACTTCTGGCACATTCACCATTACGTTATCATTCTTAGAATGCAGATTCTCTGAGTCGGTGTCACTTGAGTCGATATTAAGCTCTACACTTGGTGAATGTTGCTTTCCAGCTTTAGAAGACTCAGTGCCTTTTGATGACTTTGTGGTTCATTTCTTGAGGATGTACTGTGTAGTAGTGGTCTTCGTCACCGGGGATGAGATGTCAAGTAGGGTTTGAGCAACTTGTTCATCAGTAGCAATTCCTTTGGCTTTACCTTCCACTTCAGGCAGTGGTTGGTGTCTCTCTGTGTCTGGTTCTCGAATGATCATGCTTTTAGCAGAGTGTCCCAGCGACTCCTCGTGTTCTTTCCTACTTATTTGCAGGGTCTTTTGAAGATTCACATCCTCTTAATCTCGCAGAGTTGGCTCAGTTTGAGTTCTTTTAGATCCATCTTTCTTTCCCCCATCACCCCTTTTGGTTTTCTTACCCTGACGAGGAGCATCGACAGTAGTGGATGTCCCCTTACGTTTTTTGGTTAGTGTATCATATGTAGGTTTGGTGGTCTTGGATTTTGGTTCTCTTTGTGTGGTTGACTTTGGAGGTGTGGGGGCAGGAGGTTCACTTGTGATAGACTTGGCCACTTTATTCAAGTAATCCTGATAGTATGGTGCATTAAGTATATCAGTTGTGAGGAGAGCTCTAGGTATGGCCTTCCCAAAGACTTCGTATTTAGTTCCTTTTGCTGTGAATTTGAGATTCCCCACAACATGTTCCTCAGTTGCCAAGTGAAGTGGAGAATCCAATCATGGGTGGAACTTGTGCTTGCTTTGCAGATGATAAATTATCAACTTGGTGAAACTAATACATGGAATCCTAAGATAATTGACCTTCTTCTTTCCTGCTTTTTGTTGTACCAAATTCACCTTGTCTTCAATTAAAGAGTGGATGGATTGAGTAAATTCTTCCCAAATCCTCTCAGAAAAGTCAATGTTAGCACGATTAACGATCCCCCAAAGAATCTGTAGTACTGGAGCTCTTGGTCTCTCAAAATCTGAAGTCTTTCCTGTGAGACACAAGTTGATGATTGTGGTGATTGCCCTCCATGGCTGATGCATTTCATTTGTGATCATAGTAGACAATGTCTTGACATCTTTAGGATAGCCCAGGTTGTTGATAAAGTTGATTAGACCTTTTGGTGCTGGTGGGGGAGTGAACGGATTGCTTTCAATGACTGGAGTGATATGAAGTGTTTCTCTGATTGTGTCTTTTGTAAGTTCGAACCATTGTTCATGAATATGACAGTTGTATTTTGCAGTGATTTTGTCATATCAAACTGTATCCCAGAACTGATGAATGTAGATGGATGGTATAGTGGAGCAAACAGTGAACGCACTGAAGAAATTGGTTTGCTTTAGTATGTCCATAGCAATCTTGTAGATGGGATTTTTTTGATACTTGTCCATATCCAAGTAACAGTTTCTCTTTCCAATAGGGACCTAGTTGTTATAAGATATGATATGATCATCTATGCGAGTGGGTGGTGGAAAAGCAGGAGTTTGGTCAGCAGGAACATTAACGTCAGCCATTGTAACTGCACAATCACATTAACAAGGAAATATACATACAGAAGAGTGATGTTAGATGTGAGATTCAGCTTGAGATTAAGACATACAAGTACTTAATCCAAGGCACAGGGACACAAAGATCTTGTTATTGTGATGGTCAACTAGGGTGGTCAACTCTAGAGTCGACATACATCAACTCATCCATGAGAATACATAACCCTGTGACCAAGGCATAGTGATCAAAGTGTAATTAGACAAAGCACAGATAAGACAAAACACAATACTCAAATCGAAACTGTCAAAACACAGTTAGTCAACACGCAACTGGACAAATCGCAATGCCTAAAACACAGTGATAAACAAAATGCAGTTAGACAAAATGCAGCTAGTCAAGTCGCAATCCTCAAAATGCAAGAAGAAAATCGCAACAAGCAAAACAAAAGAGTATAATATTCATAAAAAACAAATCGCAACATTTTAAAATTTTTGGCAGAGTGGGTCCTACGTGTTACGAACTAAATATTATTCATTAACCAAACCGCTATGATTGTGATTTACCTTGATTAAATATTATTTTAATTAAAATGCAGTAAGGATCAGAATAGTCAAAACGCAACGATCTGAACCGTCAAAACGCAACGAGGAATATAATAATCAAAACACAATCTAGAAAGTTTAACCAAAATTCAATCATGAACTACACACCAAATCGCAATCTAGAAATGTCAACCAAAATGCAGTCAAGAACATTAAACTCAAAACACAATCAAGGTCATTCTATGCAAATCGCAATCAAGAAACATATATGCGAAAGGCAATCTGGAACATTTTAAAAAAAATGCAATCAAGAACAGTAACCAAACCACAATCAAGAAGGATTCTATACCCAGATTCCACCCATATATAAGAGGGAAACTTAAGACAATCACTAACACAAACAACGCACCTTAACAAATCCTAATTAACACATTAGTAAAAATTTTCCACTATAATAGCAACACAACTAAAAGGTACTCGACACCTCAATTGGATAAATATTAAGATAGAAGAGATCTAATAAGGCAATAACAAATGATATTACATCTAAACCCATCAATCAAACTCTAAAACAACAACACTAACCTAGGATCAAATGATGAAGTGAGACAAGTCCCTAAACGTGATAAAATTTTACTGAGATAAGGACAATGATGATAACATACACTTGTCATAAGATAATTAGGAACATGAATCACATCATACCTAGGAAAAAAATTACACGAAATAGCAAAGAGGTCCAAATCGCAGAGAGTGGATTATGAGTTAGAGCGAAACGTTTGACAGGTTTTGTGAGTAGTTTAACTAGGTTGAAATGCAAGGGTCTTTTATACCAAGGCAAGGGTCTGTTATGCTCAGAAGCCATATCAGTAAGCTCATCGAAATTTGCATGATCGTTTCCATAACTTGCTTTGTACGACGATTCCAGATCCGGTAACCTTTAGAATGATCACATTATCCAATAAAAACTCCAATGTCAGCTTTCGCTTTGAGCTTTCCAAAGTCATCACGATCATTATTCGGGTAGCATAGGGATCAAATACATGAAAGTGTTTGAGATTCGGTTTACGGTTGTGGATAAGCTCAAAAGCGGTTTTGTTGTGGTGTTTTGTAATCATTGAACGATTCTGAGTGTAGCATGCAGTTGAGAAAACTTCAGCCCATAAGTAATCTAGAAGTTTAGCATTGATTAACATCGTTCTAGCAGCTTCCACTAACGTACGGTTTCGTCTTTCAACAACTCCGTTTTGTTCTGGGGTAGGTGCAATTGATGTTTGATGCTCAATCCCCATTTTCTCATAGTATTCACGAAGATTTTGATTCAAAAATTCAGTTCCTTTGTCTGTTTGAATTTGTCTGACGGTGTTCCGGAGCTGGATTTGAATTTTTGTGAGAAATGTGATGATCATCTGTGGAGCTTGATCTTTACTTCGAAGGAAATAAACCTAAGTCCATCTGGATTAGTCATCTACGATTACCAAGATGTAGCGTTTTCCATTAATCATTTGCACGCGCATCGGGCCACACAAATCCATGTGAAGAAGATGAAGTACATGCTGAGAGCTTTGTTCCACCTTTGAAGGAAAGTGAGCACGAGTGCTTTTTACTTATTCACAAGCTGAACATAGGTGATCTTTAGAATATCGGAATCTCGGGAGACCTTCAACAAGTTTGTAACGTGCAAGGTTGGTTATGGTTTGAAAATTTAAATGTGAGAGATGACGGTGCCATAGCCAAGATTTTGTAGATGTTGCCTTTGAAAGTAGATAGATAGGAGATGCAATCATGTCTTGCATTGAGATTGTATAAAGGCTTGAATTGCGGGTACCAGACATAAGATCGTTTCCTTGTACATCACGAATGAAACAAGTTTTCTCCCGAAAAGAAACTTCCAAGTCTCCATCACGAGAATTGACCTCTGAGGAAGATTGTGACCGAGGCCCGCATAATAAACCGGTAATTTCGATGTTGCCATTGATGTAATCTCCGTAGCCCATGATAGGCTGCGAGAAGTGATCATTCCGAACACGGCGATTGCCAATGAACTTTGCGATAAAGTTTGATAACAGTTTGACATTGCCTGTCATGTTCCGGGAACATCCGCTATCAACAATCCATAGGATGATCTGTATCACCTGCATTGCACACAGACGACACAGATGGAATAGAAGTAGATGTGGAACCCGAGAAGTTAGAGGGTTCCATTGCAGTTATAGTTGAAACACACGCGTTAATGATCTTAGCTTTAGTCTTAGTGAAAGTACTAGGTGTTAAGATCTTCCTAGGAGGTGAAAGTGGAGCTATGGATGCATCAATGTTTGTAGTCGGAACACTAGAGGGTGGTTTACCTAGCACAGAATTAGAAGCATTAGTAGGCCTAGAGGTATTCCGTTTTCTAATATTCTGCTTACGATTCAAGATAGCCTTAGCAACACACTTATCATGACAACCAGAGAGTATGCTTTTATGACAACCAATACAAGAAGCTTCAAACATAACACTTAAATTACTTAAAGGTTTAGCATTCGTTACAACACTTTTCCATTACATTTGTCAGACGCAATATCTAAAGTGGGTGCAACTTGAGTTTTATTCAAAGTCCTAAGGTGTTCTTCTACTTCAGCATTCTTTATTGATTATTTTTCTTAGGTCGCCTTCCTATTCTTCCTTGTATATGCTCTAGGTCGTGAAGTCTCGGACGTTTGGAAAGGAGGCAACTATTCTTGTTTTTGATAGAGGCGACACATTAGTAACTTGTGGTTTGTCATTAGGCATGCTAGTGTCACTTGTTCTAAGTGTTACAGGTGCAAGTTTCTTAATGTTACTAAGGTTAACTTGTTCATACTTTTCTAACGTCTCCTTTAACTCAATGATAGTGTGCAACAAATCTTGATTTTCAGAACGAAGATTTCTAGAAAAATTCATAACTTCTTTAGTGTATGCAAGATAATTATCAAGTTCGTTTGATGCTTCATCACGAGTCTGTTTTAGTAAATCAAATATGACACCATATTCCTTTTTGACTTTTGAAAGTTCTTGTTCATATTTTGAGATTTGACATTTTAAAGACACGTTTTGATAATCCAGTTGCTCAAGTTTTGGACTAAGAGTTTTGGAAAGCAACTAGTTGATTTTGTTTTGCAAAGCAAGTTCACGATTTTGACAATCTTTTTGGCACCATTGAAGACGACGTTTTGCATTTGAAAGGTCGTTTGACAATCGTTCATTTTCAACTTTTAAAGACTCGATCTGAGGCACATTATCAGTATTCACAACAATTTCAACAAAATCAACAGAATCGGCAGAGATATGATTAAATGCATATGCAACAGAATGTCGTAACACAAAATTACGGATATCAGCATAGATAACATCTTCCAAGAGTCGATCAACATCTTTTCTTAACAATTTCTTTTTACGTTTGGTATTTGAAATCGATGTTTGTTTTCTCGATGTTTTCATTAGTCAAGCTCCTTGTGAAAATCCCTTTCCTAATATAGTGTGCGTGTTTTCAAATTTTTGACATGGGGTAAAATTCTTTTCGAAGGATATCTCTTTGTTCTCGCAGCTGGCGAATTGAAAATGTTCAATTTTTATTTCAGAATGAAATTCAATCTCACGTTCCAAAAGTTTGATGTCAGATAAGAAAGTTTCAAAGTATTTTATAACTCGACAACTTTCGGATTTTGTTTTAACTTCACTGAGTGAAGGTAAAGGACCATTAATTTGTGCACCATTGTGTTGGGGACTAACATTAGAAGGTTCAGACATTGGTGTGATAACCCAAGGTGTGTTAGAAGTATCTTTTTGCGTGACAAAAGTGATGGCTTTTGAATAGTTAAATGGTTTGTTATAAACAACATCTTCTAATTTTGATCGACTCTCGTCTTCTGCATCTAATTCCTCTTGACGGTTATATTCAACAACACTCATTATGGAATCATCAATTCTATGTTACACCTTTGTAAACTTGAGGATTTGGTTTGAATGCTGTTTTGAAAACTTTGGTTTGTAATCAGCAAGATTCGGTCCATATCCGTTTGGATTTGGTTTGTAAGTAAACTTTTGAATCGTTGTGATTGATTCACCATGTTTATAAACAACATTCGAAACTCTTTTAATTTTGTAAAGTCGACAATTTCCTCAAGATAGTCATCTATTCGCTTTAGTGGAATGCTTTTTCTATTGAAGAACTCTTTTTGACAAGTTAACAACTCGGCCATGGCTTTTTGATTTTCCAAAGTAAGAAGCGTTAATTTGTTTTTTATGATCATGTTTCAGTTGTTCAATTTGAGACAATAAAGCATTCTTGGAAGCGACTAGATCACATATGCTGGTTGCTTTGTGATTTTTCGTTTTGTTGTGATTTAGCAAAAGCGACTTCAAAACCTTTTTCACGTTTTTCTTGAGTTTTAAAAATGTTGAGTTGCCTTTTTAAGCATTTATTATCCCTAGTTAACAGTGCATTTGTTTCTTTTAATTGCTTACAAATTTCTTGTCGAGATTCTTGGTCTTTAATTAAGGTCAGGAGCTCAATTTCTAGATTAGACGAAGGTTCATTTTGTTCAACGTGAGTCTGAACATGATCATTAGTTATATCTTCAAATATAACCACGGAGTCAACTTAATTATCAAAGGTAACCATAAGGTCATCTTGATCGTCAAATATAACTACGGGGTCTATTTGATGATCATCAGAATGAGATGTAGACGGCTCATGTTGAACACTCTAACCCTTGTCGGATGTAGACATTGGTTGAGATATCAGATCAGTAATGAGTATAGTTTGTTCAGGTACTTGAGACAAGCCATCAGTTTCATACACTGGGCTTGTGTCACTCATGTGGAGAGCTTGCATTTGTGCCATTAACATGACTATTGCATTAGCCTGCAAGTCCTCCATATCATCAGAATCTACATCTGCCATGAAGCTCTGTTCCTTGTTGGTAAGAGTCCCGGCTTCATCAACCCGAGAGCAGCAGCCTCTTCGTGATAACTTGCCTCTTGTCCTCAGCAGGACATGCATTAGCTAGATGACCCTTCTCATTGTAGTTATAACATGAAGACCATTAACCCATTAAAGGCATTACCCCGTTCAACCACTTGAGCTCTCAGTGGGCACCCATGTTATTCCTTCCCATAACTTGATGAAACCCTTGACCACTTGCCCATCTGAAGAACATTACCGATTCGAACTTCAACACGTCCATTGTTAACCACGGCTGATTCCTTTTGTTTGATGAGGTACGAATGCGATTGTTGGATTTGTTTGAATATCAGCCGAAGGCTCTAGCAATCATGACAAACCCTTGCTGCAAGGCATCAAAAGCTTCAGTATCCTCATTATATTTATTGTAAAGTGCTTGATCAGTGTTGTTGTTGTATGGAACCAATTGAGTGTCTTGAGATTGGTGTTGTGACTGATCATATGGTGTAATTGTTGCAGTTGGTTGAGCAGCAGGTTTTGGAGGATTTATGAATAAAGTTTGTAAGGTTGGGAATTGTGGATATCAAGCTTGAGCCCATAAAGCTAATTGTTGATTATCCGGAAGTGAAGGTGACACCGGGAGTCCACGGATAGCCCTTTCTTTGTCAACTTCTTTTTGGTGGGGCTTCAAGTAGTCGTACAACAATCCGTATGATGCATGATGAAGATTCTTTGCTTGACGGATGAAAATTACATACTTTTCCCATTTAGGACCAAGACTACTTAGGAACTTAGTGTTGACCGCAATTCTTGGCATAATGATGTTGTGTTTATCCAAATCATTGATGATGTCTGAAAAGCTATGATGATATGACTCTAATGTCTCTTTGGGATCAATCATGAAGTGTTCATAAGCCAAGTAGATTTTTGATTCCATGTCTTCTTGATTGAGTTTTGTGCCTTCCATGAGAAGATGAATATGTTCCCACATTGCTTTAGCAGTCTTTTGAGCATCAGCACTTTGAAGGATCGGATTGGGTAACCCCAAAAGGATGTATTGCATTGCTAGTTAATCGGCTTCATAGTGTAGAAGTTCTTTAGCAGTTAGGTCTGTAAGACTTGCAATGTTGGAAATTTCACCTCTTAGTGGATTGGCGTTTGATCTCATGGTGTAACGCAGTAGGCATCTAAAATGGACCTTCCATAATGACCTTCTTTAAAAACTTTCCATGTGGCTTCTTTAGATCACAAAACCGAAGAACCCGATCACCCATTGATCATTATTTCCGGGAGTGAGCATTGGAGGTCTATCAAGTGAGCCAGCTTCATGAATTGATTGTTGGCTACTTAATGCTTCACACATCTTGCCAAACCATGACGGTTCCTTCATAGTGTTCCTTGATGGATGTTGATTGTAAAAGTTTGTGTAAGGTTGTACTTTATGACTAGGTGGTGGTTGAACCATTTGAGGTGTAATTGCACCTTGTTGTGGATAATGTTGTTGATTAAATTGTTGTTGATTAAATTGTTGATGTTGTGGACTGAGTTGTTGTTGTTGTTGTGCTTGTTGTTGAGGATAAGTGTAAGGAAAGTAGCTAGAGTATGGCGGTTGAGACATGTTGAAAACTTGTGTTGTAAAATGAATCTTTGTAGTCGAATGAAACGTTGTTGATGAAGTGTCCTTAGGCGTAGAAAAACCAAGTTTAGGCAAAGCAATACTTAGGTGTAAAAACACCAAACTTACGCGTAAAAGCAATAGTTACGCGTAGGATTAGCTTACGTGTAAGAATTGAGAAACACTAAGATTAGGCATAAACAGAAAGTTAGGCGTAGAAAACTTATGCGTAGGATTAGCTTATGCGTAAAGACAAGGCTTAGGTAAAAAATCTTAGAAGTAAGAGTTTTACGCGCAAGATTGAGCTTATGCGTAAGATTAGGGTTTGCCCAAAAATCTTTTACACTATCACGAGTGTAAAGGATATCCAAAGTCAGTGTTTTGTGCTTATCCAAGCAAGAAAACAGAGTAAACTCTGGCGAAGATTGATCCAAGGATGACTTATGCGTAAGATTAGGGTTTTCTTACGCGTAGAAAGTGACCAAAACTGATTTTTAACCCAAAGTGATTCTAAACCAGATTTTTGTGATGAACCAGCTTCAATATCACCAAAATAACACAAAAGTGTGAAACTTGATGATTCAAAACGTATAAACACGTTATGCGTAAAATAAATCACACGTTTAAAATCAAGCTTAAAAACAAGGAAATACACGTAAAGTTCAAAACTTTTTGCCAAAAACATATATTTTAACACCTAAAAACGTTGAAAGTACAAGAATCTTGGATTGACAAGTGTAAAAAATGAGTTTTTAAGCGTGACAAAGTTTGTGAACCGTGAGTTACGCGTAATACCAAAACCAACTTCAAAAACAATATCTTTTCATCCAACTATTTGGCGAATGATACCACTGTTAGGTTCCCATATTAGTAACACAAACATCAATATATAAGAAAGAAAGATAAGATGATCGGTTGAACAAAACACACACAAACACGTAAGAATGAATGAAGAGTTATGCGTAGGAAATGAGTGAATTGAACAACCAACCCTCAAGTGAGGGATTACAAGTGTTATTTATAGGAGGGAACTAGGGCAACACACCAAGCTCCCATCCTTTACTTATTGGGCTTGGCCTAGGCTTATGGGCTTTCTACATAAGCCTAGCCTTGATAACTAACATAAAATCCATATTAAGCTAACTATTACATATTAATTACTAACACTTAAATTCTAGTTTAGGAGTGATTCCAACAGTTTACATCTTACACACAAGTATATCTAAGAACTACTCCATCATAACAATCATAACAAACATTAGTAACAAACATAAGTTTCATATAATTCATAAAAATAGAAGTTCATTGTAAAGTATCAAAGTATACCTATCTTCGGATTACAAGAACTAATTTTGTGGAACTATAGCAATCCACGTTCCTCCAATCGCCTTAGATGTATCGTAACAACTCCAAAATAATACCAATTGATTGAGAATTGAGCTCAACACTTTCTTGGACGTTTTACAGCTTCTATATGACTTTTAGGCTGAATAAAAATAGTTAGTAATAGCTTTGTTGTAAGTCTATTACTTCAAAGTTGTGTCACACTTAGTACATAGTCTAGGTTCAATATATAGCCAAGAACCCTTAACCAACAAGCCAAAAACGTTCTCCAGGAGTTAATATTAAGAAATGATTGGACTTCAATGATTAATGGAAGTAATTCCTTCAATAAATGCAAGAAATGTAACTGCAGAACTGTCCAGCCAGATCGATTTCGAATTGCAACCGATCGGCTCCTCCCTGAATCTTCACCCAGCCAATCCGGTTGCGGGCTCCAACCGATCGGCTAAAGTCCATCCGTACATCAGTTTTGAATTTTTCTTGAATCAGCTCGATGCATGCTTTTTCTTCGCTTCTGGCACTAATTTCTACGATAGAACTTGATATTTTATTAGCGTAGAAACTTAGAAATCTTCGTTCTTCAAATCATTGAGTCTTTGAGCAGTTTCTTCTTTTATCTCCTTCTCGGGAATTATCCAAATGTGCATATATTCATCATTTCTTCATCTTTTTCGATACCTGGCTACATTTACATACAAATACGCTTCCTTCGCAACTTCACAACAATTATGTATAAATATAACCAATTATCATGCACAAAACTAACAATAACGCTTGCTAAAAAGATACTCATTCTGAGTGTTATCAAATTCCCCCATACTTATGTTCTGCTATCGAGCAAGTCTAGCATTTAGAAAAATTGATTTCAATGGTCTCAGAATCGTGATTCCAAAAATCTAATAATCACTTCAAAAGAAACAATTGTTAATTTGTATTTTATGTGTGAAAATTTTTGAAAGCAAACCAAATTACTCTTGATTTAGATAACATAACTAACCACCTCACGAATGATTTTAGGAATTCACTCAACACTCAAATAGATTGGTTGGTATATGTAAATCACTCATTGCCTAGTCATGATTCATGTTTCTTACCATAGGCTTGTACAAGTATCAAAACAAATAAAATAAATTCATCAAAGAGGTCTTTTATTCGGGTTGTAAGGATTAAGCTTCGGGTTTGTATAAGGTATGGATAAGGCATGGGTTTATTTCTAAAGTTGGTTTAAAAAGAAAAATAAAGTCAAGTCTATATCCCATGTTGCTAGCCACCGAATAAACCACAAACCCGAAAATGATTACAATATCTCACATACTTCTTCTTCTACATAACGTAGCACATTGGCTATAATCGTCACCTTATAGTTGCGATGACTTATTCAACATTTTTTTTTATTTACAAACATACTTCTCCCCCCACACTTCGTATAAGCATATAGCACAAAAAATACAAATAAGAAAGACGTCTCCTTCATCTTTGTTGGAAATGGTACACACGGTTGACAAAGTGTAACTAAATAATAATCATCAAAAATAATCCAACATTCCACACAACTAGCAACAAACCTTTAGACATTGACATGTGTTAGGCTAAGGTTTAAAGTGTAAAATATTTTTGCTCTTTTTAAGTGGATGTAACAAAATGAAAAGATTGGATCGGAGGGTGTACTAAGGGTATCTAGCTCTAAAAATGAGCGTTACAAATGGGTCCATATGGTGGTTAACTCACCGATGTGGTTAGCTAAATATCATTAGATGTAAAATGGAAGGCCATTTGGGTTAAATCCTAAGACTGCCTCTTATCACTTGAATATATTTTTATCACCCAAAAGTGATTTTAACCGTAATGCATAACAAGTAAAAGTTCTAGAATCGACATAATCACCGGCACACTCATAGAAAAATATAAAACATAAAGATATGCTTCATACAAAAAGAATCCTCACAATTTAGTGGAAAAAGGCTATAATGTGTACTAGTAGATGTTATCGAATGGAGAATGAATTACTTCAAAATTTGGTTAAATTCCAAAAATTTTCAAATAGCCTTTTTTTACCATCGAAATAATCAAGTTGTTTTTAAATATATATTACATAACATGTAAAAACAACTAGATAATCAAGGGCGAACTACTACTAGTTACTTGAATCCAAAAATTACCTAAAAACTAAAAATTAACACTAAAAAAATAAAAATTTAAAAATCATATCATTTTTTTCTATTTTCTTCCCTCCCCCATACTTAAGTTTTGCATTGTCCTCAATGTAATAAAAATAAACTTCAGACTAAAGAAAATGGGAAAAGAAATTTGTCAAAAAGATACTACCGGAGTAAATACGCGATATGCATATTTGGCCATAAATAAGCGTATGAATTATCCGACTCTAAACATTGTCCAACAATAAAATTCCTGCATATCAAACCTGCAAACAAAACTGCAAAATATACGAAACAAACAAAACAAACAAACCAACCGCCAATTTAAACCAACAAACAAAGTACGAAATTAGTCCTAAAGAAAATAGTTTAGAGAGAATAGATAAAAAAAAATTTGACATACATAATTGTTTTTGAATCATTATCGAAACCATAATCTAATCATGATCATCACGATCATGCATCATCCTCATTCATCTCATCATCTTCTTCCTCCTCTCCTTCAGTCTCATAATTCTCATCTTCGTCAAACACCGAATACACTTTTCTCTTCTTTTTCTCTCCAGCTCCAGATGAAGAACCACCCACATCATAACTTGATCCTCTGACCTTAGGAACTCTACCATACATTGGTACAGGATTGGGAAAAGGTTCATATCCAGGATATGGGTAAGGATAAGGACCAGGGTTAGGAGTATATGGGGAACGATATGCTGGAACATTAGGCGGGTTGTAAAGAGGCATCTCATAATTGGCTTTATGCGCCATGTGTTGAAGAAACGACATTGAGTAATCGTTCACATAATTGTTCCTCAACATCATCGAATCTCTCCAAACTTCCTTACGCTCAATATAATTTAACTCCCGTTCTAATCACCCCAACCTGAGTCAAAGCTAGTTGTCATACCACTAGGCACATTCTCTGTAGGTTTCAGTGTTGTTGGGTTAGTCTATGCTCCCAACGTCCTATTTCTGCATTATCCAAAGCTCTTCTAAAACCTTTATCATCCCAATTTTCACTCACTAATGGATCAACACACTTATCCAACTCATTATCATCAAAATACCCAAGATTCTTTGCCAACCTCGTCACATAGTGACCTCCACAAATATCACTTTTGTCCTTGATTCCCGGAGCTTTCCTAGATAGATACTAGGCTATGATCCAAAACGCGTGCCATCCTTCGACTCCTCTAACAACTCCATCAACCATAGATCAGGCTTTGACATTTTATCACGATCTTGACTTTACGAGCGTTTGGGGTCAAAGGAACTTCTTTTTAGAAGGCAAGTTTTTCAACACCCTATGCAGTAAACCTAATCGTTGTAGTGTAGTATTGGGTAAGCCTCGGGTATTGATATCATTCTCTAGAGGAATAGGAATGCTAGCAAGAACTGTACTACGCTAAGGTTTGGGTTGAGGTTGATTATTTTTATTATCTATTATTAGTTTTTAAGAAAGCTAAGGGTAAAATCTTGAGGCAATGGATTTGGGGGTGGTACTTCTACCGATTACTTCTACTATCTAATTATCTAATACTACGGGTAGCTATGTCTTTTTTATGTGTGCTTGTATGATGATTAAAAATGTGTTTACCTAGATACTATTACTCCCTAGTTATCTTTTATTGATGGTTGAATTGTCACGTCCTTATTCTTAACGCGTCATGTTTTCTAAGGTCGTAGGGTGTGCCTTTTTCCCTATCTCTTTGAGAATACCTTAAGGTTATTGCCTATGAAGTCCTCTAAGGTTATATTTGGATGTTTAGACTACGAAATCCGCTAATTGATTCATAAAATAATGTTCACAAAGATTACTCAAGCATTTAAAAACAACGATAGCCTAGTGCACTCCTAAGCCAATTAAAATTAAGATAAGAGACAACCAATCAATAATTAATAACTAGGTTCCATAGATCTAAGCAAACACACAAGAAATATAGCTAGACATGTTAAACAAGCAAGCTTACACACATTCAATGGAAGACATAATGATACTAATGGATAAAAACACTTATCTTGATGTGTAAAATAGGGTTTGGGACCCTAAGATACTGTCCATGTCGGACTACAAATGTTAGGATTTAGTAAATCCAGATATTAAAGTGTCGGTCACCTCAAGTATATGTAATCGTTAGAAAGCTCGTAGTCGGAGTTATTTAATGTTAAGTAGTATTTAGTTAAGTAACACCGTGGAGGACGGACGGGTCTTTACCCACTGTATGCCTGATCCACAGCCCGTAGGTGGCATTTTAGGTAAGACTATAAATACCCTCTACCTCCCAAGGTAGAGGGTTGGAGCACATAATAATACATTCATTTTCTCTCACTAAGTTCCCAAACCTCTAACTATTTCTCTCTCTAAAACCTTATTATATTTTCCCATTTGATCGTGATTGTTTGATGTGTTTGTGAAATCCAATATGTTACAAATGGTATCAAGGGCCATGGTTTGATCATCTCTCTTACATATCCTTGGATTTCTAGTGGTTTTATATGGTTTTTGGGTTTGAAAAAGTTTAGTGGTTTTTGCATCATTTGGATCATTTCTTGTGTTAAAGTTTGAATTTTGAGTGTTCTTTTGTGTTTAGAATCATTGTAAGTGCTTGGGTTTTGATTTGGAAAGCTTGAATCACTGTGGTTGAGCTTGTTTTGGATTGAAAAGTGTGGTTTTGAAGTATTTCAACATAGCGACTTGTGTCTCGGAGTGCTTTTCTTCATAGCTGACTTTTGCTTTAGTAATATCCAAATGAGTTATAGTTTAATTAAGTGGCGACTTGATCTTAGCGACTTGTCTATTGAGACAAGCTAGACAAACAGTCAAATTAGTGGAGGTTCCACTTCGGCTAGCGACTTGGTTAAGGGTTAGCGATTGTTTCATTATTTCTAGCGATTTGGCTTTATAGTTCTTGGCGAATTGTTCTATTAGTGACTTGTCTACTTAGCGATTTGGTGTAGTAGCGAATTGTGTTCAGCGACTTGATCCTTAGCGACTTGGATACTTAGCGAGTTGTTCTTTAGCGACTTGTCTGCTTAGTGATTTGGTGCTTTAGCGACTTGTGATCAGCGACTTGAGGCTTAGCGACTTGATTCTCAGCGACTTGAGGCTTAGCGAGTTGCTACTTAGCGACTTGGTGCTTAGCGACTTGGTTCAAGGGTTATAGCAACTTGGTTAATATTTGTTTCTAATACGGTTTTCTCTTGATTTAGTAAAATCCCGTGAAAGAATCTATTTCCGGTTTAATCATAGAGTTATAAAATCCCGTGAAATCTGTAAACATGTCTACCAACGCGCCTACAATCATCTACGTAGGCTGGGCAGGGCACGTTCAAGTACTGGTGGCTCGGACACTAATTCGTCCACCCATGCTTGACGTAGGCCGACTATGACTCATGGGCTCAATAAATTAGGTTGTATTGTGCAGGAAAGGAAAATGGAGTCAACATTCTCAAGTCAATTGATGAAGGACCTTATCGTTGAGACTACAAGAGACATAATCGATACTGCTATTGAGATGGAACAATAATGATCTTTGGATTGGACAGACCAAAGACGTATGATGAGCTCAGTGATAAGGAGAAAAGAGATTCGATGCTTGCGATATCGAGGCTTCAAACATTATACTTCAAGGTCTTCCAAAAGATATCTACAAGCTTATCAATCACAAAATTTGAAAGCGGTTTGGGATAATGTTAAGATGCTTCTCTCGGGTTCTAAATTAACTAAGGAAGACAGAGAATCACAATTGTATGATGAATTTGAGCACTTTAAGATGAAACCGGAAGAAAGTGTCTATGAATATTACATGAGATTCCACAAGCCGGTGAATGATATGAGGAATATCGAATGACCATGCTAAATATTCATTTGAATTCAAAGTTTGTGAACAACATGAATCCCGAATGGCACAAATTTGTCACCTCTGTGAAGCTAACCAAAGGATTTAAGAACACCAACTATGAGCAATTGTATGCCTTCCTTCTCCCGAGGTGAGACATGCTATGTTTGAACTGCGAAGAATTCTTGAATAGTTCAAACCTTAGTAGGGAGAAAAATAGTTAATCAAATGACTCAACAGACCTTTACACCAATGTTGGAATAACCACCAAAGCCTCTCAAGTCATACCTACTGGAAACGGTAATCACAAACTCATTCCGATCAAGGTTCAAGAAATCGATGCTTGAGTGATGATCATGGAACACTTCATAAATCAACTGGCTCTTATGGTTAAACAAAACTTGACCCTTACTCCACATAGTAACAGTCTTCACACCAACAACGAAATCAGAACTGCATCCAATCTACACAATCATGCTATTGTCAGAGATGGAAAGGTTATGGTGCAACCAGTTCAAGGAGGGAAGTATGAACAAGGAAGAGGTGGAGTTGGTGGAGGGTATGTGGATAATCAGAACTGTGGAAGAAATGCTAATCAAGGGCAAGCAAAGCCAATCAAATGCTACAACTGTGGTGGTGAGGGACATATTGCAAGGAACTGCACATCTCCAAAACGTCCATAAAATGCATAATACTTCAGAGACAAGATGTTGCTTGTGCAAGCTTATGATAATGGAGCAACTTTGGATGAAGAGGAGTTGTTGTTTCTTGCTGAAGGGAATGCTAAGACATATGATCTTGACCATGTAGATGAGCACCAATTCGGAAATAGGTCACAATCATCAAAATGCCTTTCAAGTTGCGGAGGCTGTGATGCATTTGACTCGTGTCGATGATGAACCTCTTGCTTGCCTAGACAAATCTTGATGGCTAGCATCTCACCTATGGTCTCTCTAAAGGTTCCTTCACCACAATCGGTTTGGTCCATCCAAAAGAATCAATCATCTGAGAGGTATTAAACTATTCGATGAGGTTGATGAGCAAAGATAATACATAGCAGTACAATCTCTTGAAACTTTTGATTAGGATATTGATAATGTGGTTAATAGTAATATTGTCCTATATGATCAATATGTGACACAAAGTGAAAGTGAGATTATACTAAGTGATGTATCTTGTCGTCAATAATGACTATGTTTTTATGAATACACCTTTGCATTTTCCATGATGATTACTTGTTACCTGAATCTGAATGCCTATAAAGAACAAGTTGCTATTTATGAACACGTGCTAAGTTTGAGTTAACCACCGTGGCTGAAATGGATGACCAAATGCGTTACAATTATTAGAAAAAGTAATTTTAGAAAAGAGTGTTAAAACAAAGAGTTAAACTCCTTACAAGAAAAACTTTCTAAAAAGTTGAAGCAAAAAGCAAGAGCTTCAAGATAATGTTAAAAGTCAGCAAGCAAAGAATTTAATGCTAAGGAATCAAAACTCTTAAATGACTTTTCTAATCTAAAAACTTTGAAAAATAAGCTTGAAAATAAGTTGTACATACAAGGGAACACCATTCAGACTACTCACATGGTCACTAAGCATAGAGTCTTAAGCGATAAGCATAGTATTCCCATTATAAAGGATCCCAACCCTGAGTATGGTAAGAAAGCAAGAGAAGCTCAGAAGGTAATCTGTGATGGCTATGAGATTCTTAAGCCTAGGCAAACACCATCATGTATAGGAAGCACGGAAGAGGATAGAAAATTAGATGATGCATCTAGGGAGAAAATGGATAAGAAGCTTAATGATCCTGCGTGTAAAAAGAATAACATAACGATCAAACCCCATGATTACACTAAGGAAAATTGGATCACCCTGAACATGTTTAAGCCTCAAACTCAATTAATCCCAGAACAGATTTTTTGGAAGAAAGATATGGACAAACAAAAAGTTAATGTACTTGTGGAAACTGTGACATATTGGATTTCATAAACACATCACATAACAATATATGGTTCGAATTATGTAGAGTTTAGAGAGAGAAAGTGGGAACCTTTCTAGAGAGAGAAAGTGAAAGAAAACTTAGAAGGTTAGATTAAGATGAATGAAAGGTCCAACCTTCTACCTTGGGAGGTAGAGGGTATTTATAGTTACAAACTAAGCGTCCTCCTTGGTGTGGATCGGCATACAATGGGGTAAAGACCGTCCTTCCTCCACGGTGTTACTCTAAACTAAATAACTAACTAATAAAACAGTAAATAACGATATGTCTACGAGCTAACTTATGCTAGATTATATTTGGGGTGACCGCTACTTCACTATGGAATTTTCTAATTCCTAACAATCTCCCCTAAGGGAGGTCACCCCATGTTTTACATTTTGAATCCTAGCATTCTATTTAATCTTGATCTTGAGCTCGTAGACATGAGTTCTTCAACTTCTGCATCTTTGTGCTTTAGCAGTGACTCTTCATAGTCCGAGTGGTTTGTACTTTCGGTGGAGGCCTTTAACTGATCCACATCTTTGATGATCTTTGAGCTTTCATTGAGATCATCAGCCACAGTAAATCTCGGGATCACCCTTTATTGTGTTGCCATCATGTGAAGTTGTGACTTCGGACGACATGCTCACACTTTTGAATCATGACATCTTTCCATCAGTAGCGGAAGCCTTATGGTTCATGATATTTGCGGCAGAAGCGAAGCATAGTATGGAATATCGAACAGGTTATGTAGATAAGCACAAGTCATGATTTCTTCAAATTAAGTGTGGATGTTGTGAGCATGCGGCTTTGGATTGACTCCTCATTACGATCACTGCAACGTCGGGGTGTACCGCAAACGATCAACAAAGTTAGCAATAAATCACACAAAAGTGTCTTTGATCACTTTCATTGAATTGAGGTACACGGCCCACGGTTCCCGTTGATCGTAAATGTGCTTGCTGTGATCGGTAGGATTCCTAAGAATCTCCTTGACGAGGGTTTCGCGGTTTGTTCTAGCCGTTCTCAAACCGGAACGTCTCAAAGAAGACAACACGGAGTGAGTGAACGGCAATTGAGATTCACTGATCGATGAAAAATGATTTGAAAACAATCGCGTATTGCTTAGAAGAAAGAGTTTTGCAATACGACGAAGGTTTTATGAGAAAGATCAATTTTCAATCAAAATACTTTTTGTATTTGAAAGAGTACACATTCGATGTGCTAGAGAAAAGAAGAGATTCGCACATCGAACGGTTTTTCTAAAAGTATTTTTCAATCGAGATACTTTTGAATTTGAAATGAATACACATTCGACGTGCTAGAGAAAAGAAGGTTTGCACATCGAGCGGTTTTTCCAAAAGTATTCGTCAATTCCATTCCTGGACCAAGGTTGATTCAAGACTGAATCGCCCCATTGTTTCTATCCAGTTGTCACAAGTTTGATCTATAGAATAGATCTCACATGCCACCTACCAGGAGCTTGTTTGATGTTGGCTCCAGAAGGATTTCCATCTTCATTGTGAATATGTATGCATATCACTTTCGGATGTTCACGGCAATACCACAAGGAAAATGCGTAGGACTCTTAATATATACTTACTTTCCACATTGTGTGAAACAGCAAGTCTTCATTAATTTAGTGTCCTAATGAGATATTGTGGATGATCTCTTGGCTCTAGACTCAATCGTGCACATTTGGTTCCTATGCCGGAGACTAGGAGAGGGTCTCCTTCTTCAATATCAACAATCTCTAAGAGAAAGTCGATAGATAATGTCGGTTCCCGTGAGAATGAAACAAGCCCTTTTAAGAGGAACTTGAGTAGCTTGGGAAGTTTAGTGCAGCATGGCGTCACTTTGGGTCCATGACGTCTTGTCTTCAATACCGGCGTTACCTTAGTAACCACCGATAGCATATGTATTGAACCCGGTTTCTGCCTAAGGTTGAATTATTGGAGGGCTATTTCTTTTCACCCTTTTCATTCAATTCTTTTCATTCTTCAACCCCTTCGATGCTTACGAGACTTCATAACTAGAACCTTGTTGGGTTTATTCCGATACTAGCTCTGTCTCAGTCCGCACTCTTCCCATATCTCACTTTTCTCCTTTTTTCAATATACCTAAGGACTCTACACTATCTAGTGGATTGTCCCTGGTAGATCCCTCTGGCTCTGGCGGGATCGTGGGAACGAATACCTAACCTAACCATCCTTATAACTCCATGCATAAAATAAAGTGGTCGGTCTTTTGGTACAGTTCATTCTTCCTTGAAACCAATTGAAGAATCATTTGGAAAAACAATCAAGGTACTTGTGATACGAGATCAAAGCATTTTGTACCTTAATAGTTTTGATCATTTAGAAAACCTCCCCCTCAACATGTGCATATGATTTAGAAATTGTTTAGCACATGGAGGCAAGAGGACTTTGAAATATTTTCTTTGATCACAATTTTCATAGAAAAAGCCATTTGATTTTCTTGGTAAAATTCTCCCCCTCAATATGTGCGTAAGATATTTAAAATAATTTTATCACATAGAGGCAAGAGTTCTTTTGAAGCACATCCACGATCACAAATTCCATTAAGAAAACCATTTGAAAAACTCAATCAAGGTACTTTATAAACTCTTTTTAAAAAACTTTTTTAAAGTACCTTGATGGTTTTTTAAAATGCTCCCCTCAATATGTGCTTTGAGATTCAAAGCGTTTAGCACATATGAGAGAGAAGCGCTGCACAATTGAATCATAAACGATCACCTTTTATCAAATTTCATTATTAAATCACAAATTCTCCCCCGATCAAAAATATCAAACCCTTTGAGATTTTGGATCCCAAGTGATTTAATTAGGTTTAGAAAACATGGGAGAAAATGTGGCCTTGTTTAAATACTCATCTGGTTTTTTGGATAAATCCTCCTCCTCAACATGTGCATTGTGTATTTGAAATCGTTTGGCACATGGAGGCAGGAGTGCCTTTGAAGGACTAAAACCAATTCCATTAAAACAGATTTGAGATTTAAATCACGATCTCTACCCCGATCAAAATTTCAAACCAATTGAAATTTTTTATCCCAAAAGATTTAAATCATTTAAAAAAATTTAGGGGAAAGACATGGCAAGATTTAATTTTGAAAAATGACAGATAAGGACCATTTTAAGACATTAAAGGTTGTTAGTGTCAAGTATGATTGTTTTAAGCGATCTTTTAAGTAAAACAAAACAATTTCACAATCAAACAAGAACAGAAAAATTTTCATTTTGAAAGACCTTGATTCAAAAGAAAAATCAAACCATGACATAACATTAAATCTTTAGATCACCACATTATTTCGTACAAACGGACTCTTTTGAAGATATATTGTTTGAAAATATTTTATTTTAAATCACTCTCCCCTCAATCGATGACAAAGTCGATAATTGAGTGACTTAAATTTTGATAAAATGAAGTCCAGTGATTTTCAAAATTTAGTCCAATATATTTTCAAAACAATATTTTCCATTTTCAAAACAATTTATTCAAATTTTTCAAAATTGTTTAAAAATGGTATCATCACTATTATCCTGCACAAAGATACGTTAGGTGGTTGAGAAGCTTCTGTTGTTGTTTCTGTAGGGTTTGGAAGAAAAACCATCTGCTGATGCAGTGAGACTTCTTATTACGTTGCATTTTGAATGCCAACCGAGGTCAAATTAAGCTCCGTTTCTTCAATCACTTAGAAGAAAACCATCTTACGATGCAGCATTGAGACCTCTTACGTAGCATTTATGCCAACTCTCCATAGAAGTCCAATTAAGCTCCGTTTCTTCATTTGTCAACCCAAGATATAGTTACCCTTTCCTTTCGGCATCCAATCATCTTCAATTGTGGGATCCGGATCGGGAACATTCTTTTATACCAATATACCGGCATACGTTAGTGAACACACATACAAATATATGGTGGTCGACATCACCCAAACAACAATCGACTAATAAAAGTCAATGCAACATATCAATCGATCATATAAATGTATGGGGATAATGTGATTATCAAACTCTAATCATCTAATCCTAACAATCATATCCTAAATTCCTAGTCCTTCAACATAGGTTAACATCATTTTAATTAAGCATATTAGGATAATTAAGAAAGCCCGTTAGATGATGTAGATTTGAAAACATTATCCCCCTCAATCCATGACTCATTTTATGAAAAGTTTAAAAGCGCTGAAGTCATTGATTGAGTTTGCAAATTTAATAAAAACTCTGAATCTGATTGATTTTAAGCAACTCATTTTCCACCATTTTTGAAAACAACAAATATTTTTCTGAAGAATTTTAGATGGAAAAACATTTGTGTAGGAACAGCAGTCCTTCGACATACTTTCCTCAAATTGTTTTAGGATAAGTGCACGAAATATTTGAAAATTGGTTTAGCGCAGCACTTTCCTTTCTTGAAGAGCGGTTGCTATCGAAATAATAGCAAGCCATAGTTTAAACGGGTTGCATCTGAAGTAACTGCAAGCCAAGTTTTGAAGCACAGGGTTCTGATCAAATAACTGCCATAGTTTTTGGACATGTTTAGAAAAGAATATTTACACCTCCTTTCGAACTTCATCTATGGTTACGTGCCATTATTGAATGACATTTCTAAGACCGTAGATGTTATCGATACCGAAAGACATGTCTTGAGAAAACAATATTTTTGGTATTTTTCAATTTTCTGATTTTTATGGGCTTTTGAAGATTTTATATTTTTCTATTTTCTTTTGTTGGTTTTATAATTTTGTATTTTGTTTTTAATAAATATATACAAATATAGAGAAATAGTTTAAGAGGATGATGATACGAGTACCAAAAAAAGGAAATCGTTCAGCACTTTGTAGAAGATAGAAGTCATCATCTCTTAAACTTCCACCACCAAAGCATTTGAGGCTCTTGAATCGTCGAAAGAACTTGAGCCTTCAACAAGTGAGTCTTTGGTAGCTTCCCTCAAACCGACAATGGTAGTATAAAGACCATTTTCCACGAAGTAGAAATGAATGAAAACAGTCTCATTGAATGAAGCTCTGCACCCAGAAGAACACGAGAACACCAAAGTAACAAGTTGAAACATAGATCGTATCAGGGGTTATCAAATCCGAATAAGCTGATGAACCGATCACATGAACTGTTGTGCATCTCCGATGTACACATTACTGAGGAACTAAACATCAACATATTCATATTTCCAAATGCATTCCAATTATCTTACATATAACCAATTAGCCCATGAGGTACACATGTACCCAACAAGAGTAGAGACGATGACATTCAAGTAACATGTTGAGTCATTGATCATCTCTGCAGATGTCAACTCCAGAATAACTGATTAAACCCGATCAGGTGAACATGTTGTGAGTTCTAGATGTACCCATATCTCTCCCCATGATGGTTGTGATCTTATCGGAATCAACATAATAATGTGTACATGAAGGAATAATCGGAAGCACTTTACCATTATTCATATCGAAGATGTCGATAAGCAATATCATCTCACGAACCAAATATTCTTCTCATATTTCCTTCTCTGAGAGGTGAGTTAACACATATCAAAAGTATCCAGAGACCACTTCCTCCCAAATGGTTGGAATAATACATCAAAGGTTATGAGTAAACACTGAGTTTCTCTATGGTTATGACAATTGTCTTTCAGGGATTACTTCAACATAAAAGAAGTATTAGGTTCATCACGTGTACTCGTTGTGTGTTTAGATGTATGTCTCCTTCCCCTTGATACCTCGGAATCATGAACACATTATACATACTAAATATTCTTGAAATAGAGAAGAACAAAAATTAGCTCAAATGAATCTTGTGAGAATCAACTGCTATAGAAACTCTCTCAGACTATCTTTATCAACCCATTCGTAGACAATTTGAAGTGACCATGATGAAGAAACCCAATGTACCAAACTTGAAACCGAAGTAGAATTCCCGCATTTGCATCTTAAGCTTGCACTAATGTTGGAAGAACGGTGTCGAGAATTTATGCTCCAAGCAAATCTCCAAGTACTCAATACTCAACCAAAGTATGAGACATTAACACCTCTTGCGATTATCCACAACGACATAAGCGTGTGTCAATGAGTAAAACAACGTAACTCCTTGAAGTGATAGTTAACCAGGTCTTCAACCATCCAGCCCATGCGGTAACTAGATAAACTAAGTCTTCAACTTAAATTCAATCACGAGCAAGTTATCATTGAAAGTCATGCATCCAACCATCCCCGACTTCAAGATAAAATAAGAAAACGCCTTTGTGAAGGTCAACTTCAATCTCAAATAAGTGATAAACGATTAACTCCAAAGTAATCAACTTATGCCAAATACCCAACACGTGAATAAACATACAATCGGATGTACATTCACCTGAATGAACCGAACAAATGATGCCTCAACATCAATGCATTCTTCCTAAAAGTATACATGTAGTGACTGATTTGGAAGATTCACCAATAATGTCTTCGAGCGGATGAGGTAGTCATTTTCCTTAATGTTCATGTGGTTGATTTATAGCGTGCACAATGAGAGGAACAATAACCCGTGAAGATTTGGCGAAGGAATACCAAAGAGCGGATCATTATTCATGAATAATAATCCGTGAAGATTTGGCAAAGGAATACCAAAGAGCGGATCATTATTCATGATAGTCATTATCAACACCTTGAGGAATAACTGGAGATTAGGTTTCTTGAGAGTTAGAAGTACTTCTTGGATGATCAACATTAAGCTAGCGGTTGGAAATACTCATCAAACATCTCTTGAAACAATGAAACCCAAACAATAAATCCCATTTATCCTTAGTGAGTGAAACATTAGGCGTTGGAGAGTCGTCAAAAATCAAAACAATGAATCAGGTAATCCTTAGTATATTCACTCTTCATCAAAAGAATATACACTCATCATCATCAAAAATTAAGTCGTATAACCATTATTCAAACATCCATCATCATGTAGTATATTCACTCTTCTCCCCTCAAAAATTGCATCCGAAGTTGCCATTTTTGATTTAACAAGTGAATAAGAGTATACACCAATGAACGCAGATCCACTTGATGACTGAATGAGCATGGAAAAACATGAAGTTTGTTGATGAATAATGTAGATGAGTATGGCCATTCATGAGAGAATTTCTCTTTAGCTGAAGATAAAGCGCACGTAAGAAGCGTACACTTTTCTTTTCTTTGAAGAACGGGGCCTGAAGTGTTATCTGCAGACACCATAATGATGAAGTGAGGCCCGAAGTGAACAGACGTCATTTCCGAAAGAATATCAAGATTGAGTTACTTGAACCCGTGAGTTATGAGATATCAATCCTTGTGTTATCCATACTTTAAACCAATCCATGTATTGAAGGATCGAAGTATCTGCAACTGAGTAAGGTCTACCTGCACTAACATTACAAGCTTGATTGCATATATATTGGTTAGTGACATTAGTATCCAAACCCTTTGAGGTTTCACGGTCAACCTTGATTTTGTCATCATAGAACAGCTTTTCGGTAGGAATCCACCTAAGTCCAGCATCCTTAAACATTCTACCAGACGGTATCCACTTATGGCAAGGTCTAGGATTGTTAGGCTTCTTATGCACAGTGGAAGACTTATCCTTATTCCTAGTTTCTAAAGATTTAGCAGTTGGTATCCATCTAGGAGAAGTTTTTGGTTTGTTTTGCTTCACAACATGTTGGACCTTAGTCGCATAAGTAGTCTTAGGGGATTGTACCTTAGCATGTGAATTAGGAAAATGTTTCTTTTGTGGAAAAGACTCGGAATTTCTAGTTTTGTTTTCTACATGCTTAGCATTCTTATGCACGTAACTACTCTTAGATGTACGCCAATCCCTAGTCTTTTGAGTGTTTCTAGGTAGTGGTTTACAACTACTAGCAGTGCTTTGAAATCTCGTAGAATTCATCACCCTAGGTTTTGCACCTAAAATTCCGTCTTTTCGAATCTGTACCTTTTTCCTAGCTTTTTCTAGATAATAGTTCTTCCACAAGTCATTCATATCATATGAATTCGGGTTTTAATGCATGGTTTTGACACTGTTTTGAACTAATCCTAGAGGTCTTTGAGTAGAAGTGGCTATGTGTTGAGGGTTAACGGAGCTAGAAGCCTTATTCTTAGATAACTCAGGTGAAGTGATTGGTTTTGACAAAACTTGTTTCTCATCAACTTGGGAGGCAAACCGTGTTTTTGAAAATTTTGGTCTTTCGGATATAAACGCAGTAGGTTGCCTAACAATGGACCGGTTTCTAATGGGATGAGAAACTGGTTTCCCCAAAGTTGATGGTTTTGTAAACTTAGTATTCACACTTTTCCCTACAGTTTTCCTAAGCTCATTTTTAAGGCAACAATAGCGAAACTCTTTTCTTGAAGTTGAGCTTTGAAATCATCAATTTTTGCTATCAAAGAGTTTGTTTGTTCCATTGATTTCGTTCTAGCTTCTTTGACAGAGTCACTTAGTTCTATATGATGCTTTCTCAAAGTCTCATTTTCCTTTAGTAATTTAGCCACATAAATTGACAGTTCATTATTTCTTGTTATAATAGCATCAATGTCTTGTGTATTCATGACTAAATTACTTTTCTCATTCAAGACGAAATATGTTTCTTCTGATTGTAAATGGTTGAGTCTTTGTCTTGAAGCTGAGCTTTCAAAGTGTTAATTTCAAAAGTTCACGGAATTCAGGAAGTTCCGGATGTTTACATGGTTTGTTAAGTTGAAAACTTTCTTCTTTACTCTGAATCGCGATTTCAAGAGAAATGCAATGCTTTTCAAGATTTGAGAATTTGTTTGAAAGTTCATCAAAAGCCTTCTTATCAACCATATCTTTTGTTTTGAAACACTTAATCTCATCACTGGCACCTCCGATGAACATTTATGAAAGTTATGTTCAGCATCATGATCAGTTTGTTTAAGTACTTTAGAAGATGCACTATGTTGAACAGAAAGGGTACCTCATTACATGACTCTGTTCAATTTGGTCGATATCGCATCCACATCATGTGTAACAAGAGTCACTGAACCGCTCGCAAGCTTATCGTCTCTGAGCCTCTGTATGCAGTGTCAACTGATCCAACATCTAGTGCCATACCGGTCTCAACACAACAATTTATTGATTGTACCCGAGATACATTCGCCTTTCTTATTACAACATCCACTTCTTGTGAGACAGAGTCACTGAAATTTTGGTTACATCATTCTTTGTTGTTTCGATATTCTGCATTCACAGAACACCCAGGCCTTTCGATACATTTCCCAACTTATCACAAATAACTCTCAACTGTACGCGACTCTCATCTACTTTTGCATCTTTCTGAGTAACTTCCTCAATATACTTCTCCACATTATCCATGAGATGGATAAGTGTCTCCGTGAACACGCTAATGTCCATTCGGTGTGTCTCTTGAAGGACATTTCAGTCATGTCTTGATCATAATCGGATGTGAATTCCCTTCTAATGAATGACTGAAAGTGTTTGTAGATCACTTGAAGTGCATTACTGGAACTATCCTTATGAACCTTCTCTTTGTCAAGTTGTAGCTCCAATTGCTCTAGGTTTAACAGTGAGTTCCTTAATGTGGAAAAATTCTGACGAAAGAGGGCAATGCATGTTCGTTCCATTGATGTGGGTAGAAGTAACATGAGGTGAGAGTGAAGTTGTTGATAAGGTTCAATCCTGCTTTCCTTTTGCATGGCATTCGTAGCATTGAATGGTGCATTTCGTCTTTTAGTCTGAACGAGATATCATATCCTTATTGATTGATTCAATCATCTTTAATCGTTCAGTGTAGCATACAGTATCATTGTTGTCCACATCATCATACAATTTAAGCACTTCGAAATCACGGGTCAGAGAATAAGACATGATGTGGTAGTATGCACGGGATTTTACAAGTCTATGATTTAAACCGAGAAATAGAATCTTTCGCGGATTTTACTAAAATCAAGACCAAACCGTTAAGCAATGACCAATGGAGCGTGTTAAGATGACTGATGGATTGTCAAAATGATAGACAATTGTGTGTTAGGACATATAAATGTTTGTAGGGTTAGCAGAGATGTTGTTTGGTTGAGATTTGGATTGGTTTATGCACGATTTTCCTGAGAAATTTAGGTCTAAAAACATAAAAACCTCGAAGGTTTACCCGAATGAACTTTAGTTAATTCGGCGTGACATTCTCCTCGTTCTCACGGTCGTTTTGGGTAGAACGCTGAAAACGGAGTTACGGATCAAAAGTTATAGCCGTTTGAAGTTTTGTCGGGAAAAGTCAACAAGTCGCTAAGAATTCTTGAACCAAGTCGCTAAGACCAAGTCGCTAGGACCCAAGTCGCTAAGATAATCACCAAGCCAAATCGCTAACACCTAATTCGCTACACCCCCAAGTCGCTAAACTCCCAAGTCGCTAGACAAATGCAAGTCGCTAAGTAGTAACTCGCTAACCCTCAAGTCGCTAGCAAAATTTTGGCAGCAATTCGCTACTCAAGTCGCTAAAACTTCAAGTCGCTAAAGAGCAACTCGCCATCACCAAGTCGCTACCACCAAGTCGCTACCGTAGTGGAGAGTCCACTACTTGTACTGTTAATCGCTAGGTCTAAGTCGCTAGCTCCAGAACTGTAACTCGCTACAAAATTGTGAAGCAAGTCGCTAGCAAGAAAGTTATACCGTGAGCCAAGTCGCTAACTTGAAAAACTTCCAAAACACACTTTTCAATCCAAAAACAACCCAACCACGATGATTCAAGCCTTCCAAATCACAACCTAAACACTTATGATGATCCTAAACACAAAAGTACAATCAAAATCCAAACTTTAACACAAGAAATCAACCAAATGATGCAAAAACCACTAAACTTTCTCAAACTCAAAAACCACCTAAAAACCACTAGAAATCCAAAGATATGTAAGAGATGATCTAACCATGGCTCTTGATACCAATTGTGACATATTGGATTTCATAAACACATCACATAACAATATATGGTTCGAATTATGTAGAGTTTAGAGAGAGAAAGTGGGAACCTTTCTAGAGAGAGAAAGTGAAAGAAAACTTAGAAGGTTAGATTAAGATGAATGAAAGGTCCAACCCTCTACCTTGGGAGGTAGAGGGTATTTATAGTTACAAACTAAACGTCCTCCTTGACATGGATCGGGCATACGAAGGGTAAAGACCGTCCTTCCTCCACGATGTTACTCTAAACTAAATAACTAACTAATAAAACAGTAAATAACGATATGTCTACGAGCTAACTTATGCTAGATTATATTTGGGGTGACCGCTACTTCACTATGGAATTTTCTAATTCCTAACAGAAATAAACACCCCCTTTAGGAAAATGCCTGCAGCTACTGTGTATCCTCCAAATACACCAATGCACTTAGTTCCCAGAACTATTGCCAATAATAGCAAGACCTTAATCAGCATGTATGTTGTTTATCAACTATTCGTTGATTTTGAGAAGACATGTAAGAAGAGAATCACACCTACGGGGATAACTGAAGGGGGAAAGGGGTTTTGAGCAAACTAAAGAATGTTATTTAACTGAGGTCATGCCCTTCTTTAAACAATTAAAAGTTCAATTTGAGAGTCTTCAAAAGGGAATTAACTCAGATATCAAAGAAATGGAAATGGAATTTGATGCAATGATTGTTGAGGTCAATGATTATGAACGGGAACTCAAATATAATGAAATTGAAAGGAAGAACATGCATATCATAAATGAGAACTTAGTAATAAGTTGTGTGGCTCAAGATGTCTTTTATACTGTTACTAAGCATTCTATTACACTCAAATTTCATGAATTAACTATTGCCTTGAAAGTTTCCCATGATCGTGTCATTGAGCTTGAAATAAAAAACTCATAATTGAATGAGAAAATTGATCAGGATGATCACGATAATTTGGTAAAACAGTTTTCTAAACTAGAAGTTGATCATTTTAATTTGCAACTAAAATATCAACATCTTAAAGAAAATATCAAAATCTCAAACATCAAGACATCCTCAAGTATTCCAGAGTTTGATGCACTTTTTGAAATAAACAAATGTGACGAACAGATTCAAGCTCATTCTAACACGATCGAAAAGTTGAAAGCCCAAATTTCACAATTAAAGGGTGAAAAGAACAACGTGATAGGCTCCCAAATGCCTCCTCCTTTAGATTCTCAGTGTTCTCAAACGTTTCATCTTCAAAAATTGGTTAATGTTTTACAAAAAGAAAATGAGAGTTTTCTAGAATAAAATGAAAAGGTTAAACGACACTTTAAAGAGTTATATGATTCAATGAAAGTCACTCGTGACAAGAACAACGAAAAATAACTTCTTTACAAAGGAAATTGAGAACCTGAGGAGTCAAGAAAAAAGGAAAATGCCACTTGTCTTTAATGAGAATGTTGCATCAAAGTCATCTGATTTGCAAATATCATGTCAAGTTAAATACATTCCTCCTCATCTTAGAAATAACGAACTTGTGTTTCATAACTATCTTGCTCACCTTAAGGATAGTCTAGAATGTCTCCGTGAGATTGTAGAAGAGGATTTCATAAATAAGCCACTTGATAGAGATTAGATTTTCTTGCATTCAGGCCAAACGATCTCAAGAGCTGCTAGAATGTTTAAGAGCAACATGTCCTAAATCCTTAGGTGCGAAAAGATAAAGTTTGTGATGCCTTGTTCTATGCCTAGTGCCAATCATGCAACCCATTCTATGCCCAGTATTAAGAAAGTGAACTCTAAAGTGCCTACAAGTAGTTCTGATCCATGCACGTCTAGTCCAGGGGAATGCAAAAGTAGCACAACCAACTAATGTTCCCATAATTTCCCTCACAGGAGTAATCGGTGACATAAAATCAAGCGATCAAAGCCTCCGCAATACAAAGCAAGAACCTCGCAAGCTAAGAATGTGCATTGGAAGAGAGTAGAAGACCACCCTAGGAACACTAAGTTTGAGTTGAATAAAACGAATCGTGTTGATTCTAGTATTAGCTATAAGCGTCTTTGTAATTAATTTGAATTCGCTACTATCTTCAAACCTTGTAATGATATTGACATTTAATTTCATTCTTGATCATGAATGTGGTGTGAATGTTTTGCTTAATACTGTTAAATGCCCAGTTAAAGATGTTAATGTCAAAAATCAAGCTAAGAAGGCTAAAAGGCAAATGCGAAAGAAAGTTAGAAAACATTGGAAACCCACAGGAAGGAAATTTAGTAACATAGGTTATCAGTGGATACCTACTAGCCGCAAATTCAATCTTAATGAGATGTGCCGTAAATTATCTAGATCAATGCCCATTAGGAAATGGATGCCTACTGGTAGAACTATTCCTTTAAAGTGAACATACTTTGAATAGGTCAAATCAGGACACTAGTACTTTGCATCTATCCCCTGATGATTCGTTGTTTCTACTTCTGATGTGGGAGTTCCAATCAATGTTACTAACCAAATGGAACCCATTCTTGCATGGGGATCCCAATTATCCGTTATCCATTCTTGTGTGTTTAACTGCAGATCGTTCAAATCGCTTACGTGGTACCGGACTCGGTCTGTTCCAAACATATGACTGGAGATCGCTCGCGGCTCATGAACTTCGTGAGTAAATTCATCAGGACTTTTAGATTCGGGAACGACCATTTTGGAGCAATTATGGGTTATGGAGACTATGTTGTTGGCAAAAGTGTAATCTCCAGGGTATATTATGTTGAAGGTCTTAGTCATAACTTGTTTTCTATTGGTCAATTCTGTGATTCCGATCTAGAAGTGGCATTTAGAAAACATACTTGTTTCGTTAGAGAACTCGATGGTGTGGAACTGTTAAGAGGAACTCGAGGTTCAAATCTATACACCATCTCTATCGAAGACATGATGAAGTCTTCTCCAATCTGCTTGTTGTCAAAGGCTTCAAAAACAAAATCATGGTTATGGCATCGTCGTCTCAATCACTTGAACTTCGGCACCATTAATAATCTTTCCGAAATGATCTTGTAAGAGGTTTACCGATTAAAGTATGAAAAGATCATCTTTGTTCAGCATGCCAATTAGGGAAAAGCAAAATGCCCACAAACCCAAACCCACAAACTCAAGATGTACGGAAGTTCTTATACCCTTCATATGGATTGTCTTGCGGACCAATTAGAGTGCAAACGATTAATGGGAAGAAATAAATTTTAGTCATTGTTGATGACTACTCTCGATTTACTTGGGTAAAGTTTTTGAGGACAAAGGATGAAACTCCAGATGTCATAATCAAACTTATCAAGCAGCTTCAGGTTCGACTTAACAATACGGTTAGAATTGTTCAAACAGACAATGGCACAGAGTTTGTTAACAAAGACTTAAGTCAATTTTATGAAAGTGTTGGAATCAGTCATCAAAGAAGTGTTCCACGAACTCCTCAACAGAACGGTGTAGTTGAAAGACGAAATCAAACTCTTGTGGAAGCCACAAGAACAATGCTAATTTATTCAAAGGTTCCAATGTTTCTCGAAATGGTAAGCCATTGCCACTTGCTTGCTACACCCAAAATCATTCCCTCATTCACACATCTCATGGAAAAACTCCATACGAACTTGTCCATAAACGAAAACACGATCTTTCTACCTTGAGTGTTTGGTGCGTTGTGCTATCCAACGAATGACGGTCAAGATTTAGGTAAATTAAGACATAAGTCGGACATTGGTTTTTTTGTAGGTTATGCGTCAAACAAGAAGGGTTACCGAATCTACAACAAAAGAACTCGAGATATCATGGAAACTATTCACGTCACGCTTGATGAGAGTCTGTCGGGCAAATGGCTCCGGACAATCCAGTCTGGACCCGCATTTCAACCATCATCAAGTAGTCTTATCAGTTCTACTCTTATTCCAAATCCCTCACCAGCAACTCCTTATGTACCTCCTTCAGAAGATGATTTGAAGAAATTGTTTGATCCAATATTTGATGAACACTATGAACCAAGTGCTAATGATATGTCAATTCCATCAACAAAGGCTGTTCCTATCCCTTTCAACGAAGTTAACCCTTCGGTTTCTATGTCATTAAGTCAAGAAGCGCCTGCTTCTGATCACTCTGTCTCATCAACAAATCATCAATCATCGAGTGTACATCATGGAAGTGTGTCTGGCACCTACGATGGAGATAATCCCTTTGCTACTCCTGAAGATGCTCCATTTGAGAACATTTTTGCTCCCGAACCAACACCAGAACCATCATCATCTGGAGATCCAAATTCTGCTACTTCAGTTCCTCAACAACAACCATATGAACACCTTAGAAAATGGACACATGATCATCCATTGGACAACATCATTGGAAATCCCTCTCGTCCAGTATCCACTCGCAAAAAACTTGCAACTGATGCCGTATGGTGCTTCTTCAATTCCGTATTATCTAAGATCGAACCAAAAGACGTTAAAACTACCATGAATGAAGACAGCTGGTTCAATGCCATACAAGAAGAAATTCATGAGTTTGATCGACTAGATGTATGGGAATTAGTACACGCTCCGACGTGCTATGATCATTGCTTTAAAGTGGATCTTCAAAGTAAAACTTGATGAGCATGGTGATGTATTAAAGAACAAGGCTCGATTGGTTGCAAAGGATACCGTCAAGAGGATGGTATTGACTTTGAGAATCATTTGCCGGTTGCTCGTATCGAGGCAATCGAATCTTCTTGGCTAATGTAGCAAGTAAGAACATGGTAGTCTATCAGATGGATGTAAAGACGGCCTTTCTTAACGGAGATCTTAAAGAAGTCGTGATACGCCGTGCTTTGAAGGTTTTGTGAATACAAAGCATCCTACTCATGTCTATCGCTTGAAGAAGGCTCTTTACGGTTTGAAGCAAGCTCCAAAGGCATGGTATGATACACTATCAAAGTTTCTTCTATCTACTGGATTCAAAGAAAGGAGCAGATTGATCCACATTGTTCACAATCAAGAAGTCGGACAAACATTTAATTCACATTCAAATCTATGTTGATGATATTATTTTTGCCTCGACTGATCCCAATGAATGTGACCATTTTTCAAATGAAATGGGTTCCAAATTTCAAATGTCAATGATGGGACAAATGTCATTTTTCTTGGGATTACAAATTTCACAAAGTCCTGGAGGCATTTTTATAAATCAATCTAAATATGCAAATGAGATTTTAAAGAAATTTGGATTTGATTCTTATGACCCTGTTGACACTCCCATGATAAAGCATACTAAACTGGATGAGGACCACTCAGGGATCATGGTAGATCAAATGAAATATCGTAGTATGATTGGATCCTCGATGTACCTCACAGCCGAGTGGACCGGACATTTCTGTTATTTGTTTGCATGTGTGCTAAATATCGGGCTAAGCCTAAAAAGCACCTTGAAGCGGTTAAACGGGTACTTCGGTATCTCCAAGGAACCATCAATATGGGACTTTGGTACCCGAAGGACACCGGTATGTCACTAACGCCTATGCATCTGATCATGCAGGATGTCAAGATACACGTCGAAGTACGTCTGGAGGTGCTAAGTTTTTGGGCGATAAGCTTGTGAGCTGGTCTTCAAAGAAAAAAATGAGTACTTCGATATCCCCTATAGAGGCTGAATACATAGCCATGTCATCTTGTTGTGCTCAAATTCTATGGATGAGATCCTAATTATCTGACTATGGCTTTGAATTCAACAAAATCCCTCTGTACTGTGATAATAAAAGTGCTATTGCTCTCTCATGAAACAACGTTCAACACTCAAGAGCAAAGCACATCGACATTTGACATCATTTCATCAGGGAGCAAGTGGAGAACGGTGTGGTGGAACTCTATTTTGTGAGGATTGAATACCAATTAACAAACATCTTCACCAAAGCCCTTCCTAGAGAACGTTTTGTGTTTATCCTTCCACGACTTGGTCTAAAGAGTCTACAACCGGAAACACTCAAACGCCTTCAAGAGGAAGACGAGGAGTAAAGGTCGTTCTTCATCCATCTCTTGTAAATATTTATTCGAAAAGCAAAATACAAAATTACAAAACCTACAAAAAGCAAATAGAAAAATATAAAACTTTCAAAAATCCATAAAAATTTGAAAATCTTGAAAAATTTCAAAAAAAATATTGTCATTTTGTCATGTTTTTCTCGATTCGATAATATCTACGGTCTTTGTGCTATCATTCAAAGAATGACACGGGTCTTTAGATGTTGTTCGAATGTTCAAAAAAAATATTTTTGAGAGAAAGTGAAACAATGGTTTATTGTCATTTCAGGCAGTAACCCGTTTTTAAAAGATAGAACAGAGCCATGCTTTATCTTAAACCTTCAAACCTCATGCTCTTATTCTAAAGACAAATGTTTGTCGTTAAAAAGACAAATGTTTCTTTTCAAATATTTTTCCTTCAAATGATTCTTCTGAAAAATATTTGTCATCTAATGAAAACAAAATTGCTTTGAAAATACTTCGGACTTTACTTTAGAAAATCATCTGGGTTTTTCATTTGTCAAAATCTCTATCCTTCAATCAACAACATATGTCATTGATTGAGGGGGAGAATGATTTCAATCAAAAAGTGTATTTTTCAAACAATTGGCACGTAATCGATAAAGGTCTACTCTAGAATAATCAAAAAGAACAATGTTTTACAATATTATATACAATTGGTACAAGACCTTTGTTATCATTATGTTTTCAAAAGATACTCAAGCATGTTTAATCTTTGGAGTCTAAAGTCTTAAACTTGATCCTTATCGGTTAAATGTTTCTCATGATCAAGTCACATCTCCCCTCAAAAGCTTTCAAAATCAATTTAAATCTACAGAGATCACAAATCTCAAATGATTTGAAAATTGTGACCGGGGTAGAATTTGTGATTTAAAATTGGATTTAAACTGATAATTCGATAAATGGTTTCATAAGTGTTTTGCAAGCTTTCCTCCCCACATGTGCCAAACGATTTCAAATTTTCCATGCACATGTTGAGGGGGAGTATCTTTTTATACCACAAAGAATTGAAATGTGATTGATTTGTCTCTAAGTGCAGGTTCCTTCTAATATGTGCAAAACTCTTTCAAACCTCGAGGCACATATTGAGGGGGAGCAAACTTATGAAAAACTCATCCTTCCCCAATATGCTTTATCTACTTGATTTGATCAGGGAAGTGATGTTAATATCTCTTAGAAAATGGTAATCAAAAAAGTTAATTCTTCCTCTTGCCTCCGTGTGCCAAAACGATTTCAAATACATGATGCACATGTTGATGGGGAACTCTTTTTCTAAAAATAAAATATCAAAAACGATTCAGGTACAAAATGCTTAGATAATATATCACAAGTATCTGGATTGATTTTCAAATGGTTTTCAATTGGTTCCAATGGCAGATGAACAATACCAAATAGACCGACCAAATTTACTTTATGTATGGTGATATAAGGATGGTTAGGTTAGGTATTCATTCCCACGATCTGCGAGAACCGGAGGGATCTACCCAGAGATAATCCACTAATTAGTGTAGAAGTCCTTAGGTATGATGAAAAAAAGGAGAAAATGAGAATATGGGAAGAGTGCGGACTGAGAAAGAGCTAGTACTGGAATAAACCCAACAAGGTTCTAGTTATGATGTCTCGGTAAGCACTGAAGGGGTTGAAGAATGAAAAAGAATTGAAAGTGAAAAGGGTGAAAAGAAATAGCCCTCCAATAATTCAACCTTAGGGCAGAAACTGGGTTCAATACATATGCTATTGGTTGTTACCAAGGTAACACTGGTATTGAAGACAAGACGTCATGGACCCAGTGACGCACTGCACTACAACTTCCCAAGCTACTCAAGTTCCTCTTAAAAAGGGCTTGTTTCATTCTCACGGGGAACCGACATAATCTATCAAATTTCTCTTAGATATTGTTGATATTGAAGAAGGAGACCCTCTCCCTAGTCTTCGGCACAGGAAACAAATGTGCACAATTGAGTCTAGAGCCACGAGATCATCAAATAAATCTCTTTAGGACACCGTCAATGAAGACTCTCTGTTTCACACAATGTGGAAAGAGAGATTATATCTTATGAGTCCTACGCATTATCCTTGTGGTATTGCCAGAACATCTGATTGATATGCTAACATATTCAAAATGAAGATGGAAAGCCTTCTAGAGCCAAGATCAAACAAGCTCTTGGTAGGTGGCATGTGAGATATATCCAATAGATCAACCATGTGACAACTGAACAGAAACAATGGGGCGATTCAAATTTTTGAATCAATCCTGGTTCAGGTTATGGATTGACGGATACCTTTGAAAAACCGGTCGTTGTGCTTAAAAAATCTTTTTCTTTAGCACATCGACTGTGTACTAATATTTCAAAAATAAAAGGTGTTTATGATTGATAATTGATTTTTCTCATAAACCCTCGTTGTATTGCAAAACACTTTATTGAGCAAGATTACTCGATTGTTTTCAAATCTCTTTTCATCAATCGATGAATCTCAAATTCGGTGGTTCACTTTCACTCGTGTTGTCTTCTTTGAGACGTTCGGTTTGAGAACGGCTAGAGCACTCGAAACCTGTCAAGGATATTCTTGAATTATACCTGATCACGAGGCGTACTTGTCTGATCAGCGAGAACCGTGGGCCGTGTACCTCAATTCAACGAAAGTGATCAAAGACACTTTTATGCGCTTTATTGCTAACTTGTTTTATGCAAACGCCGGCGTTTGCAGTACTGATCGGAGAAATGGAGAGGTCAATCCATAGCCCCATGCTCGCACAACACATTCATTTCAAAAGAAATCATGATTAGTGCATCAATGACTCTGATATTCTCACTCCATGCTTCTGCTACGTTGTTGCGAATATCATGAATCAACTAAATCTTCCGCTACTTTGATGAAAAGATTTCATGATCCAGAATGTGAGCATGTCAGTCCAAAAAGTCACAACTTCACATAATGTCAACACCACAGTGGAAGAGTCAGAGATTTATGATAGCTGATGATCTCAATCTTTGGCTCAAAACTCACTATCACGTGGATCAGTTAAAGACCTCTGATGAGTGCTTATTCACTCATCGTTTTTACCCGCCTAAGACCTCAAAAATGACTAAAAACACCCAAATACAATCAAAATATGTTAAAAATATCCTCGGAGTGTGTTTTATGTCTTTCGGTACAAAAGTTGAAAGGCCTTGGGAAAAATCAGTTTGGTGAATCTGAAAAATTGCGGTGAAGACATAGCAGAAGTGATTTTCTACATTTCGAAGCCGAGGCGTTTTGAGTGATCAAGGGAAAAACAACCCAAAATCCTATCCCGAACCCAAATTCTCATTTCACCATTTTTCCCCGATACCGATAATCTCCAAAAACACTTTTTTAAGCCAAAAATCCTATTCTCGTTTTTAAAACCAATTTTGTAAAAATCTTATTTTTCTTAAAGCCAATTTTTATTTTCAAAAAAAACTACAAAATTTAAAATACAAAAAATACTTTTAAACCATTTTTACAAAATTCTTTTTAATTATCCTTTTCCCTTTTAAAACCCCTAAACCATTTTATCCTCTTCTCCTTCCTCCCACATACCCAAACCCAGAAAACCTCCAAAATACCCAATCCCGCCCAAATTTATCCTTAAAATCCAACTCACACAGGTCACTCCCCACTACACTTCTCCCCATCACTCTCACCACTTGGAACACGCAAAAGGAAGTCAAGGAGGTCTTCACGAGATGGCAGCCATGTTGGCAATCCTTCATTTTTCCATTGGAGCTCAAGCATCAATGGCTTTGGATCAATGGGTACTTCTCCAACACATTTGGATGGTCCAGATATGCTCCCAAGAAGCACAAAGCTCCTCAGCTCAATTTTATCTCACATAACAAGCACATCAGAAGGAATTGAAGTCCAAGAATTCTTAGTATAAATAGAGCCTCTTTGTAGCCATTGAAAGGCACCCCTAGTCTTAGTTTTAACTTAGTTTCAATTTTTAAAATTAAAAATTGTAATTTGCTTTTTTTTTTAATGAAAAGTCTCTTTTTTATAAACTATGTTCTTTAAACTGCTGAGTTATTTTAGTTATTTAAAGTTGTGTTTAAAATTCTTAGGTTGATCACCATTTCTGGTTTATTAAAGAAACCCAAAAATCAGTTTCTCAAAAGTAGTTTTCTTTATTCAAAATCATTCTCTTCAGGGGTGTTTGTTTTAAGTTGGAAAATGGTCAAAAACTTGTTTTTACCCGTTTGACTTCACAATCAAAGTTCTTTTTTTTTACACTTTAAATCAGTTGTTAGAAGTAGGAACTAATGGGATAAGTTTTGCAAAAGTTTGGGTAAACAAAAAAAAAGGGTGTTTTTCTGTTTTTTTGGAGCTGCAGGGGCAGCGGCTTGGCTGCTTGATCTTGGGCTATTTTCTAGCTTATTTGAAGTTTAAATTTTACAAATCTAGTCTTTATCAAATCCTGAGTGTCAACTCACTTTAGTTTCAATTATGTGCATTTAAAAGTACCTCTAGCAATTTAAATCATTGTTAAAAGCTGCCTTTGCAACATTGGTTTTACGCATCGGTCAGATAGGCAAACAAAGTTGTTATTAGCTTATTTTTGAGATGTTAAAGCTTCTTTCTTGGCCCTCAGCCTATCTCTAAACCTTGTTGTGCTAACTTGATGTTTTATGTAGCTTGCCTTGCTTTGGAAGCTCCTTTCCTAGCTTAAAATAAGCTCAAAACAGGCCACCTTGGGCTGTTTTTCAGCCTGCACTGAAGCAACCAGTAGCACAGGTCACTACTTTTCTTTTTTCTTTTTTTTTTCATTAGTTTAATGGTAGCTTTACTTAGCTTATCTCAATAGGTGATTGCTCAATTAGTTGTTTAGATTAGTCTAGATAGTGGTAGCTTAATAGTGCTAGTTAGATCCCTTCCTTACTCATCTGTCCATTTCCCTTAGAATAAGAGTCCCTTGTTTAGTTTTTGTTTCCAACTGCTTATCCTATATTTCAGCTTAAATTAGTTGCACCTAGCTTAGTCCTAATCACCTTTGCTTAATTTCTATCTTGCTTTGTTGGTAAATTGTTAAATAGAAGCTTAGAATCTGCTTTGGTGTGCAAAAAGAATGTTTGGTTGTGCTATTTCAAACAAAGCAGTCAATAAGCTGTTCTAACAGCTTATTGCTAAGATTTTAAACAGAAAGTTTTTACAAAAGTTTCCCATTTTGCTTGTACCTTCGATTTTCCAAAAGCTAATTTAAAAAAAAATAGTTTTTCACAAAAGGTGAGGCTAGGATTAGAACACAACGTCTCCCTTTATTACACAGGAACACCTCACAACACAACCACTGAGTTGCCCTTGGGACTTCTTTGGTTATAATAATGCATAATTAGTCCTTTAAGTGTATTAAGCAGTTTTAGTTTTAAGCTAAACTTAGCTTATTTTTAGTCAAATAGAACGTAGGAAAATTGTTTTCACACCTGTAGCCCCTAAATTGCAAAACTTTTACGTTTATGGCTCGGGTGGTTCCCGGTTCTTGCGTTTTTTAGTTTTAGCACCCTAGGACTTAGTTTAGCTTCGTTTTATCATTCCTTAGGCTTAGTAATAGTTAATTTGTAGTTTATTAGGTTTCCCTTGCCTTAATTACCTTCCCGTTAATTAATTTGTAGAAAACGTAATTCAAATCAACAAATCATCATTAAACCAATTCAAGTTATAAATCACAAAACTCAACGAATCCTTCCATTCACACCTCGTTGGGACACGACCGGAAATCACTTTCCGGTATCACTTTTATCACACCCGTAGGTTTGTACGTTAACCCTTTTCCTAAAAGGTTAATTTGTCGAATTTTACGGTTAATTTGATATATATTGATATTGTGTTTTTCACCACTCACTTTTCATCGAATCAAATTTTGGCGCCGCTGCTGGGGAGGTGTGTTGCGACAATATCGTGATTTTTGCGATTAGTGACTTGAAGAACCTTCCTCGTGAAGTTATTGTTTTTTGAAAAATATAAAAATATTTTTCTTTTCTTTGTATATATATGTAAAAGATTAAAAATACAAAAAGATTTTTGCTTGTTGTTTTAAATAAAATAGAAGACACAATCAATATAACATTCTCAACTGAGGTGTTATCATTATAAGTTCCCGAACAAAAGATTTAAAACTTGCCTTTGTGTCGCTCGTGTTTTGGTTTATTTCTATCGGATAAACAAACTGTGTGAGGGGTATAAGGACGGCCTGACATTAAATTGCGGCTGAAAAGAGGGGGGTTTTTAATAAGCTTCGCGCTGACCTAATAAGCTTCTCCGCTCCTTTGTGCGTTTATCTTATAGAAGTGATCAATTCACTTGGGATTATTGGTTTAAGTTCACTGTGTTTTGCCTCGGTCTTGTTTTAATTGAAAGTGTTGTTTTGGAAAGTGCATGTGCACTCGCTCGCAAGCTCGTAGACGTAACCGTAACCAAGCAAACGTACCCGAGATCGATGTAGTCGAACAAATCACAATGACACATAACCAAGGGAACGGACCTCAAGTCCCAGCACGGTCCACAAGATCCAGCTCCCGATCTCCGAACGATGGAGGAGCTTTGCCAACCCACAATGGATGGACGGGGTGGTCCAATTGCCCCGCTTAACATCGAAGCCGGGACTTTGGACTTAAGCATCACATGATACAACAAGTCCAAAGCTTTTGCCAATTTCACGGAAGGCCGGGTGACGATGCCAACAAGCATCTCGACAAATTTCTCACCGTCACCCAAAGTATGAAGCAAAATGGGGTCACCGATGACGCCCTTCGCTTATACCTCTTTCCATATTCCTTGACGCTTCATGCCACCGCATGGTTTGATCGTCTTCCCAAGAACTCAATCCATAGTTTCGATGAAATGATCTCCAAATTCTTGGCGAAATATTTTCCACATCGATGGTGGCGACTACGAATGAAATCGATATAATTTTGGGCACAACCCGATGAGTCCTTAGTTGAGGCATGGGAACGCTATAAGCTTTCGATTGATCGATGTCCGAACCACAATATGTTGCTTGTCACCCAAATAGATACATTCTATAACGGGTTAACATTGAGACATCGTGACACAATCAATGCTGCTAGAGTGCTATGATCTCATCGAAAACATGACTGCCCACCACAATTATTGGGATTCCTCAGCCGAGAGGAATGAGTCAATGAGATCTACCACTCTTCCATCTTCGGAATACACGACTCTCACCAAAAATATCGAAGAAATATCCACTGCTGTGCTTAAAATGAGTCTAAATAATAATAATCAACAAGTGCATATGCGTGAACAAAAGTTGTGAAACTTGTGGTGGTCCACACCCTTATTTCGAGTGTCCAACCTCCGGTGGCTTCACTCAAGTATATGCCGCTAGGGTTCCTACACCGAGGTAATTCCTACCAACCGCAAGGAGACCGTAACCTTCTAAGCTATCGTTCTAACAATTACCTGGACCACCGGGTTTAATCAAAATCAAAACAATCAGAATGTGCAAAACAGAAATAATCAGTTTAATCAGAATCGAATCGAGATTTTCAAAATCGAAATTTCAATCAAAACCGATTCCAAGCTCCGCAACAAACTTTTCAAGCTCCACCTCCTCAAGCTTCCATTGACATTGCTAATTACATCAAAAACAATGAAGCTAAGATGGTGTCCATGCAAAATCAAATTACCACTTTGAAGAATGATTTCACTTCCGAGCTTAGAGCTACTAGCAAACAAAATTGATCAATCTCATAGCAAGATTGAAAGCATGATTGCTAGTCTCATGAGTCAAAAGAATCAAGCTTCAACTTCGGGTGCTCTTCCGAGTAACACCATCCCCAACCCAAAGGGAGAGTTGAATGCTATTGCTACTCGTAGTGGTAAATCTTATGAGGAACCCTCGATGCCTAATCCTTCTCCGGTGAGGGATGTGGAACGAGAAACCGAGGAGCCAAAGGACAAGGTGCATATCTCAAGCCCACAAAGTACCGCACAAGTCCAACCTCCGGTTGTCCTACCTCCAATTCTGGAACCCGTTGTTCCGATGACCATTCCTAAGCCTTCACTTCCTTATCCTTCAAGGCTTAATGACCAAAAGCTCCGTGATAAGACTAGTCAACAAATGGAGAAGCTTATCCAAATCTTTCAAGATTTGCATTTCGAGATTAGTTTCGCGGACGCTCTTCTTCTTATGCCCAAGTTCGGTCCGACAATCAAGAATTTGTTGAATAACAAAGAAAAGATTTCCAAAATGGCCAAAACTTCATTGAACGAGAATTGTTCGGCGGTTATCCTCAAAAAGCTTCCCGAAAAGCTAGGAGACCCCGGAAAATTCCTAATCCCATGTGATTTTCAAGGAATAGTTCAATGCTCCGCTTTGGCCGATCTTGGTGCTAGCATTAACTTAATGCCACACTCCATGTGGAAAAAGCTTTCATTACCTCCGCTTACACCTACATGTATGATCCTCGAGCTTGCGGACCGCACAAATTCTCGTCCGCTGGGAATAGCCGAGGATGTATTTTTGAAAGTGGGCAAGTTTCATTTCCCCGCCGACTTTGTTGTGGTCGAATTTGATGCCGATCCTCGAGTACCCCTCATCCTTGGGAGGTGCTTCTTAAAAACGGGTCGTGCATTGATCGCGTTGATAAAGGGAAATTACTTTGAGGTAAACAAGGAAGCCGTTACTTTCAACCTCGATCAAGTTACGATACTCCCCAATTATGAAGACACTTCCGTCAACATGATTGATGTCATGGACATTGTTTGGTATTCTCAAGAACTACTTGGATTCTCGAGTGGCAATCCCACTTCGGTTGATCCCATCGTTGCTCGCTCTTCCCCTTCCCTCACTCCGTTTGAGGGAAGTGACTTTATCTTGGAAGAGATTGAAGCTTACTTATCGAGTGATTCGGTTTCACAATTGATCACGCTCCCATCGCCACGCCGAGAGACATTCTCATCGAGAAAATGCTCAATGAAGATCCTTCCGCACTCCCTCCTCAAGAACTTCATAAAGAGGAAATTAAAACAATTGAAAAATCTAATGATCCTCCTGAGGTCGAGCTTAAGGACTTACCACCTCATCTCGAGTACGCATTTTTGGAGGGTGACAATAAATCACCCGTCATTATTGCTAAAGACTTGAGTGAGGATGAAAAATCCTCTCTCATAAAGGTTTTGAAGTCACACAAGCGAGCCATCGCTTGGAAACTTTCCGACATCAAGGGTATTAACCGAATTTTGTACACCAAGATTCTTATGGAGGATGACTTCAAACCGGCGGTCCAACAACGAAGAAGGGTGAATCCTAAAATTCATGAGGTTATCAAACAAGAAGTCATAAAACTTCTCGATGCCGGATTGATTTACCCTATCTCGGATAGTCCTTGGGTGAGTCCCGTTCATTGTGTGCCCAAAAGGGTGGCATAACCGTTGTTGAAAATGATGAAAACGAGTTGATTCCTACTCGATTGGTTACGGGATGGCGTGTTTGCATTGACTATCGAAAGTTAAATGAAGCCACCCGTAAAGACCACTTTCCCTTACCCTTCATGGACCAAATGCTTGAGAGATTAGCGGAAACGAATACTATTGTTTTCTCGATGGTTTCTCGGGTTACTTCCAAATACCCATTGACCCACAAGATCAAGAAAAGACCACATTCACGTGTCCTTATGGAACATTTGCTTACCGACGCATGCCTTTTGGCTTGTGTAATGCTCCCGATACGTTCCAAAGGTGTATGATGGCCATTTTCCATGACATGATCGAAAAGACTATGGAAGTCTTTATGGATGATTTTTCGGTCTTTGGGGATTCTTTCCAACCATGTCTCTCCCATTTGGACAAGATGCTTGAACGTTGTGAAAACACGAATCTTTGTCTAAATTGGGAGAAATGTCACTTTATGGTTAAAGAGGGAATTGTCCTCGGCCATAAATTTCTAAGACGGGATTGAGGTTGACAAAGCAAAAGTTGATGTCATTGCAAAATTACCTCCTCCCACAACCGTCAAAGGAGTTAGAAGTTTCCTTGGTCATGCCGGATTTTATCGTCGTTTCATTCAAGACTTTTCAAAAATATCCCGGCCTATGACCCGACTTCTTGAAAAAGATACTCCTTTCATCTTCTCTAGTGAGTGCATTGAAGCTTTTCAAACTCTTAAAAAGAAGCTCACGGAAGCACCGATCCTAGTTGCCCCCGATTGGGAATTACCATTTGAACTTATGTGCGACGAAGTGATTTATATAGGTGCCGTCTTGGGGCTACGAAAATCAAAACATTTCCAGCCTATACATTATGCTAGCAAAACTTTGACCGAAGCTCAAGCACATTACACTACGACGGAGAAAGAATTACTAGCCGTGGTGTATGCTTTCGAGAAGTTTCGGCCATACTTGATCTTGTCAAAAAGCATAGTGTATACGGATCACTCGGCCATCAAATATCTTTTTGCTAAGCAAGATGCAAAGCCGAGGTTGCTCCGATGGATTCTCCTCCTACAAGAATTTGATATCATCATCCGTGATAAAAAAGGAGCGAAGAACCTAGCGGCTGATCATCTCTCTCGTCTTGAAAATCCACATCAAGATGTGTTCGAGAAAAAGGAAATAAACGAAACGTTTCCTCTCGAGACACTTAATGTGGTATCTCATCGTAGAGATTCGAGTACCCCATGGTTTGCCGACTTTGCAAACTATCATGCGGGTAACTTTGTTGTGAAAGGGATGTCGTCCCAACAAAAGAACAAGTTTTTCAAAGATGTTAAGCATTATTTCTGGGACGACCCCTACTTGTTCAAAATCTGTGCGGATCAAGTCATCCGACGGTGTGTTCACGGCCAAGAAGCCGCTGAAATTCTCAAGGCTTGTCATAATGGACCCACGGGGGGACATCATGGCCCGAACTACACCGCCAAGAAGGTGTTTGACTCCGGTTTCTATTGGCCCACAATTTACAAAGATGCCCATGACCTCGTCAAATCTTGCGACGCTTGCCAACGTCATAGCAACATCTCTAAAAGAGATGAAATGCCTCAAAATGCCATTCAAGTGTGCAAGATCTTTGACGTATGGGGCATCGACTTTATGGGGCCGTTCCCGTCTTCTCGAGGGAACAAGTATATACTCGTGGCGGTCGATTATTTGTCTAATGGGTAGAGGCGGCGCTACCCACCAACGACGCCCGAGTATTGTGAATTTTTAAAGTCTCTCTTTTCTCGTTTCGGAACTCCCCGTGCCATCATTAGTGATCGCGGTACGCACTTTTGCAACGATCAATTCGCAAAAGTGATGCTTAAGTACGGTGTCACTCACCGTCTCTCTACCGCGTATCACCCCCAAACTAGTGGGCAAGTGGAGGTTTCGAATCGTGGTTTGAAAAGAATCTTGGAGAGGACCGTAGGTGAAAACCGTGCCTCTTGGTCGGACAAACTTGAAGATGCACTTTGGGCCTTCCGTACGCTTACAAAACACCCATCGGGTGTACTCCTTAGCTTGTGTACGGAAAGTGTCATCTCCGATCGAGCTCGAGTACAAAGCCTATTGGGCCTTGAAGCATGTAAATTTTGACCTTAAGTCCGCAGGTGATCACCGAAAAGTTCAACTCAATGAATTAAATGAACTCCGTGATCAAGCCTACGAGAACTCGTTGATTTACAAGGAAAAGACAAAGAAGATCCATGACTCAAAGATCAAGAACCGTGTTTTCAACGTCGGTGACCGAGTCCTTCTTTTCAATTCTAGATTGAAAATCTTCTCGGGGAAGCTTAAGACCCGTTGGACTGGTCCATTCACCGTTGCCAAAGTTTTCCCATATGGCACCGTCGAGTTATCTCAAACTGACGGGCCAAACTTCAAGGTGAATGGACATAGGTTGAAGCACTATTTTGGAGGAGACATACCATCCATGGTTGTCCCGGATCTCCAAACCTTCCCTACGAACCAATGAATTCGGGGTCGAGTCAAGCTAGCGACTCGGTTAACAAAAACAGTAGCATTCCATGGGTTTTCACCCATGTTTCTGACTTCTCTCTATTTTCTAACAACTAAGTGTGGGGGGAAACCTCCACGGTGTTTGCTTCTTGTGTGTTTGCTCATGTTTTCAGGAATCCCATTGATCGTGATGATTGATGCGCCTGTTTTCAATCCAGCCGCCCAATATCCGATCAATTTTGCTAACGTTTATCTGGGGATATATTTTTGAAAATCCTTTTTGTGTTAAATATGATTTCGTCCACACAATTGGTTAGTGGTATTACCTTTTTCCGTTCGATAGTATCGGCTTCGGCCGGGACTTTGAATATTGAGGGCAATATTCAATTCTAAGTGTGGGGGAATTCATTCGAATTTTTGTCACATTTGTACCCTTTAGTCCCTAGTACCCCCGTTTTGACCCAAATTTTAAAAATTTTTGCACGAAAATAAAGTGTTAACACTTCGGTGTTGATAAAAGTTTAGTCTTGATTAGGTTAGAACAAAGGGAATCCCGACTCTGCTAGAGTGTTGATCTAGCGCTTCCTACGATTAGGCTAAGTTTTTTACGAGTTGTGCAAATGAAAATGCTAAGCGTGGAGTAGTTGGTTCTCTTTAAAGCTTATATAAGTAATCTATGGCTTTTTCTCCCAGTAGCTCTTAATTGAACCTAATATAGTGTCGTTTTCAAACCTTTGAACATAAAAATCGTTTTGTTATGCAATAAAACTTTTAAGCGATTTTGATAAAGAGTTAGAGTTCAACTTTTTATTTAAATTTTTGGAAAAGCATACTTTCTTAAAATCTGAATAAAATTGCAAAATGAAAGTATCGTAAAAGTGCTTGAATGATGCAAAAGTAAAATTGCAAGTCAAAAGTCAAAAAAAAAAAATAATAAAAAAAAATAATAAAAAAGTGATAAAAGTGAATGAAAAATGAAAAAAAAATGTTGGTGAAATAAAAAGTTATGAATAAATGTGCGAAACTTGCTTTTTCTTAAATTTAAATCGGGAGTTGAACTCGGATTCGTCAATTTTATCTTAAAAAGCAACGGGAATTTAGAGATTATTAATTTCAAAGGTCTAGAAAGCGGTAGTATTCTGTGAGGTGTCAAAATCCCGGTCACTTAAAACTTATGTTTTGGGATGTGCCGAGAAGAAAGCCGTTACATGGAGTGATTTGGCCTTTGAGTTTTCAATCTCTAAATAATCGGTGGTTGTTGTCCATTCAAGTCTTAATATTAACTTAGCGGAAGTTTCTAAACCTTTGGAATCGAAATCCAGTGATTCGGTTACTATTCTGTGGGGTGTCAAAATTCTGGTCACCTAAAGCCAACTGGTTTGGGATGTGCCGAGAAGAAAGCCGCTACATGGAAAAGGCCCTTTTCGAACCTTAAGTTTTTAGATTTCCGGTGAATTAATATCAAATTTGAATAGATAACAACCGTGATGAGTGTCGATTTTTATGATCAAAGTTTTGAAAACAACACACACCTAACTTATAGTAATTCTTGGGAGTAAAAAGTTATGTCTCGACTTACATAGATTATTTGTATAAGTAGTGTTAGCATTTTACAAAAACATTTGCACAATAAGTCTAGACTTAGTTTGGGAGTATAAAAAAGGGGATGACGATTACAATTCCCTGGAGACACCCATTTTGTGTGAATCCCGTTCCATGATACCACTTATATTTTGATAATCAAGCATGTTGTTTACTTTTTAGTTTCAGTTAAAGTTTCTCGCATCAAATAAAAAGTCGAAACGGGGTAGTCTTGGTAATCTTGAGTCTTTCATTACTTTACATGATTGATTGCTAGGGACTAGCAATTGCCTAGTGTGGGGGAATTTGATGAGTGCTTATTCACTCATCGTTTTACCCACCTAAGACCTCAAAAATGATTAAAAACACCCAAATACAATCAAAATATGTTAAAAATATCCTCGGAGTGTGTTTTATGTCTTATCGGTACAAAAGGATTGAAAACAGAGCGAAAACGGAAAATCGAGTTGAATCGAAAAAGTGCAGTGAAGACATAGCCGAAGTGATTTTCTACATTTCGAAGCCGAGACAGCGTTTTGAGAGTGATCAGGGAAAAACAACCCAAATCTATCGAACCCAAATTCTCATTTCACCATTTTCCCGATACGATAATCTCCAAAAACACTTTTAAGCCAAAAATCCTATTCTCGTTTTAAACCAATTTTGTAAAATCTTATTTTTCTTAAAGCCAATTTTATTTTCAAAAAAAAACTAAAAAAAGAAATTTAAAATACAAAAAAATACTTTTTAAACCATTTTAAAATTCTTTTTAATTATCCTTTTCCCTTTTAAAACCCCTAAACCATTTTATCCTCTTCTCCTTCCTCCCACATACCCAAACCCAGAAAACCTCCAAAATACCCAATCCATTTTATCCACGCCAAATCAACTCACACGAGTCCTCCCCATACACTTCTCCCCATCACTCTCACCCTTGGACACACCAAAAGGAAGTCAAGGAGGTCTTCACGAGATGGCAGCCATGTTGGCAATCCTTCATTTTTCCATTGGAGCTCAAGCATCAATGGCTTTGGATCAATGGGTACTTCTCCAACACATTTGGATGGTCGGATGCTGCTCCCAAAAGAAGCTCCTCGACTCAATTTTATCACATAACAAGCACATCAGAAGGAATTGAAGTCCAAGAATTCTTAGTATAAATAGAGCCTCTTTGTAGCCATTGAAAGGCACCCCTAGTCTTAGTTTTAACTTAGTTTCAGTTTTTAAAATTCAAAATTGTAATTTGCTTTTTTTTAATGAAAAGTCTCTTTTTTATAAACTATGTTCTTTAAACTGTTGAGTTATTTTAGTTATTTAAAGTTGTGTTTAAAATTCTTAGGTTGATCACCATTTCTGGTTTATTAAAGAAACCCAAAAATCAGTTTCTCAAAAGTAGTTTTCTTTATTCAAAATCATTCTCTTCAGGGGTGTTTGTTTTAAGTTGGAAAATGGTCAAAAACTTGTTTTTACCCGTTTGACTTCTGAAGTCAAAGTTCTTTTTTTTTACACTTTAAATCAGTTGTTAGAAGTAGGAACTAATGGGATAAGTTTTGCAAAAGTTTGGGTAAACAAAAAAAAAGGGTGTTTTTTCTGTTTTTTTTTTGGGCTTGCCGCGGAATGACTTGTCTTTGTGATCTTGAAGCTTTATTTTCTAACTTATTTGAAGTTTAAATTTTACAAATCTAGTCTTTATCAAATCCTTGAGTGTCCAACTCACTTTAGTTTCAATTATGTGCATTTAAATTACCTCTGGCTTAATTTAAATCATTGTTAAAGCGCCTTTGCAACATTGGTTTTTTTACGCATCGAGTCAGAATGGGCAAACAAAGCTGTTATTAGCTTATTTTTTAGATGTTAAAAGCTTCTTTCTTGGCCTCAATCAGCCTATCTCTAAACCTTGTTGTGCTAACTTGATGTTTCTGTAGCTTGCCTTGCTTTGGAAGCTCCTTTCCTAGCTTAAAATAAGCTCCAAAAGCAATTACAGAGGGTACATTTTTAAAACCTGAAGCAACCCGATGCTTACAGGTCACTACTTTTCTTTTTTCTTTTTTTTTTCATTAGTTTAATGGTAGCTTTACTTAGCTTATCTCAGTAGGTGATTACTCAATTAGTTGTTTAGATTAGTCTAGATAGTGGTAGCTTAATAGTGCTAGTTAGATCCCTTCCTTACTCATTTGTCCATTTCCCTTAGAATAAGAGTCCCTTGTTTAGTTTTTGTTGCCAACTGCTTATCCTATATTTCAGCTTAAATTAGTTGCACCTAGCTTAGTCCTAATCACCTTTGCTTAATTTCAATCTTGCTTTGTTGGTAAATTGTTAAATAGAAGCTTAGAATCTGCTTTGGTGTGCAAAAAGAATGTTTGGTTGTGCTATTTCAAACCTTGATCAATAAAATTTATTCTAACTTGACTTATTGCTAAGATTTTAAACAGAAAGTTTTTACAAAAGTTTCCCATTTTGCTTGTACCTTCGATTTTCCAAAAGCTATTTTAAAAAAAATAATAAAAAAAATAGTTTTCACAAAAAGGTGAGGCGGGAGATTGAACACAAGTCTCATTTTATCACCGCAGGAACAACTCACAACACAACCCACTACCAGTTGCCCTTGGGACTTCTTTGGTTATAATAATGCATAATTAGTCCTTTAAGTGTATTAGCAGGTTTTAGTTTTAAGCTAAACGCTTATTGGTAGCTTATTTTATAACAACCCAATGTTTTCTTATTTTTCCTAGAACCCGAACCTAGCAGGTACTTTCGTGATTTTTTAAAATTTTCAAAATTAGTTTAATATTTTTAATCATTTAATTAGTGTTAAATAGTTTTTAATTAATTAGTAATTATTTTAAAAAGTCGAAAAAAATTCGGCTTCTTTCTAAAATTATTTTTAGTCAAATAGAGCGTAGGAAAATTGTTTTCACAGTAGCCCCTAAATTGCAAAACTTTTACGTTTGGCTGGGTGGTTCCCATTCTTACGTTTTTGGTTTTAGCACCCTAGTACTTAGTTTAGCTTCGTTTTATCATTCCTTAGGCTTAGTAATAGCTAATTTGTAGTTTATTAGGTTTCCCTTGCCTTAATTACCTTCCCGTTAATTAATTTGTAAGAAAACGTAATTCAAATCAACAAATCATCATTAAACCAATTCAAGTTATAAATCACAAACTCATGAGGTCCTTCCATTCACACCTCGCTGGGACACGACCCGGGAAATCACTCTTCCGGTATCACTTTTATCACACCCGTAAGGTTTGGTACGTTAACCCTTTTCCTAAAAGGTTAATTTGTCGAATTTTACGGTTAATTTGATATATATTGATATTGTGTTTTTCACCACTCACTTTTTCAACGAATCAACCTCCACTTGGATTAACCAAACATGAAAAAATGAAGAATCAATGACTACGGGCTACAGAGCAAAGAACATTATCAAGAATCCAAGAACAATCTTTATGTAAAATCTGTTTGTATTCAATGTAATTTGAGGTGACCTCCCTTAGGGGGAGATTATTAGGATTTAGTAAATCCAGATATTAAAGTGTCGGTCACCTCAAGTATATGTAATCGTTAGAAAGCTCGTAGTCGTAGTTATTTAATGTTAAGTAGTATTTAGTTAAGTAACAGTGAGGAGGGCAGACCGGGTCTTTACCCACTGTATGTCTGATCCACAACCCGTAGGTGGCATTTTATGTAAGACTATAAATACCCTCTACCTCCCAACGTAGAGGGTTGGAGCTCATCATAATACATTCATTTTCTCTCACTAAGTTCCCAAACCTCTAACTATTTCTCTCTCTCAAACCTTATTCTATTCGCCAATTTGATCGTGATTGTTTGATGTGTTTGTGAAATCCAATATGTTACAACAAACATTTAGGGTTTTTACTTCACAAATCTACCTCTTTAAATATTAAAAAATTGAATTCTATATATAGATTTACACTTGCGACGGCGTCCCCTTATAGGTGGGACACCGTCAGATCGCCGTCATTAGCATTTTTGTCTTGGCCAAGTTATCGATGGGACGGCATCACGTTGTAGTTGTGACACCGTCAGCCTTTAAGCGTGATGTCGTTGATTTTGGATCTGGGCCATCTGAGATGAAAAGTCTTAGTGACGCCCTTCCTCTTCAAAGACTGACGCCGTCAGGTGTATTTGAGCAAAAAGTCTAATGAGCCGTCAAGTGAATCTATTATCAAATCTGTAGATGGGGACGGCGTCGCCCTTTAGTTGGGACGCCGTCAGCTTCAATTTCAGCAGCTTGAGTGGCTTTGATCTTGACTTTGCCATTTTCTTCATATATTCACTCCTTTTCGTCTAAATAAGCATCATTCCAGCATTTTGCTTCCAAGAGAGTTAAAAAGTGAAAATGAACAAAATTAAGCAGTAACGGATATAAAAGTGGTCGATTAAGGGCTTAAATTAGCCCTTAAAGGTGTACGTTTTAAATCCTTATCATATCCCTACTTCCTTTCCTATGGAATGTCCCCCATACTATCAATTTGTATAGAATTTTCAACAACAGGTTCCTTAGAGTTGATGAATTCCTCCTCACACATGCAGGATCTTGAACGCGATTCCAATAGGCCGAAACACTCGGGTAGTCTTTTACAAACCTTTTAAGCCTAAAAAAATGAACCTCAAACAATCATACAATCTCATGTTGTTAGGTATAAACCAGGACGACTAAAAAATTAGGCAAATTATATATAATAATCTCTTCCACATAATATATAAACCAAACCTGAACCTCATCCATGATATTAAGTAAGTTCACCTTCCTCTCCAAAATACATGGTTGAAACACTCAAACACCATTCTAGTATTATCATGAATACTAAAGGCTCTTTCCTAAGAAAGATCTTCAAATATGTCTTCATCATTCGCATAGACATAAGTCATCTTCATCATTCCTCTCAATTGCTCCTCACACTCATAATCATTAAACAAATCCCAATTTATCAAACGTGGAACCGTAATTTTTCTTGTTTGCAACTTTGAAATACAATCCCTGAATGCGTGCTTCTCTTCCTTTGGTACCTTACTAAACTTCAGGTTCTCATTACCCTCTGCTCGCATCTCATAGGTAACTTTCTTTCTTGTGTTCCTTTGACAATACTTGTCCATAATCGGGTTCATCAGAATCCGTGTCATACTTGAGGAACCTACAACATTTGTCTGTAGAAATAAAAAATCTATGTTAATACAAGAGTATTAGAACCAACGCTACACACTATAGAAGCCTCGAGAGTCGAGTTCAAAAAATTGAAAAATCCTTAACAGAAGCTAGCAGCCGATTTGGTCGTGGCCCCAGCCGATCGGTACGCTCCAATTCTCACTCAACCAATGCATTACTTTAAGCAGCCAATCCGGTTGCATACGCTGCAGAAGGCAAAAGCCTCCTAATTCGACCTCTCCCTTGATTTCTACCAATTCTAATTCACTCATACACTTCATTTGAATCCTAATGATGATTTCTGCAACCTGAATTCATCCTTACTTTACTTTAAAACATCTCCACATGATTTCTTCTTTATTCCCTAGAACACATAATAATTTCTCAAATTCAATTCCTTAATTGATGCTCTAACAAAAATTTTGTGTTGATCCCAGTTGAGCAAACGATCTAATATAGAAACTGACTTAAACAAATACTTATTAAGTATTACGTGGAATTTAATACTCAATATTATTATTAATACGAATACTCTAACCAGTATTAGGGTTTTACAACCTTGAAGTGTATCGACCTTAGATATAAAACATACGTATATCTAATCTAACCTAGGACCTCCTTTTATAGGCTAAGAGTCCTTTACATAATCAATACGTAACCTACAAGATAAATATCTTTTCCATATTTATCTATCTGAGAATACTAAACCGACTATACAAGACTAGCAGTGGTTACATTACATTATCCATGGTTACACAATACTACTAGCGGTTTGTCTTGGCTGATGGTTTCATTCCTCTGTCCGTGGGTTCATCAACACGGTCCGTGGTTCCAACAATTAGAATAATTCTTGATCCAAGGAAACAAAAACCCAACAATCTTCCCCTAAACTTGATACATTCCAATAGAATTCTCAAGTTTCTTTTAAACTCAAAACATCGAATTGGAGGATGTAGTCAAACACTTACTAGATTTGAGAATTTTCTCATACTTCAGCAACAAATTGTAAGCTTGACCATCATAGGGCATCAACATCTTGATAATACCGGGCTTCACCATCGAGCAATAATTTCGGATACTTATTCAATTGAAATCACCTTACAAGCATATGAATAACTTCTCCGATCACGGTTAAAACATGAACTCCACAAGTTTGATATACAAACCATTCTGTAACTTGTCCATTGTAGAGTCCTTTCCATTCAGGTTCATCATGAGTAGCCTCAAACAAAATCTTCAAGTGATGATAAACCATTCTCTCATGATAATCATCTGGTTGCACATTACCAAACTTATTCCTATAAAGCTCCCAAAGATTGACAAATCATCTCTATCAAAATACTACATCTGTGAAAATTTATTATACTTTCAGAAACTTCATTATTGAGTCTTTGAATTTTCGGCATCTTTCCTACCTTTAAGCTCATACATAAAAGATAATTTTATTGTTATCTTCAAATCTTTCAATCTTTAGAAGAGTTCATCCGAACATCGTTTCTCTTTAGATTACCTTTAATCCACTCTTCATCTTTTTCAGAATTCATTGGGCAGAAACTATCATTATTAATCCTCATACACATCAAATAAAGCTCATGAATTCTATCAAATGAACATTTATTAAGATTATCAGGGAATATGTATGCTGAATTCTTAATAATCTTCATCGACACATTCCTCATCACATGCAATGCGGGCGTTTCTTTCTTATAATTTGCTTCCTTTCTTTACTAATCCTCCTTGCCCATTCACCCAAAAGTCTAGCTCTTTCCTCATCATCTACTTGATTGCCCATTCTTGTGGAGTTTACTCATCATGTATTTGATTAGAAGCTTGAAGATAATTTTGTGATTCATACCATTTAGCTAACCATTTATGACTAGCTTCCTCCTCTTCTTGCTTTTGTTTCATTGCAGCTTCTTCCTCTGCAGCTTGTATACTTCTTGAAAACTCATTATCATAAGCAATCTGTTCTTCTCTACTTTTAAACTTCAACTCTGGTTTACGCAATTCCTTTACCTTTACCAATGTCTGGTTGAGCCACCTTCTTCTTCAAGGGCCCACCAATAACTAAACTTTTACCTTTGGATTTATTTGCAGTAGATTTATGAGATGAATTAGGTGCAATGATGGGTGTGGGATTAGATGAGGTTTTACTTAAATTGATCAGTGTACTTGCAGCTTCTTTCTCAACCTCTTTTGATTTGGGTGGTGATCTGAGATGGTTGTAACAATTGTGGAAGTACTTATGATAGCAGTGGGTACAATTGTCATATCTGAAACTGGCAGGTGGTTTCAAAAGTACTCGGCGTGGTTGCAGACACACTATCATGGTTATGTCTGCATCACTTCATCTTCTACCACATCTTCAAACTTTCAAAACAGCTTCATTCCATCTTTATCAAAGACTACAAATTGTCTTGCTTGATCTCCATTATCCATCGGTCACGTATATGTCATCATTAGCCTCCCTGAATTCATGTCTTCTCCTCCTGTTTTGGTTACATTCTCCATTAGATCACGGAGAGGAGTACACCTTCTTTTCATCTTCTAATTTTGCTCAAACGAGCAACCAAAGTCTTCTTACTTTCTCCAAAACAAACATCATATGCTTCACCTCAATTTCCTTACCTGGCCATGACCAACTCTTGAAAATGAGATGTATCATCCATTTTAGCACATTTAGCCGTCAATTCATTAAAAATTTTAGAATATCCTCCCACCGACACAGTGTGGTCCGAAGTCAGTTCATTGTAAAAGTCATTATGTACCATATTAGGATCAGTAAATTCATGTTCATGTTCCAATGATCCTCATCACTTATTTGTGTTAATTGCTTCGAGAGGTGAATCCTTGGATATAGAAAACATAGCATCAGACCTAGCCTGATCATTTATGCACCCTGTAATGGCCAATTGGCTAGGAATTCCTCCACCTATGTTAAGTTCCAAGGAACTCTCCACATTAGAATTGCCAAGGTTGAGTCTTAATGATGTTTCCACTAGCCTGACAAGCATCTAAGCATGAATCAGTAGTGGAAGCCCTTCCAATCATGTCACCTCCATCACTGTGGCTGCCTCTAAGCAACACCACTAGCACTAGCCTGAGGTAGCTGAGTTCCCTTCCTCCTCCTAGTCCACACAATGGGATTAACTATTGTTGCAAGTGTACTATTAGTGGTTTGGGATATACTAGCAGTGGTTTGAGAATCACTATCAGTGGGTTCAGGTACTAAGGGTTGGGCTTCAATGCCTCCTTCAAACTTCAGGCAGCCAGGCAAAGAGATCATATGTAGGAACAACGGAACATCTATGATTTGAACATTTGGCTTTTGATTCCTCATATGTGCAAACACTTTAGGAAGCATATAATGAACTTCATATTCTCTAGAATGCTCAATAGGTTCTTCATTTGACTCTCAACAATCAATTGCACAAACCTAGGATATAAATTATATTTTCCTTCTAATGTTACGCCTGAAGACCATCATAAATCATCCTAGACAATTAAACTTCCTTCCCAGGAAAAACATATAATAGGCTGTAGCAATCTTAGAAGGAAAGTCATCAAAACCGTTGGTCTGTACTGTACACATCAACAAGGTGTGTATTAAAAACTTCTATTGAGGTGAAAACAGAATCTTAAAAAATTTTACCTTTTCACCCGCATTGTGTATAGCCTAACCTCTCTAAACCAGCAAAAATATCAACATCGAAAGATTATCAACACCTTAGAAGCATCATCAAACTTCAAAACCCTTCTAATGATCTCTCATCAACAAAATTTCATTCTCATCCACAATAGAACCAAACATCTCCCACTCCATCTACCTCCTCAACGCATTCCTCGAAGCCCGTGTATGTAGGCTTTAGGATGGTTGGTGTAGCATTAAAACAAAGTGAATAGACTATGAATAAGGAAATCAATCATTTGATGAAAACCTTGAGATCTATTGTTTTTGACCGGGGAGTTAGCAACAAAGGTTATGGGTTTTGAGATCTTGAAAATTTCGCCATTGTGATTGATGATGTAAGTGTTACAGTAGGATTAAAATAATTAAGCAAGTAAAAGTGTTAGGGTTTTATGGAAGCCAAGATGAAGTGGTTTTGAAGATCAATTAAATGATACGTAGTGATTTGGGGAGATAAATATACTTTCGCCAAAGTTACCAAACATTACAGAAGTATCTAAAAATAAGCAGCATGAACAAAGTCTTATCAATCAACCCTCTTTTGAAGTCATTGTCCATTAAATAAGTAGACAGGCACTCATACCATGCCCTAGGAGCTTGATGCAACCCATACATAGCCTTCTAACCACTGTAAACCTTGTCAGGATGATTAGGATCTTCAAAACCGGGAGGTTGACATAAACCTCCTCATCAATAGTGCCATCAGAAAAGCACTTTTAACATCCATCGATACACCCAAAATTCTTAAATGAGGCATATGCTAAAAATAACCTTATTACCTCAATTCTTGCAATTGGAGCAAAGACTTCATCATAATCCAAGCCTTCAGTTTGTGTGTATCCTTGAGCAACCAACCTTGACTTGTTCCTCACAACAATACCTCTTTCATCCCTCTTGTTTCTGAACACCCATTTTGTCTCAATTGCCCTCTTACCATTAGGAAGATCAACCAATGTCCAAACCTCTTGAAGTTTGATGAAGAAGCTCCTGCATTGATTCAACCCATCCTTCTTCAGATAAAGCTTCTTCCACTCTCTTGGGCTCCTTTTGAGATAGAAAACAAGCAAATAAGCAATTTTGCAGATCTTTATGACTATTTCTTTTGTGAAGTGATCTTGCAAAGAAACCTTGCTCAGGGAAGGGTTTTGTGTTCTGAACCTTGCTTCTTGTTTGAACAGGGGTGTTAAAATTTCCAAGTATTTGTTCCTTAGGATGAATCTTATGTATCCTTGTAGAGGTAACAGGACTTTCATGAATGACACGTTCCAAATTATTAAAATCAGCATTGAAGAAATCATCCATGTCTTCATCATCAGTAGGAGTATCAATTTCTATCAAAGCAGACATATTAGGATCATGTGGATACTCTCTTCACCAATAATGGCTGCAGTTGGTCCAAAGAAAGTACTATCATCAGTACTTACAACGTGGTTTCACTTGTCTTTGTGATGGTAGAAGTTGGATTAGCAGTGCTTTCATTATTTCTATCCATGCTTTATCATTTGGCTAGCATTGCTTTTGATGCCTTTCTTCTTTTCAATATCTTCTACCAACACTGAGTTATCTTTCAACAACTCATCCTTATCTTGATGATGATCAACATTGCCTCCAGTATTCAATACATCATCATCAGTGAGACCTTGCTTATCAATGATGGGTGAGACAGAACTAGCTTTCCAGTTTTCAAACAAATAGAACTCCTGTGGAGAATCAACTTCCTTAGAAATTGCTTCTGCATCAGAATCCTTTTGTGTACCTGCATCAACATTAGTGGAAGTTCCTGCAATGATAGGCTCATAATTCATAGATTTGGTTAGCATATCAATGTTAAACAGCTAGTCTGGTCCTTTGGTCTCAACACTAGGAGTCTTTTCACTAAATTGAACATGTAGGTTTTCTTCAACAATTCTAGTCCTCCTATTGTATACTCTAAAGGCTTTACTATTAGAAGAATAGCCTAAAAAGTATCCATCATCAGCTTTTTCTTGAAACTTGCCTAGGTAGTCTATGGTATTCAAGATAGTAACAGGACACCCAAAGGTTTTAGGAATGCAATCATTGGCTTCCTATCATGTAACAGCTCATAGGGGTCTTGTTATGAGGCTTCACTACCTTACTTCTATTATGCACATAACATGCAGTGCCTACATGACCCAAAAGGTAGTTGGTAACTTTGATTCGACAACATTGTCCTAGCAGCCTCAATTAGTGTCCTATTTTTGCTTTCAGCTACACCATTTTGTTGTGGTGTTCTAGCAACACTAAACTGTCTTTCTATACCCTTAGCTACACAGAATGATTCATCATCATTCTTAAATTCAGTTCCATTATCACATCTGATTACCTTGACTTTATGATTTACTAGATTTTCTATCTTAGTAATGAAACTCTTGAGGATCTCACTAGTTTCACTCTTAGCTGCCAAAAGTATACCCAGGAAAATCTACTATAATCATCATGATAACTAGGCAATCTTTTATGGTTCAAACTTTTAACAAAGGTAGGTCCAAATAAGTCCATATGAAGCATAAACATAGGTTGTGTGATGGTGTTGACAGTTTTTGTCTTACAAGCTCTATGTTGTTTTACTTTTTGACAAGCCACACACAGTTCCTTACACTCAAAAACCTTAGAAGGTAACCCTCTCACTAAGTTGCCTTTTACCGGTTTATTGATTGTTTTGTAATTGAGGTGACCTAATCTTCTATGCCATAACTTAGACTCATCGACAGATGCTTTAGCAAACAAACATGTTAAGGACCTATTAGGAATTACATCTTTAAGATCAAAACAATATATGTTTTCCTTCCTAGGTACCCTTAGCATATATACTTCTCATCTGGCATCTTAAATTCAGGTGACAACACCACACACTCAGTTTCACCAAAAAGTACCGAGTTTTTCTTATCACACATTTGAGAAACACTGAATAAATTATACTTAAGTCCCTGTACCAGATAGACCTTTCAAAGTCTAAATTCCTGTTCGATTGTGCCTCTGCCATGTATCTTTCCTCCCTTTGGATCATTACCAAATGCCACATATCCTCCATCAAAAGCTTCAAAATCCTCCGGGTTGCTCCCATCCCAAGTCATGTGCCCAGAGCAACCACTATCAAAAAATCCTTTATCTTTTAGCTCATCTTGTAGATTGCCTTGCACATGAAATTAAACATTAGTTCCTTTGTGGACCCAAGCCAATCTGACTTGGGTGCTCGTGCATCAACATAATCCAATTTGTTTAGGTCCATTGATGCACAGTTGACATGATGTAAAACCTTGGTCTTAGGTTTCCATTGCCAACTAGCTGAGGCCTTTGACATAAAAATGGTTTCTCACCACTGTGTCAGTTATCACCTTTGGAATTTTTAAAACTTCTTTTGTATCAGTGGTGATTTTTGCTTAGCAGTGGTTTGATTTGCTTAGCGTGTTTACATTTTGCTTATCAGTGGTTGGAACCCATTTGGGTGCAGCAGTGACAATTGATTTTGTATTTCCATTCCTCATTAACACTGCTCTAGGAATCATGTTTCTATTAGGATGAGGGTTTGTTTTCTTTGAAAAGTTTTGGTGATTTACCTTCCTCCAATGATTCCAAACTTGTGGTCTGTTTTTATAACAGTTTCTCTGTAAGTGTTCAAAACTACCACATGCAAAACAAGCCTTTCTAACACATTGAAACTCATTTCCTAACCTATTTGAAATTAGTCCATTGAAGTTTCTCTGGTTTCCCCTAGGTATGTATCTTTTCATCTGTTCCCTAGGTACTTCCTTGTACTCTATTACTTTCTTAGAAATTTGAGCTCCAAATCTAGGTACAAGGTTGGCTTGCATAATATCAACTTTCTTAACAGGTTCTATCCTCTCTCGGTGTGTGTTGATACATATCTATCTTCCTCAGTCGATTCCCAATCTTCAATGATGGGAGTATCAGATGACTTATCAGAACCTATCTTAGGTAATGCATTGCTAATTTCACCTACAAGTTTATTGAAACTGAATTCACTGCTAAATGACAGTTCTTTAGAAGGTGGTGCATGTTTCATAAGAGATGGTGGGGACATATTATTGTAACCAGACCAGTACCATCCGGAACAATTTTTGACCTATTGGCTTATTTACTAGATCGAAGCATCGTGTTTTTAGCAACCCTAACAACATGTTTTTCTTTTTCTTTTAGGGCTTCTACCTTTACACTTTTTGCCTTTTCTAGTTTCTCTTTAAGCATCTTAATCTCTCTATCCTTAAGATCAATTTCACCACCAAGTATATTAATTTTATCAACATACTCAAACTCACATTTATCTATAGTAATAGCTTTTCTTCAACACATTCTAGACCAACTCTATAACCTAAGTTATCTAGAGACAGTCTTTCTACTTCTTTCCTTAAACTCTCAGTGATAGCTTTTGAGATTCTAAGTTATCTTGACATGATTTAAAAGAACAAGTAGAAGTTTTAGAATCATTAGATACCTCAGAATCTGAAGCAGAAGATGAAGCATAGGCCATAAGAGCAAAGTTATGCTCTTTTGAAGCTTCACTAGCAAGAAAAGCTGCATTGGGTCCCTTCTTCATCACTCAAGTCATAATCACCAATACCATCTTGAGCCACCAATGCTGAAGAAGGAGCAGACTCTTCAGCAGTCTTCTTGATGCCTTCTATCCTCTTAGGTGCTCTACACTCCTAGCAAAGTGCCTTCTTTTGCGTTAAAGCACTCTATCTTGCTTTATCAAATCCAGCTCCTTTGTCCATTATACTTGACCTGTCTTCCAGTCCTCCTCAAAAACTTACTTGCTTGAAGAGTCAACATTGCCATTTGCCATTGAAGATTTATCTCTTCAAGATCATCAGGATCAATTTGATCTAGATCTTGATTCAAAACAGTAACACTGTTAGTTAAATCAGCCAGAAAAGCACAAATTGCACCATCACTGACATTATCACTAACATTGGTATTGTTTGCAATAGCCGTGGTTATTCTATAGGCAGCAGTGGATACATCTTGTGAACTCTTGTGATTAGTGGAAACAAAAGCAATGTTTTGGCTAGTTGAAGATGTACCAGCAATGTTGTTCTCAGACTCATATACCTTCAAGTTGTTGTAGAGATTGTCGAGTCATCTTTTCAAAGTCATCCTTGTTCCTCCACAGCTTGTTAGCCATAGCCGGTCATATCTTCTTGAGCAACTTTGTAGTCCGACTGTTGGTGATGAGCTTTTGAAGTGTTATAGGTGCCATCAAGTTTTCTCCACTCGGTCAGTGAATTTTTCAAGTGATGCTTGAGCATATTTTCCTTGATTTCTTGGTAGCTTCATTACCAGCAAACCTTGTTTCTATAGCATCCATAAGCTCCTTAGCAGACTCATATTTTTCAAAGTCCAAATCATATTCATTAGGTATTCCCATAAAGAGAATACTATGAGCTTTAATCTCCATCTTTCTCTTGGCATTGTCGATTTCACTAACAATGGCTATATCTTTGCCATCTTCACCCTTCTTAGGAAGAGTATCACCTTTTTCCACAACATCCCAGAGAGCATAATCAATCATGTGAATGTATTGCCTTATTCGCATCCTCCAGATTTGGTACTCTCCATGCTTGAGCATGGGCACCTTGGAAGCAGTAACCATGTGTGTTTCGTCAGACATCTTAACTTTCTTAAACAGAACGTAACAAAGCTTCTTCTTGGTTTCAGTTTCTAGATCACAAGCTCTGATACCACTTGTTGATCCCAGTTGAGCAAAGGATCTAATATAGAAACTGACTTAAACAAATACTTATTAAGTATTACGCGGAATTTAATACTTAATCTTAAGAAGAAGAATAATAAACATTCAACACCGCAATATTATTATTCATACGAATACTCTAACCAGTATTAGGGTTTTACAACCTTGAAGTGTATCGACCTTAGATATAAAACGTACGTATATCTAATCTAACCTAGGACCTCCTTTTATAGGCTAAGGAGTCCTTTACATAATACAATACGTAACCTACAAGATAAATATCTTTTCCATATTTATCTAATACAGAATACTAAACCGACTATACAAGACTAGCAGTGGTTACATTACATTATCCGTGGTTACACAATACTACTAGCCGTGGTTTGTCTTCAGCAGTGGTTTCATTCCTCTGTCTGTGGTTTCATCAACACTGTCTGTGGTTCCAACACTTAGAATAATTTTTTATCCAAGGAACCAAAAACCCAACATTTTGTATCTTAAAATCACTAAGAATTAATCATATAACAACTGGGAATCAACAATTGCAACTTAATTTGATTCAAGATTTGACCTAATTGAATCCGAAAATTCAATCAACTAATTCTCTTCCACAGTTGAATCAATTACCATAATTCTTTTTGCAATGTATTCCTACATCAATTACCCACTTATTTCTAATTAAAACTCAAATTAAACCTTAATTAAGCTAATTAATTGATGATGCTTACTTGTTTTGGAGCCATGATGATTTCTTCACACTCTTTGGAACCTTGAATTAACTCTTAGTGGTCGAATTTTTTGAACCCAATTTGAGTATTGTGTGTGTGTGTGTGTTTTTCTAGAAAAATGATATTTTGGTACATATTCCCCCTCAAAACTGATCACCCTAAGCACAACCGATTCGGTTTGCATTTTTGCAGAAAACTTAACTTCTTATCTCACTTGGTCATTTTACTCACCAAATAAAAAAAACTACTCAAAAATTCCTAAAAGATCCACACAACATTTGGCCAACCAGTTGTTAATTCCAAAACAATTTCTACAAACAATCTAAAGCTACCAACTCAAACATAAACATAAACCTTATCATCATTAAAACTTAATACCAAAATAAGTCTTAGGATAAACCTCAAACCAAAATCATAATTATGCAAAAAGAAATATGAAAAACTCCTAAGATGCATAAAAATAAAATCAAATCAAACTATTTAGCACAAGCAAGTGCTTTATTTTTTTTGTTATATGTCATTCCTCTTCATCCTTCAAAATACTCATGTTTTAAAATGTCTTCGCTTTGAAATTTTCCCAAAAGTTCACGGGTTGTTACATGAGTCTTGATTTTCCTTGAAAAACTTCTTTCACTCGGGCACACAATATCAAACTTCGCGTGCCATTCTCCGTCTCCTTCTTCTTTCTTGTAAACACTTGCACCATCGGGCCCCCATTCCAAATTCTTCAATTGCACGGGCAAAGCTCTGAGAAGATCTGTGAGTTTCTTAAACACAAGAACATTTTTAAAAGGGTTATAAAATGCTTCCATTGCTAAAGCCCTTTCCATTTCATCTTACAAGTCGAAATAGGGTAGAGCAACCGAACTAAACATTGCTCTACCTTGGTCATCACGACCAACCTCAAAAAACATCAAGACATCCTTTTCTTCATCCAAATCATCCATCTCCAATACTCTTCCTCTCGGTTTAGGATAATAAGTTTGCTTAGCTATCACATCATCTATAGTCATGTTGCTTCGGCCCATATCAATGATCGCCCCACATGTCCTAAGAAATGGTCTTCCTAACAAAAGTGGCAAACTCTTATCCACCGGAATATCTAGCTCAAGGAAATCGGCTAACTAATTTGGACTCTAACATTCCTTACTTCTCCCATGGCCTTTGCATGGAAATTATCGGTCGTAGTCAACTATTCTTGATTAAGATGAGGGTTACTAAGCCTTGGCTTCTTATAGAGTGGATACGGCATAACATTCATACTAGACCCCGTATCCGCTAATGAATAAATTGGCGTGGTGCCATTCACCTTGATGGGCAATACAAAATTACCCAGATCACTTTCTTTCTTTGGCAACCCCTTTTCTAAAATCCTAACTTTTTCCTCTTCACTCAAATTTTTATCTTCCAACTGAGCCCTTGCTAACATTACCGCATCATGCTTTTTACGGTAATTCACATAGTCTTGCAACACCTCAATAACTGGCTTCTCTTCCATTAATTCATTAAACTTTTGTTCCAAGTTCTCCAAGATTCCTTCTTTTTCTTGTTGGGTCAATGGGATGAAAGATTGTGGTGAATCTGGTGGTAATGGTGAAGAATCTCCATTTTTGGTGGTGGTGGGATGGGTTAGTTTGTTAAGTAAAATCTTCTTCCGATTATCCTTACCTATTTTCATAACCTCCACGTACTCTTCCTTTACTTGCTCCATGTTCCCACAAAGTTCCCCCAACATTGCATCCATATCTTTCGCCTCTTCCAACTCCGTGATGTTAATTCTTGTAACACCCCCAATTCATAATATGCAGCGGAATTCAAACTGGGTATTACTCGATGGTACAACAGTTATAATAATAGAAAACGATCTCTAAAGGAGTCTTTTTAAAAAGGATTTATCATTCAAATATAACAGAGTTTACAAAATAGGTCCCAGTTGGTTTCATTGTTTACAAAATACATCAATATAAAGTTTTTGATGTTTTGTGAATGATAAATTATTAATAGCCTTCTTGATCTTGTCCTTGCCCTTCCATGCCAGCTTCCAATATTATGGACCTGAAATACATGCTTAAAACTGTCAACATAAAGGTTGAGTGAAATTCATAGAGTTTGTTTGATAGTTGAACACAATATTCGTAACGTGAGGTAATTAGTCTCACATTCATAGTTTAGAAAACAAAACAGATATTATTGCACTAAGCTCATGACACCTAAACGTTAACAGCTTTGATATAATAGTAACAGTTTCCCTAATAGGTAATTTTCCAATAAACCTATGGATCTTCAAATAAAGTGCATTTGTTTGCCTACCCGGTCAACACAAACGGGATTCGTCAATCTCGATAGATTTATCCACATTATTCGCTTTCAATCGCAAGTGATTAATAGTTCATGACAATAGGGACTTAAGATTGGCAATAGTAGTACTTAGTAAAAATAATACATTCAAGTATAATTTCAAAGCAATGTGCTTGATTTAAAATAAAGCATGCATTTCCCCCAAGGGTTTGTAAAAAAATTAAGTAATAAAAATTGGGGCTATGAACTCACAATAGTGATTAGCAGCTGTAATGATATAATGTTTATCAACGGTAGAGTATGACAAGATCATGATCTTTAACGATTACCAAAGAAAGCATAGTATTCGTGTTTTAGTATATTGTACGATATAAGTGTACAAGTATATGTAGTTTGTTGGCTTATGATGTTGTACATGAATCCTTAAGTTAAAGTATTCCTTAAATGTTGTTTGGCTATCAAAATCAAGAGGTCGTGAAGTAGTTTAACATGACATATGGTCATTTACCTAGTTTTTCAAAGTCTAGTGAACAATTTTAAATAAACAAGTTTTGGTCATTAGACTTATACTAGCCGTGCGGCTAAGTTATGGTTAATCAATAATAATCAAGACCATATTAAGGATGTGTCTACGTTAGACAATCTCAAGACAACAATCTTGACTCAATATTGGCTTTAAATTAGCCTCAAATGATCAATATATCACTTAAAGTTCTCACTAAGGTTGTTTTCTAGTCAACAACAGGTCAGCCTAGTTTTTTTTCAGTTTTTAGGTTTTGTCGTTCAGTTTCTGCTTATGTGTGCCAGGGTTTGTGGAGAAAAAGTCATTCTGAGCAACTTTTGTGTTTTACACATTTGCTGATTCGGAGCGTAAAAATAGTCAAAACCTCGTTTTAAAATCGTATCAGCAAGCTTTTATTCCAAAATCATATTTTCATTTAGTAAAACTTAACTAGGCATAACTTTTTAATCACAAGCCCTTTTTAAGTGATTCAAAAGCTCAAGTTCATATTTTTATATTCTATAATGGCTTATTAAGCTTAATTAAGTCTAAGGTCTAAAGTTTATTTATATCAATAGTCTAATTACAAGTATATACTTATATTTCATTGCAGAAATTTTGGCTGCACATTCAGTCCTGCCAAAACGACCATAAGTTGAGTTCTCCAACTTATTTTGACATGCGGATTTCGCAAAACTTCAAGTTTAGGTCTTGGCTACATTTCATAAAACTGAGTCGACTTCCAGAAATGAACAGAGCCATAGGCTTTTCCCAAATGAAGTCTGGTGTGCAGATTTTTACATGTTTTGCCATTTTGGCTCTCATTTACTCATCGAGATGAGTTATGAGGTGCGCAACCCAGAGAAATGACCGTAAAACATAGTTCTAAAATCCTATCTTATTGAATTAACCTCAAGGTTTACTGAGATAATCAGTTTAATCAATCTTTGGGACTGTTTCAGAATTCAAGTTCATAGAACTTACCTAGGACTTGTTTTAGCTTGTTTTTATGATCACAACCTCATGTATAACATCAATTAAGCCTTATTACATATACTATTTATATCAAATCACATCAAATAAATATATATTATTACAACCATATTTAATGGATATGAAGATAAATAATAGCTTACAAGGATTGGAATAACACAAGTATCACAACTACAAATCAACACCTAAAACCTTCTAATCTTTCACCCATCTATTTAATCTTTATCCATCTTTATAACACTTTGATAATTACCCCAAATACCACCTTACTTCAGCCCCTATACCCTTGTATATCTCCAAATTTAACCATGGAATCACTAAAACAACACTTGGACTATGTAGTGCTCATGTAGGCCATCATCTTTCTAATGTAACTTATGGTATGAATCAAAGTTATGGACGGTGATTTGGTGGTGAAGGTGAACGAAAATGGAGAGGTGAGGGAGAGGGTTTTGGTCACTTTTTGCATGTAAAAGATGAAAATGAGGTGAAGTTATCTTAAGTGGGGGACAAGGGTGGCTTTGTGGAGGAGTTGGTGTAATAAGAGAAGGCCAAGTGGCCTTGTAGCTTGTGTTTGCATGCCACCTCTCATTTGAGGTTGTAGTGTGTGTTATTTTACCTAGTTTTTTTATTTATGAGGTGTAGTTTGGTCCCGGTAATTACTAATATTAAGTCCTTAAATCACGAAACTTAAAACTAGGTAACGTAATAATGTAATAGTTATAAAAATATTAAAACTTATCAATATACTCTAACTAGATATATTAAATGTGTGATAAGTCTCATAGGGTGTGTCTATGTTATTAAAACCTAATAACGTAGGTTTGAGTACGCGTCTTATGTAAAAAGTAGCATATCTACTTAAAAATGATAAAGTAGTAATAGTTCATATAAATTATTATTATTGGTGAAAAATAAAGTATTTTAAATGATATAGACTTATCAGATTCTTAAAAGTTGGTTAAGGCAAGGAAAATTATCAACATTATCATTTGCGGTATCGATTTGTTTTAACGCTACGCGAAAGTCAAATAGTCAAAAGTCAAAGGAAAACGACTTTAAGTCAAAGGGTAAAATAGTCATTTTACCTTATGAAAAATTATGGGTTGCTACGCCTCTTACCCTAAGGGAATTCATTCCCGAATTTAGTTTGTGTTATCCGATGTCGAAGTTTCTAGGAAAATTTGTGTATATGCACCTAATTCTAATCTTTGCGTTCTCAAGTTTCTAGTAATAGAGTGTAAGAAAAAATTGTTCAAGTTTTTGTGGTGGCTTAAGTTGATAATCTAAAGGGTTTTGTTAAAATCTTATAGTGTCCAATATACCTTAAGTTTGGCTTTTTCCTGATTCTCAAAACGAATCATATGTTATTGTATCGAGGATTTCAAACAAAATCTTATTTCTAACATGGTTTTTGTTAAATTTTAACGCTCTTACATCTATGAAATTTTCTATTTCTGCGATAGTGTTCGCATGTTCTAATTTGTGTTTGTATGGTTTCATTAGTTGTTTTGTGTGTGATCTCCGAACACCTTAGTCCAATGGTTGACCGACACTTTCGTCTATATAGTGCCTTAAATGGAATAGTTTTGTTATTGTTAGGGTAACCGTTGTTAATCAAAGGTGTAAGATATTGTTGATGTGAAATGGTTTATAATGATGTGATAATTGTTGTTGTATGAAAGTCTTGATATTGGCAAGTGGTTGTCCAAACCATTTCCAAAATCGATCATGTATTAGGTAGTTTTGAGATGAAGGCTATATCGTATAGTGTTTATGTCTGCTAATGTTTGAAAGAAACGTGATAATGTGAAGTTTTATATACCTAATTTTGTAATGGGGTTCAAATAATGATGTGATATGTTGACGATTAGAAGAGTGTAGTATATGTTTACCATTATTATTAGGTAGAGATGTCAACTTTGCTTTAAAATCATAAGTGAATTTTAAAGGATTATGGCGGAATGATATCCTTGAAACCTAAACCGGTGCTAGTACTTCAAGAAATGACGAAGATTTGATGACTATTCCAAGATAGTAGTTAGGATTATCTCATAAATGAAAACTTTCAAGAATGAAATTAGGTAGTAAAAAATAAGTATTAAGATCTCGCTTGAAAGTGGTAAGACACTATGATGTCTCTAGATCTTTTTAATTAATTCTAGTGGTTTATCGCTATTTAAGTAGGAAATTAACCTCGAATATAACCCTTGTATAACTATTCTGGTTTTGAAAAATTTAAGTCGAACATAGTTAATCGCTATATGTTCCACTGCCCTAGGTTAAATATAGGTGATTAGGGTATATTTAGCCGAGGTTCGATAAATTTTCCAAATACCTAAATTAGGTATACTTGTGATATGTCCATAGCTTTTGAGAAATTGTCCACTAAGGCGATATCAAACCATTCGCCGGTAAGTCCCGCCATAAAAGACTTGTAACCTATGTTTTCACATTCCATTACATAGAAGATAGTATGGGTAGATACTGCAAGTGAAAGGAAATTTAAGGAATTATAAAATAGTCCATACTTGGCCGAGTACTGAACTTTTCACAATGAAGGTTTCAAAGAGAATTTTGATGAATTTAGAGAAACGCAACTTCAGCTTTTGTAGATGATGAATTAGTTTGTCCTTTATAAATTCCATTTCTTCTATTTCCATTAAGGAAATTGATAGATTGTGACGGGTTTCATGTAAAAAATAATCATATAAAGTTTATAAAATAATTTCTAGAGACTTTGTATAACTTACAATGTCTATGAAGTAAATTAGACCATTGTGTAACCTACAATGTTCTAGGTGAATGCATCATTGTGCAACCTCACAATGTCTGAGAAATAGTTGAGACCATTGTGTAACTCACAATGTCTAGAAATAATGAGACCATTGTGCACCTCACAATGTCCTGAGAAATAGTTGAGACCATTGGGTAACTCACAATGTCCGAGAAAATAAATGAGACCATCAAGCTACTTACTGTCTCAGATATAAGAGAGGCCAATGTAGGTTTTGCCATGGTACGTCTGAATGTACTAGAGACCAATGTGAGGATTTATGCTGTCTCAGAGTGTAATAGAGACCACTGTATCTCACAACATCTTGAAAAAAAAAATAAGACCATTGTATCTCACAATGTCTGCAGTAAGTAAAGGGAAAGACATTGTAATCGCCATAATGTCTGGAGGTAGTTTCTTAATACTAAAATGCATGAGTAAATACATGCTTTGGAAAACTTTGATTGTGTCATAATGCCTTAGAATAGGCATACGCAGATAAGTTTAGTACATTGTTTATGATTGAAATTATGTCGAGTGTATATATCAATATACTAGTATGTTTGTATAGCTTAAAAGCCTAAGGTCACATAATCGTCTGGACGATGGAAGGCACGGAGAACTAAGGCTATAAAATGTGTTTGTTTGTAAAAGTAGTTATAGTTTAAGTCTCAATTTAGACTCGTTTATCTATAACTATGGTTTCGATACCAATCAGAATAACCCCAATTCATAATATGAATTCAAAACTGGGTATTACTCGATGGTACAACAAATCATAATAATAGAAAACAATCTCTAAAGGAGTCGCTTTTGCTTTATCATTCAAATATAACAGTTTTACAAAATAGGTCCCAATTGGTTCCATTCTTTAAAATACATCAAGATAAAAGTTTTTGTTGTTTTGTGTATGATAAATTATTTATAGCCTTCTTGATCTTGTCCTTGCCCTTCCGCGCCGCTTCCAATATTATGGACCCCAAATACATGCTTAAACTCTGCCAAAACAAAGGTTGAGTGAAATTCATAGAGTTTGTTTGATAGTTGAACACAATATTCATAACATGAGGTAATTAGTCTCACATTCATAGTTTAGAAAAAAAATGATATTATTGCACTAAGCTCATGACACCTAAATGTTAAGTGCTTTGATATAATAGTAATAGCTTGCCCTCTAATAGGTAATTTGCCAATAAACCTATGGATCTTCAAATAAAGTGCATTTGTTTGCCTACCAGGTCAACACAAAGGGGATTCGTCAATCCCGATAGATCAACCCACATTCTTCGCGTTCACTCGCAAGTGATTAATGGTTCATGATAATAGGGACCTAAGATTGGCAATAGTGGTACTTAGTGCAAATAATACATTCAAGTATAATTTCAAAGCAATGTGTTTGATTTTAAATAAAGCATGTATTTCCCCTAAGGGTTTGTAAAACAATTAAGTAATAAAAATTGGGGCTATGAACTCACAAGAAGGAACGCCGAGCAAAAAAACGATATAATGCTTATCAATGGTAGAGTATGACAAGATCACGATATTTAATGATTACATAAGAAAGCATAGTATTCGTGTTTTAGTATATTTTACGATATATGTGTACAAGTATATGTGGTTTGTTGGCTTATGATGTTGTACATGAATCCTCAAGTTAAAGTATTCCTTAAATGTTGTTTGGCTATCAAAATCAAGAGGTCGTGAAGTAGTTTAACATGACATATGGTCATTTACCTAGTTTGTCAAAGTCTAGTGAACAAGTTTTAAATAAACAAGTTTCGGTCATTAGACTTATACTAGCCGTGAGTGCTGCTATGGTTAAGAAATAATAATCAAGACCATATTAAGGATGTGTCTAAGTTAGACAATCTCAAGACAACAATCTTGACTCAATCTTGGCTTTAAGTTAGCCTCAACTGATCAATATATCACTTAGAGTTCTCACTAAGGTTGTTTTCTAGTCAACAACAGGTCAGCTTTGTCATTCTCGTTCGTGCTTTACACTTTTGCTGATTCGGAGCAGAAAATGGTCAAAACCTCGTTTTAAAATCGTATCAACAAGTTTTGTTCCAAAATCATATTTTCATCTAGTAAAACTTAAATAGGCATAACTTTTTAACCACAAGCCCTTTTTAAGTGATTCAAAAGCTCAAGTTCATATTTTTATATTCTCTAACAGCTTCTTGAGCTTAATTAAGTCTAAGGTCCAAAGTTTATTTATATCAAAGGTCTAATTACAAGTATATACTTATATTTCATTAGTAAAGTTTGGTCAGTATTATCTGCTTCGCCAAAATGACCATAAGTTGAGTTCTACAACTTGTTTTGACATGCGGCTTTCGCCAAACTTCAAGTTTAGGTCTTGGCTACATTTCATAAAACTGATCGACTTCCGTGAATGACCGTAGCCATAGGCTTTTCCCAAATGAAGTCCGGTGTGCAAGATTTTACATGTTTTGCCATTTTCTCTCATTTACTCATCTGATGAGTTATGAGGTGCGCCACCCGGAGAAACGACCATAAAACATAGTTCTAAAAGCCTATCTTATTGCATTAACCTCAAGTTTTATTGAGATAATCAGTTTAATCAATCTTTGGGACTGTTTCAGAATTCAAGTTCATAGAACTTACCTAGGACTTGTTTTAGCTTGTTTTTATGATCACAACCTCATGTATAACATCAACTAAGCCTTATTACATGTACTACTTATATTAAATTACATCAAATGAATATAAATTATTACAACCATATTTAATGGATATGAAGAAAAATAATAGCTTACAAGGATTGGAATAACACAAGTATCACAACTACAAATCAACACCTAAACCCTTCTAATCTTTCACCCTTCTCTTTAATCTTTATCCATCCTTATAACACTTTGATAGTCACCCCAAAGACCACCTTACTTCAGCCCTATACCCTTGTATATCTCCAAATTTAACCATGGAATCACTAAAACAACACTTGGACTATGTAGAGCTCACGTAGGCCTTTGTCTTTCTTATGTAACTTATGGTATGAATCAAAGTTATGGATGGTGATTTGGTGGTGAAGGTGAACGAAAATAAAGAGGTGAGGGAGAGGGTTTTGGTCACTTTTTGCATGTAAAAGATGAGAATGAGGTGAAGTTATCTTAAGTGGGGGACAAGGGTGGCTTTGTGGAAGAGTTGGTGTAATAAGAGATGGCCAAGTGGCCTTGTGGCTTGTATTTGCATGCCACCTCTCATATGAGGTGGTAGTGTGTATTATTTTACCTAGTTTTTTTGTTTATGAGGTGTAGTTTGGTCCCGGTAATTACTAATGTTAAGTCCTTAAGTCACGAAACTTAAAACTAGGTAACGTAAAAATGTAATACTTATAAAAATGTTAAAACTTATCAATATACTCTAACTAGGTATATTAAATGTGTGATAAGTCTCATAGGGTGTGTCTATGTTATTAAAACCAAATAACGTAGGTTTGAGTACGCGTCTTATGTAAAAAGTAGCATATCTACTTAAAAGTGATAAAATAGTAATAGTTTATATAAATTATTATTATTTGTGAAAATAAAGTATTTTGAACATATAGACTTATCGTAATCTTGTGTTGGTTACAAGGAAAATTATCAGTTACTACCGGTTATCGTATTTGCTTTTACGTTACGGTAAAAGTCAGATAGTCAAAAGTCAAAGTCAAATGTCAACTTTAAAAGTCAAAGGGTAAAATAGTCATTTTACCTTATAAAAAATTACGGGTTACCATAATTCTCATCTCCCCAAGTGCAAAATCCAACCTACACTTGGTTGTTAAAAGAAAATCTATCCGGAAGCAAACAAAATCTACCTCAAGAACAATAAAATCTACCACAAAGATATGCCCATGAATGTTAATGCATAAGTTCTTTACTATCTTCCTTCCATAACCTTCATAATCTAGCCTTACGTGACCAAGTTTATCAAGCACCGTATCGACAATATAATTGTCACCATAAGCCATATTTAGTTGAGCATCCCAAGCACTAACACCCTCGATACTACACGGCATAGCAAACCGCATAAATGGAGAATCGTACCCCGTAAGAGGAGCTTGAGTGAAAACAATGACCTTATTCTCCTTTGGTAAATTCTGAAAAAACTACGTCCACGATGGGTAGTTCATCTCATCCACATCCAAAGAACAGGTACATGAGAGGTGAGATTGTTGATCGTCGAAAGCTTATCCGACAATAAGATGACGGGTTGTGCAGCATCGCCTGTCATCATAAAGGTTTAGGTTTCAGTTTATTAGTGATGAAGAAAATATATGAAACAGAAACAGGTGAGGTTTAGGTGGTCATAAGGAAACAAGGGTTGTAGATATTAAAAAAGAAACACCAACTCATGAAGACGAAGATCACAAGAAACGTGGACTGATGATCACGACAACACCAACGATCAACAGTAAATTAAAAAGAAAGCAAGACGACTGGTTATTTATGAAACCAACGATCGCCTGTGTAACCAAAACAATGATGTCGACTGGTTATTTAAGAAACCAACGGTCGGCCTAAATCTTAACAATGTAAGGTGAAAGAAGGTAGGGTTTTAGGATCTTTACTGGGGATTGATACCATGTAAGTGATAACGTGTTTTTTTGTGTTATTCCAACAATATGAGACATACAAATATAGGGTGTAAACCCTAAAGTAACTTAGGCCTTAGCCCTATACAAAATACATCATACCATAATATAATATAACTAACAACTGTGTCTTAACTTATTGTATTTTGAGTTGAATTATAGAACATAATTTCAGACAAAGTATATATACAAAAAACGATTCTATGCTATAGAGTTGAATAATTAAACTATTAAAGATAAGTAAAAACAGTCATATTTAAATAACAAAAAGGTTATAATGACTCAAACAAATGTTAAGATGAATTAATCAATTATAAAAAAAAAAAAAAAAAAAAATTATGTATATATAGCTAATTTATCAAAAATGGAGGTCCCTTGATGGGCCCTATGCAAACGCACAAGTTGCATACCCAACAGAAATGATAGTACAACTTTGCAGGTTGCATTCATGAGAAGAAAATCCTACATTTTGTTGTTCCAATTAAAATTCTGGAAATAATGTTGATTGAGTGAGTTCATTGTTTAGAGTATGTTTATTAGCAATCTCTCACAACTCAATATTTTATAAAAGTATTATTTTTTTTACTCCTTTATTTATACAATTTATACATACAATCAATCTCAATTTTTTTTTTTACCATTTATCAACAACCTAACCAAAATATTAATTATTTCCTCTTTTCTTTATATTATTATCAATTGAAAAAAAAAAAAAAAAATGCATGTGGGTTGGTTGGCCATTCATAATATAACACGTGACGAGGTTGGATCAAGTATTTGAAGGTCACCAGACGAACAAGTTGTGTAAACCTCTTTCTTCTTTTATGTCCTTTTAATATAAATATTTATTATTTGTGTCCTTTTACACTCTAACCGGTTAGATAAGATTGCCAATAAACTTAATCTTATAGCATGATTTTAAGTAAATGTTCTTAACAACCCTCAAATTATGTCATTATTTTTTCAAGTCTTTAAAAAACGTACTGACACAATTATACAGGTCCATGTAAACAATTTAATCTTAGTTAAAAGATTTTAATATATTAATCTATAGTTAAATACCGCACAAATTTATATAACATGTTTTTAACATTCTATCATAATCAAACTACGGAGGATTTTCATATATTCCCACATATACATTCATATTTACATGTTTATTCAAACACAAGTTATGACATGCATGCCCTCATAAAAGACTGCTTTAAAAAAATATGTAAATATGACTATATATGTGGAGATATATGTAAACGCCCCTCAAACACCACCACACTTGGTGATTATTATCCCTATTTTATTCTTCTTTATGTTTTGCTTTTCTTCATCTTTATCTTCACGTAAACTGTCCCCTTTTCCTCACTTATTAATCGTGTAATCAGTTACCACTGTGAGTGAGTTGACTTTTTTTGCTTGAGTTTTTATTATGATTCAGTGTCGATTTAAAGTATCATTAGAAATGTCTATTTTACTAGTTTGCTTACTCTTAGTGGAAAAAACAGGGTTAAAGGCCTTTCCACATTGCTTTTCCTTTTTTTAGTTATAATATATAATAGTCGACACCTAGAAAGGGATTAGCGATAAGGATACACCTTAATTAGATTAAAAAAATAACACTTAAAAATCGACACCTAAAAAGAATTAGCAATAAGGTTACACCTTAATAAGATTAGTTATAATATCCGTGTACGCACCGAGTTTTGCCAAAAAAAATTATTCTGTATTAAAACCGAATATTGTGTTTTTAAAGGTAATTGCATATAATTATATAGTTATAAGTTTCGTGCACGCACGAAGTTTACACATAAATCAAATTTATTTTAACATTTTAGTTCAGTATAAACACATATAAGAATTTGCCCATGAAAATTGTGATATAGGTACAACTAATACTTATGCCCGAATTTTTCATTATGCATTAATATCCATTAGAATTTGATAAAATATTTGTAAAAATTTCTGTTAGGTAACTCAAGATTTAGTTTTATTTAGCTGACAAAGATGTTGATATTGTTATTTAAATTTCACTAATGATATTATGTTGTACACATAATGCAAATTTAATAGCACATAATAAGTGTTGATAAAGTTAACTATTTAAAGTTTTTTTAAAATGTTTTTCTATATGTCCTTATATAAATAAATAAGAATTACATGAGTCATTCTTATAATTACAATCGCGTATATTTATTTTTATATTAAAGTAACCCGTGCTTACAATTTGATAATTATATTCTTGTTTTCAGTAATTTAGCCGTATTTAAAATGTAAATTCATGTCCACATAGCTCAAACTTTTAAAAATGAAATAAATGAGTCCTTATTGAATATATATAGTAAAAAAATTGATACTTATAATCTTATGCAAATTTATATATTTTTATTTTAAAAAAACATATACATTGTATTTTTTAGATATAAAGTATAAAATATATAAAGTATAAGGGGTTATTTATTTATAATTCAAAGTTATTAAAAATCATTGAGGCTTATAATATTACATTTAACACTATATAGTTTTTTTTATAAATTCGACCACTAAAGTTTTATTAATTACCTCATCTTCTTTAAAGTTTTTGTTTTCAATAAGAATGAATTGACAAAATTACTTCGAAATGATGTAATTCTTTTATTATACAAAAGATTAAGAAAATAACGCTTAAAAACCGACACCTAAAAATGATTATTGATAAGGTTACACCTTAATAAGATTAAGAAAATAACACTTAAAAATCGACACCTAAAAACAATTATCGCTAAGGTCACACCTTAATTGGGATAATTCTATATATACCAAATCTAAATGTCATATATAACTAAAATACAAGTTATAAATGCATGATGTACAATGTAATTAATGCATATTTGGATAAATATGAGATTATAGCGTTTAGGTTAGATAAATATGAAATTGACCCCACCTTAATTAGATTAAGAAAATAACACCCAAAGTCATGGCAATAATTCTATGAGGGCCCGTTTGGTTCGGCGGAATCCTAAGAATTCTGGTGTAATTGGTATCCAACTCCATTTCATAACATGTTTGGTTGAAAATTTTGAAGAATTTGAAATCTGAATTCCATTCCTTACTGTGTTTGGTTGGCAAATGGAATGGAATGAATTTCTTTCAAAATCCCATATATATGAAATTCAACATTCCATGACAATATGAGAAGGATTGTTTATAATTCCTTGAAATTCATATTATCTTTATCATTGTTATTATTATTATTATTATTATGGCGAATTACGGTTTCCACCTGGTATCTTCATGATCGCTAATTATCCTCCTTGATTCTACATCACATGGATCTTGGTTGTCTTCTTTGTAGAGGTTTGTGATTGGATGTACATATCTTGGTTTTCTTTTTCTATCTTTCCGTATAGTTTTTTTTAGGGTTTCGTTTCGAGACTCGTTTCGGTTTGATTATTGCTGCAAATGTTTTGCTTCTTCAAAACAGCTGTTGGGTTTCCTTAGTTCTGGGTTGTGGTTTTCGTCTACAATCTGTTATACGATCGGAGGGTTCTTGGGGTTTATTTTTTGAACGTCTATAGGGTTTGTTCTTGAAACCCTACTCGTTCGATTGTTACTTTAATTTTCTCCAGGCTGTGTTATTAGTGGTGTGGTTTGTTGCTGCCACCGTGTGTCTTGCTTCTGACACGATCATTATCATCAATTATTTTTAAGGTTAGTTTGTTGCTGTTGCGTATTAATCAGTGGGTTTTCAACTAAAGATTTTTCTGTGGTATCCTTGTGGCATCCTTGTTCGTGCTGTACACATCCTTGTTGGCTTCTTGGCTGTTAACGTTTGGTTGCGTTTTGGTTCGTCTGTTCTAAGAGTTTTGGTGGGTACGTTCCAATATTTGCAAGCATTTGGGTTGTTGGATTTTTCACAAGCCTTTTGGAATATTTTAATTGGGACGTTCTGTTATAAACATTTTGGTGGGTTCCAAATTTGCAAGTGTTTTGGCCAGGTTGTTTTGTTCTCTTGCGTTTGGGCCATACATTGTTTACTTGGTATATCTTTTTGATCCAACTTTTCTCGTTTTGTTGGTTGTCAAGTTTTCGGTTTGCTATGGCTATCAAGGCTTTCATTTTCCGTTTGTGGGTCTTAGTGGTTGTCACGATGGTAGTGGAAATGGGCTTACTAATACCTCGTTGATCACTCATCTTCGGGATCGTCATTTTCATGGGGATGCGCTAACTATCACTAAAAATTCTTTGGCTACTAGTCTTGTTGTTTTTTAGGCAGCTGGAGTTACGCTTAAACGTATGGGTCTTTGGTTATGCGGGGTTTGTTTTAAGACACATACTTTTCGTTCTAAGTGTCGGCATGGCAATGGTTCTGATTTTGTGTCTCCCCCTGATTGTGGTGATGGTGTTGTTAGGTTCGTTCAGTATAATCTCACCAAACCGCAAGTTCCTTCTTTTGTTCAACTTGCCCAAGTTGAAGATTTGATTTTAGACGAGCATGGTGGTTTTGGCTTGCCTCTCCTTGACACTTTACTTTCTAAGGGGTTGCGTACGGTCAAATCTATCCCTCCCAAGTGTCGTTTGGGGTTCTCTCGGGTTTTGAAGGGGGCTCTTGATAAGGTGATATGCACGCCTGATGACATTTCTTGCTGGGTTAGTTTGTTTGTCTTGCCTCTTTGTCTCCTTAAAACCTTTTGCCCGAGGAGTAATCTCGAGTGTAGGTCTACTATTAAGCGTCAACGCCAGGAAGAGTATATTGTTAATGCCATTCGCTCTGGGGTATGCCCTGTGGTAGTTCATGTTTGTACGACGAGAGAGGCTTTAGTGAACCCTCCCATCATGGTCTAATATTGATGAGGATAATTTAGATTCGTGAGCGTAATATCAAGCAAGGTAAGAGGAAGATTTGTGATGGCCATTATTCTCGCGGGTTTAGAGTTCTTTTCTTCTGCTCGGTGTCTCTTATAATGATGCTACTCTCGAGGAATTAAAGGCTAGCACCCTTTCAAACCAGCCCTCTTTGCCACATATACCGTTGATCATCATCACCGTTGCATCTTCCGTGTGGTTCTTGATATGATTAAGTTTTCCTCGGTACGCCTTGTGGTCGGATGGTTTACGTGCCCAACACCTTTAGATTGTTTGCTGCGTGGCTATTTCGAATGAGTTAGTCGCTTCGCCACCCAAGTGGTGAATCTTCTTGATGGTAAATGCCCTAGGGCATGGGTGAGTATATTGCTAGTGCTCCTCTCACACCGTCGGGTTTCGGGTGGTATTCGGCCCTATTCTGTGGGGACCATTTGAGGCGCTAGTTTCCAAGGTTAGTGTTTCTATGATTGGCCATTCTTTGGATGGTTATTTAAATGATCTACGCCTGGTGTTGGGTATTCCGGAGGAGGAGAGGCTATTCTTCGCGTGAATCGGTTAATTGAAACCGTAGAGATGATGTGGGTCTTTGATGTTGTTGGTGGATTTTAAAATGCCTTCAATTTGGTGGATCGTGATGTTATGCTACAGAGGTTCGCCGTTGTCCTTCTATTTCACGCTTGGAATTTTGTTACTCAAACTCAGCCTAGATTATATTATGGTGAACACACTTTATGGTCACACCAAGGTGTGCAACAAGGTGATCCGCTTGGACCTCTACTTTTTGCTTTAGTGTTGCATCCTCTGGTATGTAAGATTAGAGACTCTTTTAGCCTTTCCTTTCAAGCTTGGTATCTGGATGATGGTACTATTATTGGAGATACCGGTCGCGGGAAAGGTTTTAGAGCTTATTATGATGGATGGACCTCGTTGTGGTTTACACCTCAATGTTGATAAACCGAGGTTTTGGCCAAAGGAAGACCCGTATAAAGCTCATGTGTTTTCCTCATTTAATAACCCGCTTTTGTTCTATGTTAAATTATCAGTGGGTCTAGTATGGATTTTGATTTTAGTAGTGAGCTTGTTATGAGAAGGGTTAAGTAAACCATTGAGCTTATGGGTTTTGTTTCTAAGCTTAATGACCCTCGCAGAAGTTGTTGCCCTTCACAGCCTGTATTTCAAGTTATATTTTCTATGCAAGACAGTTCTCCTCGGTCTTTGAGCTTGCTCGTAGTTCTTTTGATGCGACTGCTCTTTTTCTCTAGAACGATTGTCACCGCTCGACTCGGTTTTGGTGATTGGTATGGAGGGTTTCCACCTTTCCCTTGCATTTGGGGGCTTGTGTCTCACTCCTTGATGTCTTGAACTATGCATTCTTGCCTAGACTCCAATCATAGCTTACAAACTAAGCTTCTCCAACATTCTGTATTGTAACTTTGGGCCTTCTTTGATGATTCCTTGTGTACTTTTAATGCTAAAATGAGATTGACCTTTTGAGTAATCCAAGTGAGATCGCCGCTTCCAAACTCATGAAGAAATTACATATATATTTCACACGTATTACCAAACGCTGAATCCACTTTTTCCCTATCTACCTCGACAGATGGCACTATGGAAATTTAAATGGAGGACCACTCTTCGGACTGGCTTAGGTAGTCCCGATATCCGGTTGGGATTTAACTATGAATGCTAGGACCTACCTATGTGTTTTATGTTATCGCTAGGTGTTCCCTATTCTCTGCTCGCATGTCGTGTTCAAATTTTGTTCCAGGTCTTACGAGGATATTTATGGGGACCATGCTGTGATTGCGGGTATTATTGGTATTAAACATCGGCATAACATGGCGCTGATACTCTTATTGACATTTGTTCACGCTCGGGATTTCACCGAAGGAAGTTGATATGGGCTTATGGAGAAGGGACAACCCTTACGCCCACCGATATGTTGCTCTATTCTATGAACGGGTCTTGATGTATGTGTCGATCGACAGGTCATCGCCCTTACACAAACCGGCATGGTTGATTTTGTCGCATGCGGCGGTGGTCGAGAGGTCGCACAACGTAAACGCCGTCAAGTATGAGGGTAAGCGCGGATATTGGTTATGGGGTTTCTTTCCCTTCTCATTCTCTTTTGGAGAACTTGAAAAGGATGTTTACTTTCAAAACGGATCCGGAGACTCTCGTGACTCAAGACATCGGCACGCACGCTTATAGTGTTGATTAGTTTTGCAATAGCTAGAGGAGTGGGGGCTCAAATAGTATCTCGGCTCCCTACTAATTTCTTGTAATCCCTATGATTTTCTTATTATTATTATTATTATTATTATTATTATTTTATTTTTATTATAATTATTTTTATTATAAATGATCATTTAATTATTGTTGTTATTATTATTATTTTTTATAAACAACCACGTTATTAAGATTTATAAATTATTATTTATATAAAATTGAATATAAATTATTGTTTATTTAAAAAAAATTATTATTATTATATTTAAAAATTATTATTTATTTAAAATTAAATATAATTTATTTATAGCTTAGTTTTTTAATTTATAATTTAGAAAGTACAATTGTATTTTATATAAAAAATATTTATTTAATATATTAGTTTATATAATGTTATTTAAAAAATTACTATTATAATTTGATAAGTAATTTATTCATTAAATAATATTTAGTTTATTAATCTTAAACTAAAGTTAAATTTTAAATATTTTAATATAATTATTTTTTCTCACTTCATTCTTCCAACCAAACATACGCTAGTATTTGAAAATTTCAAAAGTAATTAATTAATCACAAAAGTAATCAAACGATAATAATGAGACAATCGTTATGTTGAAAGCTAGCTTCACCACTAATTGTGTTAGGTCACCATAATATAACACAATAATCAATATGTAAGAAATGGGAAAGAAAGTGATCGGATGAACACAAACACACACGATATCACAATAGAGAAACGTTAGGCGTAGGTGTATTATGCAAGTGAACAACCAACCTTCAAATGAAGGTTTACAAGAGTATTTTTAGGGGAAGGGAGCTAGAGCAACACATCTAGTCCCTTCCTACATTATTGGGCTTTGGCATAGGCTCATTGGCTTTCTAAATGAGCCTAGCCTTTAATAACTAACATAAAAGCCTAGTTTAAGCAACCTATTACATTTTAAATACTAACACTTGAAATACAAGTTAGGAGTGATTCATAAAATCTCCCCCTAAGTGTTAGATATTAAATGATGACTCCAACAATCTTAGATAAGTTGTTGGTTTTGATGTAATAGCAGTTTCTTTGACGTCTTCTAACATTCCTCTTTCTTGTGAGAAGAAGTGCCTTGATTCCAACAATCTCCCCTGAGTGAGGATCTTGTTTCTTTTGAAGATTTTAGCTTTGACGTCTTTGATTACTTTGTTCTTTGTTCTTAGTTCTGGTGTGGATATGGTGATGTTATGTTGTTGTTTTCAGACGTGTCCTTTCATTGCTCGTGTTCTCCACATCTTTTTCCAACATGCTCACACGCTATTTGACGTTGGATTTTAAATTTGATGTAGTTCTCTTAGTCTTTAAACTTTGTAGATTCTTTGGCTTTGAAGAAGAATCATTCTGACTTTTGCGTTGCCTTATAAGAGAACTTCAATTTGTGTTGTTGTTGGTATGAGCATGTGGAGAATCAGCACGGTCATCTCCCAGGAGCATCCGTAAGAAGAAAACATAAGAATTGGTTAGTGAAAAACACCAATCGATCATTGTGATCTTTTCTTTGAGAATTGATCACTACGATTTTTATTCTGATGAATGTCTTGATTTTATTCACCTTGGTCGGGCGAATCAACCGTCCGAATCCCGTGGAGGGACAATTGGCATTACATTGAACAAGTTCAAGTAATGACCCATATCTTCAGGACTCGATTATTGAAAGGAATCTCCTTAGTGGGATTTCCAAAGCTACGAATTCGAACTCGGAGGGTGTTAATAGCATAGTGTGAAACACGCCTCTAATTCTAGCAAAGGTTGTTCGAACCGAGTCCTCAAGTAGGATAACACGATGTACCGAAGTACATCTACGGTTCAGCGCCGAGGTACACTCCGAAGCATCACCTCACGCATCGAGACTTGAGACAATTCTACGCGAACCCACAAGGGGTGGGTGACTCGCCGTAACGCTGTGATGTTGACCCGGCAGAGTTTCCATTCAATCACCGAGATCACAGTTGTGAACCTCTATAAATGTTCTCGACATATTGCTAAGATCTGTAGGACTTCGATAATGTATCACTTGCATCCTTAATGTTGAACAACAAGTGATGAAATGTCAAGTGTTCCTAAGAGATATTTTAATGAATCTCGTGGCTCTAGACTCAATAGCGCTTTTTTCCTGAGCTGGAGACTGTGGAGAGGGCCTCCTTCTTCAATATCGCAATCTCTAAGAGAAAGCCGATAGTTTAACGAGGGTTCCCTGTGAGAATGAAACAAGCTTCTGTTGAGAGAAACTTTAGTAGCTAAGAAGGTTTAGTACATGCATCACTGGGTCCATGACGACTTTGATCTTCAATACTGGTGTCATCTTGTGATAACCAGTAACATATGAATTGAACCTGTTCCGCCTCTAAGTTGAATAATTTGGAGTGCTATTTATTTTCACCCTTTTCTTTACTTTTCTTTTTAATTCTTCAACTCCTTCTTTATCCAATTTTCATTTTCTCCTTTTTAAAATCATTCCTAAGGACTTCTAAGTACTAACTATTGGTGGTGTCCTTGGGTAGATCCCTCCGGCTCTGGTGGATAATAGGACGGTTATTCCTAACCTTAGTCACCTTATAACTCCTTGACTATCCTATGTTGCCATAAAACCATTTTCTCGAAAATCTCTCAAAGTGTTTATGAATGAAAATATGTTTGTAACACTATCAGAGTTTTAGTCTTTGCAGAAATACTGCCCCTCCACATGTGCTTAAATATTTGACGTAAATATGCACGTGAGGGTAGCGATTTTTGAATTGATCGACTCAAGATAGACAATTTCCCGCGAGACACGGTTATGTTGCATAGTTAAAGAGATGCATTGTCTGCTTTTAGGTGACAACTAGCTCTAATAACTATCTTGAAGGTGTGGACAATCCTTGAAAAGGTTGTCAAACCCGTCAAAGGTCATGTCTATCAAGAGTTTCTCGAATAGGTACAATCTACTCGGAGAAGTCTTGGAAGACAAATATTTTCGATGTATGACAGTTCAGATCTCGTCAATTCATGGGTTAAGACTTAGCATACGATGATTCAATCATTTTATCAACATATTTGTATCACCCAATTTTTCTCCCCCTAAAAAATGGCATATAAATGTTATTTTTGATGAAATCTTGATATCGAATATGACCATTTCGAGTTTTGTGGGAAGAATTCCATGAAGAACAATTTTGTGAACAAATATTTTTAGCAAATACTCACCCTCAACAAGTAATACTAAATTTTGAGGTTTTGAAAACATAAGGGGAAGTACTTGTTCTTTTGAGCAAAACTTTGAAAATGATTAAAGTTTTGATAAGTTTTACTCAAAAGTAAGAAGCTTTCGCTCCTTTTATAGGATTGTGGCACTGATGCGTACCACAGGGTCCTTTCATTACAAGTACAGGTTGTACACTGTTATGTGTGCACAAGCCATCATGAATAAACATATCATACAATCCAAATATCAATTAAAAAATAGTTTTGAGGAGTACCAGACAATCAATCAATTAGACCAGGAGTTCTCTCTTGACGTTTATATCCTGTGAATGAGAAACTCTATCTTCCACCCACAAAGCTTTCCAACCTCCGCATCTAATCCCGATGAAACAACCTTTCATCCAGCTTCTTGATTATCTTCTCAGCATCCCTCCTTTCCTCAGAATTCCACCTCTTCTTTGACCCAATTCCTTGTTGTATGTCCTTCAACCGATACGCTAACCCATCACGAATCAACTTTAACGTGTGATCGCAAAACTTATGAACCTCGTTGTATGCCATGAAACAATTATGATGTAGTTCACTTCGGTAAACAACTCCAAATTTTGGTTTCTTGAGAATGGTGTACTGACATAGTTGGTTTATGTCGGGAAAGTGTAGCAACGGTTTTGTAAGGTTGACTTGTTTCTGATAAGATTCGACAGCAAGTTGAAGATCTTCAACACGTTCTTGGATCACTTTGCTTTGAATGAATTTTAACAATGTTGTGATGTACTGAAGCTGAATATTGGTGGAGAAATGTCTCATCCAACCTTGTACCTTAGCAAGGTACATGTCTTCGACGTCGTTGAGCGATAATCTCGGAAAATCAGCCTCAGTGAAATCATATTCCTGTTCATCTTGGCGTTTGACTTTGATTTCCTTCAGGAATGAGTAATCCCATTTTGTAGCCAAAGTGATATTCATGATAGCAACGATCCTTTTATCACTAAACACCTCCTTGTTTGACTTTAGAACTTGGCAGCTTCTCGTAATACGACTTCGGCCAAATGGTGAATTCCATAATTAGCATCAATATCATAGTCCACCACTTTGTCAACCAACATTCGAGGCTTCTTCTTTGATGGCAACATTGTTGGAGAAGACCGCCGCATGGATGTTGAAGGTAGTGATGTAGCGTATTTTGCCGATGTCGCTATCGTAGTCGAAGAAATTCTAAGTCATTGTTGAAGAAGTATTGGTAAGGAATCTTGGGTTGCTCCACGTCCAATGGTTAGTAGCTTGCCGTCCAACAATAGTATGGAGTGTTATCCTTTCTTGTGAAGTTGATGTTCGATTCGGTTGAGCTCCATGTTGTTAGACATGGCTCGTGCGATGTTGTCGAGATGGCATTCAACTTCAATAGCACTTCCGGAACTGTCTTTTAACAACGGGAATGCTTCATTCTTGATTCGGCATAACTCCTCTTTCGTCATCTTTTTGACATTAAACTTTTCCTGGATAATTTTTACCTGCTCCATAGTGCGACCATCTACTGGTTCTTGACCTTCCGGTAATCGAGGAGTAGCATCAACTAATTTGCTAAACCAGTCATATACAGGAGTGTCATCTTCATCTAACCAGGAGACGACTGAAGTAGGTTTCTTCTTCTTAGGCTTGGAGGATGATCCTGGTTGTTGCTTAGTTGATGGTGAGGATGATGGCCGTTGCTGGGGCTCGAGAATTTCTTCGTCATCACCACTGGTGTATTGAAAGTGATCACCTGTTTTCTCCAATGGTGGTGGTGTCTCAGAATCCTGAGGTCTATCAGATGTAGGAGTTTGTTGAGTTGCTCCAGTAGTGGTGGTGGTCTTTGGTGGTGGTGGTGGTGGTGGCATTGATGATGACTCGCCAGTTTTATTTGGACGCGCATTTGGGTCTCTTTTCCGTGTCATCATCTCTTGGTCGCTCCACCTGTACCGGCCTCTGCATATTGTCTTTAGTTGATATGCAAGCAATGCTTCAAAAATTTTTGATTCATCAGATGTGAAAGTTGGAGATCTAGGAGACATCTTCATTATCAGATGTGAAATCAAATCAGCTTCAGTGTCATTAGGAGACGGAACTGGTCATGTTTTCATAACCACCGGTGTAGTTGTAATTGTTTGCCTGACCAATGTCTTCAGATATAGGTAGAGTTGTCTTGCGAACATTTCTTTAGTAACTCAAGGGACAGTTTGGAGAAGGAAATGATGAGTATAGTCTTTGATCTTCTCGTCCATTTCTCTTTGTATGTCTCTATTGAGGAATTGCTTGATCTGGTCTCTCATCTCAATGAATGTGTTCATCTCTTGTCCAAGAAAATTGACCTTGTCAGCTAGCAAGTTCAGCTTTTTATCAACCGTGCTGCATCCTCTTGCTTGTTTCACAACCTTTTGGATCTTTGTCTTTGCTCGAGATGCCCATGTATCAGTGGGTTTCTTGACCGATTTGGATGATGATCTGGTGTTTGTATCTTTTGAAGATGGTGGAGATGATTGGGATGATGATTCAGTTGTGGAGGGGTCTTGAGGATGCTCAGAGGATGGATCAGGATTGTGTTCAGGGTTATCTTGAAGATAGCTATCTGCTTCCTCTTTAGCTCGAGCCTTTTCATCTTCCTTTTCCTTTCTAGCCTTTTCCACATCTTCATCAATGATCATGTCAGTCTTTTCTTGTTCCTCTTCTTCAAAATCGAACTTAACCTCGTAGTCTTGCTGCTGCTACTCTATTGATTCCTTTGTGGTGGCACCAGTTCCCTTAACGGGTTGATTAACCGTATCAAGTACTGGTGTGAGAAGAGCTCCACCACTGGAACCTCCAGGGCCTCTCAAGTGTTGTTCTTCAAACTCTTTGGCAACATGTTGTAACCTCAGATGTTTGGTTTTCGTAACTCGTTTCATCTTCTGAGTATCCTCTTCATCCGAATCTTCTTTCTCTTCTTCAATCACCAGCTTCTTCCCTTTGTATAATTGAGGACTTGGTGGTTTATCTTCTGATGTTGGTGAGGATGTATCCTCTGTTGCCATTTCTGAGTAGTACACCACATCATCAGACTCAGTTTCAGAGTCGTCGTCTTCAAGAATAGGTTTCGGTTTCACTTGTTGACGAATGATCTGTGCCGGGAATTTCCTTTTGCTGGGTGGGTGTCTTTGCTTGTACTTAGTGACACTCCCCGTGCTTCCAGCACTTCTAGTACTGCCCGACCTTCTAGTCCCTTTGGTTGGAATAGCAGAAGTATTCTCATCCATAAACCCGACTTTGCCTGCACTCACTGCTTCTTGGTAACGAAGATACGTAGGAAGACTCTTGATTGTGTCAGTGAGAAGGCAGTCAAATAACACTGCACCTTGCTTACGTGTTGATGAGTCCTTAAATCTGATAACGTTTAATGTAGGCTCATATAACATGGAATGATTCTTGGGGTCATTAATTCTCATGGGGATGTCCCGATTCTTCCCGAGAATGTTCTCAATCAACTTCAGATATCCGATAAAGCGGAACCTTTGACCCGTGCTCTTTAAGATGCCGCATCATATCTTCCCATACCGCTTGTATCAATATGTTGTTTGTTCACCATTCCCAGAAAGTTTGCGTGCATGAGTTTAGGATGCTCATGACCGTTGTCTCTTCCGCATTACGAACTTAACGATCATGATATACAATGTCCCTCCAAGGTTGAGGGATGTTCTTCGATCGACGTTGAGTGTCGGTGATGACTGCACCATCGAATCCAATGTCGACCATGAATTGCATTATGGCCTCTTCATTTGGAGTTTCCATGTAATCGAGTTGTATGACTGGCAGAAGAAGAATAGTACGAAGATCTGGTACCGTGACAGTGACTTCCTTGTTGTTGAGAGTCACTTTGATAGCATCTTGACCATCAATCTTTTCCATCGTGTGCCAGAATTGATGGATATAGATTTCAGGTATTGTTGCAGAGTTGGTTAGCATATTACTGTAAGGATGAACTTTGAGGATATCCACAGCTACTCTGCATGATGATTCCGAGTAGGTGAAGTTCTCAAAATCTACCCTGAGATTGTTCTTTCCAATCGATTTGCTGTAACCTGTTGGGAAGATATCTTCCCTTGTGAGTTCATTTGGTGCGTTGATGTTTTCCATGATGACATCCATTTCGTGATTTGAAAGGTATTGAGACAAAAGAACCAACATATCAAAAGACATTATGTTAGTCTAAGATTATATTGTCCAATTATTGATTGAAGTTGTTATGTGTATGAATGTTACGATTCCAAAGTCACTTTTAGTCCAATAGTCCAAAGTTGACGTGATAAGTTACGTGAGTATGTTAACTTTGAATTTTAAAGTCCAAATTTCACTTAATCACTCAACGTTTTAACTTTTTTGTAGCTTATTAGTGACATTTTGGTTTTGTGACATTATGAGTAACTTATTACAAGTTTGTACGAGTAACATTTCAAAATAAATTTACAAGTTGGCTAATAAAGTAAGCTTATGTAAACATGACAACCTAAGCGTGAGATGAGCTGTTAGAGTATCCCTTAGGCGTAAGATTGGCTTACGCGTAGGAGTATACTCTTATCTTAAAGGCTTACGATAGGCGAGGAAGAACATACGTAAGGTTTACTCGTAAGAGTAGCCCTTAGGCGTAGAAATCCAAGTTTATGCATATCCTTCACAGATACGTAGTCCCATTGTAGACCCTTATGCAGAGGTGTTACGCCAGATTGCTCTTATAATGCACCTCTACGCATAAGGTGTTCCTTAAGCTTAAGCCAAGACACCTTGTTTCTGAATCTTTTACGCGTATAATCCTGAAATAAATCAAACATAACAAACTAATTACATTTCATTCCAAACACTTTCAAAACCAAAGAATATGTCAAGTACTCAATCAGTTACACGTATATAAGCTTAGGCGTAGGTTTATGCAAGAACCCTAAACCCTAAGATTACGCTTAAGAGATTTCGCCATGGAAAAAATATCCAAACAATTTTTGCACTATCTTAGATGCTCAAGGAGTTAGTTCCAACAAGTATTAACATCAAGCACACACCGAATCAAAAAGTACCAAATTGTACGCACATGTAAACCCTAAAACTTAATTCTCCAATTTTTTTGTTTCTGGGCATGATTCACAGGTGTATATGGTTAATTAAACATGTCAAGAACATAACCTAAGCATCTAATCAAGCTAAAACACTCACATATGAAAACACCTAAATTCAAGCATAAACCTTAACATTCAAAAATGAATAAAACATGTTTATGGGCCGAAATTTTTGATGAAAATGGTTATAATACTTGATTTAAAACACCTTGACACTTTCCATTTCATCAAAAACAAACGTTTTCAAATCCTTGATCATACGCGTATGCGTAGATCATAAAAAAACTTATAAGTAAAAATCAAACCATTGGATTTGTGTAAAATTAAAAACCAATGTTTGAAATCACTAATAGAAACGTTTTACACTTACAAATTTTGGGTTTGAAACACGGATTTGTTATTTGATTCTTAGGCGTGGATTTGGTTAGTTGAAAATTAAATGAGTTTATTAAATGTTTTTTTGAATTGTTAGGTGAAGGTTTTTGTTAAAAAAAATAATTTTCAATTTTGACAAGTTTGGCCCCTCCACCATAACAATTTTCAACCAAGACCTATAACTTTCGTTTTGGTTAAGCAAAACATAATATTTGGAAAGAAACTTAACGATACTCCCCCTCGACTTTTGAAATGATAAAATTTTAAAACATTTGAGTTCGAGGAGAGTATTTAACAAGAAACGCATCCACCATTTCAGAAGAAACAACATCTTAAGGTAATAGGCAAGTACAAGGTTTTATGAGACAGAAAAATATTTACATTCTCCCCCTCAACACTTGTTCAGGAAAAATAATGAAAGGTTTGATGGAACAAAGTGTTGACGGAAGATTTGTACTTGCAATGTTTGAAAGAAATTTAGATAGAAGAATATTTTTGAATTTTATCTGATTTTATATTTTTATATTTTGTTTTTGAAAGATTTATTTACAAAAGAGGTTTTGGTGTTTGACGTTTTTCAAGAATGTTTTAAAAGTTCGTCCAGTTCTTCTGGAGTCAAACACCTCATACCAATCCGGTGAATCAAATCATTAAACCTTGCAGGAGCTAAGGATTTGGTAAGAAGATCCGCCAGTTGGTGTTCAGTACCTACAAAATATAATTCAACGGTACCTTTTTCCACATGCTCCTTTATGAAATGATATCGAAGATCGATGTGCTTGGATTTCGAATGTTGAACGGTGTTTCATGATATGGCAATAGCAATTCTGTTGTCATAGTACACCGGGATTCTCTCAAATACGTAACCATAGTCCTTGAGTTGTGTTCTCATCCAAATGACTTGAGCACAACACCAGCATGGCTATATATTCTGCTTTAGTTGAGGACAACGATGTACAGTCATGCTTCTTCGATTGCCATGACACCAATTTATCACTAAGAAATTGCAAACCACCTGAAGTACTTTTCAGAGAGTCTAAGCATCCTGCATGATCGGCCCCAAAAGCGATTAGTTCAAAACCGTAATCCTCTGGATGTATCCCCAAATTAGTGGTTCCCTTGACATATCGAAGGATTCTTTTAGCCTTAGAGAGGTGTTTCTCTGCTGGTCGACCGATAACGGGTCCAAAGATATACGTAGAAAATACAATGTCGCTCCATCGGCTTAGATACATGAGACCCTAATAATACTGCCGGTATTTGGGTGGTCAACCTTCCTCATGTAAATCAAAGATCAAGTTTGTTGGTATATGCCATTGGTGTTGCATAGGTGTCATAACTTTGTATTCTATGTTTGTTTAAAATTTCAAGAGCATATTTGGACCGACTTAGAAAAATACCACGAGGTGATTGATGAACTTGAAGTCCTAAGAAGAACGTAAGTTCACCCATCATTGACATTTCAAAATTTGTTTTCATTAGTTTTGAAAAAGTGTTTGAGTACTTTTTGTGGGTTGACCCAAAAATGATGTCATCCACATAAGTTTGAACGATTAAAATGTGTGCCCCATGATATTGGATAAACAGTGTTGGGTCGACCGATACTTTGATAAAATTATGTTCAAGGAGAAAGGATGATAACCGATCATACCACGCCCGAGGGGCTTATTTGAGACCGTAGAGAGCCTTGTTCAGTTTGTAGACGTGATTGGGGAACTCTGGATCAACAAATCCTTCTCGTCGATCGACATATATCGCTTCTTCTGCCACTATCTTAAAAGCGCTGACATCCATCCGATAGACCGTGATGTTCATGAGCGCGAATGCCAAAAAACTGCATACCTCAAGTCTAGCGCGGTGCGCGTAACGATTCTTCAAATCAATCTCTTCCTCGCTCTATAACCCTTAGCCGCCAGACGTGACTTGTTTTGGATGACCGTACCTTCAGCATCTAACTTGTTTTTCCAAATCCATTTTAGACCAATGACATAGACCTTTGTTGGTCTTTCAACCAATTCCCATACTTCAAGACGTTTAAACTGGTTTAGTTTTTCTTGCATGGATTCGATCCAGTTTTCATAAGTCATTTCTTCTTTAATGTTTTTTGGTTCATATTGACACACAGTGAGTGCATAAATGTAGTGTTCACCATCAGTTTGAAGGCGTTGTCTGGTTGATTCGGGTTTCCAATAATGCTAACAAGAGGATGGTCTTTAGTCCAACGATGTGTGGAGGGTTGGTGTTGATATACATTATGCAGATTAGGTGGATTCAGATGGATGGTAGAAGATTTCGCAACATCTGAAGATGCAGTTTCATTAGCAAAAGGGTTGAAGAATGCATTTCCATCATAATCCGTGGGTGCAGGTACATCTTGATTTAGAAGATCATCAGCTGTATCAATGTCATTAGAAGCGCTTGTTCAAATATTGTTTTAGAATCAATTGGGGTACTTCTAGCATGCTTGTTGTTTCGTGTATCGGATTGGAATATTATCGCTTGAAAAGGGCAACATTTGATACATCCGAGCACGCTGATCAATATCATCACTAAACATAGGAGCAAATAATGTTTCCATTTGATCTACTCGAGTAAGTCGTAGCTTGGTTCAAATGATGGGATTTGGGGAAGTTGAGACGGTTATGACCGGTTCCAAGCTTTTGCTCGTAATCCATTTCGTAAGCTCATCAAAATGTGCATGAATCGTTTCCATAATCTCCCTGTAATGCAGATTCCAAATCCAGTATCCCTTTGAGTTTTCACAGTATCCAACGAAGACTCCATTTTCAGCTTTGGCCTTGAGCTTTCCAAAGTCATCATGATCATTGTTCGGGTAACAAAGAGCACCAAATACATGAAAGTGTTTGAGATTTGGTTTACGGTTATGGATAAGCTCATAAGGTGTTTCATTGTGGTGTTTGGTTATCATAGAACGGTTTTGAGTGTAGCATGCAGTTGACATGGCTTCTGCCCATAAGTAATCTGGAAGTTTTGCATTTATCAACATCATTCTTTCAGCTTCCACTAACGTACGGTCTCGTCTTTCGACAACTCCATTTTGTTCTGCTGTCTGTGCAATAGATGTCTATTGCTCAATTCCCACTTTCTCATAGTATTCTCAAAGGGTTTGATTCCCAAATTCAGTTCCTTTGTCTGTTCTGATTTGTCTGACTGTGTTCCGGAGCTGAACTTGAATTTTCGTGAGAAAGGTGATGATCATTTGTGAGCTTGATCTTTACTCAAGGAAATAAACCTAAGTCCATCTTCGTTTACATCGACAATTACTAAAATGTAGCATTTGCCACATTGTCTGTAGACGCGATCGGGCCACAAATCTATGAAGAAGATGAAGCACATGCCGAGAGCCGGTTCCACCTTTGAGGAAAAATGAGCACGAGTGCTTTTCCCTTGTTCACAAGCTGAGCATAGATGATCTTTAGAAGACCGAAACCTTGGAAGACCTTTAACTAGTTTGTATCGTGCAAGATTAGTTATGGTTTGAAAGTTCAAGTGTGAAAGACGTCGATGCCATAGCCAAGATTTTGTTGATGTTGCTTTAGAAAGTAAACAAACGGGAGATGAAGCAATCATGTCTTGCATTGAGATTGTGTAAAGGCTTGATGTGTGGTTTCCAGACATAAGATCGATTCCTTGTAGATCATGAATGAAACAAGTTTTCTCCCTGAAAGCAACTTCCAAATCACCATCAAAAACTTGACCGACAAAAAAAAAGATTGTGACCGAGACCTTCCACATAATAAACCCTGTAATTTTGATGTTCCTATTGATGTAATCTCCGTAGCCCATGATAGCTGCAAAGTGATCATTCTCGAACATGACAATGCTGATGAACTTTGAGACAAAGTTTGATAATAGTTTGAGATTGCCTGTCATGTGTCAGGAACATCCGCTATCAACAATCCAAAGGATGATTCAGACACCCCATAACAATGTACCAATACTGTGGAATAGAAGTAGAGGTGGAACCTGAAGAATTAGAGGGTTCCGTTACAGTTACATTTGAAACACATATATTAATGATTTTAACAATCCATTTAAATTGAGGTGTATTTTGTAACCATCTCTGCCAAGTCCAACTAGTTTGTGCTTTGGTCTTAGTGAACGCACTAGGTGATATTCTCTTCCTAGTTGGTGAAGTGGATTTTTTGGTTGTTGGAATCTCTCCTAAACTAGAATTTAAGTGTTAGTAATTAATATGTAATAGGTAGCTTATTTATGGCTTTTATGTTAGTTATCAAGGCTAGGCTCATGTAGAAAGCCCATGAGCCTATGCCAAGCCCAATAAAGAAAGGATGGGAACTTGGTGTGTTGCCCTAGTTCCCTTCTATAAATACCTCATGTAAACCATCCTTAGATGGTTGGTTGTTCACTTTTCTATTTCACCTAACGATAAACATTCTTCATTTCATACAGTTTTTAAGTGTTCATCTGATCATCTTTCTTTATTTATTCTATTGATGCTTGTGTTACAAATATGGTGACCTAACAGTGGTATCATTCGCCAAATAGTTGGATGAAACGATTTTGTTTTTGAATTTTTTTTAGAATATACGCGTAAGTCTCGTTCTATAACATTCATACGCTTAAAAAACTTATTTTTTAAACTTTCAAATCCAAGATTCTTGTACTTTAAAGGTTATTTGGTTTTAAAGTTTAAGTTTTTGGCAAAAAGTTTCAAACTTTACGTGTATTTCTTGGTTTTCAAACTTGGTTTTATTCGTGTGGTAAGTTCTATGCGTAAACGGTATAAAAGGTTTGGATCATCAAGTTTCACACTTTTGTGTTATTTTTGGTGATATTGAAGCTGTTTCATCACTAAAATCTGGTTTAGAAACATTTTTGGGCAGAAATCAAAGTTTTTGGTATACAGCATTTCCCGCGTAGCAAACCCTAATCTTACGCCGTAGTTATCCTTGGTTTGATCTTCGCAGTTATTTTTCCGTGTTTTCTTGCTGGATAAGCCCGAAAACACTTCGACTTTGGATATCTTTCATCGGTATAAGTGTAAAGGATTTTTGGGCAAAACCCTAGTTTTACGCCTAAGCAATACCTTACGCGTAGAATACTTTACGCCTAAGCATTTACTTACGCCTAAGCCTTGTCTTACGCATAAGCAAATCTTACGCATAAGCATTCTATTACTAAGCTATTGTGTTACGCATAAGCTAAGGTTCCTTAACCCTACGCGTAAGCTAATCCTACGCGTAAGTTCAACTCTACGCCAGAAGTTGTATGTTTTAAGGTTTCCTTTGCCTAAACTTGGTTTCTACACATAAGATTACTTCATCAACAAAGTTTCATTCGACTACAAAGATCCATCATTAACACAAGTTTCAAGATGTCATAACCACCATACTCTAGCTACTTTCCTCATATGTATCCTCAACAACAACAACAACAAATACAACTCAGTCAACAACAACAACAATTCAATCTACAACAACAAGTGTATCAACAACAATTTCAACAAAAACATTTTCCACAACAAGGAGCAATTTCCCCACAAATGGTTCAACCACCATCTAGTCTTCAAGTACAACCTTACACAAACTTTTACAATCAACATCCATCCAGGAATACTATGAAAGAACCGTCATGGTTTGGCAAAATGTGTGAAGCATTAAGTAGCCAGCAATTAATTCATGAAGTTGACTCACTTGATACACCTCCAATGCTCACTCCCGGAAATTATGATCAATGGGTGATAAGGTTCTTTAGGTTTTGTGATCAAAAGAAACTACATGGAAAGTTCTTAAAAAATGTCATTATGGAAGGTGCATTTCAGATGCCTACTATCGTTACACCCGGAGATCCAAATGCCAATCCACCAAGAGGTGATGTCTCCAACATTGCAAGTCTTACAGACCTCACTGCTGATGAACTACTACATTTTGAAGCCGATGAACTAGCAATGCAATACATCCTTTGGGATTACCCAACCGATCCTTCAAGTGTTGATGCTCAAAAGATCAAGCTAAAGCAATGTGGGAACATATTCATCTTCTCATGGAAGGCACAACACTCAATCAACAAGACATGGAATAAAAAATCTACTTGGCTTATGAACACTTCATGATTGAACCCGGAGATACATTAGAGTCATATCATCATCGCTTTTCAAACATCGTCAATGACTTGGACAAACACAACATCATTATGCCAAGAATTGCAGTCAACACTAAGTTCCCGAGTAGTCTTGGTCCTGAATGGGAAAAGTATGTCATTATCCGGCTGCAAAGAATCATCATGCATCATAATGGATTGTTGTACTTCGACTATTTGAAGCCCCACCAAAAGAAGTTGACAAAGAAAGGGGTATCCATGGACTCCCGTGTCACCTTCACTTCCTGATAATCAACAAATAGCTTCATAAGCTCAAACTTGTTATTCTACCCCTAATCTTTAAACAAATGTTGTTCACAAATCCTCCAAAACCCGCCACCAACCAATCGCAACAATTACACCATATGATCCTCACAAAGACCAATCTCAAGAAACTAATTGGTTCCGTTAGGGTTCCCAAATATGCAACACAAGTATCAAAGTTAAGATAGAAAGCGATGAACAATATCCAAAACACACACACACAATATAAAGAAAAGGTTAGGCGTAGGGCGATGTGAAAGAGATAAATTGAACAACCAACCCTTAAGAGATGTTTACAAGAGATTATAGGAGGGAAGCTAGGGCAACACTCCTAGTTCCCATCCTTTTACTTATCGATAGGCCTAGGCTTATGGGCCTTCTACATGCTTCCTCTAAGGCTAATAACAAACATAAAGGCCATAATTGCTTAACTATTACATATGAATCACTAATCTTGAATAAGGTTTAGAGTGATTAAACAATCTCCCTAAGTGTTGGTGATGAATGAATGCCGAATTTTTTGAGGGTGTCATGTAATAGTAGCTATGACGCTCGACATTCTTCTTTCAAAGAAGAATTGCCTTGATTCAAACAATCTCGCCAGTGTAGAGAAATTGTTTTCTTTAAATACCGCTTTGACGTCATCTTATCTTTGTTCTTTGATCATTGTTCTTTGTGATGGTAGTGATAGTATGTTGTCATTGTTCCAGACTGTCTCGTGTCAGTTTTCACGCTTCCAAAGGTTCTCAATGTCATTCTTCAACTTGCTCACACGCTATTTTACGCTGATTTCAAAGACTGATGAAGTTCTTTAAGTCTTTAACTTTGTAGATTCTTTGGTTTGACGGCTAATCATTCTGACTTTTATATTGCTTTTAGATAGAACTTCCATTAGTGATGATGTTGGCATGAGCATGTGAAGAATCTCTGACGATCGTTCCAGCCCAGCTTCCATAAGAAAAAACATGAAAACGTTAGTAATAAGTTTATTACCGCACTTTACAAGTTCAATTTCGGTAGAGTAGTTACAAAGATAGTGTGAAAACACAACTCTAATTCTGCCAAAGGCCATTCCCTCGAACGGATTCCCACAAGTGAGATAACACGATGTACCCGGGTACATCTACTGCTCGAATGAGTCGCCGAGGCGGCCACCGAGGCATCACCTGCCCATCAGACCGCTTTGAGCATACTTACCACTAAGCGAATCCACGGAAAGTTTATCGGGTGACCTACCGCCGTGGCCGCTTGATGTTGACCCCGGCAGAGTTTCCATTCAATCACTAAGGATCACAATCATGGAACCTCTCATAAATGTTCCCTCGACAGATTGCTAAGATCCGGTGGAAGGACTCTATAACGACTAATCGGATGTTCTTATTGTTGAACAAAATAAGTGATGAGAGATGTCAATGTACCTAAGAGATCTTGATGAATCCTCGTGGCTCCCAGACTCAATGGTGTGATTTTGTTTTCCCCGGAAATGAGACCAGTATATGGTCTCCTCTTCATCACCTAAATCTCTCAAAGAAATTCTGAGATAGGTTGCAGGGTTCCCAAGTGGAGAATGAAACAAGCCTTTGAGAGCAGAAACTTGAGTGGGTGGCAAGGTTTAGTGCATGCTGCCATCAACTGAGGATCGCTTTAATCTTTCTCAATACCGCGGTCATTAAGTGACAACCAAGAGTATATGAATTGAACCTCAAGCAAGCTTGAATAATTGAGGGCTATTTCTTTTTTCACCCTTTCTTTTACATTTCTTTTTAATTCTTTTCCAACTCCTTCTTTTCTCCTCCTATTCATTTTCTCCTTTTTTTTATAATCATACCTAAGGACTTCTAATCTAACCATTATAGTGTCCTTGGGTAGATCCTCAGCCCATGGACTTAGAACTAAGTTATTCCTAATCCCATTTCACCTTATAACTCCATTGCCATAAAACCATTTTTTTTCATGAA
>OU343219.1:10606863-10888295 GCA_910596185.1 Chrysanthemum makinoi
AGCAAAAGATACTTAACACACCTTGTTATCACACCAATTTTTGAGCCTTCTAATGTTAGTCCCCAACACAATGGTGTAAACTAATGGTCCTTTACCTTCATTAGTGAAGCTAAAACAAAAGCCTAAAGTTGTCGAAGTTATCAAATACTTTGACACTTTGTTATCCGACATCAAAATTTTGGAACGCTGAGATTGAATTTCATTCTCAAATAAAAGTTGAACATTTTCAATCATCTGGCGTGAGAACAAAGAGATATTCTTCAGAAAATAATTTTACCCCATGTCAAAAATTTGAAAACTGTGCACTATATTGGGAAAGGGATTTTCACAAGGAGCTTGGACTAATGAAAACAATTTTCGAGAAAACAGAAACATTGATTTCAAATACTAAACGTAAAAAGAAATTGTTAAGAAAAGATGTTGATCGACTCTTGGAAGATGTTATCTGTGCTGATATACATAATGTTGTGTTCTTACATTCTTTTGCATATGCATTTGATTATATCTCTGCTGATTTTGTTGATTCTATTGAAATTGTTAAGAATACTGATAATGTGTCTCAAATCGAGTCTTTGAAAACTGAAAATGAACGTTTGTTAAATGACCTTTCAAATGTAAAACGTCGTCTTCAATTGTGTCAAAAAGATTGTCAAACTCGTGAACTTGCTTTGCAAAACAAGATCAACCAGTTGCGTTCAAACTCTTTCGAACCAAAATTAGAGCAACGGGATGATGAAAATGCATCTTTGAAGTGTCAAGTCTCAACATATGAACAAGAACTTTCAAAAGTTAAAGGCACATAGTGTCATATTTGATTCACTCAAAAAGACTCGTGCTAAAGCGTCAAAAGATCTTGATGATCATCTTGCATACATGAAAGATGTCTTACGACGAGAAGGTCTCACTCATTCTAAAAATCTAGATTTGTTACACAAACTCCATGATCTAAAAGCAGAGTTGGTAAAACTTAAGCAAGATAGGGATAGTAACACTGTAGTAACTACACAAAATGACTCTAGAACATCTAATGACAAACCACAAGAAACTAATGTGCTTCCCTCTGCTGAAACAGGAATAGTTGCCTCTTTTCCAACCGCCTCAGCACTTCACTTAGGAGCAATACAAGGAAGAATAGGAAGTCATACTGTGAAGAAAAGAACAATAAAGAATTCTCAAGTAGAAGAACACCTTAGAATTGAATAAAACTCATGTTACCCAACTTTAGAAATTATGTCTGAAAATGTAATGGAAAAAGTGATGTAAACAATGCTGAACCTTTAAGTACTTTAAATGTTATGTTTGAAGCTTCATGTGTTGGTTGTCGTAAAAGTATGTTTTTTGGTTGTCATGATAAATGTGTTGCTAAGGCTATCTTAAACCGTAAGCGGAATAATAGACAACGGAATACCTCTATGCCCACCAATGCTTCTAAGTCTGTGCTAGGTAAACCACCCTCTAGTATTCCAACTATAATCATTGATGTACCCATAGAACCACATTCACCTCCTAGGAAGAACTTATCACCTAGTGCATTCACTAAGACCAAAGCTAAGACTAGTTGGAGATGGCAAAAATGGTTACATAATACACTTGGATTTAAATGGATACCTAAAATCATTGATATGTGTGTTACTACTATAATCCGATTCGAACCTCTAACTCTTCTGTTCCACATCTACTTCTATTCCATCTTGTCGATCACTGGTGTACAGGGTGATACGATCATCCTTTGGATTGTTGATAGCGGATGTTCCCGACACATGACAGGCAATCTCAAACTGTTATCAAACTTTGTTGCAAAGTTCATTGGCATTGTCAGATTCGAGAATGATCACTTCACAGCTATCATGGGCTACGGAGATTACATTAATGGAAAAATCGAAATTAGAAGGGTTTATTATGTGGAAGGCCTCGGTCACAATCTCTTCTCAGTGGGTCAATTCTGCGTTGGAGACTTGGAAGTTGCTTTTCGGGAGAAAACTTGTTTCATTCGTGATCTACAAGGAAGCGATCTTATGTCTGGTACCCACAATTGAAGTCTTTATACAATCTCAATGCAAGACATGATTGCTTCATCTCCCATTTGTCTACTTTCAAAGGCAACATGTACAAAATCTTGGATATGGCACCGTCGTCTTTCACATCTAAACTTTCAAACCATAACCAACCTTGCACGATACAAACTTGTTGAAGGCCTCCCAAGATTAAGATATTCTAAAGATCATCTATGCTCAGCTTGTGAAAAAGGGAAAAGCACTCGTGCTCACTTTCCTTCAAAGGTGGAACACAGCTCACAAAATGTGCTTCATCTTCTTCACATGGATTTGTGTGGTCCGACGCGCTAAGGCATCGAATGGCAAAGCTACATTGGTAATTGTAGATGACTACTCAAGATGGACTTGGGTTTATTTTCTTCTAAGTAAAGATCAAGCTCCACAGATGATCATCACCTTTCTCATAAAAATTCAAGTTCACCGAAACAACAGCCGACAAATCAACGGACAAAGGATCTGAATTTGTAAATCAAACCTTTCGTGCATTTTATGAGAAAGCGGGAATTGAGCATCAAACATCAATTGCACGCACACCGAACAAAATGAGTTGAAAGATGAAACCGAACGTTAGTGGAAGCTGCAAGAACGATGTTAATCAATGCTAAAATTCTAGATTACTTTGTGGCCTAAGCCGTGTCAACTGCATGCTACACTCAATCGGCTCAATGATTACCAAAGCCACAACAAAACACCTTTTGAGCTCATCCACAACCGAAAACCAAATCTCAAACACTTTCATGTATTTGGATCCCTTGCTACCGAATAATGATCGTATGACTTTGAAAGCTCAAAGCTAAAGTCGACATTGGTGTCTTCATTGGATACTGTGAAAACTCTAAAGGTTACCGGATCTGGAATCATCGGACAAAACAGGTTATGGAAACGATTCATGCAAATTTCGATGAGCTTACTGAAATGGCTTATGAGCATAACAGCTTGGAACCCGGTCATAACCATTTAAACTTCCCTCAAACCCCATCATCAACTGAACCTAGTTTACAACTAACTCGACGTCAAATGGAACAGCTATTTGCTCCTCTGTTTAGTGATGATATTGATGAACGTGCACTAGGCGTATCCAATATTTCCGCTGCTCAACCTGCTACAACAACTACTGTTGAGGAAGCACCACCAATTGATTCTACAACCACAGTTGAACAAACCGCATCCAATGACGCTGAACCAGCTGATGATATTCTAACCAATCAAGTACCCCCACCTGCAGATTATGATCCAAATGCTTTCTTCAACCCGTTTGCTAATGAAACTGCTACACCAGATGTTGCGAAATCATCTACAAGTCATTTGAATCCTCCCAATCTACACAATGTATATCAACACCAACCCTCCACACATCGTTGGACTAAAGACCATCCTCTTTAGAACATTATTGGTAACCCGAATCAACCAGTCGTAATGAGACAACGTCTTCACACAGACGGTGAACAATGCATTTATGCACTCACTGTCTGCCAATCTGAACCTAGAAATATTAAAGACGAATGACCAAGACAACTGGATTGAATCCATGCAAGAAGAACACAATCGCTTTAAACGTCTTGAAGTATGGGAATTAGTTGAAAGACCAACAGGGGTCTTCGTCATTGGACTAAAATGGATTTGGAAAAACAAATTAGATGTTGAAGGAACTGTAATCAGAAATAAGTCACGTCTGGTGGATAAGGGTTATAGACACGAAGAGGGTATTGACTTTGAAGAATCATTCGCTCCGGTTGCTCGTCTTGAGGTGTTCGATATCGGCGTTCGCGGCTCACATGAACATCACGGTATTTCAGATGGACATCAAAAGTACTTTTCTCAATGGAAAACTAAAAGAAACGGTCTATGTCAGCCAGCCAGAAGGATTCATTGATCCAGAGTTCCCAAACCCTGTCTACAAGCTGAACAAGGCTCTCTACGGCCTCAAACAAGCCCCTAGGGCGTGGTATGATAAGTTATCATCCTTTCTTATCGCCAATAATTTCGTCAAAGGTTCGTTCGACCCTACACTTTTCATACAATATCACGGGGGACACATTTTAATCGTTCAAATTTATGTGGATGACATCATTTTTGGGTAAACACATCTAAAGTACTCAAACACTTTTTCAAAACTAATGAAAAAACATTTTGAAATGTCCATGATGGGTAAACTTACGTTCTTTCTAAGATCAAAGTTCATCAATCACCCGTGGTATTTTTCCTAAGTCAGTCCAAATATGCTCTTGAAATTTTAAACAAACATGGAATGAGAAGTTGTGATACCTATGCCACACCAATGGCACACACCAACAAACTGGATGCTGATTTACATGGGAAACTAGTTGACCCTACCAAATACCGTAGTATCATTGGGTCTCTCATGTATCTAGGACCTGACATTGTATTTATGTGTATCTTTGCTCGTATCAGTCAAGACCAACAGAAACACTCTCTAAGGCTAAAAAAATCCTCCGATACGTAAAGGGAACCATTAATTTGGGGATATGGTATCCGAAGGATTCTGGTTTTGAACTAATTGCATTTTCAGATGCTGATCACGCAGGTTGCTTAGATTCTTAAAAAAAGTACTTCAGGGGCTCTACAATTTCTTGGTGATAAACTGGTGTCATGGCAATCGAAGAAGCAGGATTGTACATCGCTGTCCTCAACTGAAGCCGAATATGTAGCCATGTCGGCGTGTTGTGCTCAAGTCATTTGGATGAGAACACAACTCATAGACTATGGTTACGTATTTGACAGAATCCCGATGTACTGCAACAATCGAAGTGCCATTGCGATCTCGTGCAACTCTGTTCAACATTCAAAATCAAAGCACATCGATCTTTGATATCATTTCATCAAGGAGCACGTCGAGGGAAACCGTTGAATTATACTTTATGGTACTGAATACCAATTGTCAGATCTTCTCACCAAAGCCTTAGCTCCTGCTAGGTTTAATGAGTTGGTCCACCGGATTGGTATGCAGTGTTTGACTCCAGAAGAACTGGATGAACTTTTAAAACATTCTTAAAACCAGTAAAGCACCAAAACATCTTTTGTAAATACTTTCAAAAACAAAATACAAAAATATAAAATTTGATAAAATTCAAAAATATTCACCTATCTATATTTCTTTTCACATGGCAAGTACAAATCTTCCATCAACACTTTACCCTTTCAAAATTCAGTATTTTTCTCGGTCAAGTGTTGAGGGGGAGAAAGTAAATACTTTTCGGTTTCATAAAACCTTGTACTTGCATGTTGCCTCATTCCGGTTATTTCTTTGATAAAGGTGGTCACATTTCTGGTTTACTGACACTCCCCGGGCTCAAAACTTATAAAAATTCATTATTTCTTAAGTCGAGGGGGAGTCTCGTCAAGTTTCTTTCCAAATATCATTCGTTTGTTAACCAAAATGGAAGTTATGGGTATTTGATGAAAATGCTTAAGGTGGAGGGACTGAAATTGTCAAAAGCTTAAAGTATTTTTTAACAAAACCTTCACCTAATTTTTCATATCATTTATTTCATTTTATTTATTACTCATCTACCCAAATCCTACGCCTAAGAACCCATCTTCAAATCCGTGCTTTGTAATCCTAATTTGTATGTGTTTTCATGATCCTTGTGGTAAAACAAACATTGGTTTTGATTTGTTTTTAAATCCAACGGTTCGTTTTGTCCCTAGGCTTGATTTTGTGTTCTACGCATAAGCGTATGAACATAAAATCATGTTTGGGTGTTTATTGATAAAATGGATATGTTAAAATGCTTAAAATATCATTCTTAAACCATTTCTATCAAAAAAATCAACCCAGAAATCGTTATTAATCATTTTTCGAATTTAGGGTTCATGTGTAAATTTGGGTGTTTTCAATTGTGAGAGTTTCTGGGTAAATAGATGGTTAAGAGATGTTGTTTACATGTTGAATTGATCAAATCCAGGTTTAAAACTTACCCAGAATCATCAATTGTGTGAGAATTAAAATTCTAGGGTTTAAGTTCATACGTTTTGGGTATTCTTGATTCATAGGGTGTTTGATGTTAAAACTTGTTTAGGATGTCTCACTAGGCCTCTAAGATATCCCAGAAATGATTTGGTGTCTATCCTATGGTTAGATTAGTTACTCGTAACATTTGAATTCTAGGGTTTAAGTTTCTACGCGTAAGCATAGTCTACACGTAAACAATTTTGATTGAATTTCATGATTAAACTAAAAGGTTTTTGAATTAATATGTTAATGAATGGGTTATGATGCATTTGTTTCAGGTTATTACGCGTGAAAATTCAGAATCAAGGTTATTAGAACTTCTACGCATAAGGATCACCTTACGTGTAGCATGTTATGGGTAAGAGAAATCTTACGCGTAAGGTTCTACAAAGGGGACTACGCGTATCCTGTTTACGCCTAAGCATTATATCAACCAAAATTATGAATTGTTACGCGTACATACTTGTAAATAAATAAATCATAGCGTCACGAAACCAAAATGTCATTAGCAAGCTAAAATAGTTAATAAGTTGTGAAAAATAAGTGAAAAACTTGGACTTTAAAACTCAAAGTTAAACTACTCACGTAACTTATCAAGACGTCTTTAGACTATTGGACTAACAAGTGGCATTGGACTCGTAACAATCATTGACATATCATATTCAATAAATAGACAATAAAATCAACTTTTGACTAACATAATGTCTTTCAATATGTTGGTTCTTTTGGCTAAATATCTTTCAGATCACGACATGGACGTTCAAATGGAAAATGTGGATGCACCAAATGTTCTCACTGTTGAAGACATCTTCCCTAATGGTTACCCAATGAAGATTGGAAAGAATAATCTCAGAGTCGATTTTGATAACTTCACATGTTCCGAGTCTTCCTGTTTGATTGTCGTGGATATTCCGAAGTCTCACCCTTACCAGACTATGCTCAAAAATTCTGCTACTATGCTGGAGATCTACATTCATCAATTCTGGCACATAGTTCAAAAGGTCAAAGTGCTGTGACGGTAACATTGAACAATAAACAAGTCACAGTCACTCCTGCAGATTTGAGGGTTGTTCTTCTTTTACCAACTGTCGAGCCTACTGACTTCTCTGCCACTCCTACGGAAGAGGTTGTTCTCCAATTCATGGTCGACATCAGCTATGATGAAGCTCCTGAGGTCATCACCAAACACTCGTCACTAGATCTCAAGAACAACCCTCAACCATGGAGAACACTGTACATTATGATTGCTAAATCAGTGTCCGGACGTGACAGTGGATATGAGCACCCAAAGCTCATGGAACTTCAAATCTTTTTTAGGCATGGTCAACATGAAACACATTGACTTTGCAGCTGTTATCTGGGATGACATGATGACTTACTTTAAAAGGCCTGGCTCCAAAATCCCTTATATCAGATACACAAAATTGTTGATCAAAAGGATTCTTGAAACCAATCCTGACATTCCCCAAAGACTCGAAGACCCCAAAAATCACTCTGTACTACTTGAACCCACACTCAATGTGGTGAGATTTAAAGAATCCACTACAAAGAAACAGGGTGCAGTGTTACCAGAATATCTTCTTACCGATGCTCTCAAAGAACTTTATTCATACAAATGATATTTGGTCGCAGTAGAAGCAGGAAAAGTGGGATTTATTGATGAAAAGTCTTCTGGTATACCTGTCAGAAAGACAAGGAGAGGCAGTGCTGGAAGTATTATGAGCACTGAGAGTACGATAAAGTATCCTAAGAGGAGTCCTTCCCGTAAAAGGAAAGTTCCATTAAAAGAGGCAATTCCTATTCCTAAACCTGAACCGTAACAAAAGCTTAGGGACGAGGACTCAGAGGACACTGAAACGGACGAAGAGGTCATCTACTCTGAAACTCTAGTCGATGATACCTTGAGCTAGCAAAACCTCAAAGTCCTAAGGCTGATAAAGGTAAAACTCCAGTGCTTGAACCCGAAGAAGAAGAGAGCTCAGAAGAAGAGCCACTTGACAAAGACTACAGAAAGAAGCTAAAGAACATCAGACTCCAAAACATTGCTGAACAGTTCAAACTGCAACAAACTCGTGGCCCTAGAGGGTCAAGTGGTGGAACTCAAGCCACACCAGTTTCCGATGCGGTTAATCAACCCGATAAGGGAACTGGTACCACCACCCATGAACAAAGGCAACTAGAGGACACAATCACTTATGACTTTGAGGAACCGGAAATGGAGAAGTCTGAGAAAATTCCTGATGAAGATATTGAGACTAGAGCTAAATTAAATGCAGAAAAAAAGCTCAACCTAAAGCAGATGAAGAAGCCAGGATTCAGGCTGAAGAAATGGCCAAGTCTGGAAAAGATGACGAAGTTGATTATGATGATTTTCTTCTAAATAGTCCAGCACGCTCCAAAGAAGAAACTTCTGAACCACCAAAGGATCATGAGTCTCCTCATGTCTTATCATCATCAGACTCACCCTCTCATTTATCTCCACCACCATCCAAAGACACAACCAGATCAGCATCCAAATCAATAAAGAAACCGACCGACACTTGGGCATCCCGAGCAAAGGCGAAGATTGTCAATACTCTCAGAAAAGCAAAGAAACGTAACATTGTTAATAGGAAGCTGAATCAGCTCGCTGACAGAGTCAACCTTCTTCAAGACGAGATAAATGAGATGTTGAGTGAAAGGGAACAAATCCTGAAGTTCATCAATCGTGATGTCCAAGGGGAAATAAACAATACGATTAGGGAATATACTCATAGGTTCCTACTCGAAATTGTTCCTGGAGTGACAAAAGAGATGTTCACCAGACAACTATATCCGAATCTCATGCAGATTGCCAAGCAGACAATAAGGTCAACGCCCTTAACAGCTACAATCAATCCAACTGACCCTATAGTTTTCTTCGATGATGAATTGGTTTCCAAGATGGTAACACAAATGTCAAAACGATCTGCAACATTTACTTCTGACGACGGTAAACTGTTTGACACATTGCTGGAATACCAACTCAAACAACATGCAGAGCAGAAGCTGAAAGGCCTAAGCGTCCAAGAGACGATGATGATAAGGATAAGGATAAAGATAAAGAGCTTAAACATCCAAAGAAAACTGGAGAATCATCTTCTATGCCACCTCCACTCCAAAGGACTCCAACCGAAAGAAAATCTCCTCCAAGTTTTGCTGCTACAGAAAAACCTCAGGACTCTGAGTTACCACCTCAGACAGAGAAAACCGGTGATCATTTCGAATACACTGGTGGTGACGATGAGGAAGTCCCTGAGCCCCGACAACAACCCACCTCTCCCGCCATAACAAAGAAACTAGAGTCCTCATCTAAGCCAAAGAAGAAGAAGAAGAAGACAAAGACCGATGTTCTCTCATGGCTAGATGACGATACAACAGAAGAATATGACTGGTTTTCTAGACTTTATGATGCTACTCCCTCACTAACAGAAGGTCAAGAAATGGTAGATGGCCGTACTATAGAGCATGTGAAGCTAAGTCAAGAACAGTTTAGAGTGAAGAAGATGACTAAGGCTGAGCTAAGGAGAATTAAGAATGATGCCTTCCAACTTCTTAAAGACAGCTCAAAAAGTGCAATCGAAGTTGAATACCATCTCGAAAGCATTGCACGAGCCATGTTGAACAATATCGATTGGCTCAATCCCGAAGCTAACATCGACTTCACAAGAAAAGATAAAGCTCCATACTACACAGACTGGACAAGACCTCTACCTACATTTGCAACCGGATCAACCCAAGATTCCATTCCGATAGTTCTTCAACAACGGCTAGAATTTGTTCTACGGTAGCGATGTCTCCAAGAAATACGCTACATCACTCACACTTTCCCCAGAAGGTACACTCCAAAGATAGCCATTGAGGAAAATGCTCACATGTTTGGCAGAATGAAAAAGTATGACCTTGATGCAATGTATGGGATTCACCATTGGCCTGAACGCCGAAGAATCTTCTACAAAAGCTGCCAGGTTCAAAAGTCAAAACACGAAGTGTTTAGTGATAAACGAATCATTGCTATTAAGCATGTTACTCTTTTGTCCAAGTGGGATTACACTTTCCTAAAGAAAATAGTGGTCAAATGTCAAGACGAAGAGAACTATGACTTCTGTGAAGCGGATTTTCAAAGATTGTCTCTTAACGACATTGAAGATATGTATCTCGCAAAGGTACAGGGTCGAATGCGACATTTCTACGAAATCCAACGTGAGTACATCAAGTCGTTGTTAATCTTCATCAGAAGCATAGTGATCCAGGAAAGTGTAGAGAACATTCAACTTGCCGTGGAATCGTATCAGACGCGTGTTAACCTCACTAAACCACAACTCGACCTTCCAGACATTAACCAACTTCTCGCACCCTCATCGAAAACCATTTGGAGTAGTCTACCGCAGCGAACTACATCAAATTGCTTAATGGCACGCAAAGAGCTTCATAAGTTTGGGGATCGTACACTGAAGAAAGTCAGGGATTGTTTAGCTTATCGGTTAAAGGCGATACAAAAGGCATTGGGTCACCAAAGAGATGGAATTCGAAGGAGAAGAGTGATGTAAAGAGAATCATCACGCGGATTGATGAAAGGTTGTTCAGAAGGGATCAGTTTAGAACTTTGGAGAGTTTCGTAGGCGGTCGTCCCAAAGATATCTCTCACAGGCTATCAACATCCAGAACGCATTCCCGGAGTTATTGCTGGACTACCGGATTCTGCTGGTAACCCTTGATTTGTTTCTATCATTATTTGGATGCATGATTTCTATTTGACAATGGCTTGTGCACAAATAACAGTGTAAAACCCGTACTTGTAAATAAAGGACCCTGTGGTACGCTTCAGTGCCACAATCCTATAAAAGGAGCGAAAGCTTCTTACTTTCGAGTAAAACTAATCAAAACTTTCATTTTTCAAAGTTTTGCTCAAAAGAACAAGTACTTCCCCTTATGATTTTCAAAACCTCAAAAGTCAGTATCACTTGTTGAGGGGGAGTATTTGACAAACAAATCTTTGTTCACTAATTGTTCTTCATGGTAGTCTTCCCACAAAACTCGAAATGGACATATTTGATATCAAAATTTTGTCAAAAATAACATTTATACGCAATTTTTGAGGGGGAGAAAAATTATGTGATAAGAAATATGTTGTGAGTTGCAAAAGAATCATCGTGTGAGTAGACTTAACCAACAAATTGACGAGCTCTAAATGTTAGTAACTCGAAAAGACTTGTCCGGGACGGGTAATAATTTCAAACTAGTTCGCTAGTGATATAAACGTGTCTCGCAAAGGACTTATCCTAGTAGAATGTACCTATTCGAGAAAACTCTTGATAGACATGAACTTTGATGGGTTTGACAACCTTTCGAGGTTGTCCACACCTTCAAGGTAGTTATTAGAGCTAGTTGTCACCTAAAAGCTGACAAAATAACTCTCTAACTATGCAACGTAACTTAGGTGTCTCGGAGGATTGTCTATCATGAGTTGATCAATTCAAAAGTGCGCGCTCTTCTCTCACCATACAGATTTCAGTCAAATCTCTTAAGCACGTGTGGAGGGGGAGTAATTATGCAAAATCTTAAAACTCTCAAACAGTGGTATTAAAATATTTTACTCATAACCAGTGTGAGAGATTTTCAAGGAAAATTGGTTTTATGGCAACATAGGTTAGCCAGAGCTGGAGGGATCTACCCAAGGACACCACCAATAGTTAAAATTAGAAGTCCTTAGGTATGATTATAAAAAGGAGAAAATGAGAATTGGAGAAAGAAGGAGTTGAAGAATTAAAAAGAAAAGTAAAAAAAGGGTGAAAAGAAATAGCCCTCCAGATTATTCAACTTAGGGCAGACACCGGGTTCAATTCATATGCTACTGGTTTTCACTAGATGACACCGGTAATGAAGATCAAAGTCGTCATTGATAACGCTACACGCGTCGTTCGGGGTCAAAGGAACTTCCTTTTCTTCGAGCAAGTTGTATAACACCCTAGGCAGTGAACCTAATCGTTGTAGTGTAGTATTAGGGTAAGCCACGGGTATTGATATTGTTCTCTAGGGGAATAGGAATGCTAGTGAGAAGTTACTACGCTAAGGTTGGGGTTGCGGAAGATTATTTTTTATCTTTTTAAGTTTTTTTAGAAAATGGAAAGGTACGAATCTCGGGGTTTGGATTTAGGGTTGGTATTTCTACCGATTACTCCACTTATCTAATTATCTAATCTAACGTGTATGTAGTCTATGTCTAATTATTGTGTGCTCGTATGATATTTTAAAGATGTATTCACTTAGGTTTTATTACTCCTTAATTATCTCCTATTGATGGTTGAATTGTCATGTCCTTATTCTTAATCGCGTTGTGTGTCTAAAGTCGTAGGGTATGCATTTATCCCTAACTCTTTGAACTCACCAAAGGGTCTCGTCTATAAAAACCTCTAGGAATTATAAACTCTAACTCTAAGGCGCTCTTTGGATGGTTTAGCCTACAACTGCTCTAAGTGTTATAGTCCAAGGTTCACAAAGATTAATCAAGCATTAATTATACAACGAATGACCTATCGCATTACTAGATCATTAACAATTAAGATAAGAGACAACCAATCAATATTCAATAATTAAGTTTCATATTCTCTAAGCAAACGCACAAGTAAATTAGCCAGACATGGAGAACATGAAAGCATACACACAAATAATTGAAGACATAATTGAATTAATGAAGTAAAACACTTATCTTGATGTAAGATAGGGTTTGGAACCCTAAAATTTTGTACAAGACAGCCTTGGTTCGGTTTAGGTTTTTACTCCAAAAGACTACACACTAAAACTGAAAAATTCGGATTATATATATAATATTACAATTGCGACGGCGTCACCTTATGAGTTGTGACGCCGTCGGGTCGCCGTCATTAGGGTTTCGTCTTGGCCACGTTAGTCTTGCGACGGCGTCACCTTACGCCTGTGACGCCGTCCCTTTGGTCTCGGCGCCGTCTGGATCAAATCTAGGCCGTCCGAGTTGCGACGCCTACTCTTTTAAAGCCTGACACCGTCACTTGAAAATAAGCAATTTGGCTCTTGTCCCGTCACAGAAGTGCTCCGATGGCGTCGCAGTTAAGCGATGGCGCCGTCACCTTGTATTTCAGCAGCTTGAGTGTCTCGATTCTTGACTTTGGCCATTTTCTTCGTATATCCGCGCCTTTTCGTCCAAATAAGTGTCATTACAGCAATTTGCCTTCAAGAGACCTAAAAAGTGAAAAGGAACGATATTAAGTAATAACGGATACAAAAGTGATCAAATAAGGGCTTAAACGACCGCTAAAAAAGGTACATTTTAAAACCTTATCAAATATCCCTACAATTGGTATTTGCTTGTCCTCAAGCAAATGTGCTTTTAGCCAATTAATTTATAAGTTAGGGGTCATGAAGCATTGGTTTAAAACAGTCCACAACACATATAAGCCCCGCAAAAGTCATAACAAGCACGGAAATTACATACTAGCACCTCACATGGGGTGTTTGGATACTCACATCTCTCGGGTGTATATGAAATATATAAAAGTGGAAATGGAAGATAAACACTCATTAATCGGTCCTAGTACATAGATTACCATAGGCTTGAGAATAGATCAAACCTCCATCGCTTTGGCGTAAGCACCTAGGAAAGACTATCAAAGAGGCCTTTTAAAGGGTTGTAATGTTAGGCTTACGGTAGAGAAACAAAGGGTTTGGTGGGATAGGCTATTAAGTGGTGGCAAGTCAAAAATCTCTATGTTACAAGCATACGAAGAATGGCCTTGCTAAGCCAAGACTTGACACTCTAGACTCTAGATAACTGAAACAAACAAACATAAATTTAAAGATAGATGTAGGATGGTAACCCATTTTTTTTCTTTTCTTTTTTTTAACACTATTTTTTTTCTTTTCTCTTTTTCTTTTTTTTCGATTTTTTTTTTTTTTTTTTACACTCACTTTTACTCTACCATCCTCTACGGTAATATCAAAATGATAGGGATTTATAGGCACATCCCTACACTTGAGTTTTTATTACTCTAACACTAATTTGACCCGAATTGAAAAGATCAAAACACTTGGGGTACGTTATTACGCAAATAAGGGAACTTAACGTTCCCTTCCAGTCATTTCATAAACTTTAACTTTTCGCATGAGTCACAATCGTCACAAAACTGTGTACAAAGGATATGACTCGACTTAGCAACTCATGCAAGCAACTAGATAATTGAACTAAGGTAGGGTGATAACAATAATGCACTAAAAGTGAGTGCATACAGGGTAGGCTAAGGCGATTTGGGTGTATATTTGGGGGTGGGGTGTAAACAATGCTCTTCATTGATATTCCAAAAAAACCGAAACATCACGAGAACCCCGAAAAGGATAGGCTCTGAGGGGTTAACTAGGGTATCGTGTACTAAAGATGAGTACAACGCAAAGGGTGTGGGGAATTACTCAACCGATGTGGAAGAAGTAATTATATTACGGGTATCAAACAAGGGTTATCCTAATGCCTCTTATCATTTAGTTATTCCTAACTACACAAGTGTAGTCTTACTAGCGATCTCCGAATGCATCACAAAACAAGTTCTAGAATCTAATATACTACCGGTTCACACTCTAAGCATTAAAGATGAATGCTATTAATTCCTACTAATCTGGGGATCCTCATTTTGGGTGGAATTTAGGTGGTAAAGGGTTTTTGTGCTAGTCATGCAACTTCCTATCCGTGAGACGCTTTTGTTAAGACTAATGGCCCACTCCTATATATCATGAAAATTTTTAAATTTGGTGCCAAAATTACCCTAACCGACATTTTCTCATGGTTTATTACACAAATACAATTGGACAAAGCAAATAATCAAGGATAAGCATAGTTTCAAAGTTCCCGTTTTATTTTCCCTCCCTACACTTAAACTGAACATTGTCCCCAATGTTCCCTGAAAGTATCAAAGTTATGATAATGGAAGGTAATGAAAAATGAAAGAAACTAATACTCCCCTGATTAGCTCGGTAGGATCCGTGTGTGAAGTAGTGGTTAAATCCTTTCCAAGAAGAATGTATGCGTGAAAAGCTCCTTCCAACTTTATGTATCTTCTTTTTGATAAATAAAACCTGCACATTTGAAGAAAACAAACGAAACCTTCGCGTATAATCGGCGGTAATAATATATATAAGACTCGACTAAACTAGGATATAATGCTTGTGGAATGGATGTTCACAGAATTTCTGGAATATTAAGACCTGGAAAATTCCAAAAATTTATAAGGAGGTCAGAAAACGAGAAAAAAGTAATATTTTGTTTTTACTCCTTCCTGAAGCCGTCCGTTGCGATCCCGACGCCAGTTATCCCGACAAAAAGTCTCGATTTTCAATTCTAGAAAATTTACATCTTTAGAATCTGGAAAAATTTCTGCAAAACATCCATTATGACTCGATACAAGCATTTGACTCGAACAAACTCACATATATATCTTTTAATTAATGGCTATTCTCATGTTTACGTTTCTTTTGAAAATGTGTGTAATCCTTCCTACACTTATCCTTTATGTAAAATACCTTTATATGTAATTAAGACGAGGTTAAAAACAAAATAAAGCATTTTTACAAATTTAAATATGAGAATAAGCAATCTCTAAAACATATATGACACTAACAAGCAAACAATTAAGCATGGGTTGCCTCCCACGAAGCGTTTTTCTTTATTTATAAGTCTTGTAGCTTGACTCGTAGTCGTGCTCCTACGTAACTTCATTTCCGTCATCTTCTTCCTTCGCTTTCCCTTCGTCCAAAGGGCGTAGACGTTGTATGATTACCGTGGATTCTTTGCCAACGTCGTCTATTAAGGTGACGGTTTTATCCTTTAGATTGGTTTCCTTTACTGTAAAAGGCCCAAACCATCTTGGTTTATTTCTACCTTGTAATGCCCTTATCCGTGATTTGTACAAAAGTACTTTTTCTCCCTTTAGAAATTCCTTAGGGTTCCTTTGTGCCTTTTGTATCAAAGTGGGATTATTTCCTAACTTCTTATCAGGTTTCCACAATGTTGCATACAGTCCTTGAACCATAAAATCCCTAAGCCCTTTTTCCCAATCATTTATTTTCTTCTCAACTATATTGCCAGGGGCTTGTGGATTTCCACCCGTAATCATCTCCATGATCTTAAGAGGATACCTTGGAACGATGGGTATCCTAGCTTACCCTTTCCCGCTTTTAAGTATCATGATGCCCTCCCCGCATTTGATGGTTGCCTTGGCAGTGGATAGAAATGGTGTCCCAAGAATGAGTGGCATGTTTCTATCTTCCTCAACATCTATGATCACGAAATCCACCGGATAAACGATATTAGCCACCTCTATTAGAATATCCACCGCGATTCCTATGGGGTAGACATAGGTGTGATTAGCTAAGGAAAGTCTAAGATCGGTCTTGGCTGGCTTCTCCTTAGTCAACTTATTATAGATTGATAATGGCATTATGTTCACATGAGTCCCCTGATCAGCTAAGGCATTTATATTATCAATATCACCTATGCTACATGGTATCACGAAGTTCCCTGTGGTGTCTCGTTTTTTTGTTAATGGTTTTTTTTAGAACCAACTCATACAGAGGTCCCATAGGCAGGGCGTCATACTCTTCTTCTATTATTTTTCCTTCAAGGGCTTCCCTAAGAACCTCATTGTACCTAAAGTTGTTTACTTGGTTAGCAATGGTTTTTCTGTTAATTTTGTGCTTAAGGTAATACTCAATGGTCTCAGGCTCATAATTAGGTTCAGACTCCTCCCTCTTGCTTTCCTCAGTTTTCCTCACCTCAACCTTTCCATCCTCAGGCATAATGGAAATGGCGTTAAAAAACGAAGTGGAAGGACAATCGTTGTTTACTAGCACCTTTTCGAACTTTGTTTTGGTATATTCTTTTACCAGGTTCATCATCTCCGTCAATTTTGCTTGCATTTCCTCTCTCTGCCTATAAACCTCCTCTTCAAATTTGGCTAATCTCTCCGTATGAGCTACCATGTACTCCCTTATTTGTTCCTCAAAGCTTGGTGAGAGTGGTATTAGGGAAGTAGAGGGAAGCACCTTTCGGAATTGGGGTTTTGCTCACTACTTGGGGATTCCGAAAAAGGTGTTGGGTGGTTGGTGGAATTGTCTGCTTCTCGAGGGATTTGAACGGTAGCTCTTTTACGCCTTTCCATAAGATAATCAATCCCACTTTCAATAGCACTCTGTGACAACCCGTACTTTCAGGTCATTTCTCGACACGATTCATGTTTCATTATTTCAACATTTATAGTAAACATGGTTTACTTGTTTCAAATTCGCGTAACCTTGGAGGTTTAGCGGCGAATTCATGATCATGACATCACGTACATTTCATATGGACTATGATTAGTCTACATTTCATGGACATCATGTGCATCTCATTGATTCATTCACGACATTTCATTTTCACTTGCAACGCGTAATTTTTATGTTTAATAATTTTTATCGCGTGAGTATTTATTTTAAATATTTAATCCATTACTTTCAAAGATGATCCCGAGGTATTTTTAAACTTACATCTAGTTCATAAAAACTATATTTTTAGTTTTCCTAATGTTTCAAATTAAATTGGTACTTAAATCGTTAAAGGTTTAATTGTTACGTCGTTTTCTTAAAAATCTTACGATAATTATTTTATCACCCAAATTTCACAAGGAAAGTATTTTTACAATTTTTATCATCTCAATACAATCTATTTTGATTTATTAAAAACTTACCTGTACCTAAAGACTACCATTTACCTTTACATTTATTTAACTTACATTTTTTCTACAAATTAAACACAAACATATACAAGTATAGATTTAAAAAAAAAATAAATAAATAAATTTGAGAGACAAACCCTCCCCAAAAACCGGCCATAGGGGAGGGCTTGTATTAAATGTTGTATGGTTCATGTCCAATAATTCCTAATTGCTACAAAAGTCTACTACCTCAAATTATTTCACATACATCTCATAGTTTCAAGTGTTATACAAAAAAATTCTCTCTTCTTCTTCTTCTTGGCTTCAAGAACCGGCCACACCTCAAAGGGATCAAGGGATCAAAGTTTTTGCAAAAATCAAGTGTGTTTATCAACCTAGATCATATCCTTTTTATGGTTTTGAAATAAAAACCAAGGATATTTAAGTTAATCCTTGTTACTTACACCTCTTCATTTTCACTAGTAAGCATATTCTTATCATTTTCAAGTTTCCTTGTCATTTTCATATGTTTCTTATCATTTTTGGAGCTTATATGCATGTTATGTGATTTATACCATTTATTTCAAGATTTTAGAAGTTATATATATTTATAGTCATCCTATAATTATTCCCATGGTATTCTTTGGTCTTGATGGTGATTAGGAACCCATGACACCCTAAGAAGGTGTATGGTAGGATTAGATTAGCTTTGGAGTTGATTTGAAGGGATTAGAATAGGTTTTGTCCGAGAAAAACTATTTTCGATAACTATATTTTATGTTCTGTCCTTAATTCGAATTTCTGGAAAAACCTACTGTTGGTACGACTTTTTGGCCTTGATATTTAGAAAATATACTTTAAAACGAATCCGTGGCCGCTTGAACGGATAAAAACGGACTTATAACGAAGTCGTGGTGAATTTTTAAAGTTGACGACGAAATATATATGTTTTCTGAAAATTTCAGCAACATGTTTTTACTTTAATCGAGTCAAAACGAGCCTTAAGCTTCACAAATTATTTCGACTTCTCAAAAATATATTAGTTTACTTCAATACGAAGCTAAGGACATATTAAACGTAGAAAACGGATTTGAAACGACAAAGATATGCACTTTTTCATAAACTTGCCGTAACTAATTTTCTGCACACAATTAGCCAAAAACCACCATCTTTAACCCTTATTATCTTTATGTTCGAGACCTTTTGGACGAAAACTCCTGAACTGAAACTTTTAGATATCGATACAAACTTTCCAAAACAGTCGAGTTCGTTCTCTAACGATCGACGTACACCGTTTTACGACTGTTTTTCCGGAGCCATTTTTGTAAATTTCATGAAAATTCCGTCGACATTGTTTTGCGACGAAAAGTGAAAATTTCACCATAAATCATTATAAAACCATTGTAGGATGACATTTTGACGTAAAAACCTGTAAAGTCATTTTTGAAGGTTCGAGACGTCAAAAGAGCATTTTTTGGACGACGAGTAATATTTTCAAAACCAGTAAATGGTATAAATAACATACGAAGTGCATGCATAACATTACATTGCAACTCATGACATATCATATCATTGATAATAGGTCCCGGTTGACGCATTACATTATAAACCTCAGTGTACTCACTTTTGCCATTCTTCCAGTTTATCCAAGTGAGTTCTATAGCCCCACTTTTCTTGTTTTAATACTGTTATTAAACTCTTTGGGGAGATACATGCTCAAACTGTTTTCATTTACTTTCACAAGTACTTTAGATTTTAAGGCTAAAATCTATCATGATTTCCATTGTTTCTAAATCAAAGGTTATACTATATAGATTGTTCTTGTTTGCGTGCTACGGTACTCACACGTCAGATAACGTTCTAAATCGTTGACTATGATAAATTGAGTTAAGTGCTATGGATTATGTGCTATTGTTCTACGTCGAGTTAAGTGCTATTGATTAAGTGCTATCGTTCTACGTCGAGTTAGGTACTATGGTGAATTCATTTGAAATCATATGTTTGGAACATAAACTATACATATTCTGGCAGTGGATTGTGAACACACAGGTTGCAAGTTTTGTATGGGAGGGACTTGGAACTGAGTGGATTTACAATGCCTTTGCTACATAAACGATTTCGATACATTGAGTCATGTACTATTTTGTGAATTCATTTGACATCATATGTTTGGAACATAAACTACACACATTCCGGCATGGGTTGTGAACACACAGGTTGCAAGTTTTGTATGGGCGGGACTTGGAACTGAGTGGATTTACAATGCCTTTGCTACATAATCGATTTTGAAAGGCTTTACATTTCAACTCAAACTCTATGAACTCACTCAACCTTTGTGTTGACACTTTAACATGTTTTATCTCAGTATCTAAGGTATACACTTCATGGCATGCATTTGGACACCTCATGGAGTCGTGGTGACGAAGCGTCTCACTTGGGTTTTACGTACTTTAAAACATCGTTTGAATTGTAACAAACTTATTTCCGCACAAGTTGATTTTCATTTGGGACCTACTTTGTAAACTCTGATTATTTTATTAAATCAAACGATGTATTTTCCAAACGACACTTTAGGTCGTTCAATATAACTGTGATTGTAATGCTATGACAGTCAATCCCCAGGAATTCCATTCCGCTGCAAAACAGGTAATTTGGGGGTGTGACAGATTGGCATCAGAGCTTCATTATAGAGAACTAGGTTGCATCATTGACCCTAGACTATAACTACATTATCATAGCATCTCATCATTTCATCACAAGTACATGTTCACTTCACATGCGGTTATTACGCATATTTTTCGAGTTATTCACTTTCATTTCACGTCGATTGTCACATGGATGCCTTTACATGCCCATCCCATTATCTTTTCCCCATACTCTAACGTGGAGAATCCCTTGTCATTCCCTATCACAATTTTTATATCAATTGACTCATCATCGATAACGACGAATGCCGAGATAAACCCTTAAGTAGGGCAAAGTCACTCTCACTCCTTTGTTTCACCACTAACATGTCGAGTTACACTTTATTCACATTAAGTCACTAAACCATCATACGTCGAAGCACTTACAACACCTCATAACCCATCTTTTCGGAAACTGTCGATCATTTTGAAATATAACATCAAACTTATCATCACTTATCACATTTCTTTGGAGCGTTTATTATTAACATGGGATTTTGCTACGTCTCACATTTCCTCTTGTTTTGAAGAAGATATGGCACCGAAGAAAGCTTCAGTTGAAATGACCCAGCAAAGAATTCAGAAGTTGGTAAACGATAGCATTGCTAATGCTTTAAGAGTCGAAAGGGAAACAGTGGCTGCTGCTGCTGCTGAGGCCGCGGCTGCTGCTGAAGCCGCAAGGCTTGCTACTGCTACTGGTAATGCAGGAGGATCTGGGGTTAAGAAAGGTTCTTACAAAGATTTCAAAAGTGGTGAACCCACTAAGTTCCGAGGTACCGAGGAGCAAAGGTAATGGTTAGATGGTTTGAAAAGTTGGAATCAGTGTTTTTGCTTTGTAACTGTCCGGATGATAGTAAAGTTAAGTTTGCTACGAGCACTTTACTCGATGGAGCGTTGTCATGGTGGAATTCATACGCTCAACCGATTGGGCTGGAGAATGCTTTCAAGCTCACGTGGAATGAATTCAAGAATCTGGTAACTAAGAAGTTTTGTCCTCGTACGGAAGTGAAAAAGTTGGAGACAGAATTCTATGAACTAATGACTATTGGGTACGATATCGACACTTACATTCGAAGGTTTCAAGAATTGGCCGTGTTATGCCCATCTATGGTTTCGGATAATGAGAAGCTACTGGAGGCTTTCATTGATGGACTTCCCGAGATTATTCAAGGCGATGTGACTTCTTCGACCCGAAACGATTGAGGAAGCTATTCGATTGACTCAAAAGCTCATGGCCCAGGTAGTGAAGAGAGACAAATACACCAACACCAACCGAAACAACAACAACCCCAACAACCGCACCAACTACAACAATGACCAAAACAACAACAACAACGACGATAACCAAATCAACAACAACAAAAGAAAATGGGAAAATGACCGGGAAGGTTATGATAACGACAACCGAAACCATAACACTAACCATCACCAACAACATAATAGAAGACAAGAAGTCGCCAGGGTCTATGTTGCTGCACCAACCAGGGGAAGAGCTTATGCAGGAAACTTACCGCGATGCCACCAATGCACGCTACATCATAATGGTCCATGTGGTATATGCTTTAGCTGTCACAAAGTAGGACACCTTGCTAAGGACTGTAAGGGCAAAGCCGTAGTCACATGCTTCGGATGTGGGGAGCGAGGACACTATCGGAATCAATGTCCTCAAAAAAAACAAGGTCAACAAGTCGAAGGTGCTCATGGGAATGTATATATGTTAGAAGGAACTCGTCAAGGTATCAACGACGCGGAAGCTGAAGGAGTTCGAAACTAACAGTCTTATTTCTTCTTATGTGCTATGTTGTACTAAGTATATGTTTTCCATCGTACCCGAATCTTTATAACTTAACGATGTACTACTTTTGCTAAACCACTCGTTGTAACATATTCTCATCTATCGTACTTTATTTTCTCTCAGAATTGTTATCATTTTCGAGGATTTTAATTCTTTTTACTTTATCGATCATTTTAACGACACTTCTCCATGTCTCTCTCCTCGATGTTCATCACAATTTTAACATCAGTTGACTCAACACCAAACAACATATGAGTCGATTAGTCCAAGCATTGCATAGTTACTCCTAAATTATACATAGCCTGATCACCTATGTCTAATTCAAGAAGAATCATGCAATGAAGGGAGTAGTAGGCTTATATGTGTAAGCAATTCCGTAATCGAGCCAAATTTTCAAAAGAATTTCTTAAAACCACTTGTTTCCGTTTGATCCGTGACAGTTCTTGTTTGATGAGTTGCAAAGATCGAGCTAGAAACAAGTTGTTACCCAAACCGATTTAGCCTAATCTCATGACAGTTCTTGTTTGATGAGTTGTGAGATTAAGTAAAAATCGATTACCAAAAAGTCTTTTGAGGGTTTTGCTCGGGAATGGGAAAGTTTGCTACATCAAACCCTAAACCCGATAGACTAACGAACTGAATTCGGGTGAATTCCTTTTTGATGGGCGAATGTGACAACCCGTACTTTCAGGTCATTTCTCGACACGATTCATGTTTCATTATTTCAACATTTATAGTAAACTTGGTTTACTTGTTTCAAATTTGCGTAACCTTGGAGGTTTAGCGGCGAATTCATGATCATGACATCACGTACATTTCATATGGACTATGATTAGTCTACATTTCATGGACATCATGTGCATCTCATTGATTCATTCACGACATTTCATTTTCACTTGCAACGCGTAATTTTTATGTTTAATAATTTTATTCGCGTGAGCATTTATTTTAAATATTTAATCCATTACTTTCAAAGATGATCCCGAGGTATTTTTAAACTTACATCTAGTTCATAAAAACTATATTTTTAGTTTTCCTAATGTTTCAAATTAAATTGGTACTTAAATCGTTAAAGGTTTAATTGTTACGTCGTTTTCTTAAAAATCTTACGATAATTATTTTATCACCCAAATTTCACAAGGAAAGTATTTTTACAATTTTTATCATCTCAATACAATCTATTTTGATTTATTAAAAACTTACCTGTACCTAAAGACTACCATTTACCTTTACATTTATTTAACTTACATTTTTTCTACAAATTAAACACAAACATATACAAGTATAGATTTAAAAAAAAAAAAAAATAAAATAAATTTGAGAGACAAACCCTCCCCAAAAACCGGCCATAGGGGAGGGCTTGTATTAAATGTTGTATGGTTCATGTCCAATAATTCCTAATTGCTACAAAAAGTCTACTACCTCAAATTATTTCACATACATCTCATAGTTTCAAGTGTTATACAAAAAAATTCTCTCTTCTTCTTCTTCTTGGCTTCAAGAACCGGCCACACCTCAAAGGGATCAAGGGATCAAAGTTTTTGCAAAAATCAAGTGTGTTTATCAACCTAGATCATATCCTTTTTATGGTTTTGAAATAAAAACCAAGGATATTTAAGTTAATCCTTGTTACTTACACCTCTTCATTTTCACTAGTAAGCATATTCTTATCATTTTCAAGTTTCCTTGTCATTTTCATATGTTTCTTATCATTTTTGGAGCTTATATGCATGTTATGTGATTTATACCATTTATTTCAAGATTTTAGAAGTTATATATATTTATAGTCATCCTATAATTATTCCCATGGTATTCTTTGGTCTTGATGGTGATTAGGAACCCATGACACCCTAAGAAGGTGTATGGTAGGATTAGATTAGCTTTGGAGTTGATTTGAAGGGATTAGAATAGGTTTTGTCCGAGAAAACTATTTTCGATAACTATATTTTATGTTCTGTCCTTAATTCGAATTTCTGGAAAAACCTACTGTTGGTACGACTTTTTGGCCTTGATATTTAGAAAATATACTTTAAAACGAATCCGTGGCCGCTTGAACGGATAAAAACGGACTTATAACGAAGTCGTGGTGAATTTTTAAAGTTGACGACGAAATATATATGTTTTCTGAAAATTTCAGCAACATGTTTTTACTTTAATCGAGTCAAAAACGAGCCTTAAGCTTCACAAATTATTTCGACTTCTCAAAAATATATTAGTTTACTTCAATACGAAGCTAAGGACATATTAAACGTAGAAAACGGATTTGAAACGACAAAGATATGCACTTTTCATAAACTTGCCGTAACTAATTTTCTGCACACAATTAGCCAAAAACCACCATCTTTAACCCTTATTATCTTTATGTTCGAGACCTTTTGGACGAAAACTCCTGAACTGAAACTTTTAGATATCGATACAAACTTTCCAAAACAGTCGAGTTCGTTCTCTAACGGTCGACGTACACCGTTTACACTACTTTGTTTTTTCCGAGCCATTTTGTAAATTTCATGAAAATTCGTCGACATTGTTTTTGCGACGAAAAGTGAAAATTTCACCATAAATCATTATAAAACCATTGTAGGATGACATTTTGACGTAAAAACCTGTAAAGTCATTTTTGAAGGTTCGAGACGTCAAAAGAGCATTTTTTGGACGACGAGTAATATTTTCAAAACCAGTAAATGGTATAAATAACATACGAAGTGCATGCATAACATTACATTGCAACTCATGACATATCATATCATTGATAATAGGTCCCGGTTGACGCATTACATTATAAACCTCAGTGTACTCACTTTTGCCATTCTTCCAGTTTATCCAAGTGAGTTCTATAGCCCCACTTTTCTTGTTTTAATGCTGTTATTAAACTCTTTGGGGGAGATACATGCTCAAACTGTTTTCATTTACTTTCACAAGTACTTTAGATTTTTAAGGCTAAAATCTATCATGATTTCCATTGTTTCTAAATCAAAGGTTATACTATATAAATTGTTCTTGTTTGCGTGCTTTCACGGTACTACGTCGTATAACGTTCTAAATCAGTTGACTACTGATAAATTGAGTTAAGTGCTATGGATTATGTGCTATTGTTCTACGTCGAGTTAAGTGCTATTGATTAAGTGCTATCGTTCTACGTCGAGTTAGGTACTATGGTGAATTCATTTGAAATCATATGTTTGGAACATAAACTATACATATTCTGGCAGTGGATTGTGAACACACAGGTTGCAAGTTTTGTATGGGCGGGACTTTGAACTGAGTGGATTTACAATGCCTTTGCTGCATAAACGATTTCGATACATTGAGTCATGTACTATTTTGTGAATTCATTTGACATCATATGTTTGGAACATAAACTACACACATTCCGGCAGTGGGTTGTGAACACACAGGTTGCAAGTTTTGTATGGGCGGGACTTGGAACTGAGTGGATTTACAATGCCTTTGCTACATAATCGATTTTGAAAGGCTTTACATTTCAACACAAACTCTATGAACTCACTCAACCTTTGTGTTGACACTTTTTAGCATGTTTTATCTCAGGTATCTAAGGCATTCACTTCATGGCATGCATTTGGACACCTCATGGAGTCGTGGTGACGACGCGTCTCACTTGGGTTTTACGTACTTTAAAACATCGTTTGAATTGTAACAAACTTATTTCCGCACAAGTTGATTTTCATTTGGGACCTACTTTGTAAACTCTGATTATTTTATTAAATCAAACGATGTATTTTCCAAACGACACTTTAGGTCGTTCAATATAACTGTGATTGTAATGCTATGACAGTCAATCCCCAGGAATTCCATTCCGCTGCAAAACAGGTAATTTGGGGGTGTGACACACTCATTTGCTCCTCGATGATGTTGGAAGATTCAAGAGGGGTTGATATGGCATTAACCACGTTAACAGTGGTTTCAGGAGATTCATTCCAATCTTCGTAGCTTTGATCAGCAAGCTCTTCTATAATATCCCAAGATTTCTCTGAATTAAAGTCGCTGAGCCTTCCATCGGCGGCTTGGTCAATGGATCGTCGAGTGATGAAATCGATATGGTCATAGAAGATTTGGATTTGAAGCCAAAGATCAATGCCGTGATGGGGGAGTTTATGGAGTAGGTCCTTGAATCGAGTCCATGCTTTGTAGAGAGACTCACCTTGAAGTTGTTGAAACGTTAAGATATCTCGCCTAAGTTTAGTGGTTCTCCTCGGTGGGAAAAATTGAGCAAGGAAGCGAGAGGTGAGATCATCCCAACTTGAGATGGATCCAGTGGGAAGTCGCTCAAGCCAATTACTAGCTTGGTCCCGTAGAGAGAATTGGAAGAGACGCAGCGTGGTCTCCCAGTAGTAGCATCAAGGTCGATGGAATCGACAATTTTAAGGAAATCCCTTAGATGCTGATTAGGATCTTCGGAACAAAGTCCATGGAATGCACATCCGTTTTGCACCAACCGGATGGTGTCGGATCGTAGGGCCGTAGTTTGGGCTTGGTCGGGAAGCTCAATGGTGTTCCTATAGCCTAGGTGGCTTGGTCTCAAGTATTCACCAAGAGTACGGGCTCTTGGCGGGTCATTTGGTGGTAGGTTTGAGGAATGGTGGGTGGTTATCACCTTCCATGATGAAAAGTGATGGGATTACGAACAAAGGTCACGAAGAAGGGGGATAGACTACGAGGAAGCTAAAAAAATGAGAAAAATTTACTTGATAGGAATCAAGCAAAGAAACCTAAACGAGGTGGACTACTACTAGCTATTCTATTCCCGCAGGCCAAAACTTGATAACGCTACACGCGTCGTTCGGGGTCAAAGGAACTTCCTTTTCTTCGAGCAAGTTGTATAACACCCTAGGCAGTGAACCTAATCATTGTAGTGTAGTATTAGGGTAAGCCACGGGTATTGATATTGTTATCTAGGGGAATAGGAATGCTAGTGAGAAGTTACTACGCTAAGGTTGGGGTTGCGGAAGATTATTTTTTATCTTTTTAAGTTTTTTTAGAAAATGGAAAGGTACGAATCTCGGGGTTTGGATTTAGGGGTTGGTATTTCTACCGATTACTCTACTTATCTAATTATCTAATGTATGTAGTCTATGTCTAATAATTGTGTGCTCGTATGATATTTTAAAGATGTGTTCACTTAGGTTTTATTACTCCTTAATTATCTCCTATTGATGGTTGAATTGTCACGTCCTTATTCTTAATCGCGTTGTGTGTCTAAAGTCGTAGGGTATGCATTTATCCCTAACTCTTTGAACTCACCAAAGGGTCTCGTCTACAAAAACCTCTAGGAATTATAAACTCTAACTCTAAGGCGCTCTTTGGATGGTTTAGCCTACAACTGCTCTAAGTGTTATAGTCCAAGGTTCACAAATATTAATCAAGCATTAATTATACAACGAATGACATATCGCATTACTAGATCATTAACAATTAAGATAAGAGACAACCAATCAATATTCAATAATTAAGTTTCATATTCCTAAGCAAACGCAGTAAATTAGCGGACATAGAGAACATGCAAGCATACACACAAATAATTGAAGACATAATTGAATTAATGAAGTAAAACACTTATCCTGATGTAAGATAGGGTTTGGAACCCTAAAATACTGTACAAGACAGCCTTGGTTCGGTATAGGTTTTTACTCCAAAAGACTACACACTAAAACTGAAAAATTCGAATTCTATATATAATATTACAATTGCGACGGCGTCACCTTATGAGTTGTGACGCCGTCGGGTCGCCGTCATTTGGGTTTCGTCTTGGCCACGTTAGTCTTGCGACAGCGTCACCTTGTGCTTGTGACGCCGTCCCCTTTGGTCTCTGACGCCGTCTGGATCAAATCTAGGCGTCGCCCTCGAGTTGCGACGGCCTACTCTTTAAAAAGCCGACACCGTCACTTGAAAATAAGCAATTTGGCTACTGTCCCGTCATAGAAGTGCTCCGACGGCGTCGCAGTTAAGCAGTGACGCCTTCACCTTGTATTTCAGCAGCTTGAGTGTCTCGATTCTTGACTTTGGCCATTTTCTTCGTATATCCGCGCCTTTTCAACCAAATAAGTGTCATTACAGCAATTTGCCTTCAAGAGACCTAAAAAGTGAAAAGGAACGATATTAAGTAATAACGGATACAAAAGTGATCAAATAAGGGCTTAAGCGACCCCTCAAAAAGGTACATTTTAAAACCTTATCAGTCATGGACCTAGTGACGCATGCACTAAACCTTCTTAGCCACTCAAGTTTCTCTCAACAGAAGATTGTTTCATTCTCACAGGGAACCCTACGTAAACTATCGGCTTTCTCTTAGAGATTGCTGGTATTGAAGAAGGAGACCCTCTCCCTAGTCTCCGCTCAGGAAAACCAAAGCGTACTATTGAGTCTAGAGCCACAAGATTCATCAAAAGATCTTTTAGGTACACTTGAAATTCCATCACTTGTCATTCAACAATAAGGACGCAAGTGATACAATTCTAGAGTCCTACACAGATCTTAGCAATCTGTAGACAACATTTATGAGAGGGTCACACCTGTGATCCTCAGTGATAGAATGGAAACTCCTGCCAGGGTCAACATCAAACTGCCCTAACAGCAAGTCACTTCGGTAACTCCCCGTGGATTACGCTTAGTGTGTCTCAAACGGTCTACAGACGTGGGGTGATGCTTGGTTGTACCTCGGCGACTCATCTGAACTCTAGGTGTACGTACATCAGCGTTATCTCACTTGTGGGACTCTAGTTCAGAATAGCTTTTGTGAGAATTAGAGTTGTGTTTCACACTATCTGTTAAAACTCGAAGTTCAAACTTGTAGCGGCTGGATTATTTCTAACCCATGTTTTATGTTTTCTTCTTATGGATGCTTGCGGGTGGAAAAGATCGCGCAGATTCTCCACATGCTCATACCAACAACAACACTAATTGAAGTTCTCTCAAAAGGCAACACAAAGTCAGAATGTTCTTCTTCAAAGTCAAAGAATCTACAAAGTTTAAAGACTAAGAGAACTACATCAGTACTGAAATCCAACGTTAAAAGAGCGTGTGAACATGTTAGAGAAAGACGTGGAGACACTGGAGCAATGAAGCGGACCTGATACAGACAACAACAACATACTATCACTACCACCACAAAGAACAAAGAACAAAGTAAATCTAAGATGTCAAAGCAGAATACTTCAAAGGAAACAATTTCCCTACACTGGGTAGTTCGAATCAAGGCAATTCTTTTCACAATAAAGAAGAATGTCAGAAGACGTCAAAGCTACTATTACATCAGCACCTACAACGTTTAAGTCATCAATCACTAACACTTAGGGGGAGATTGTTGGAATCTCTCCTAAACTATAATTCAAGTGTTAGTAATCAATATGTAATAGGTAGCTTATTTATGGATTTTATGTTAGTTATCAAGGCTAGGCTCATGTAGAAAGCCCATGAGCCTATGCCAAGCCCAATAAAGAAAGGATGGGAACTTGGTGTGTTGCCCTAGTTCCCTTCTATAAATACCTCATGTAAACCATCCTTAGATGGTTGGTTGTTCACTTTTCTATTTCACCTACGCATAAACATTCTTCATTTCATATGCGTGAGTTTGGTTAAGTGTTCATCTGATCATCTTTCTTTATTTATTCTATTGATGCTTGTGTTACAAATATGGTGACCTAACATTGGGCACATCAATGACAGTTGCAGAAACACTAGAAGGTAGTTTACCTAGCACAGACTTAGAAGCATTAGGGGGCCTAGGGGTAATCCATTTTCTATAATTCCGCTTACAAGATAAGATAGTTTTAGCAACACATTTATCATGACAACCAGAAAACATGCTTTTACGACAACCAACACAAGATGCTTCAAACAAAACATTCAACGTACTTAAAGATTCAGCATTCGTTACATCACTTTTTCTATTACATTTGTCTAACGCAATGTCTAAAGTAGGTGCAACATGAGTTTTATTCAACGTCCTAAGGTGTTCTTCTACTTCAGAGGTCTTTATTGTTCTTCTCTTACGTTGCAACTTCCTATTCTTCATGTTTTTGCTCTTAAGCTGTGAAGTGCTAACGTTGGGAAAAGAGGCAACTATTCCTGTATCAGTGTAAGGAAGCACATTAGTATCTTGTAGTTTGTCATTAGGCGTTCTAGTTTCAATTTTAAATTTTCCAGGTGCAAGGACATTCGTGTTACTAGACTTATCTTGTTCATACTTCCATAACTTCTCTTTCAACTCAACTATAGTGTGTAACAAATCTTGATTTTCAGAGCGAATGTTTCCACTAACATTTAGGACTTCTTTAGTGTATGCAATATGATAATCAAGTTCTTGTGATGCTTTAGCACGAGTCTTTTTGAGCAAATCAAATATGACACCATATTCTTTTTTGACTTTGGCAATTTCTTGTTCATATTTTGAAACTTGACATTTTAAAGACACGTTTTCATCATCCAGTTGTTCAAGTTTTGGATCAAAATATTTTGCAAGCAACTGGTTGATTTTTTTTAAAGCAAGTTCTCGATTTTTACAATCATTTTGACACCATTGAAGACGACGTTTTGCATTCGAAAGTTCATTTGACAAATGCTCATTTTCAATTTTTAAAGACTCGATTTGAGATACATTATCGATATTCTCAACAGTATCAACAGAATCAACAGCAATATAATCAAATGCATATGCAACAGTATGTAATAATACAACATTGATGGTATCAGTACAGATGACATCTTCCAAGAGTCGATCAACACGATTTCTTAACATTTTTTTTCCGTTTTGTATTTGAAATCGATGTTTCTGTTTTCTTGAAAACTGTTTTCATAAGTCCAATCTCCTTCTAAAGAACCCGCTCCCTATATATTGCACACATTTTTAAATTTCGGACATGTGGTAAAAGTCTTTTCTGAAAAATATCTCTTTGATTCCTCGTATGTGGCGATTGAAAATGTTCAACTTTTATTTCAGAATTAACTTCAATTTCATGTTCCAAAAGTTTGATGTCAGACATGAAGTTATCAAAATATTTAAGAATTTGACATCTTTCGGGTAATGATTTTACTTCACTAAAGGAAGGTAAAGGACCATTAAGTTGTGCAATAATGTTTCGGGGACCAACATCATAAGAGGACTCAGGAATTGGTGTGCTAACCCAAGGTATGTTAGTATTATCCTATTGTTTAACAAAAGATTAGATTGTTGAGTAATCGAATGGTTTGTTATATTCAACATTTTCCACTTTTAATCGACTCTCAGCATCAGCATCTGATTCCTCATCACAATTATATTCAACAACACTCATAATTGAATCATCAATTCTATGTTCTCAGACTGCATAACTTGAGGATTTGGTTTGAATGCTCTATGTGAAAAACATGGTTTGTAATCCGCAAGAATTGGCCCCTATCCATCTGGATTTGGCTTAAATGTTAACTTTTGAATTGTTGTGATTGACTCACCATGTTTGTAAATGACATTTCAAAACTCTTTGATTTTGTTTTGTAAATCAAAAATTTCATCAATATACTGATCTATTCTCGTCGTTGAATGTTTTTTATACTCAGAAAACTATTTTTGACAACTTAACAGCTCAGACTTGGCTTTTTGAGTTTTCAAAGTGAGAGCGTTAATTTGTTGTTGCTGATCATATTTTTGTTGTTCTATTTGAGAAAGCAATGCATTCTTGGATTTGACTAGATCACGTATCTGTATTTCCAAAGATTTTTCATTTTGGTATGATTTTGCAAAAGCGACTTCAAAACTGTGTTCATGTTTCTCTTTTGTTTCAAAAATGTTGAGTTGGAACTTATAGCATTTATTATCCTTAGTTAACAGTGCAAATTTATCTTGAAGTTTCTTATTAATCTCATTGCATTTTGCCAATTTAGATAGGGTGGTCTGGCATAAGGTCATGAGCTCTGGATCTGGATTAGACAAAGATTCATTTTGTTCTACTCGAGTCTCCACATAATCATTATTTAGATCCTCAAATATAAGCACGGAGTGAATTTGATTATCAATATTAACCATGAGATCATCTTGATCGTCAAATGTAACTACGGGATTTATTTGATTATCGTCGGAATGAGATGTAGAAGGCTCATGTTGAACACTCTGTGCCTTGTCGGATGCAGATGCAGGCGGAGATATCAGATAATGTATAAGACAGATGTTAAGATCCGGTACCTGAGACAAGCCATCAGTGTCATACACTGGGCCTGTGTCATTCATGTGGAGCTCTTGCATGTTTGCCATTAACATCACAACTGCATTAGCTTGCAAGTCCTCCATGTCATCATCAGAATCTACAATAGCCATGAAGCTCTGTTCCTTGTTGGTAAGTGTTCCACCAGCTTCATACTTAAGAGCCAAGAGTAAAGCCTCCTTGTGACAAGCGCTACCTCTTGTACTCGGCTTTGGGCACCCTTCTCATTACAGTTGTAGCATCAAAGACCATTAACCCCATTTTGAGCATTTCCCTATTCAACCATTTGAACCCGTTGTTGTGCAGCACCCATGTTATTCCTTCCATTAACATTAAACCCTTGACCACTACCCATCTGACGACCATTACCATGGTTTTGAACCTCAACTCTTCCATTGTTAACAACAGCTTGATTTCTTGTGTTTGATGAGGTACGAATGCGATTGTTGGATTTGTTAGCAAATCTCCCGAAGGCTCTAGAAATCATGACAAATCATTGAATCAATGCATCGAAGGTCGCAAGAAACATCCTCATCTGGAGTTTCACTGTAAAGTGCTGAATCAGTATTGTTGTTGTAGGGAACCAGTTGAGCTTCTTGTGATTGTTGTGAAGGATCATATGATGCAATCTGAGTAGATTGTTGTGGTGGATTTGTGAAGACAGTTGGCAATGTTGGAAATTGAGGATAACAAGCTTGCATGTACAAAGCCAGAGATTGATTATCCAGGAGTGATGGAGAAGCAGGGACTTCACAGATAATTCTGTCTTTGTCTACTTCCTTTTGATGGTGATTCAAATAATCATACAACAATCCGTAAGTAGCTTGATGAAGATTCTTCACTTGACAAATGAATGTAACATACTTCTCCCAATTAGGACCAAGACAGCTCAGGAACTTTGTGTTGATTGCAATCCTTGGCATAATAATATTATGTTTGTCCAAGTCATTGATGATGTCTGAGAACCGATGATAGTATGATTCTAATGACTCCCCTGGTTCAATCATGAAGTTTTCATATGCTAAGTATATTTTGGATTCCATGTCTTCTTGATTAAGTTCAGTGCCTTCCATTAGAAGATGAATGTGCTCCCACATTGCTTTAGCAGTCTTTTGAGCATCAACACTACGAAGTATTGGATTAGGTAGTCCCAAAAGGATATATTGCATTGCAATTTCATCAGCTTCTAAGTGAAGAAGTTGTTCAGCAGTGAGTTGGTCTACTCTGAGAATGTTGGTAACATCATCTCTTGGTGGAAAAGCATTTGGATCTCCGGGTGTTGTGATAGTAGGCATCTGGAAAGGACCTTCAAGGATGACTTTTTGCAAGAACTTTCCATGTGGTTTCTTGAGATCATAAATCCTGAAAAACCTTATCACCCATTGATCATAATTACTGGGAGTGAGCATTGGAGGTCTATCAAGGAATCCAGCTTCATGAATGGATTGTGGGCTACTTAAAGCTTCACACATCTTTGCAAACCAAGAGGGTTCCTTCTGAATTATGACATTCATAGCATACTTAGCTGGAAATTGATATTGGAAGTAGTTACAATGTTGAACTTGTTGACGAGGGTTAGGTTGAGGCATCTGTGCTGGAAGAGGTTATTCTCCTTGAGGATAGTACACTTGAGATGGTTGTTGAGGATATTTGTTGGGATATGAAAATGCTGAAGATTGACAAAGTACTGAAGATTGATAAAGTACTGTAAACTACAAGTACTGGAAAAAGTCAAAGAGTCAAAGTATTGCTAAAGATAAAGTCAAAGTACTGCAAGAACAAAGAACTGTTATATTCTTTTATAGAAAGTATTGTAATTCTAGAAGATTCTTTATTAGATTACTTGTCGTACAAGGATACAAATTGTAAACCGACTAGGGATATCCTTGAGCCTATAAAAGGACCCCTAGATTGGCATTAGAGGTATGAGTCTTAGAGTTTACAAGTTTACAAGTTTAGAGAAGTTCGATATTATTAGAGTTGTTAAAGTATCTGCATAATAAGCAGAGTTAGAGTTATTAATATAATCGTTTAAAGTTAAAGTTATTCTTCTTAGCTTTGTTAAGTAAATTCCGCATACTTAATAGAGTTTGTTCAGTGTTTCTTTGTTAAGAACTTAGGATTTATCCGAGGTTGTTAAACCTTAAACAAGCTATTTAAGTTAGTTTGGTTAGAGTACATCGATCCAACAAGTGGTATCAGAGCTTGTGTGGAAACTCTGACTAAGAAGAAGAACCTGTTCTGCTCACCATGGTCGCTACTTCACCAAGTTCATCCCCTATCTCTGAGGTATGTTCTAACTGTCATGACTTTTATCAAAAATTACTTGCCAATTATGTTTATGAAAGAGATAATTGTGTTAGGGCTAGGTCTGAGGTAGTTGGTTATCAAATAACCTTAGAATCTATGGAAGCTAAAATCTTAACACATGAAAATAATGAAGTATCTTGGGCTGAAAAGTATGCACAACAGGATTATCAGTTAAAACTTAGTGAATGGAAATTAAAGCATAAAATTTGAAATAGAGAAACTGACTAAGGAAAGAGATGATTTGTTAGCTAAGTTTGCTGCTTGGAGTGAATCTGGTCTGTCACATGTTACTTATGTTCAAAAACAGAGAAGATCTTACATTAAAACGGGCTTAGGTTTTGGAATGGACTTTGATAACATAGAAGAGAATCAAGCTGATGATGACCTAGAGGATGTAACCACTAGTAATGATGAACTAATTAATTATGTAGACACATCTAGTAATGAGGATTCACTTAGTGAACCACCTCCTGAGTATAAGAAAGATAATGGTTATCATGCAGTTCCCCATCCCACTGGAAGTCATCAACCCCCTAGGCCTGATGCTTCTCGTTATGGAGTAGACAGTCTAGAGTTTAGGAAAAAGCTAGTTGCTCAATCTAGGTCTGAAAACCCCAAAGAAACTGTTGAAAATAATGTTCAAAGTCAAGCAGTACCTACAAATCAAAGTATTGCTCCACAAGCAGTACCTTCAGCAAACCCTTTTCAAAACAGTACTGCTAAAACTTTGTGGGATAACTTTGGTCAAAACAGGTTTAATCATACACCTAGAAGGCACAATAATTTTGGTCATAGACATAGAAGAAGTCATTTTGGAAGTATGGGTCAAAAACTGTGTTTTGCGTGTTTTAGTCCTACTCATTTAATCAAGGATTGTGAACATCACTCAGAATATCTTAGAAAATTTCCAAAGAACAGGACTGCCAACTAGAAACCAAGAGAGCACAAACCAGTCTAGAATAATTCAAATAGGGTCAATCACAGAAATTTCTCACTAGATCATAGATACCCACACCAGAGAATACCTTTTTCAAAACCTTCAGTATCCTACAGTACTTTCCAAAGTATTGCTAAGCCAAGACAAGTACTTTCTCAAAGTGCTTTCAGTCCAAAACAAGGTACGATCACACTCATTGAATAGGAACCCTAGGAGATATCATTACTATCAACCTAGAAGGTATTACAATTCACATAGGGGATCTAGATCACAGGAACCAAGTGTTAAAACAGAATGGGTTAAGAGGGAAAGTACTGCTGAGGGAAAAATAGTACTTTCAACAAAAAGTGAATCAGATGTTTTTGTGATACAAGAAAAAGAGAATGAACTTGTAAAAGAGAGTTGTGTTGAAAAACCAGAAAGTTTTGAAAATCCACATGCTAAAAATCAAAAGATAATACTGGATCATGCTTTAAAAAGTAGTGGAGACTACATACTTACAGAATGTAAGTATGTCACTCCACAAGGGGAACACAAGTCAGTAATGGCTTGGGTTCCTCAAAGCAACTAACTTTTTCATCTTATTAGACAGGGCAACCCAGAAGAGGAGCTTAAAGATCATTTTATTGTTGATAGTGGTTGTTCTGTGAGCATGCCAAGAGACAAGGAGTTTCTGTCAGATGTTTTGGAGTATATTTAACTAATGAGCTACATTTAAGGGGAAGACTATTTAGTATTAGTATAGTCCTATGCATTGCTTGAGGGGAGGATATTTGTGTTATACAGAAGAATTTGGAAAAGTACTGTTTCTTATGAAAGTACTACTTGGAAAGTACTGCTTGGGAAAGTACTGCATACGTGGAAGTACTGTTTGTCTTATTAAAGTACTGTTCCAACGGTAATATTGAGGGGTAATTATTACTAGCGGTTACTTTGGTATTTATGGCTGTGATTTTTTAAATCTCACATATAAATAACTACTCTCTGATTTTCCCTCTCATATTGATACTTTAGAATCTTTTCCATATTTCTCTCATCACCTCTATATTATTCGATTATATCTCTTATTGTGCTCACATACTCAACAATGGCTAATCGTCCTACCGTTTCAAAGCACAATATGGTGGCTAATTTAGATAAGACTGAAGCGAATGCACTTTTTCATGATATCATCGATTATCTTACTGGATCGCCAATCAGTTATGCTCTTTTGGTGGAGCCGGATATAATTCACCCTACGGATTCAAGAATTTTGGTCTACTGCTATGTAAAATATGGAGAATGATGAATTTTATATTAGAGCTACAGTTGCTGGAAGAACTGTGAAGATTACAGAAGCCTCTATTAGAAGACTTATTGTTTAATGATGAAGATGGGGCTATTCGGTTTGATAAGCAGTTGATTTGGGATACTTTTGGACATATTGGTTATGAAGGGTCTTTAACAGAACAAACATTCAGGAAACAACTATTTGGTCCTCAATGGAAGTTTTTAGTACATGTGTTGCTTCACAGTATTAGTGCAAAAAGTACTTCATGGGAGCAATTTGGATCAAACATAGCATCTGCTATTGTGGGCTTGGCTACAGATCGTGTTTTTAATTTTTCAAGGCTCATTCTTGATGGAATGCTTTCCCACATCACTCATGGTTCAAAATGGCTAATGTATCCAAGGTTTGTTCAAGTATTCCTCAATAAACAACTTTCTGATGTTCCTAAGCCAACAGATCTTTTACCTGTTGTGGTTCAACAAGCCAAAATTTTCACCTTTATGGCTAGGAAGAGTGATTCATTCACTGGAAGGGACACTCCTTTAACTACTTCTATGATGGAAGTTGTTCAAGCTGTTAGAGCTGATGTTGAAGAATATGAAGATAGTGAAGGTAATGCATGTGCAAGTACTGCTTCTCAAAGTGCTGCATCTCAAGAAGGTACTACATCTCTACAAGGTACTGCTTCACCAAGTACTGAAGTTCAAGAAGATGTTGCAGTTTCACCTTCACCATCTCCACAAAGACTGCTTCCGATTCTCAACCAGAGGAACATTCACCAATTCAAGGAGATGATTCACATACTATACCCCCTGAAGAAATGACATTGGATAATTATGTTTTGACAAGGGAGTTAGTTAAGTTGAAAAAGACTACTGAGGTTCAAGCTAAACAGATTAAGAAATTGAAGCACAAGTTTAGAAGGCTCAATAATTTTGTGTGGCCATTGGTTCAAGAATTTCTTATATGGGTCAAATCAAAGAAGAAGGAGCAAAGGCAGTCTAAGAAAACCAAACGCCAAAAGGTTCACCAACAATCTTCTGTCCAATTAGGGAGGAATTTAGAAGAAGAGAATTTGAAAGAAGATGTTGTTAAGGAGAATGAACCTGAAAAGACTGAAGAACAGATCATTCAAGATACTGAGGAGCAAGTTCAAGTTCAAAGTACTGATAATCAAGGTACTAAAGATCAAAGTACTTCTTTTCAACAACAAGGATCCTACAGGAAAGAATTGTTAACTCCAAGGTTGTTGGACTTTGAAGAGGAAGCTGGTCCTTCAACAACTGTACATGAAGAAGTTGTTGGTCCTTCAACTGTTATACAAGAAGAAGAAGATACACCCAAACCTATTCATACTACAAGTGATGATGAAACCATTGCTGTAATGTTGCAAGGTTTATCACAACCAAGGGGTGGTGTTAATATTCCAGGAGTGCAAGAAGAGGAACAATCAAGAATTTCTCAACCTGCAATTGATCCTAAGGATAAAGGGAAAGGTGTTTTGGTAGAAGCAAAGAAGAAGAAATTAACTTTAGCACAGATAAGAGTTGCTCAAGAAGCTTTGAATGAACAAGCAGCTAGAAATCTTCAAGAGGAATTAAATGCTAAAGATAGAGAAGCTCAGGAAGCTGAAGAAGCTCAGAGTAGAGAAGCAGCTAAGAAGTTGCAAGAAGAATTGGATGCTGAAGCTGCTGAACCATTACAGTCACCTATTCCTATTAGATTCTTACCAAGAAGACCAAATAAAGCTAAAGACAGAAATGCAATGATGGCTTATCTTAAAAGTCAAGGGTATAAAGGATTGCAGAGGTTAAATTATGTTAAGATGAAACGATTGTATGATGCTGCTAGGGAAGCTTATAAGAAACATGTTGAAAGCATCAAAGATTTTAGAGATGAAGCTACTTGGACTGAAGCAGAAAGAAAGAAAAGTTTAAACAGAAAAAGAAAAACTGGAGTTGAAGATATACAGTTCTCAAAGAAAGAAAAAGTTGAGTTAAGATCTGAAACTAGGGATAAACTAAGAAATTATCTCAGAGTAGTAGATTTTGAATATTCAAAAGAAGATGCTGACATTAAGATGAACAGATCTCATATTAGTGCTTTTGAAGTTGTGGAATCCAAAGAAGGAAGTTATCTGATGTTTCATAGAGAAGATGAAAGTTTCGAGTGTTCCAGATTATGGGATTTATTGCACATCATAGATAGAGTGGATCTATTCTATTTATATCATGTGGTACGAGCTTACTTTGAACATAATCCATCAGAAGGAATTGGTTTAGTTCTGCTTGGAGATCTCACGACTATGTGGGAAACTGAACAGCAAAGCACTGATGACATTTGGAAGAATCAAGAGAATTGGGAAATTGTTAGCTGGAGATTCTTTGTAGAATCTGGAGTTCATGTTCTAGAGCTGGAAAATGGTACAATGATACACATGTTTGCAAATAGAAGATACCCTTTACAGTTGAGCTTATGAGGAGGATGCTAGAGCATGGAATGGAAGTTAAAGAGGATAATGAAAATGCTTGCATGGTCATCAATTTGTTTATTGTCACACCCCCAATTTACCTGTTTTGCAGCGGAATGGAATTCCTGGGGGCATTGACTGTCATAGCACCACATCACAGTTATATTGAACGACCTAAAGTGTCGTTTTAAAAACACATCGTTGGATATTTCATAAAAACATAATCAGAGTACAACATCGGTCCCAAAAGGTTTAACAAGTTTAAGGAAATACAAATATGTTACAAATCCAAACGATGTTTTGAAATAAAGAGCCATAATGTACATAATGTAAGTCGACGCCGCAACTCAAAATGTAGGTCCCTAAACCATGTCATGATGAACGTGCCTCTGAAAATACATTGCTAAAAACGTCAACAATAATGTTGGTGAGAAATCATAGGTTTATGTAAATGTTTTATACGACTACACAAGTATCGAATATGCATGACAATCCAGTCACGTAAAAATAATGTTACAATTGCCTTAAGCCCATGACCCGAAACTAGCGATCAATTATGTATGCCCCTCCACGGAATGTTTGCCAGACAACTCCGTAATGAAATCAAATGAAATGCATCCGTTTTCCTGGTTGGGATTCACCAAACCGGATGGAGGCGTCACCCTCGATAGATCTATCCACTCATCCTCGCTTCAAAGATTAACGGTTCATGTTTCAGGAAATGGGGACTTTCAAATTGGCATATGTGGTAACTTAAGCAATGTAATGAATTTAACATACTTGGTATCGTAAAAAGAAAAATGTAGTGCAATGTATTCTCCCCCGTGGGTTTGAAATAATCGAAAGCATGTAAAAACGGGGCTATGAAAACTCACTTGGATAAACTGGAATAACGGCAAAAGTGAGTACACTGAGGTTTATAATGATCGCCAACCGGGACCTATTATCAATGATATGATATGTCATGAGTTGCAAGGTAATGCTATGCATGCACTTCGTATGTTATTTATACCATTTACGGGTTTTTGAAAATATTACTCGTCGTCGAAAAATACTCTTTTGACGTCTCGACCAATCAAAAATGACTTTACATGTTTTTACGTCAAAATGTCATCCTACAATGGTTTTATAATGATTTTTTGGTGAAATTGACACTTTTCGTCGCAAAACAATGTCGTCGAAAAATCTTGAAATCAACAAAAATGACTCCGGAAAAGTAGTCAAAGCGGTGTAACGTCGATCGTTAGAGAACGAACTCGACGGTTTTGGAAAGTTTGTATCGATATCTAGAAGTTTCAGTTCAGGAGTTTTCGTCCAAAAGGTCTCGATCATAAAGATATCAAAGGCTAAAGATGGTGGTTTTTGTTAATTGTGTGCAGAAATTGAGTTTCGGCCAAGTTTGAACATCCGTAAATAATTGACTATAAATCCGCTTGACAAACAGCTTTTTGTTTTGGAAAATATGGCCGATGAACTTGATTTTACTAGAAGACAACTCGTTTCAACAAAGTTTCACAACCTCGTTAAAAACAGCCGCAAACATAGCCCTCACAGCTAATGAAATACTTGTAACGTAAAAATAATATAGTTTTTCAGAAAATAATATTTACGGCAACTTTATGAAAATGGCCATATATTTGTCGTTTCAACTCCGCTTTCTACGTAATATATGTCCTTAGCTTCGTATCGAAGTAAACTAATATATTTTTGAGAAGTCGAAATAATTTGTGAAGCTTAAGGCTCGTTTTTGACCCGAAATAACTAAAAACTGCTTGCTGTTTTTCAGAAAAATATTACGTTTCGTCGTCAAACTTTAAAAATTCACCACGGCTTCGTTATAAGTCCGTTTTTATCCGTTCAAAAGGCCACGGATTCGTTTTTAAGTATATTTTCTAAAAATCAAGGCCAAACTTTCGTACCATCTGTTGGTTTTTCCAGAAATTCGATTTAAGGACAGAACACAAAATATAGTTTACGAAAATAGTTTTTCTCGGACAAAACCTATTCTAATCCCTTCAAATCAACTCCAAAGCTAATCTAATCCTACCATACACCTTCTTAGGGTGTCATGGGTTCCTAATCACCATCAAGACCAAAGAATAACTTGGGAATAATTATAGGATGACTATAAGTATATAAAAGTTCTAAAATCATGAAATAAATGGTATAATTTACATAACATGCATATAAGCTCCAAAAATGATAAGAAGCATATGAAAATGAAGAGGAAACATAAAAATGATGAGAATATGCTTACTAGTGAAAGTGAAGAGGTGTAGGTAACAAAGGATTAACTTAAATATCCTTGGTTTTTATTTCAAAACCATAAAAAGGATATGATCTAGGTTGTTATAACACTTGATTTAGCAAAATTTCTTGATCCCTTGGTTGTTGAAGAGTGGCCGGTTCTTATAGAGCAAAAGAGGAGAGGAAAATTTGTTTTACACTTTGATAATATGAGATGTATGTGAAAGGATTTTTGAGTGTAAGACTTTAAGCAATCTTGTGAATTATTAGAAAGACAATAGCCATGCCACATTTATGTGACACCCTCCCCTTGGCCGGTTTTTGGGGGAGGGTTGTCTCCCAATATATTTTTTTTTTTTTTTTTTTTTTTTAATCTTGCAACTTGTATAATTTGTGTATTATTTGATACAAAATGTAAGTAAAACAAAGTTAAATTAAGGTGAAGGGAAGTTTTTGGTACAAGTAACTTTTTAATAGCTCAAAATAGATTGTATTGAGGTGATAAAAATTGTAAAAATACTTTCCTTGTGAAAATCGGGTGATAAAATAATTATCGTAGGATTTTTAAGAAAACAACGTAATAATTAAACTTTAGCGATTAATGTACCAAATAAATTAGAAACACTAGGAAAACTAAAAATATAGTTTTTATAAACTAAATGTAAGTTTAAAAATACCTCGGGATCATTTTTGAAAGTAACGGATTAAATAATCAAAATAAAAACTCACGCGATAAAAATTATTAAACATAAAAATTACGCGTTGAAGGGTGAAATGAAATGTCGTGAATGTACTAATGAAATGCACATGATGTCAATGAAATGTAGACTAATCATAGTCCGTATGAAATGTACGTGATGTCATGATCATGAATTCGGCGCTAAACCTCCAAGGTTACGCGAATTTGAAACAAGTAAACCAAGTTTACTAAAAAGTTGAAATAATGAGACATGAACGGTGTCGAGAAATGACCTGAAAGTACGGATTGTCACATTCGCCCATCCAAAAAGGAATTCAGTCCCTGAATTCAGTTCGTGATAGACTATCGGGTTTAGGGTTTGATGTGGCAAACTTTCCCATTCCCGAGCAAAACCCTCAAAAGACTTTTTACCAAACAAATTTTCACTTAATCTCACAACTCATCAAACAAGAACTGTCATGAGATTAGGCTAAATTGGTTTGAAGGAGGACTTTTGAAAATTTGGCTCGATTACGGAATTGCTTACACATATAAGCCTACTTATCCCTTCATTGCATGATTCTTCCTGAATTAGACATAGGTGATCAGGCTATGTATAATTTAGGAGTAACTATGCAATGCTTGGACTAATCGACTCATATGTTGTTTGGTGTTGAGTCAACTGATGTTAAAATTGTGATGAACATCGAGGAGAGAAGACATGGAGAAGTGTCGTTAAAATGATCGATAAAGTAAAAAGAAGTAACATTCTCGTAAGTGATCTCGAATCGAAAGGAAATAAAGTACAATAGATGAGAATATTTTACAACGAGTGGTTTATCAAAAGTAGTACATCTTAGGTTATAAAGATTCGGATATGATGAAAACATAAACTTAGTACAACATAGTACATAAGGAGAAATAAGACTGTTAGTTTCCGATCTTCTTCAGCCTTTCAAGGCGTTTGGTGCCTTGTCGAGCTTCTCCTCCTCTTAACATGAATGCCTTCCCATGAGCACCTTCAACTTGTTGACCTTGGTTTTGAGGACATTGATTCTGATAGTGTCCTTGCTCCCCACATCTGAAACATGTAATTATAGTTTTGCCTTTACAATCCCTGGCTAGATGTCCCGGTTTTTGGCATTCGCGGCACTTGGCAGGGCAAGGACCCGTGTGATGATACTTACATCGATAACATAGTGGTTTAGTCCCAACATATCCTTTTCCCTTGCAGTCCTTAGCAAGGTGTCCCACTGTTTGACAGATAAAGCATATACCACATGAACCATTATGATGTAGAGTGCATTGATGGCATCGTGGCAAGTTTCCAGTATAAGTTCTTTCCTTTGTTGGTGCAGCAACTTGAACCCTGGCGGCTTCTTGTCTTCTATTTGGTTGTTGGCGATGGTTAGTGTTACGGCTTTGGTTGTTGTTGTTATAACCTCCCTGGTCATTTTCCCATTTCCTTTTGTTGTTGTTAGTTTTGTTGTCGCGGTTGTTGTTGGTTTGATCGTTGTCATTGTTGTGGTGGTTATTGTTGATAATGGTTTCCCTTTTTACCACTTGAGCCATAAGCAATTGAGTTACCTTGATGGTCTCTTCAATTGTTTGCAAATCGAAAGAGGCTACCTCTCCTTGAATGCATTTTGGAAGTCCTCCAATGAAACGTTCCAGTAGTTTCTCATTGTCCATAACCATATATGGACATAAAACAGCCAACTCTTGAAACCTTCCGATGTAGGTCTCAATGTCATAACCAACGGTCACCAGCCCAATAAATTCCATTTTCAATTTCTTCATCTCCTTGGGCGGGCAATACTTCTTAGTCATCAACCTCTTGAATTGATCCCATGAGAGTTTATAAGCATTTTCCATACCAATAGGCTGTGCATAATGATTCCACCAAAACATTGCCTCATCCAAGAGTGTACTAGTAGCAAATTTCACCTTGCAATCATGGGCAATCACATATGAGAAATAACAACTCGATCCTTTCCAACCAACGGATCATAGTAATGGCTCCTTCGTGCCTCTCGAACTTCGGGGTCACTGCTCTTAAAGTCCATGTATGTACCACTTCGAACTCTCGAATCTCCTGCAACTCCGGTAGTAGTAGCATGTCTAGTAGTTTCAGAATGTACCGTGGTCTCGACAATGCAGCAGCGGCAACTATCGTTGCGTTCTTTCTCTAGTTCCCTAGCTATACAATCCTTTATATACTTTTGAATATCGGCTTGTGTCATAGCTGGTGGAGCTTTCTTCGGCGCCATAACTCTTCAATTAAAAGGAAAATGAGGCGTGACAAATCCTATGTTAATAATAAGCACTCTAAATAGAAGCGGTAGAAGGGGGGTAAGTTAGAGGGTATTTTTCAAAATGATCGACGGGTTCCGAAAAGATGGGTTATGAGGTGTTGTAATTGCTTCAATGTAGTTCATCCCTAATATTGCTATCATGCTAGCAAGAAGATAGATATCATCTCAAACTATGTCGAAGAATGTTTGTTCTAGTTTCACTTGTAGATGGGGAGTCATTGATTGTCCGGCATATTCAAACCTGTGACATCTCTTGATATGGAAATGAGGTTACTTGGAATTTCTAGAGAACACAATGCCTTAGGGGAGGTTTATATCGATAGCCTTAATTTAACCAAATTTTCCTTTAAAGGATACTCATGGTAGGGAAGTTCACATATTGTTGAGGCCATGTTTAATAGAATGTTCTATAGCCTCAGATAAAAGACTTGGTATATCCCTATAGTGTTGCTTCATGGGTATTCGCTTCATATAAAATCCCGTAACTCGGTCTAACTAGTACTTTTGGAATGATGGAGTTTGGATTCTAATTCAAAATAGTGGTTCGGAATGTCTCGTGATGTCTTAAGATTTTTGTTGAGTTTTGAATCATACTACCTCCTAGTTCTAGTCCTTGTCGGTAATCCCCAAAATCCTTCCATTGTTTTCTTGTTTCGAGGAATCCTCCTCACCTATGGTATAGGAAGTCTTTCCTAAAAAGGTCACTCGTAAAATCCTAACTTATCAGTTGAGTGAGAGATAATGGCGTAAGCATTTATAGAGTGTTAACAGAAAGAAATGTTTATGAAAAGGTTTATAAAACCACTTTATTGAGTAACAAAGAAACATTTTTTTTATCATTTACAGTTTAATAATAAATCTTAGTTGTGGCTTGGTATAAAAGTAACAACTTGTTAAGGTGATTTTAAAATTGCTTATATAGTGATAGAAAACGACTTAACAATGGTAGTGAAATATTTTGGTAAGACACAATTCAGATTATAACACAACTCGTGAAAGGATTTGTAAAATAGCTTACAAGAAAACAATTTATCGTTTGTCAAATAATAGGAAATTTAAGTAATTCAATTAATATTAATATGATTTAGAGGTTGGTAATATAATAATCATTTAAAATGAAGGCGAATAGTCCGGAGGTAAGCGTACCAAGTTTTATGATTTTTAAATCGGACAGTGGCTAAAATAGCTCACCAAAAGGGTAAAATAGTTTATAAGACCACAATATTACTTGCAGGAAAAATTTGTAATATAGTTTGCAACTTGCTATTGCAATTGTTTGTTGTTTTATAAAATAATAGCAAATTAATCGGTTTATCATACTATGAGAAAATAGTTTGCAAAGTATCAGTAAGGTCATTGTTTATAAAGTATTATTAAAGTCGTAAATTTTTGGTTTAATGGTACGTGAGTAAGATGAAATGGTTGGTAAAATAGTTGAAAGCAGTTTGTGTTAGATAACGATGAAGTTTATGATCTCATAAGAGGGAATGTAGGACAAATAGTTGGTATTCAACGTTTTGTTTAGTAAGATAATAGCTTGATGATTTTTGAGTAACATGAAAATCGTTTCGCATGAGGATATTAAATAGTTGATAAAATGACTGAAACCATTAGATAATTTAATAATAAAACAACTTGCGTTAAATCTTTATGAAACAACGTTTCTAAGATGGTGATAAAATAGTTCGAAATAAAATCAAGTGAAATAATTTCATGAAATAGTAGCAGGATAATTTGGAATAAAATTTGTTGGATGGTTTGTAGGATGCATAGGAGAACCTTATCGAGTAATAACAGTCTACTAATTGATCGAGAATAAAGTTGGCCTAACCCCTAGTAAGATAGTGATGTATCGTCGTGAAATGATGGAGAATTGGGCAATTGGAGTAAGGAATGAAATAAACAAGGTGGTGACTATCGTAGAGATAAAAATGATAAGGATCACATTAGCTCGGAAGGTACTTATTATCTGTTCCTGTTGGTAGTCTAATCATGTCTCAAGTGTAGGAGTAGTAGGCGGTCTAGCAGCAATAGCCCTAGAACTCTCACAGTCCTCCAACCTATGAGATGATGTAGTGTCTATAGTCTAAGTAGTAGATGGTACTGGTGTGTCAAATCATGCACGCTTCCCAAGCCGCAAGTCAGGTGTATGAGTATCATGTATGAGATGTGGTGGTATGGATGGTGCTCGAAATGATAATGATAATGAAAATAATGACAATGATGATAATGGAATCCTTGTGGTGAGTTAAGAAAATAGGTTCATTAGGACCAAACCTATAAGTTCTACCCAATAGTATGATCTGTCTCAACTGAGTGATAAAAATTGTCCTGATCCTACAGTGAATCGATAGTGATCGTGATGGTGTAGGTGTAACTTCGTCCTCCCAAAAGGGTTTATCTCAGTATACAACGTTATCGATGATGAGTCAATTGACGTGAAAATTGTGATAGGGAATAACAAGGAATTCTCCACGTTAGAATATGAGGAAAAGATAATAGGATGGGTATTTAAGGGCATCCATGTGACAATCGTTTTGAAATGAAAATAAATAACTCATAAAATGTGCGTATAAAACCGCATGCAAAGTGAACATGTACTTATGATGAAATGATGAGATGCTATGATAATGTAGCTATAGTCTAGGGTCAATGATGCAACCTAGTTCTCTATAACTGTAGCTCTGATACCAATCTGTCACACCCCCAATTTACCTGTTTTGCAGCGGAATGGAATTCCTGGGGCATTGACTGTCATAGCACCACATCACAGTTATATTGAACGACCTAAAGTGTCGTTTTAAAATCACATCGTTGGATATTTCATAAAACATAATCGAGTACAACATCGGTCCCAAAAGGTTTAACAAGTTTAAGGAAATACAAATATGTTACAAATCCAAACGATGTTTTGAAATAAAGAGCCATAATGTACATAATGTAAGTCGACGCCGCGACTCAAAATATAGGTCCCTAAACCATGTCATGATGAACGTGCCTCAGTTACCTGAAAATACATTGCTAAAAACGTCAACAATAATGTTGGTGAGAAATCATAGGTTTATGTAAATGTTTTATACGACTACACAAGTATCGAATATGCATGACAATCCAGTCACGTAAAAATAATGTTACAATTGCCTTAAGCCCATGACCCCGAAACTAGACCGATCAATTATGTATGCCCCTCCACGGAATGTTTGCGGACAACTCCGTAATGAAATCAAATGAAATGCATCCGTTTTTCTGGTTGGGATTCACCAACCCGGATGGAGGCGTCACCCTCGATAGATCTATCCACTCATCCTCGCTTCAAAGATTAACGGTTCATGGTTCAGGAAATGGGGACTTTCAAATTGGCATATGTGGTAACTTAAGCAATGTAATGAATTTAACATACTTGGTATCATACAAAGAAAAATGTAGTGCAATGTATTCTCCCCCGTGGGTTTGAAATAATCGAAAGCATGTAAAACGGGGCTATGAAAACTCACTTGGATAAACTGGAATAACGGCAAAAGTGAGTACACTGAGGTTTATAATGATGCGTCAACCGGGACCTATTATCAATGATATGATATGTCATGAGTTGCAAGGTAATGCTATGCATGCACTTCGTATGTTATTTATACCATTTACGGGTTTTGAAAATATTACTCGTCGTCGAAAAATACTCTTTTGACGTCTCGACCAATCAAAAATGACTTTACATGTTTTTACGTCAAAATGTCATCCTATAATGGTTTTATAATGATTTTTGGTGAAATTGACACTTTTCGTCGCAAAACAATGTCGTCGAAAAATCTTGAAATCAACAAAAATGACTCCGGAAAAGTAGTCGTAAACGGTGTATGCGTCGATCGTTAGAGAACGAACTCGACGGTTTTGGAAAGTTTGTATCGATATCTAGAAGTTTCAGTTCAGGAGTTTTCGTCCAAAAGGTCTCGATCATAAAGATATCAAAGGCTAAAGATGGTGGTTTTTGTTAATTGTGTGCAGAAATTGAGTTTCGGCCAAGTTTGAACATCCGTAAATAATTGACTATAAATCCGCTTGACAAACAGCTTTTTGTTTTGGAAAATATGGCCGATGAACTTGATTTTACTAGAAGACAACTCGTTTCAACAAAGTTTCACAACCTCGTTAAAAACAGCCGCAAACATAGCCCTCACAGCTAATGAAATACTTGTAACGTAAAAATAATATAGTTTTTCAGAAAATAATATTTACGGCAACTTTATGAAAATGGCCATATATTTGTCGTTTCAACTCCGTTTTCTACGTAATATATGTCCTTAGCTTCGTATCGAAGTAAACTAATATATTTTTGAGAAGTCGAAATAATTTGTGAAGCTTAAGGCTCGTTTTTGACCCGAAATAACTAAAAACTGCTTGCTGTTTTTCAGAAAAATATTACGTTTCGTCGTCAAACTTTAAAAATTCACCACGGCTTCGTTATAAGTCCGTTTTTATCCGTTCAAAAGGCCACGGATTCGTTTTTAAGTATATTTTCTAAAAATCAAGGCCAAACTTTCGTACCATCTGTTGGTTTTTCCAGAAATTCGATTTAAGGACAGAACACAAAATATAGTTTACGAAAATAGTTTTTCTCGGACAAAACCTATTCTAATCCCTTCAAATCAACTCCAAAGCTAATCTAATCCTACCATACACCTTCTTAGGGTGTCATGGGTTCCTAATCACCATCAAGACCAAAGAATAACTTGGGAATAATTATAGGATGACTATAAGTATATAAAAGTTCTAAAATCATGAAATAAATGGTATAATTTACATAACATGCATATAAGCTCCAAAAATGATAAGAAGCATATGAAAATGAAGAGGAAACATAAAAATGATGAGAATATGCTTACTAGTGAAAGTGAAGAGGTGTAGGTAACAAAGGATTAACTTAAATATCCTTGGTTTTTATTTCAAAACCATAAAAAGGATATGATCTAGGTTGTTATAACACTTGATTTAGCAAAATTTCTTGATCCCTTGGTTGTTGAAGAGTGGCCGGTTCTTATAGAGCAAAAGAGGAGAGGAAAATTTGTTTTACACTTTGATAATATGAGATGTATGTGAAAGGATTTTTGAGTGTAAGACTTTAAGCAATCTTGTGAATTATTAGAAAGACAATAGCCATGCCACATTTATGTGACACCCTCCCTTGGCGGTTTTTGGGGAGGGTTGTCTCTAATATATTTTTTTTTTTTTTAATCTTGCAACTTGTATAATTTGTGTATTATTTGATACAAAATGTAAGTAAAACAAAGTTAAATTAAGGTGAAGGGAAGTTTTTGGTACAAGTAACTTTTTAATAGCTCAAAATAGATTGTATTGAGGTGATAAAAATTGTAAAAATACTTTCCTTGTGAAAATCGGGTGATAAAATAATTATCGTAGGATTTTTAAGAAAACAACGTAATAATTAAACTTTAGCGATTAATGTACCAAATAAATTAGAAACACTAGGAAAACTAAAAATATAGTTTTTATAAACTAAATGTAAGTTTAAAAATACCTCGGGATCATTTTTGAAAGTAACGGATTAAATAATCAAAATAAAAACTCACGCGATAAAAATTATTAAACATAAAAATTACGCGTTGAAGGGTGAAATGAAATGTCGTGAATGTACTAATGAAATGCACATGATGTCAATGAAATGTAGACTAATCATAGTCCGTATGAAATGTACGTGATGTCATGATCATGAATTCGCCGCTAAACCTCCAAGGTTACGCGAATTTGAAACAAGTAAACCAAGTTTACTAAAAAGTTGAAATAATGAGACATGAACGGTGTCGAGAAATGACCTGAAAGTACGGATTGTCACATTTATCAACTGGACTACTATGGATGATGATGATGAATAACTGGTATGAATTTTCATTGAATAAATTATTTTTGATAAAACAGTACTTTATTCAAAGTACTGTTGATCAAACAGTACTTTAATCAAAGTCGCTTGCATTTTAACGGTTAAATGATTTTTGAAAGAAACCTTTTGTTAAGTAACAAATATTTTGAAACAAAGGTTGAATAAAATAAATGGTTTTTGAGATGGCAATATCAATAGGTCATCAATCCACCATGGTTACAAAAGGATTGGCTAATCCATGAGAAAACGGCTCTGGTAAAGATATGACAAATCCATTTTTAGTTGACAACTTGCTAATAAGTTGTATGGTAATCAACTCACCATATCGGTTAATGTGAAGAGTTGGCTAGCCCACAAGAAAATGGCTTGTGGTAAAGGCTGTGGAATAACCATTATATGGTAATTAGTTCACCATGATGAAAGAACTAACTAGTCCATAAGGGTATAGCTTTTGGTAAAGACAACTCAAATCTGTTGATAGCTGATGATTTTCTAAAAATCATATGGTTATCAATGTACCATGGTTTTACACACCAAAACATTTGGCTACTCCAGAGTTAATGGCTTTGGTAAAGAGATCTAAATCCATTAAATTTTCAATGATTCACCTCTCACAGGAGTTAACACACTGGAAGTGATGAGAATAGTATGCAACTTAAACTGAATTAATGTACAAACTGTCATATGTTCGTGTTCTTTGAAAAGATGGAGCTTGTTGGATGATGCTGTAAAAGAATAATTCTAAAGATACTTTGACAAGCACAGAAACTACAGAGATACAATCCAAAGACTACGATATAATCTTTCCTTAAAGATGAAGCTGTTAAAGATAAATTCACAAAGGAACTTGAACTCAAACAAGTAGAATTCAAGTTAGGGGAGGATTATTGGGATATGAAAGTGCTGAAGATTGACAAAGTACTGAAGATTGAGTCAAAGAGTCAAAGTACTGCTAAAGATAAAGTCAAAGTACTGCAAGAACAAAAAACTGTTATATTCGTTTATAGAAAGTATTGTAATTCTAGAAGATTCTTTATTAGATTACTTTTCGTACAAGGATACAAATTGTAAACCGACTAGGGATATCCTTGAGCCTATAAAAGGACCCCTAGATTGGCATTAGAGGTATGAGTCTTAGAGTTTACAAGTTTATAAGTTTAGAGAAGTTCGATATTATTAGAGTTGTTAAAGTATTTGCATAATAAGCAGAGTTCGAGTTATTAATATAATCGTTTAAAGTTAAATTTATTCTTCTTAGCTTTGTTAAGTAAATTCCGCATACTTAATAGAGTTTGTTCAGTGTTTCTTTGTTAATAACTTAGGATTTATCCGAGGTTGTTAAACCTTAAACAAGCTATTTAAGTTAGTTTGGTTAGAGTACATAGATCCAACAATATTGTTGTAATTGTTGTTGTTGTTGTTGAGAATACTCATGAGGAAAGTAGTTAGAGTATGGAGGTTGAAACACCTTGAAACTTGTGTTGAGGATGGATCTTTGTAGTCGAATGAAACTTGTTGATGAAGTACACTTAGGCATAGAAAAGCAGCTTAGGCGTAGATTGAATCCTTACACATAATTCCCTTCTTACGCGTAGACAGAAGCGTAGGCGTAATTACTGCTTACGCGTAAACCTTAGGTTAAACTTAATCTTAAGCGTAAACCAAAGGCTTAGAAGTAAGAACCTTATGCGTAAAATTACCTTAGGCGTAAGATGAACTTATGCATAAGAATAACTTAGGCTTAAAGTGTTTACTCTTAAGCTTTTATGCTTATGCGTAAAACTAGGGTTTTACCCAAAAATCCTTTACACTTATCTAAGTGTAAAAGATATCCACAAGTCGAAGTGTTTTCAAGCTCATCCAAGCAAGAAAACACTGAGTAAACCAACAGCTTTGAAGATCAAATGCATAATCTCTTAGGCGTAGAAACTGTTTAGGCGTAGTTAGACTTATGAGTAGATACTTACGCGTAACACTAGGGTTTTACTAGGCGTAGGAAGTACAAAAATTACCAAAACTAATTTTTATGCCCTAAACCGTTTTGTAAACCTAATTTTAATGATGAAATAGCTTCAAAATCACCAAAATAACAATAAAGTTAGAAACTTGATGATCCAAAACCACACCTTACGCGTAGCAAAAGAGACATGAAATAAACCAAGCTTAAAAACTAATCTACACGCATAAAGTTTGAAACTTTTTGTAAAAAACATAAACTTTAAAACTAAATAAACCTTAAACTACAAGAATCTTGAGTTTACAAGTGTAAAAATCAAAATTTGAAGTGTATGAAATGTTTAACTCGCTAAAAAACCCACGCATATAGAACTAACTTCAAAAACAAAAGTGTTTCACCCAACTAGATGGTGATTGATACCACTGTTAGGTCACCATAATATAACACAAGAATCAATATGTAAGAAATGGGAAAGAAAGTGATCGGATGAACACAAACACACACGATATCACAATAGAGAAATGTTAGGCGTAGGTGTATTATGCAAGTGAACAACCAACCTTCAAATGAAGGTTTACAAGAGTATTTATAGGGGAAGAGAGCTAGGGCAACACATCTAGTCCCTTCCTACATTATTGGGCTTTAGCATAGGCTTATGGGCTTTCTACATGAGCCTACCCTTTAATGAGTAACATCCCTATAGCGCTCCTAACTTGTATCATGTACTTTGTCGACTTTGCCATCCCTATAGCGCTCGTTATTCATATATATATTTTTACTTTTTAAAGTTTTAAAATTCTCGCTCATTTAAAAAACGGCCAAATAAACTAGTTATTTGAATAAAAAGAAATTCACTCTATTGTTAATACAAGTATTCATGTAAAAACGTTATTTTTATTTTACGATCTCTCTATGTTTTCATAGCGACAAATATAAAATTATTTTACGTATAAGTTGAGGTAAACAAATTATTAGTCGTAAATTTCCATTTCAATATCAATCACTTAAGGTATGAATAATGGAATTCTAAAACATAGTTAATGATCAAAGAACCCATTTCCATGCATATTGCATTAAACATTTGCAAACTACTTCATAATTATGTGTACAAGTTTACTTAGACTTTAACTAGACTAATGTTTTCCACATAAGCAAAATGATTTTCAAGTAATCCCACACTTAAATTATTAACTAATTTCTTAAATCAATAAGACAAATCTTAAGCATATATGACAATATTAATCACTAGTGATTAAACTATTTTTGGAAACAAATCTAACCACCTTACAAAATCTAGCAAATCTTTCCGTATTAGTGATTAACTAGATTTACCTTCTAGAAACTAAATCAAATCATATCTTAACTAGATTACGTAGTACATAAGAATGATTTGGAAATATTTTTGGATTAGCACAAAAGACAAAATTATGTCTGATGACAGGGACATGTCCAAAAATAAGACAGACAATTCCATTCAAAGGGATTAGTGGATCCGCCAATATTGTCATCAGGACATAAATTTTGGCTATAAATAGAGACCATTTTGCACTCATTTGAATAACCTGTTTCTACATTCTCTCTAGTATATGCACACGTATTTTGGCATACATTCATAAGTACATTCTTCGATCATTACACTTGTCTTATATACCATTTAAAGTGATCCATCATTTACCACTTCATTCAGAAGTGAAGAACACAAGAAGGCTTTCAAGCTTCAAAGTGTTGAAATTATTAGTTTGTATACATTTGTACATTATTTTATATTGTTGTGTCATTATAATCCACCATCATACTTCAAAGTTGTTAGTCATCATTAGACACCAAAATAGTAACTTAGGTTAGTATTTGAAGCCTTAGAATACATTATGAAGAAAGTTTGGTCCTACCTCGACAATGACTCAATATCCAGCTTAGTATTTGTAAATATTATAAGTGACGTTGTAAGGTTTTTGAAGGGTTCTGGTGGTTTTCGCATGGCCAATAAAACATGAAGTTGTGGAAGTAAACGCATTTTTGGCCATGTAGACAGACAAACCCTAACTACCAAGATCTTTCCTAATCCGTGATATAACCTAACACTAAACATGTATAAAGGGTGTTTATAGAATACTTACTTATTTTCTGTAAGCTTCTGAATCAGTCTGGCGCATGAATTTGCCTTCTTCTTGCTTGATCGACCAATTTAGGGTTTTTCGGGTGGAAAACCACTCTTCGGGTTGTGATCTACTGATATTTCACAGGTAGCACTAGGGCTCAAACCTACAAAAGTTAGGCAAGATACGAACTCGGGTTAACACTAAATTGACTAAGGTCGATTAAGTGAAGTTGACTAAAGGTTTAATCCCTTAGTTTGACCGATCGGTTGGAGTGGGAGAGAGGAGATTTAGTTGGTGTGTTATGAATCCTTTAGAAAGCCTTTTGTATTTATAGGATACCAAGGATAATTCTAGAAGGATAAAGAAACACTCTTAACTTGTTAACCAAGGTAACATGTTTGACAAAAACACAAATACCCTCTCCTTAGGGTACTCGACTGATCGACCAAACAAATAACCCTTATGGGTTTGTTGTTTTGGATTTTTTCATTAATTACCATTTAATATTTATTTCCTCATTTACTCTCATTTAACTTTGTAATCGCGTTTCTTATTTATGCTTGGATGTTTAGTTTAGTGTGTATCGGTGTAATGCTTTGAAAATTCTATGAAAGCAAGTGTGAAAGCTTGTTATGTGATTTGCATGCACATAATCCTTTCAAACTCCCACTTGTGCAAACACAACAACGTAGGAACCACTTTCACTATACCGAGGTCGCGAGCAAGACATTACAGTACCTCACTTACAGAAACCAATTCAATACCCAAGTAGTGATATTTCCTAAATTTATCTACGCCTAGCTAAGTCTGACTCAACTCCACCAAGTTAAGTCCAAGGTATGTGATTGTATCCCTTTGCACTTTATCAATATTTTCAGAAAGTACCAGGCATGGATATCTTTATGTCGTAATACTTTCATATTTTTTGTTCTCATGAGTGATTTGCCTCCCATAGTGTCTCACACACTTTTTTCGTACGACTGTACATTCTGTAAATCATTGCACATAAGGGGCCTGGAAAAGTATCGTTCTCTCCAATCTATTTCAACTTGGAGATGCAAATTTTCATCTCGGCCAATAAGCAATTCTCCCTTACTTCCCATTGAACTTGACGCTAGTACACAACATTACGCTTTTACGTTGTAATTGGAAACTACATCTAAGCCGAATGAAAAACAAAGTTAAATGACCTAACTCCTCAGGTCATTGGGATAGTTCATCAAGATTAGAGAATGCCATTAGCTTTGATCCATGTGGTCGCTTCTCAATCATGGTCACATCCAACATTTTCCCTTAAATTCATGTGAAATTTAATAGTTCACCGAATGCTTCCATTTTCACAATAGTTGTCCCAATTATCTCAATATCTATCCATGATAATCAACTAAGGACCTTTTTAGAATGAAATCTCTTTCGTTGATGGTTTCAAAATATGCTAATTAGGACCTTAGTAATGTCTCGTTGATTTTCATGAGTCTATGACATCACCTTGATCTCTGGCTATTGATTTAGCTCAAAAAAGGAAGTGATAGGAGTAAATAATTACTACTATATAAAACTTCCTGATGATCCTCTCAGAGAACTATTGAGCCTCACTATTAAATCCTTTTCATATTATTTTAATACTAATTAAACTAAGTGACTTTTGGTACAAACGAATTTAGTCCTACTAGACGATAAACTTAGTTAAATTCGTGACACATGCAGGTTAACATTCAACGATGCACTTCATTTTTCATACCAAGTAAACTGGAATTATTTCAACTATTAAGAACCATAACTTCTTGTTACTGATTCTCCAAAATCCTTGAGAACTTCAATACAATCCCTTTAAACCACGATGTTGTTACACGTTCCCTAATTTGTAGTTCCATACCTCAAATTATTTTAGTCACTTGGCTTCTTTAATTGTTCTATAACAAATCAAGATCAACACGTCCTACCATGCCAGACTATCTTGCTCCATTGAGCAAGTACGTCTCGTTTAATGATCTTGACATCCTCCCACTGAATCTAGCAATACTAGGAACTTCTACACAGATCACCTTAGATCTATCATTCCTGTCATGCTTTGTACTCTTTAGTAAGATGATCAAGAATTAATTTACCACATACTTTCGCTTCCGTTGCTTAACTTTGAGTTGAACTACCCTGTTTCAGTCCAATTAAGGACACCTTGGCTTGAGTACATTAATTCGATCAATTTATAGTTGTTTACCTAGTTAAGTGATCCTCTTGTAAGACATCTTCCAGTCTTACCTAAGCATTCCAAAGCAGCTGCAAGATTTTACTCATGATCTAAAAATTAATTCCTTTTCGAGTTTGATTTATGGATCCTGGATGCTACCCAGTAGCATATGAGCTTTACTCAATCTGTAGAATTCTGGAAATACTATCAGTCAAGTGTTCCTCTTTTACAAGAGATCTTGTAAAACCCAAAAAATCTAAAACGTGTAAAAAGACTATTTTGCCCCTCAAATTAAAATATTTATAAAATACGTAAAATATGTCAATGCTCATTAAATGTAATTCTAATCTAACTTATATATGATTGAAAAACCTAATGTATGAGATCATTAAAAATACTTACGCTTACGTCTAAAATCTAAACCACACGCTACTAAATGTGCATGGACCAAATTTTAACAAGACCTTATAACTTAATCATGGCCCATTTAAATATTGGATTTGGCCCATGTTTTTTTTTCTCTCTCTTTACTCGGCAAACCGAATCCCATATATCCCTTCCCACTCTTTTATTTTACCCTACGTTTCACGTTTTATTCTCTCACTCAAAACCTTAAACCTAAAAGTGATGGCAAGTTCTTGGTTCCCTCTCCTCTATTCGATCTCAAAAGCAAACCAGGAAGATTCGCAAGGTGTTTTAAGGGCTGTGGTCGTGAGTTCCTGAATTGAAGGGGCTGTTTAATCGTGGGTTTACAAGGTTCAAAGGGTGGCTGTTGGTGTTGGCTTGGACGTGGGTTTAATTAGTCTTGATTCTTGGTCTCTTCCACTCGTACGCCTAGGGTTTGTATCCTCCAAACTCAGTTTAATTTCCTTCTTTCTTTCTTGATTGTGTCGTGTGTTGATATCCTTTTAATGCATGTAGTCGACTCAAACCTCCACATAAAATCATAAGATGTGTCACATGATGTCATCACTTGAACCCATGAATTGTTGAATGAGAAACCATTGATCGACCCACATTTAAAACCACTCTTTCAAATTTGTGTCGACCCTATCTTTCATGTCATATCCATGTTTAAGTATTTTCGTATTAAGCTAAATTTTCGCATGAAATCATGTATTAACATCACCTAAATATTGAATGGAGTAACCTGTTATTTGACCCATGCATAGCTTCCTGTTTTGAATCACTCTTGACACCCATATACACGACCACATGCATGTTTATTTGATTGGTCACGAGTTAAAATGGGTCTTATGTACACGCTAAAATCTTGGGTAACTTGTATCGCATATAATAATTAAAAAGGGGTCTCGAATTGAATTAGGTTATGTCGAATGGAATAGTTAGTTGGATCATGTCTCGACCTAGGTTTGAATCACACATAGGTGTCATATGTCTTGGTTAGGTCAAGGTTTCTAATGGTTTAAAAAGGGAATAGAAATCGAATATGGTTTAGGGATTTAATAAGGTTTTGATTTAATAAAGGTTTAAGGTTTATTTCGTAAACTATTAAATATGGAGGGTTGGTTTTGTAAATAGTAAAACTAGAAGGTTGGCTCGTTAATAAATTAAATGCATGGACTAAACTTGTATAAAGTGTAAACTTGTGATATTTACACATTAGACCCTAAACTTTGTGATATTTGTAGTTTAGACCCTGCACTTTTGTAACTTGTAATAAATGACCCTTAAACTATGATAATCATCATTTTCATCATGTTAACCTAATTTAACATTAATTACATCATAAAGGACTAAACCTGATAAATATAGAAACCTGCTATTTTTGGAAAGTTACTTATTCTGGAAACTATTAAATCGGGAAACCTGCCTAAAATAGAAAGTTACCTAAAATGAAAAGTTACTTAAAAACCCTAAAATACTTAATCGGAATAAAACACATTAACTACATCTAATAAATACATATCCTTTCACTTCTGTATATCCCTCAGGGAAGGAGTAATCTTTCGTGTCTTGTGTGTTAGGAATTAGAAATTCCAGGTATTAAAAGAGTCGGTCACCTCAAGTATATGTAATCGTTAGAAAGCTCGTAGTCGTGGTTCTTTTATGTTAAGTAGTATTTAGTTAAGTAACACCGTGGAGGACGGACGGGTCTTTACCCACTGTATGCCTTATCCATAGCCCGTTGTGTGGCGTTTTATTGTAAGACTATAAATACTCTCTACCTCCCAAGGTAGAGAGTTGGAGCTCATAATAAGATTTTTCTTTCTCTCACTAAAGTTCCCTAAACCTCTAACTTTCTCTCTCTAGAACTCACCTTTATACGCCCACTTTGAGTTATGGTTTGATGTGTATGTGAAATCAAATATCTTACAATTGGTATCAAGAGCCATTGTTAGATCATATCTTACATATCTTTGGATTTCTAGTGGTTTTTAGGTGGTTTTTGAGCTTGAAAAAGGTTAGTGGTTTTTGCATCATTTGGTTGATTTCTAGTGTTAAAGTTTGGATTTTGGTAGTACTTTTGTGTTTAGAATCATCACAAGTGCTTAGGTTTTGATTTAGAAGGTTTGAATCATAGTGGTTGGGTTGTTTTTGGATTGAAAAGTGGTGTTTATGTGTTTTTCATGCTAGCGACTTGAGCCACAGAAAAGTTTTCTTGGTAGCGACTTGCTTTGCAATTTGGTAGCGAGTTATTGTTAAAGGAATTAGCGAGTTGGGTTAGCGACTTGTCTAGTGAGACAAGCCGACAAAAAGTACACGTAGTGGATTCTCCACTACACGTAGCGACTTGGTGTAAGTTAGCGACTTGTACTTTATTTTGTTAGCGACTTGGTGTTAGCGAGTTGGTACCTAGCGAGTTGCTATTTAGCGACTTGACAAATCAGCGACTTGGTGCTAAGCGAATTGCTGTCAAAATTTTGCTAGCGACTTGGATTGTAGCGAGTTGTTATATAACGACTTGGGACTATAGCGACTTGGCACTTAGCGACTTGGTTCAAAGTTTCCTAGCGACTTGGGACTTAGTGACTTGGTTCAAAGCTTCCTAGCGACTTGAGTGATATCTTTTGAATACGGTTTTCTCTTGATTTAGTAAAATCCCGTGAAAGAATCTATTTCCCGGGTTAATCATAGAGTTATAAAATCCCGTTTAATCAGTCATCATGTCTACCAACGCTCCTACAATCATCTCCACTATTGCCGAGGATGTTCAAGCAGCTGGTTCAGATACTCGTCCACCCATGCTTGACAGAACAGACTTCGACTCTTGGGCTCAAAGAATCGATTGTACTTGTCTTGGAAAGGAAAATGGGGTCAACATTCTCAAATCGATTGATGAAGGACCATATCTGGTTGAGACTACTAGAGACATAATTGATACAGCTGAAGATGGTACATTGATTTACGGAATGGACGGACCAAAGATGTATGATGAGCTCAATGATAAGGAGAAGAAGAGATTCGATGCGAGATATCGGGCTTCTAACATCATATTGCAAGGTCTTCCAAAAGACATATACAAGCTTATCAACCACAACAACTGAAGCAAAGGCGTATGGGATAATGTTAAGATGCTTCTCTCAGGTTCTGAATTAACTATGAAGAGAGAATCTCAACTCTATGATGAATTTGAGCACTTCAAGATGAAACCAGATGAGAGCGTCTATGAGTACTATGTAAGATTCCATAAGCTGGTGAATGACATGAGGAACATCTGAATGACCATGCCTAACATTCAGCTGAACTCAAAGTTTGTTAACAACATGAATCCTGAATGGCACAAGTTTGTCACCTCTATGAAGCTAACCAAAGGATTGAAGAATACAAACTATGAGCAGCTCTATGCCTTCCTTCTTCAGAATGAGAGACATGCCATGTTTGAAAAGAGCATTCTTGAACAATTCAAAACAAATCCAGGAGAGACAAGTTCATCAAATGATTCAACTGCCTTCTACTCAAACAATGGGATTACCACTAAAGCTTCATAAGTTATACCCATGGGTGATGGCAATCATAAACTCATTCCTGATCCAAGATTCAAATAAGCTGAAGCTGATGCAGCCGTGGGACACTTCATTACTCAACTGGCCCTTATGGTTAAACAAAACTTGACTCTCAGTCCACATACCAACCATCTTCACACCAACAATGAAATCAGAACTGCTTCCAATCTTCACAATCATGCTCTAGTTAGAGATGGGAAAGTCATGATGCAACCAGTTCAAGAAAAACAGTATGAACATGGAAGAGGTGGAGTCGGTAGAGAATATGTGGCAAATCAGAATAGGGGAAGAAATGGAAATCATGGACAAGTTAATACGATCAAGTGTTACAACTGTGGAGGAGAGGGACACATTGCTAGAAACTGTACATCTCCAAAACGTCCACAAAATGCAGAATACTTCAGGGATAAGATGTTGCTAGTGCAAGCTCAGGACAATGGAGCAGCTTTGGATGAAGAGGAGTTGTTGTTTCTCGTGAGGCAATGCCAAGACCTATGATGCAGATGTGGATGAGCAGGCGATTCAGGAGATAGGTCATAATCATCAGAATGCCTTTCAAGTAGTGTGATGCATACGACTCGATGTTGATGATGGACCTCTTGCATAAACAATTTTCATGGCTAGCATTTCTCCAATGGTCTCTCCTAAGGTCTCATCTTCACCACAAGCTGGTCCATCCAAAGACAAACTCATTTCTGAGGTACTAAAACTATACGATGATGCCGATATGCAAAAGATGCATGACAAAGTACAATCAACTGAAACTATTGAGTCAAATATTGAAGATATGGGTAATATCAATGTTGTCCCATATGATCAATATGTGAAACAAAGTGAAAGTGAAGTTGTGCCAAGTGATGCATCTTCGCATCAACGATGACTATGTTTTTGATGAATACACCGCATGTGCCCCTAATGATTCTGTTATCTCTGAACTGAATGCCTATAAAGAACGTGTTGCTATTTATGAACAACGTGCTAAATTTGAGTTGACCACCCGTGAGCAGGAAATGGATGACCAAATGCGTACAACTATTAGAAAAAGTAGGTTTAGAGAAGAAGTATTAAAACAAGAGTTAAACTCCTTACAAGAAAAGCTTTCTAAAACTGCTAAGCAAAAACAAGAACTTCAAGAAAATGTTAAATTGCTTAAGCAAGAATTTAGCATTAAGGAATCAAAACTTTTGAATGATTTTTCTAATCTAAAAACCTTGAAAACCAAGCTTGAAAATAAGTTGTATGTACAAGGAAATACCATTCAACCTGCTCACTTAGTCACTAAGCACAGAGTTTTGAGTGATAAGCATAGTACTCCCCTTGTTGAGGAACCAAATCCAGAAGTTGTTAAAAAGGCTAAAGCTGCCCATAAGGTTATTTATGATGGCAATGAAATTCTTAAGCCTAGACAGAAACCTAGTTGCGCTGAGTGCACTAAGGAAGATAAGAAATCAGATGAAGTCACTAGGGAAAAGATGAACAAGAAACTAGATGATCCTAAATGTAAAGAAAAGAAAATAAATGTCACACCCCATGATTACAAGAAGGAGAATTGGATTTCCTTGAACAAGTTTAAGCCTCAGACATTGTTAACACCCGAACAAGTATTCTGGAAAAAGGATTTAGATAAGCAAAAAGCAGAGAATCTTGTTGTAACAAACCCACTCTTTAGGAAAATGCCTTCACGTGTGTATCCTCCCAATACACCAATGCATTTAGTTCCTAGGACTATTGCCACTAAAAGCAAGACCTTAATCAGTCAATATGTTATTCTTCAACTATTTGTCGATTTTGAGAAAACTTGTAAGAAAAGGATCACACCCACTGGGATAACTAAAGGGGAAAGGGGTTTTGAACAAACAAAAGAATGCTATCTAACTGAGGTAATGCCTTTCTTCAAACTACTAAAAGATCATTTTGAGAGTCTTAAAAAGGGGATAAATTCATATATTAAAGGAATGGAAAAGGAATTTGATGCAATGATAGTTGAGGTTAGTGACTATGAGCGAGCATTAAAATATAATGAGATTGAGAGGAAGAACTTGCATACCTTGAATGAGAATCTTATTTCTGAATGTATTGCTCAAGACGTGTTTTACACTACTACGAATTGCTCCATTAATGCTTCTCAATTTCATGAATTATCTGTTGCTCTGAAAGTCTCTCATGATCGTGTCATTGAGCTTGAAAAGATTAATTCGAAACTTAATGAGAAAATTGATCAGGATGATCACGATAATTTGGTAAAGCATCTTTCTAAACTAGAAGTTGAACATTTTAATTTACAACTAAAATATCAACATCTAAAAGAAAATGTTAAAACCTCAAATTTCAAGACATCCTTGGATGCTCCTGAATTTGATGCAGTTTTTGAAATTAGCAAACGTGATGAACAGATTTGAGCTCATTGTAACACGATCAAAAAGTTGAAAGCCCAAATCTCTCAATTGAAGGGTGAAAAGAACAATGTGATTGGATCCCAAATGCCTCCTCCTTTAGATTCTCAGTACTCTCAAACTTTTCATCTTCAAAACTTGGTAAATGCCTTACAAAAGGAAAACGAGAGTTTTCTAGAAGAAAATGAAAAAGTAAAACGACACTTTAAAGAGTTATATGATACAATAAAAGTCACCGTGACCAAAACAACGAAAAAATAACGTCTTTACAAAAGGAAATTGAGAATCGAGAAGTCGAAAATGGGAAGCTGCCACTTGTGTTTAATAAGAATGTTGTTTCAAAGTCACCCTTAGACTGCAAATACACTGTGACGGTTAAATATATTCCTCCTCATCTTAGGAATAATGAAACTGCGTTTCATAACTATTGTGCTCACCTTAAGGATAGTCTAGAATGTCTCCGTGAGATTGTTGAAGAGGACTTCATTAATAAACCTCTTGATAGAGAAATTAGGTTTGCTTGCCTCCGGGCCAAACGATCTCAAGAGCTGCTTGAATGTGTAATTGCAACATGTCCAAAATCCTTAGGTGAAAAAGGCAAAGCTGTGAAGCCTTGTTCTATGCCTAGTGCCAAGCATGAAATCCTTTCTATGCCCAGTCTTAATAAAGTAAACACTAATGTGCCTTCAAGTAGTTCAGATTCGAGATATGTTAGTGCTAAGAAAGTGAACTTTAGTGTGCCTGCAAATAGCTCAAATCACAGTCTTAAGAAAGTAAACACTAATGTGCCTTCTAGTAGTTGAGATCCTTGCACATCAAGTTCAGAAATGCAAAAATTAGATCAACCAACTAATGTTCCCATTCCTCTCAGGAGTAATCGGTGACATTAAAGCGAGCGGGTCAAAGTCTCAAGACAATACAAGGAATGATAGGACCTTGCAAGCTAAGAATGTGCATTGGAAGAGAGTAGAAGACCAATCTAGGAACTTTAAGCTTGTGTTGAATAAAATGAATCGTGTTGATTCTAGTATTAGCCATAGGCATACTGTAATTAATTCAATTCGATACTATTTGCAAACCTTGTAATGATGTGTGCTTGAATTCTGTTGCTAATCATGAATGTGGTGTGAATGCTTTGTCTAATCTGTCAAATGCCCGATTAAAATTATTAAGGCTAATAATCGTGCTAAGAAGGCAAAAAGGCAAAAACGAAAGATTGTTAGAAAACAGTGGAAGCCCACAGGAAGAACATTTATAAAGATAGGTTATTATTGGATACCTTTTGGTCATAAGAATAATCAGTTTTGCTCTCAAACTGCTAAGACTATGCCCACTAGACAATGGATGCCTCTTGGTAGAACTATTCCCTTAAGAAGTGAACATACTTTGAATAGGTCAAATCTGACACCGAGCATTGCATCTATTCCCAATGATTCCTGCTTCGATGTTTCTATTTCGATGTGGGTGTTCCAATTATCGTTACTAACCAAGTGGAACCCATTCTTGCATGGGGATCCCAATTATCCAATTATCCATTCTTATCTGTGTTCAACTGCAGATCGTTCAAATCGATTACTGTGGTACTGGACTCAGTACGTTCCAAGCATATGACTGGAGACCGGTCGCGGCTCATGAACTTCGTGAGCAAATTTATCGGGACAGTTAGATTCGGGAATGATCATTTCGGTGCAATTAAGGGTTATGGAGAGTATGTTATTGGAAAAAGTGTTATCTCCAGGGTATATTATGTGGAAGGTCTTGGTCATAACCTGTTCTCTGTTGGTCAATTCTGTGATTCTGATCTAGAAGTAGCCTTCAAAAAACATACGTGCTTCGTTAGACAACTTGATGGTGTGGAATTATTAAGAGGTACTCAAGGTTCTAACCTATACACCATTTCTATCGAAGACATGATGAAGTCTTCTCTAATCTGCTTGTTGTCAAAGGCTTCTAAAACAAAGTCTTGATTATGGCATTGTCGTCTCAATCACTTGAACTTCGGCACCATAAACAACCTTTCCGAGAAAGGATCTTGTCGAGGCTTACCCAGTTAAAATATGAAAAAGATCATCTTTGTTCACTGCCAATGGGAAAAAGCAGAAATATGCCCACAAACCAAAACCCACAAATTTTGTAATGGAAGTTCTTCATACCCTTCATATGGATCTATGTGGCCCAATGAGAGTGCAAACTATTAATGGGAAGAGATATGTGTTAGTAGTGGTTGATGACTACTCCAGATTCACTTGGGTTAAGTTTTTGAGGACGAAAGATGAAACTCCAGATGTCATCATTAAACTCATTAAACAACTTTAGATCCGTCTCAACAAAATAGTTCGAATCGTCGTCTTGACAATGGAACTGAGTTTGTTAATAAAGAACTCAATGAATTTTATGGAAATGTTGGAATCGGTCCCAAAAAGTGTCCTCGAACTCCTCAACAGAACGGTGTAGTTGAAAGACGAAATCGAACTCTTGTAGAAGCTGCAAGGACAATGTTGATTTACTCAAAGGTTCCAATGTTTCTATGGGCTGAAGCTATTGCCACTTCTTGTTACACTCAAAATCGATCTCTAATTCACACTTCTCATGAAAAGACTCCTTATGAACTTGTCCACAATAGAAAACTAGATATATCATACCTTCGTGTGTTTGGTGCTTTATGTTATCCAACTAATGATGGTCAAGATTTAGGAAAACTGAGAGCTAAAGCGGACATTGGAGTTTTGTAGGCTATGCACCAAACAGAAAAGGTTACCGAATCTATAACAAGAGAACCGAAATATCATGGAAACAATTCACGTCACGTTTGATGAGTGACGGTCAAATGGCTCTGGACATTCCAGTTCGGACCCGCACTTCAAACAGTCCCATTGGTTCATTTCTTGTACCAAACTCCTCATCAGCAACTCCATATGTACCCCCCTCAGAAGATGATTTAAAGAAATTGTTTGATCCAATGTTTGATGAACAATATGAGCCAAGTAACAATGATATGTCAATCCAATCAACGAGGGCTTCTATCCCTCGTCAATGAAATTAACCCTTCAAGTTCTATGTCATTAAGCCAAGAAGCGCCTGCTGCTGACCAATCTGGTTCATCAACAAATCTTCAATCATCAAGTGTATATCATGGAAATGCCTCGATTCACGGATGAAGTCAATCCCTTTGCTACTCCCGAAGATGCTCCATTTGAAAATATATATTCTCCTGAATCATCATCGAACCATCTTCTACGGAGACATCGACTCTGCTACTTCAGTCCCTCAACAACAACCACATGAACACCTCAGAAAATGGACTCACGATCATCCACTAGACAACATCATTGGAAATCCTCTCGTCCAGTATCCACACGGAAACAACTTGCAACCGATGCCTTATGGTGCTTCTGCAACTCCGTACTCTCTAAGATCGAACCAAAAGATGTTAAAACCGCCATGAATGAAGACAACTGGTTCAATGCCATGCAAGAAGAAATTCATGAGTTTGATCGTCTTGATATATGGGAATTAGTACTGCTCCAGTTGTGCTATGATCATTGCTCTCCAGTGGATCTTCAAAGTAAAGCTTGATGAGCATGGTGATGTTTTAAAGAATAAGGCTAGATTGGTTGCAAAAGGATACCGTCAGGAGGAGTGCATAGACTTTGAAGAATCATTTGCTCTAGTGGCTCAAATCTAGGAAATCAGAATATTCTTAGCTAATGCTGCAAGTAAGAACATGGTAGTCTATCGGATGGATGTAAAGACGGCATTTCTGAACGGAGATCTTAAAGAAGTCGTCTCGTCGCCCAACCTGAAGGCTTTGTGAAGGCATCCTACTCACGTTTATCATTTGAAGAAAGCTCTTTACGGTTTAAAGCAAGCTCCAAGGGCATGGTATGATATGCTATCAAAGTTTCTTCGTCTACGGATTCAAAGCAAAGGAGCAGTTGATCCAACATTGTTCACCAGAAAGTCGGGCAAACATTTAATTCACGTTCAAATTTATGTTGATGATATTATCTTTGCCTCGAGTGACCCCAATGAATGTGATCGTTTTTCAAAAGAAATGGGTTCCAAATTTCAAATGTCAATGATGGGACAAATGTCATTTTTCTTGGGATTACAAATTTCACAAAGTCCGGAGGCATTTTCATAAATCAATCTAAATATGCAAATGAGATTTTAAAGAAATTTGGATTTGATTCAAGTGACCCGTTGACACTCCCATGATTGAACGAACCAAGCTTGATGAGGACCACTCAGGGATCATGGTAGACCAAATGAAATATCGTAGTATGATTGGATCCCTGATGTACCTCACAGCTAGTAGACCAGAAATCTTGTTCTCTGTTTGCATGTGTGCTAGATACCAGGCTAAGCCTACTAAAAGCACCTTGAAGCGGTTAAACGGGTCTTCGGTATCTCCAAGGAACCATCAATATGGGACTTTGGTACCCGAAGGACACCGGTATGTCACTAACGACCTATGCAGATGCTGATCATGCAGGGTGTCAAGATACTCGTCGAAGTAAATCTGGAGGTGCCAGTTTTTGGGTGATAAGCTTGTGAGCTGGTCTTCAAAGAAGCAAATGAGTACTTCTATTTCCTCTACAGAGGCTGAATACATAGCCATGTCATCTTGTTGTGCTCAAATCCTATGGATGAGATCCCAATTATCTGACTATGGCTTTGAATTTAACAAAATCCCTTTGTACTGTGATAATAAAAGTGTTATTGCTCTCTCATGCAATAACGTACAACACTCAAGAGCAAAGCACATCGACATTCGACATCATTTCATCAGGGAACAAGTGGAAAAAGGTGTGGTGGAACTCTATTTTGTAAGGACTGAATACCAGTTAGCAGACATCTTCACTAAAGCTCTTCCAAGAGAACGTTTTGAGTATATTCTTCCACGTCTTGGCATGAAAGGCCTTCAACCAGAAACACTCAAACGTCTTCAGGAGGAAGACGAGGAGTAAATGTCTATCTTCATCTATCTCTTGTAAATATTTATTTGAAAAACAAAATACAAAATTATAAAACTTACAAAATCCATAAAAATCTGAAAAATTCTAAAAATCTTCAAAAATTATTGTCAATTTGTCATGTTTTTCTCAGTTCGATAATATCTACGATCTTTGTGCTGTCATTCAAAGAATGACATGGGACTTTAGATGTTGGTCGAATATTCATTTAAAAAAAAAAAATTGGGAGAAAGTGAAACAATGGTTTATTGTCATTTCAGGCAATAACCCGCTTTTCATAGAAAGAACAGAGCCATGCTTTATCTTGTTTTTCAAATCTCATGCTCTGATTCTATAAATATTTATCTGCTGAAAACTAATTGCTTAATACAAGAACTCGGACTCTAGTTTTGAAAATCATCCGGACTTATTTGTCAAAATATCTATCTCTCAATCAACAACCTATGTCATTGATTGAGGGGGAGAATGATTTCAATTAATTCAAAAAGTTTGTTGTCATACAATTATTTTCAAAAGATAATCATGCATGTTTATTCAATGGAGTTTAAAGTCTCAAAATCCGATCCTTATCGGTTAAAACGCTTTCATAATCAAGTCACAATTCTCCTTAAAAGCTTTCAAAATCAATTTAAATCTACAGATATCACAAATCTCAAATGTTTTGATAATTGTGATCGGGGAGAATTTGTGATTTAAATTGGATTTAAACTGATAATTCGATAAATGGTTTCATAAGTGATTAGCATGTTTGCCTCCCCGTAAGTGACAAACGATTTCAAATTTTCCATGCACACGTTGAGGGGAGCATCTATCTTAAACCACAAATATTTGAAACGTGATCAATTTATCTCAATGTGCAGTCTTTTCCTAATATGTGCAAAACATTCTCATACATCTATGCATATATTGAGGGGGAGCAAACTTGTGAAAACCTCATCCTTCCTTAAAATGTTTTATCTACTCAAATTGATTAGGAAGTGATGATGATAATTTTAGAAAATGTTAATCAAAAGATTGGACCTTTCATTCTCAATCTAACGATTTCTAAGATCTCTTGCCTCCATGCGCTAAACAATTTCTAAATTTTTTTGCACATGTTGAGGAGGAGCATTTCTAAAATATCAAAATAATTAAGATACAAAATGCTTTGATTCTATATCACAAGTATCTTGATTTATTTTCAAATGGTTTTCAATTGGTTCCAATGGCAGATGTACGATACCAAAAAGACCGACCAACTTTACTTTATGTATGGTGATATAAGGATGATAAGGTTAGGTTGAGGTCCCATGATCCGCCAGAACCGGAGGGATCTACCCAAGGATAATCCACTAGATAGTGTAGAGTCCTTAGGTATGATGAAAAAAGGAGAAAAATTAGAAATGGGAAGAGTGTGGTGGACTGAACTAGTCTTGGAATAAACCCAACAAGGTTCTAGTAATGAAGTCTCGGTAAGCACTGAAGGGGTTGAAGAATGAAAAAGAATTGAATGTGAAAAGGGTGAAAAGAAATAACCCTCCATTTATTCAACCTTAGGGCAGAAACCGGGTTTAATTCATATACTACTGATGGTTACCAAGGTAACATCGGTATTGAAGACAAGACGTCATGGACCCAGTGACGCACTGCACTTCAACTTTCCAAACCACTCAAGTTCCTCTTAAAAGGGCTTGTTTCATTCTCACGGGTAACCGACATAATTTATTGACTTTCTCTTAGAGATTATTGATATTGAAGAAGGAGACCCTCTCCGTAGTCTCCGGCATAGGAACCAAATATGCACAATTGAGTCTAGAGCCACGACATCATCAACAAATCTCATTAGGACACTTTCAATGAAGACTCTCTGTTTCACACAATGTGGAAAGAGAGATTATATCTTGAGTCCTACGCATTATCCTTGTGGTATTGCCAGAACATCTGAGTGATATGCAAACACATTCATAATGAAGATGGAAAGCCTTCTGGAGCCAACATCAAACAAGCTCCTGGTAGGTGGCATGTGAGATCTATCCAATGGATCAACCATGTGACAACTGGACAGAAACAATGGAGAGATTCAATATTTTGAATCAATCTTGGTTCAGGTTATGGATTGACGGATACCTTTGAAAAACCGGTCATTATGCTCAAAAACTCTTTTCTCTAACACAGCGACCGTGTACGAATATTCTCAAATCAAAAGGTGTTTATGATTGATAATTGATTTTCATTAAAACCTTCGTTGTATTGCAAAAAAAATTTCTATTAAGCGATACACGATTGTTTTTCAAATCTCTTTTCATCAATCAGTGAATCTTAATTCGCTGGTTCACTCACTCCGTGTTGTCTTCTTTGAGACGTTCTGGTTTGAGAACGGCTAGAGCATCTGCGAAACCCTGTCAAGGAAATTCTTGAATTATGCCGATCATAGGCAATACTTGTACTGATCAACGGGGGCGTGGGCGTGTACCTCAATTAGGCGAAAGTGGTCAAAGACACTCTCGTGCGCTTTATTGCTAAGCGTATTATGCGGTACACCCCGGCGTTTGCGGTGATCGAATGGAGCGGTCAATCGATAGCCGCATGCTCACACTACACATTCATTTCTAAAGAAATCATGATTAGTGCATCAATAACTCTGATATTTTCACTCCATGCTTCGCTATCTGCTTTGCCAATATCATGAATCAACTAAAGCTTCCGCTACTCTGATAAGAAGAAATCATGATCCCGAATGTGAGCATGTCGGTCCAAATGTCACAACATCACATAATATCAACACCACAAAGGAAGAGTCTGAGATTTAATGTGGCTGATGATCTCAATGTTGGCTCAAATATCATTATCACGTGGATCAGTAAAAGACCTCCACTTGGATTAACCAAACATGCAATGTGAAGAATCAATGACTACGAGCTACAGAGCAAAGTACTACATCAAGAGTGCAAGAACAATTTATAATGTAATATCGGTTTGTATTCTATATAAGTTTAAATGTGTGTTTGAGGTGACCTCATTTAGGGGGAGATTGTTAGGAATTAGAAATTTGTATTAAAAGAGTCGGTCACCTCAAGTATATGTAATCGTTAGAAAGCTCGTAGTCGTAGTTCTTTTATGTTAAGTAGTATTTAGTTAAGTAACACCGTGGAGGACGGACGGGTCTTTACCCACTGTATGCCTGATCCACAGCCCGTTGTGTGGCGTTTTATTGTAAGACTATAAATACTCTCTACCTCCCAAGGTAGAGAGTTGGAGCTCATAATAAGATTTTTCTTTCTCTCACTAAAGTTCCCTAAACCTCTAACTTTCTCTCTCTAGAACTCACCTTTATAAGCCCACTTTGAGTTATGGTTTGATGTGTATGTGAAACCCAATATCTTACATTGTGTTTCATCTATTTGTGTATGTCTTTGCTGTTGAATCAGGTACAGATATTCTGACCTTATCTCTTAAGGTTTCTCATGATTCTTTGACATCTTTTTGATAGATTAGTTTTGCCTTTGCTCTGAGCCTTATGATTAGGGTTCCCCCATATGCCTTTGCTATGTTCCCTCAGTTTGCGAACCTTTTGATGTGAACTTTGCTTTGAACCTTTAACATGAACCTTTAGACTATGACTTTCATTTGACCCTTCAGTTTGGTACCCGAGCCAATTCCTAGCCATGAAGGTAACATGGCAAGGTCTTTGATGCACCATTGACATGACTCTAGTGTGGTCGAGTGATGTTCCACACCGTCCCTTATGTTATATTATTATGCGCGCTTTATTACTATTATTATGGCCACTATGATTTGTACATGGGCGTATGAATGCATCCTGTATCTGATTTGATTTGCATTTGATATGATATGATATGTTTTAGTGACTGGTTTTGTGTGAAATACATGCATTTCACAATTTTAGGACCTAGCTACTCTATTGGTTACTTGAGGTCTCCCCTCCTATTATATTTAGTATTTTGAGGTCACCCCTCCGAATACAATGGTTACTTATGATATGATATGATATGATTTGATTTTTTTGGGCTCGTGGTAGTTTACTGATATCTTTCCTTGCATGTCCTTTCATTTTTATTATGCCTCATGTTATTTCCATAATGCATCATATTCTGTATTTCTCGTTTTTAGTTTCTTTGATTACTCATTCATTAAGTATCCTTATGTGATTCGTCCGATTACCATATTATACTCCATTTCATTTGATTTGTCATACTCTTAATCCATTTTATTTTTCTGTCAAGCCTATACTTCGAACTGTCATTACATCCACTTACCGAGCATTATATGATTATTGGATTCATGTGTTGAATTATGCTATTATATGATTTATGTGATTTCCCGTTTACCCTGCTATTACATGACTTATGTGACTACTTGTTTACCCTGCTGTTATATGATTAATATGTGACTATCTGTTACCATGTTACTATGTGACCATTTGATTCGTCTGGTTGCCATGCTAGTATGTAATCATCTGATTTATCCGTTTAACATGTATACCTTCATTCAATTAATTTCGTAGGCTATGGTTATCCATTAATATTCTTACCTACTAATTGTGACTACCATGCTTGCACTACTGTTTGGTATTTTCTGATGCTTATGTTGTTAGTTTGACATAGTAATTGATGTTTACCTGACTTTTATTGATCTGCCATGTTTATACTTCCTTTTATGCTACTGTTTGATAATGGAAATGGTTTAACTTATGATGTCTGTCTAGTTGACTTGTTTAGTTGCCATGTTATGTCCTTGTTTAGTTAATTCATTCAACTATGATGTTCGTTCTGTATTCCTACCTGATCAAGTGGCTACCATTTTTTAATGTTGATAGTTTTTTCGTTGTTTATGATACTTGTTATTTTATTAACTGCAGGTTATCTGGCTTATGTGATTGCTAAGCTTACTTTTAAATTAATTGCTTTCGCCTGCTTTTAGATTTTCGTTTGGTTTATATGTATTCTGATTACCTAATTTATTTGTGTGTCATATTTATGTTAGTTGATACGCTGTCTGCTATGCTTGATTATGATTTGGTTACTTGTCGTGATTATGATATTGTTCATCAGTTCCTATTTGACTATGTTTCGGTACTTGGATGTTTGGTTATTTGTTTGTACTTATATATTTCATCGATGCGTTGCTTGTGTTGGTCTCCTTTGATTTCTACCTTCTTCTGGATTTCTATTGTTATTGTGTTCTTCAGATTCCTCTTTAACTCATTGTGCTCATGTCGTTGCGACTTTGTTATCAGTTCCCCTTTTTTCGTTTTTCTAGATTTTTGTTATGTTAGCTTTTGTTTTGTCATATATGTTCACGGGGCTTTTTAAGCTCAGCCGCATTTTCTTTTCCATGCGGCAGGTACCAAGTAGGATGATGGGCTGTGTTGGGCTGAGAGTAGAAGTATTTGAGTGATCCGAACCTTGATTCCCCTATTTTATTGGACTATTTTGGAAGAGAAATTGTTTTGATATTTCTTTTCATTTTTGACATATTGGATTTTGTATTTTTCCTTGTAAGTCATTCGTTTATATGACTTGGTATTTTATTTTATACGTCTTCCGCTTGCGTTTACTTTATGTATGTTCTGATTTGACACCATAAGCGTGATACTTCTACCCTTGCCGGGTTGGGGTGTTACAATTATGGTATCAGAGCACAGGTTTCGTCTTGTTGACCTTAGGATTGACCTGTGAGGACTTGGGTGGACATTAGGCTTCCATCTATTTCGATCTTTTCCAATTCTTTTGATTCTTGTCCAGATTTGACCTTGATATTCTTTTGTCTTTGTTGATTTGACCTTTTTCTTTCCGCATTTGATTTTATTATTTTATCTGCGCGCATTCGTTTGTTGATCGTTTAGATGGAGACTACGCGTGGAGTCGAAGATGATGGTACCGACCCTTAGTTGATGCAACCGTTTCCTAAACTGGAGAGGTTCGTGAAGCAGATGCCGCACATGACTGCAATGCTACAAGAGACATCAGGATACTGCTGGAGGGAGATGGACGGATCAACCAGAGGTGCAAAGACGGAGACAAGATTCAACTAGTGGATACTCGGAAGACGTGTGGGCAGAGGAGCTATGACTGGCGTACTTTAGACGGGCAGAGAAGCTACTACCAAGATTTGGGCATATTTGTGCCAACAGTCCAACTGTCGAGATACTGAGAAGATTCATCTGCTTCATATGATTGGGAGTGTTTGGATGATGGATTCCATTGGTTTGATTCTTCGGTGTTACTACGACTTCGCATTGTATTTTATATCTCTTTGATAATCTCGATTTTCATCCATTGTGAGTTGTATTAGTAAGGTTAGACCTTGTGGCACCTTGTCATTTTGTGAACCTAAGGCCATTTTGGATAGTCAGTAATGAGTCATGAGGAACCTTCTCGAGCAAGTCGGCGGCCTTTACGTTATTATCGATTGTGCGGGTATCGTACCCATTCAGTTTCACACTCCTGACGCATTGATAATTCGATATGTGCTTCTCTGACTTTTAGCAAGTTCCTTGTTTGTTCAAAACCTGATTTGATTTGGGAAGTTTCCTACCATTTATCATTACATCTGTAATTGTCTCATGTATATACGTGCTTCATGTATCTCTGTGAGTAACTTCAACAATCATCCGTCACTTATTTGTTTCATGTTCGTTGAATCAGATTTATTATGAATTGTATTCTTTGAAAAGTCTGCGGCTATCATAGCTGTCGGAATCGAGTCATGAGAGATAAAACTATTCCCATTTCTTTCATATTCTGGTATGTCTCTGTTTGTCTTCATCCGTTTTCATTTCAATTTTCGAGGACGAAAATTTTCTTTTAGAGGAGAAGTGTTGTAAAACCCTAAATATCTAAAACGCGTAAAAAGACTAATTTGCCCCTCAAATTAAAATATTTATAAAATATGTAAAATATGTCAATGCTCAGTAAATGTAATTCTAATCTAACTTATAAATGATTGACAAACCTAATGTATGAGATCATTAAAAATACTAACGCTTACGTCTAAAATCTAAACCACATGCTACTAAATGTGCATGGATCGAATTTTAACTAGACCTTATAACTTAATCATGGCCCATTTAAATATTGGATTTAAATATGTTTTTTTTCCCTTTGTACTCGGCAAACCGAATCCCATATATCCCTTCCCACTCTTTTATTTTACCCTACGTTTCACGTTTTATTCTCTCACTCAAAACCCTCCCTCTCCTCTATTCGATCTCAGAAACAAACCAGGAAGATTTGCAAGGTTTTTTAAGGGCTATGGTCGTGAGTTCCTGTATCGAAGGGGGTGTTTGATTATGGGTATACAAGGTTCAAAGGGTGGCTGTTGGTGTTGGCTTGGACGTGGGTTTAATTCATCTTGATTCTTGGTCTCTTCCACTCGTACGCCTAGGGTTTGTATCCTCCAAACCCAGTTTAATTTCCTTCTTTGTTTCTTGATTGTGTCATGTGTTGGTATCCTTTTGATGCATGTAGTCGACTGAAACCTCCACATAAAATCATAAGATGTATCACATGATGTCATAACTTGAACCCATGAATTGTTGAATGAGAAACCATAGATCGACCCACATGTAAAACCAATCTTTCAAATATGTGTCGACCCTATCTTGCATGTCATATCCATGTTTAAGTATTTTCGTATTAAGCTAAATTGTTGCATGAAATCATGTATTAACATCACCTAAATATTGAATGAAGTAACCTGTTATTCGACCCATGTATAGCTTCCTGTTTTGAATCACTCTCGACACCCATATACACGATGACGTGCATGTTTATTTGATTGGTCACGAGTTAAAATGGGTCTTATATACATGTTAAAATCTTGGTTAACTTGTAACGCATATAATTATTAAAAAGGGGTCTCGAATTGAATTAGGTTATGTCGAATGGAATGGTTAGTTAGATAATGTCTCAAACTAGGTTTGAATCACACATAGGCGTCGTATGTCTTGGTTAGGTAGAGGTTTCGAATGGTTTAAAAAGTGATTAGAAATCGAATATGGTTTAGGGATTTAATAAGGTTCTGATTTAATAAAGGTTTAAAGTTTATTTCATAAATTATTAAATATGGAGGGTTGGTTTTGTAAATAGTGAAACTAGAAGGTTGGCTCATTAATAAAGTAAGTGCATGGACTAAACTTGTAGGAAGAGTAAACTTGTGATATTTACACATTAGACCTTAAAATTTGTGGTATTTGCAGTTTAGACCCTACACTTTTGTAACTTGTCATAAATGACCCTTAAACTATGATAATCATCATTTTCATCATGTTAACCTAATTTAACATTAATTTCATCATAAATGACTAAACCTGATAAATATAGAAACCTGCTATTTTTGGAAAGTTATTTATTCTGGAAACTTACTAAATCAGGAAACCTGCCTAACATAGAAAGTTACCTAAAATGGAAAGTTACTTAAAAACCCTAAAAGATTTAATTAGAATAAAGCACATTCACTACATCTAATAAATGCATATCCTTTCACTTCTGTAGATCCCTCGGGGAAGGAGTAATCTTTCGTGTCTTGTGTTTCATCTATTTGTGTATATCTTTGCAGCTGAATCAGGTACAGATATTCTGACCTTATCTCTTAAGGTTTCTTATGAGTCTTTCACATCTTTTTGATATTAGCTTGATTAGTTTTGCCTTTGCTCTGAGCCTTATGATTAGGGATCCTCCATATGCCTTTGCTATGTTCCCTCAGTTTGTGAACCTTTTGATGTGAACTTTTCTTTGAACCTTTAACATTAACCTTTAGACTATGAGTTTCATTTGACCCTTCAGTTTAGTACCCGAGCCAATTCCTAGCCATGAAGTTAACATGGCTATGTCTTTGATGCACCATTGACATGACTCTAGTGTTGTCGATTAATGTTCCACATCGTCCCTTTTGTTATATTATTATGCGCACTTTATTACTATTATTATGGCCCCTATGATTTGTACAAGGGCATATGGATGCATCCTAGATCTGATTTGATTTGCATTTGATATGATATGATATGTTTTGGTAACTGGTGTTGTGTGCAATACACGCCTGTCACAATTTTGGGAGCTAGCTACTCCATTGGTTACTTGAGGTCTCCCCTCCTATTATATTTGGTATTCTGAGGTCACCCCTCTGAATACAATGGTTACTTATGATATGATATAATATGATTTGATTTTTTTGGGCTCGTGGTAGTTTACTGATATCTTTCCTTTCATGTCCTTTCATCTTTATTATGCCTCATGTTATTTCCACAATGCACCATATTCTTTATTTCTCGTTTTTAGTTTCTTTGATTACTCATTCATTTAGTATCCTTATGTGATTCATCCAATTACCATATTATACTCCATTTCATTTGATTTGTCATACTCTTATTCCATTTTAGTTGTCTATCAAGCCTATACTTCGAACTGTCATTACATCCACTTACCGAGCCATTATATGATTATTGGATTCATGTGTTGAATTATGCTATTATATGATTTATGTGATTTCCCGTTTACCCTGTTTTACATGACTTGTGTGACTACTTGTTTACCCTGCTATTGTATGATTAATATGAGACAATCTGTTACCATGTTACTAGGTGACCATTTCATTCGTCTGGTTGCCATGCTAGTATGTAATCATCTGATTTATCCGTTTAACATGTATACCTTCGTTCAATTAATTTCATAGGCTATGATTATCCATTAATATTCTTGCCTGCTAATTGTGACTACCATGCTTGCACTTCTGTTTGGTATTTTCTGATGCTTATGTTGTTAGTTTGACATAGTAATTGATGTTTACCTGACTTTTGTTGATCTGCCATGTTTATACTTCTGTTTATGCTACTGTTTGATAATGGAAATGGTTTAACTTATGTTGTCTGTCTAGTTGACTTGTTTAGTTGCCATGTTATGTCCTTGTTTTGTTAATTCATTCAATTATGATGTTCGTTTACCTGATCCATGTGGCTACCATGTTTTAATGTTGATTGTATTTCCGCTGTTTATGATACTTATTATGTTATTAACTATGGGTTGTCTGGCTTATGTGATTGATGTGCTTACTTTCAAATTAATTGCTTCCGCCTGCTTTTAGATTTCCGTTTGGTTTATATGTATTCTGATTACCTGATTTATTTGTGTGTCATATTTATGTTAGTTGATAAGTTGTCTGCTATGCTTGATTATGGTTTGGTTACTTGTTGGGATTATGATACTGTTCATCAGTTCCTATTTAACTATGTTTTGGTACTCGGATGTTTGGTTATTTGTTTGTACTTATATATGTCATCGATGCATTGCTTGTGTTGGTCTCCTTTGATTTCTACCTTCTTCTGGATTTCTATTGTTATTGTGTTCTGCATATTCCTCATTGACTCATTTTGCTCATGTCGTTGAGACTTTGTTATCAGTTTCCCTTGTTTCGTTTTTTTATATTTTTGTTATATTAGCTTTTGTTTTGTCATATATGTTCACTGGGCTTTTTAAGCTCAGCCGCATTTTCTTTTCCATGCGGCACGCACCAAGTAGGATGTTGGGTTGTGTTGGGCTGAGAGTAGAAGTATTTGAGTGATCCGAACCTAGATTCCCCTATTTTATTGGACTATTTTGGAAGAGCAATTGTTTTGATATTTCATTTCATTTTTGACATATTAGATTTTATATTTTTCCTTGTAAGTCATTCGTTTATAAGACTTGGTATTTTATTTTATACGTCTTCCGCTTGTGTTTTCTTTATGTATGTTCTGATTTGACACCATAAGCGTGATACTTCTACCCTTTCCGAGTTGAGGTGTTACAAATCTTCCTTTCCAAATATATGTGATATTTGAATGTATCACATGTGGGGTTTACGTATTGATGCCTTTCAAGACTCGAGCCAGGCAACCTTAAAGACCTTTATGTATGTTATTTATTTGGTAGAAAGGCTCATTTGATTCTACTATACTACATAGTCTTTTAATCAAAGCGTCTTGTTATACTTTGAACCTCCATCCTAGATGGACTGCATCAAAGTCCACAAAGCCTAAGGCTTTTTAAAGCATTTCATTCACTTCACTAGTTCCACTTCTAGGGAACCCATAATGGATGATCATCCTCTTGGTCAAACTAGATACATTGTTGTCATTCTTTGTAGTTACATTTGGGATTTTTCTCTAAGTTTCCTCAAAAACTTTTAATTCCATGTTTTAAAATATGAAAGATGCCAGATATATTTAAATTTCAAAGGTAAAATGTTTAAAACCTAAAATATTAAATAAAATTAAAAAAAAATGCCCTAAAATGAGCAATAACTAGTTAAAAAAGTATATACAAGAATTTAGCTTTATTTAAAATCCTAAATCCCAAAAACATATGCACGAGCTCATCTGTCATCTTCTGAAAACTTCCCAGCACTCTCCATCAGCTACTTCTACAGCTTTTGTCCAGTGCTCCTCTTCATTTCTCATCTACTGTATATTTTAACAAGTTAGATCTTTGTTACTTTCATAACGAAGTGAGAGACAGCAATATTAGTTATGTACTAACCTGAGGTTTTAACAGTATTCTCCTTGTCCTTTTTAGCTAGACCATTTGGACAAGTTCTTGCCCATTGCCCTTCTTTTCCGCACTTGTAGCAAGGAAAATCCTTCCTCGGTTTACATCCTTTGGGTACTATCTTGGAAGACTTATTCTTCTTCATTTTTTATCTTCTCCATTTCCACTTGCCCTTATACTTGCCATGCTTCCCATCTGTAACCATAAAAACATCTTTTTGACTTTTGATCAATGCCTCTTTTAGTAGTTTCGAGCAGGTTATGCAGTTCTGCTATGGTCCTGCCCTCAACATTATTCATGTTGCAATTGAGTATGAACTTCTTATACTCCTTGCTTAAATAATTCAAGATGAAATCAATAGAAAGCTTGGGTGCAATGGCGTGACCTAGCCTTTAAAGTTGATTGATGGGCCCATTCATTTTGATTACATGAGCACTCACTAGTGATCCTTCAACGATCATGCAACTGCATAAGTTAACAATTCCATCGAACCTTTTAATTTGATCATGCATCTAGAAAGTAGTACACAATTGGTTGATTAGATAAAATGCTCCAACGTCCATTTTATTGATTTGGAGCTGAGGTACCATGGTGGCCATCATTAGACATCCAACGTCTACTAGGTCATTGACATGCCTTTGATAGGAAAACATGGCTTGTACCGTGTTAATACAAATAAACCATAAAAACATTTATTTATTTTTTACGATTTTCTAATGTTTTGTTGATAACAAACGTAAAATTATTTTAACAAAGTAAATAAAATACGTAAAAGCTTTGAGCCAATAGTTTCCTAACACACTTTTACTAAACAAATAAAATCATCAAAATATATTTAGTTGAATAAGTTATATACTACCAAAACCATTTTTATAAAACACTTACAAAGTAATTTTGTTTACTTATATTTTATAAAAAAGTATATGTACTTAATATAACTTGTAATGAGTAAATGATGGGTAAAAACCAAAGTCCATAACCCATAACCATGGAGCATGATCCATAACCCATGATCCATTGCATGACATCATGCATGAAGTCATGTTGGATATTACCCATGATCCATGACCCAAAGTCCATGATCCATGATCCAAGACCTATGACCCATTGAGTAGGTATAATGTATCTTGTTGGGTATCCGGACTAATCTGACCCAGCCGTTGGATCCCTTGGGTAAGGGATCCACCGGATCCCTGGGAACTGTAGGCAGTTTGCCTATAAATAGTGAGCCATTTCACTCTTGCTCACCACCCCTTTTAGACATATATTGTGTCTATGTTCTAACCTCTCTAACCTCAGATCCAAAAGCTCATTCTACGTAGTTTTCTCTTTGTGTGATTCTCTAGGTTCCCCTTAAAGGCGATATCACAACCTCTTGAAGACGTGTAAGCTTTAGGTCATGAGTTGCTAAGCTTCATCATCATCAAGACCACTAAAGTGCATCTTGTTGATAGTTCTTCTCTCCCTCCATTAATGTGTCAAGTTGACGGCATTGGTGTATAGTGTCGAAGGTGTACATTCGGTATGCGGCGTCGATGTATATTTGTGTAGTTTGTGTTAAAGCGTATTGATATCCCTTGAAGTGTTGTAAGAAGGGGTTTGTCTCCTTTGGGTTGTAGTGTTGGGTAGTACTTCCTCCTTTGTAATGGATCTTGGTATCTAGCCTTGTACCGGATAAAGTGTAGGCGACGTTGTGATAGGTTTAGTTCTACCTCGTGGAAGAATTTGGTGTCTAGCCTTGTACCGGATAAAGTGTAAGAGACGTTGTGAAGGCTTCTTCGCCATATTAAGAAGCTTGTGTTGTGTAGTTCTTAGAAACTCTCGAGTTGGGTACTCAGGAAGTAGAGTAGGGCAAGGAAGGAGTCCTTGTAGCCGAACCACTATAAGTACATGTGTCATGGGTTTGTGTTCCTTTACTCTATATCTCTTTGCATTATTTGTGTATATGTCTATCTATCAATATCCAACACACGATCTAAATGGATTGACATAAGTCGATCTAAGTACTTTAAAACGAAGTTTTAATCGGCAAAACTATTCAAACCCCTCCCCCCTTCTAGTTTTCTACAATTGGCATCAGAGCTTTGTTACCAAGTTTCTTAGAGTATATTTTACTTTAAAAACTTGATACGATCTGTGTATTTTTGAAAACTATAAAAAAGGAAATTTCTTAAAACAAAAATCATGGTTTAAAATTTTTTTAACTTTTAACAAATGTTGGATATTGAAATCATTCTAACATGTTATCTTGAGAATTCTTCATGCTAGGATTCTTCCAATGACTTCGTTCTGTTAGGAATTAGAAATTCCATGTATTAAAGAGTCGGTCACCTCAAGTATATGTAATCGTTAGAAAGCTCGTAGTCATAGTTATTTTATGTTAAGTAGTATTTTGTTAAGTAACACCGTGGAGGACGGACGGGTCTTTACCCACTGTATGCCTGATCCATAGCCCGTTGTGTGGCGTTTTATGTAAGACTATAAATACTCTCTACCTCCCAAGGTAGAGAGTTGGAGCTCATAATAATATTTTCTTTCTCTCACTATAGTTCCCAACTCTCTTCCTTTCTCTCACTAGAACTCTCTCTCTCTAACATTCTTATACGCCTACTTTGATCATGGTTTAGAGTGTTTGTGAAATCCAATAACCAACAATTGGTATCAAGAGCCATGGTTGGATCACTCATCTTTCATGCTCTTTGTTTTGGTGGATTTCATAAGGTTTTTTGGAGTATTAAGGGTTTAGGAGAGTTTGATTCATTTGGACAAATTCTAGTGTTAAAGTTTGAATTTTGCTTGTACTTTTGTGTTTAGGATCATCATATGTGTTTATGTTTTGAATTGGAAGCCTTAAATCATTGTGGTTTGGTTGTTTTGGATTGATAAAGTGGTTATTTTTGAAAAAAGGACTAAGCGAGTTGTGTCTCGGACTTGTGTTTCTTCAAAGCGAGTTGCTTTGTTATTTAAAGCGAGTTGGTACATGCGACTTAGCTGTTTAGCGAGTTGATATTTATGCTACTTGTGTTCTAAGCGAGTTGTTTCTTTTAGCGACTTGAGATCTAAAGCGACTTGCTACTTAGCGAGTTGTAACGTTAGCGAGTTAACTTAAGCGACTTAGTGTTCCAGCGAGTTGATTGTGTTGCGAGTTGAGACTAAAGCGAGTTGGCTATTTAGCGACTTGATTAATTTAGCGAGTTGAGTGTGTTGCGTGTTGATTGCTTATGCGAGTTGTGTGTTTAGCGACTTGTTCATTTAGACCTTTTTCTTCTTCGTGTTACGTTCTTACGGTTGTTCTTTTGGTTTAGTAAAATCCCGTGAAAGAATCAATTTCTCGGTTTAATCAAAGAATTGCAAAATCCCGTAGAGCTTGAAACATGTCTACAAACGTTCCTACTATCATCTCCACTGTTACTGAGGATGTTCAAGCGGTGGTTCGGATACTCGTCCACCCATGCTTGACAGAACTGACTATGACTCTTGGGCTCAACGAATCAGATATGTTGCCTTGGAAAGGAAAATGGTGTCAACATTCTCAAATCCATTGATGAAGGACCGTATCGAGTTGAGACGACTAGAGATGTACTTGATTCTGCTGAAGATGGAACTCGATTTACGGAATGGGATGGACCAAAGATGTATGATGAGCTTGATGATAAGGAGAAAAAGAGATTCGATCTTGATATCGGGGCTTCAAACATTGTTCTTCAAGGTCTTCCTAAAGACATCTACAAGCTGATCAATCACAACACTGAAGCAAAGGCAGTATGGGATAATGTCAAGATGCTTCTCTGAGGTTCAGAATTAACTATGGAAGACAGAGAATCACAACTCTATGACGAATTTGAACACTTCAAGATGAAACCAGATGAGAGTGTCTATGAGTACTATGTGAGATTTCATAAGTTGGTGAATGACATGAGGAACATCAGAATGACTATGCCTAACATTCATTTGAACTCAAAATTTGTGAACAACATGAATCCCGAATGGCACAAGTTTGTCACCTCTGTGAAGCTCACTAAAGGATTGAAGAATACAAACTATGAGCAACTCTATGCCTTCCTCCTTGAGAATGAGAGACATGCTATGTTTGAAAAATTGGTTCTTAATCGGTTCAAAACCAACCAGGGAGAGACAAGCTCGTCTAATGACTCAACCGCCTTCTACTCAAACATCGGAATCACAACCAAAGCCTCACAAGTCATACCCATGGGAAATGGTAATCACAAACTAATTCATGATCCTATGTTCAAACAAGGCGATCGATGCACGCGTGGGTAATTTCATTAATCAACTAGCTCTTATGATTAGTCAAAACATGAATTCTCTCCCACAAACCAATAACAACCTCGAACGACATCTAACCCACACAATCAAGCTCTTGTTAAAGATGGGAGGATCGTGGTGCAACCGTTCGGGAAAGACGGTATGATCGGGGAAGAGGTGGAGTGGTAGAGGTTATGTTGGTAATCAGAATCGAGGAAGGAATGGTAATCAAGGTCAAGCTAAGATGATCAAATGTTATAATTGTGGTGGTGAGGGACATATTGCAAGGCGCACATCTCCAAAGCTTCCACGAATGTTGATTACTTGAGAGATAAGATCTTTGCTTGTGCAAGCTCAGGATAATGGTGCTGCTTTGGATGAAGAGGAATTGCTGTTTCTTGCTGAGGGCAATGCCAAGACCTATGATGCGAGATGTGGATGGCGGCCTATTGGAGATAGGTCACAATCATCAGAATGCCTTTCAAGTCGGTGATTGTGATGCATACGACTCTGATGTGGATGATGGACCTACTGCACACAATCTTTATGGCTAGCATTTCTCCAATGGTTTCTCCCAAGGTCTCCTCTTCACCACAAGCTGGCCCATCCAAAGACACACTCATCTCAGAGGTACTAAAACTATACGATGATCCTGATGTGCAAAAGATGCATGACAAAGTACTATCAGCTGAAACTTTTGTATCAAATATTGAAAATATGGGTAATATCAATGTTGTCCCATATGATCAATATGTGAAACAAAGTGAAAGTGAAGTTGTACCAAGTGATGCATCTCCTGCAGTCAACAATGACTATATTTTGATGAATACACCACTGTGCCCTTGATGAGTCTGTAATATCCGAATTAAATGCCTATAAAGAACGTGTTGCTATTTATGAACAACGTGCTAAATTTGAGTTGACCACTCGTGAGCAGGAAATGGATGACCAAGTGCGTACAATTATTAGAAAAAGTAATTTTTGAGAAGAAGTATTAAAACAAGAGTTAAATTCCTTGCAAGAAAAGCTTTCTAAAACTGCTAAGCAAAAACAAGAACTTCAAGAAAATGTGAAAATGCTTAAGCAAGAATTTAATGCAAAGGAATCAAAACTCTTGAAAGATTTTTCTAATCTGAAAACTTTGAAAAACAAACTTGAAAACAAGTTGTACATACAAGGGAACACCATTCAGACTGCTCACATGATCACTAAGCATAGGGTCCTAAGCGATAAGCATAGCATTCCCCTTGTTAAGGAACCAAATCCAGAGGTCATTAAAAGGGCTAGAAATGCTCATAAGGTTCTTTATGATGGCAATGAAATCCTTAAACCTAGACAGAAACCTAGTTGCGTTGAGTGCACTGAGGAAGATAAGAAATCGGATGAAGTCACTAGGGAAAAGATGAACAAGAAATTAGATGATCCTAAATGTAGAGAGAAGAAAATAAAGATCACACCCCATGATTACAAGAAGGAAAACTGGATTTCCTTGAACATGTTTAAACCTTAGACATTGTTGACTCCGAACAAGTTTTACGGAAAATGGATTTAGATAAGCAGAAACGAAAATATTGTTGAAACAAATCCTCCTCTTTGGAAAATGCCTAGAGCGACTGTGTATCCTCCTAATACACCAATGCATCTTGTTCCTAGAACAATTGCCACTAAAAGCAAGACCTTAATTAGCCAATATGTTATACTTCAACTATTTGTTGATTTTGAGAAAACTTGCAAGAAAAGGATCACACCCACAGGTATTACGGAAGGAGAAAGGGGTTTTGAGCAAATGAAAGAATGTTATTTAACCGAGGTCATGCCTTTCTTTAAACTTCTAAAAGATCACTTTGAGATTCTTAAAAAAGGGATAGAAACGATATTAAGGGAATGGAAAAGGAATTTGATGCAATGATAGTTGAAGTTAGTGACTATGAGCGAGCACTAAAATATAATGAGATTGAGAGGAAGAACTTGCTTACACTAAATGAGAACGATTTGAATGTATTACTCAAGATGTGTTTTTCACTGCTACAAATTGTTCCATTAATGCTTCCAAATTTCATGAATTATCGGTTGCACTGAAAGTCTCCCATGATCGTGTCATTGAGCATGAAAAAACTAATTCGAACTAAACGAGAAAATTGAACTGGATGATCACGACAATTTGGTTAAACATTTTTCTAAACTGGAAGTTGAGCATTTTAATTTACAACTAAAATATCAACATCTTAAAGAAAATGTCAAAACTTCAAATATCAAGACATCCTCGGATGCTCGAGTTTGATGCGTTTTCAAATTAACAAAGCGTGATGAACGATTCAAGCTCATTGCAACACGATCCGAAAGTTGAAAGCCCAAATCTCTCAATTAAAGGGTCAAACGAACAATATGACAGGCTCCCAAATGCCTCCTCCTTTAGATTCTCGAAATTCTCAAACTTTTCATCTTCAAAACTTAGTTGATGCCTTACAAAAGGAAAACAAGAGTTTTCTAGAAGAAAATGAAAAAGTTAAGCGACATTTTAAAGAGTTATATGATTCAATAAAAGTCACCCGTGACCAAAACAACGAAAAAATAACGTCTTTACAAAAGGAAATTGAGAATCAGAGAAGTCGGGAAATGGGAAGCGCCACTTGTTTTCAATAAGAATGTTGTCTCAAAGTCACCCTTAGACTGCAAATACACGTGTGATTAAATATATTCCTCCTCATCTTAGGAATAATGAACATGCTTTTCATGAATCCTGTGCTCACCTTAAGGATAGTCTAGAATGTCTCGGTGAGATTGTCGAAGAGGATTTCATTAACAAACCTCTTGATAGTGAAATTAGGTTTGCTTGCCTCCGGGCCAAAGCGATCTCAAGAGTTGCTAGAATGTGTAATTGCAACATGTCCCAAATCCTTAACCTTAGGTGCAAAAGCAAAGCTGTGATGCCTTGTTCTATGCCTAGTCTTTGAGCCTTCAAACCATTCTAGGCCCAGTTTTAAGAAAGTATACATCAATGTGTCGTCTAGTATTACAGATCCTTGCACGTCTAGTTCAGGAATAAAGAAAGTAGAAGACCAACCTAGGATCTCTAAGCTTGTGTTGAATAAAACGAATCGTGTTGATTCTAGTATTAGCCTTAAGTGTACTGTAATTAATTCAATTCGATACTATTTGCAAACCTTGTAATGATGTGCGCTTGAATTACATTTGCTAATCATGAATGTGGTGTGAATGCTTTGTCTAATGTCAAATGCCCGATTAAAATTGTTAATGCTAATAATCGTGCAAATAAGGCAAAAAGGCAAAAGCGAAAGATTGTTAGAAAACAGTGGAAACCCACGGGAAGAACTTTTATAAAGATAGGTTATTATTGGATACCTTTTGGCCATAAGAATAATCAGTTTGTTCTCAAACTGCTAAGATTATGCCCACTAGAAAATGGATGCCTCTTGGTAGAACTATTCCCTTAAGAAGTGAACATACTTTGAATAGGTCAAATCTGAGACACCGACATTGCATCTATTCCCAATGATTCCATTGCTTCTACTTACGATATGGATGTTTCTATTTTCGATGTGGGTGTTCCAATTCCTGTTACTAACCAAGTGGACCCCATTCTTGCATGGGGATCCCAATTATCGATTATCCATTCTTGTGCGTGTTCAACTGCGGTCGTTCAAATCGTTACGTGGTACGGACTCAGGCATTTCCAAGCATATGACTAGGAGACCGGTCGTGGCTCATGAACTTCGTGAGCAAATTCATCGGGACAGTTAGATTCGGTAATGATCATTTTGGTGCAATTATGGGTTATGGTGATTATGTTGTTGGTGATAGTGTTATCTCTAGAGTATACTATGTGGAAGGTCTTGGTCATAATCTGTTCTCTCTCGGTCAATTCGTGATTCACGATCTAGAAGTAGCCTTGAGAAAACATACTTGTTTTGTTAGAGAACTTGATGGTAAGGAACTTTTAAGAGGAACTCGTGGTTCAAATCTTTACACCATCTCTATAGAAGATATGATGAAGTCTTCTCCAATTTGCTTGCTGTCAAAGGCTTCAAAACAAAGTCATGGTTATGGCATCGACGTCTCAATCACTTGAACTTCGGCACCATCAATGATCTCTCCCGAAAGGACTTAGTTGTAGGTTTACCTCGACTAAAGTATGAAAAGGATCATCTTTGTTCAGCATGTCAATTGGGAAAAAGCAAAAGTATGCCCATAAACCCAAACCTACTAACTCTGTCACAGAAGTTCTTCATACAATTCATATGGATTTATGTGGACCAATGAGAGTGGAGAATATCTTTGGGAAGAAATATGTGTTAGTTGTAGTTGATGATTACTCTAGATTCACCTAGGTCAAGTTCTTAAGGACAAAGGATGAAACTTCTGATATCATCATCAAACTCATCAAACAGCTGCAGGTTCGACTTAACAAAACCGTCGAATTATCCGGACGGACAATGGGCGAGTTTGTTAACAAACAACTTAGTGAATTTTATGAAAGCATTGGAATCAGCCATCAAAGAAGTGTTCCACGAACTCCTCAACAGAGCGGTGTAGTTGAAAGTAAATCGAACTCTTGTAGAAGCCGCTAGAACAATCTTGATTTACTCAAAGTTCCAATGTTTCTCACGGGCTGAAGCTATTGCCACGCATGCTACACACAAAATCGTTCCCGATTCACCTGTTCATGGAAAGACACCATATGAACTTGTCCACAACAGAAAACCTAATCTCTCTTTCCTTCGTGTGTTTGGAGCATTGTGCTATCCAACTAATGAGGGTCAAGACTTAGGCAAACTTAGAGCTAAAGCAGACATTGGAGTATTTGTAGGGTATGCACCAAACAAAAGGGATACCGAATCTACAACAAAAGAACCCGAAACATCATGGAAACAATTCCAGTTACGTTTGATGAGTGACGGTCAAACGGCTCTGAACAATCAGTTCACGGACCCGCACTTCAAAACAGTCCAATTGGTTCATCCCTTGTTCCAAACTCTTCTCAAGAAACTCCATATGTACCTCCATCCGAAGATGATTTAAAGAAATTGTTTGATCCTATGTTTGATGAACTTTATGATCCATGTACTAATGAGGTGTTGATCCCTACAAGAGGTGCTCATATTCCGTGAATGAAGTCAATCCTCGATCTCAATATCTTTAAGTCAAGAAGCACTGCTTGTGATCCTTCAGTCTCATCAACAAATCATCATTCTTCAAATGTACATCATGGAACTGTTTATGGCTTCAATGATGAAGTTAATCCCATTGCTACTCCTAAAGATGCTCCGTTTGAAAACATATTTGCTCCTGAATCTTCATCAGAACCATCTTCATCGGAGACATCAACTCTGCTACTTCAGTCCCTCAACAACTACCACATGAACACCTCGGAAAATGGACTCACGATCATCCATTAGACAACATCATTGGAAATCCCTCTCGTCCGGTATCCACACGGAAACAACTTGCAACCGATGCCTTATGGTGCTTCTTCAACTCCGTACTCTCTAAGATCGAACCAAAAGATGTTAAAACCGCCATGAATGAAGATAGCTGGTTCAATGCTATGCAAGATGAAATTCATGAGTTCGATCGACTAGATGCATGGGAGTTAGTACCGCTCAGTTGTGCTATGATTATTGCTCTAAAATGGATCTTCAAAGTGAAACTTGATGAGCATGGTGATGTGTTGAAGAACAAGGCTCGATTAGTTGCTAAAGGATACCGTCAAGAGGAGGGTATTGACTTTGAAGAATCTTTTGCTCCTGTTGCTCGAATCGAGGCAATCAGAATCTTTTTGGCTAATGCTGCTAGTAAGAACATGGTAGTCTATCGGATGGATGTGAAGACGGCATTTCTGAACGGAGACCTTAAAGAAGTCGTCTCATCGGCCAACCTGAAGGATTTGTAAATCAAGAGCATCCTACTCACGTTTATCGTTTGAAGAAGGCCCTCTACGGTTTAAAGCAAGCTCCATGGGCATGGTATGATACCTTTGTCAAAGTTTCTTCTATCAACGGATTTAGCAAAGGAGCGATTGATCCAACATTGTTCACCAGGAAGTCGGGCAAACATTTAATTCATGTTCAAATTTATGTTGATGATATTATTTTTGCCTCGACTGATCCAATGGAATGTGATCGTTTTCTAATGAAATGAGTTCAAAATTTCAAATGTCAATGATGGGACAAATGTCATTTTCTTGGGATTACAAATTTCACAAAGTCCAGGAGGCATTTTCATAAATCAATCTAAATATGCAACAGAAATCTTAAAGAAATTTGGATTTGATTCAAGTGACCTGTTGACACTCCCATGATTGATCGAACCAAACTAGATGAGGACCACTCAGGATCATGATTGACCAAACAAAATATCGTAGTATGATTGGATCCCTGATGTACCTCACGGCTAGTAGACCAGACATCTTGTTCTCTGTTTGCATGTGTGCTAGATACAAGGCTAAGCCTACTAAAAAGCACCTTGAAGCGGTTAAGCGGGTCTTTCGGTATCTCCAAGGAACCATCAATATGGGACTATGGTACCGAAAGACACCGGTATGTCACTAACGGCCTATGCAGATGCTGATCATGCAGGTTGTCAAGATACTGCGTCGAAGCACGTGCGGAGGTGCTTTCGGTTTTTGGGTGATAAGCTTGTGAGTGGTCTTCAAAAAAGCAAATGAGTACTTCTATTTCCTCTGAGAGGCTGAATACATAGCCATGTCATCATGTTGTGCTCAAATCTTATGGATGAGATCTCAATTATCTACTATGGCTTTGAATTCAACAAAATCCCTGATCTTGTGATAATAAAAGTGCTATTGCTCTCTCATGCAACAACGTTCAACACTCAAGAGCAAAGCATATCGACATTCGACATCATTTCATGAGGGAACAAGTGGAAAAAGGTGTGGTGGAACTATATTTTGTGAGGTCTGAATATCAGTTAGCGAACATCTTCACCAAAGCTCTTCCAAGAGAACGCTTTGAGTTTATTCTTCCATGACTGGGCATGAAAAGCCTTCAACCGAAACACTCAAAGCGTCTTGAGGAGGAAGGCGAGGAGTAAAGGTCTATCTTCATCTATCTCTTGTATATATCTATTCGAAAATCAAATAGAAAAAAATAATATTTTCAAAAATCCATAAAAATTTGAAAAACTTGAAAATCTTCAAAAAAAAAATTGTTTTTTTTGTTTTTCTCGGTTCGATAATATCTACGGTCTTTGTGTTGTCATTCAAAGAATGACACGGGACTTTAGATGTTGTTCGAATTTTTTATAAAAAAAAAAAAAAAAATGAGAAAAGAGAAACAATGGTTTATTGTCATTTAAGGATAACCTCTTTTCAAAGAAAAACGAGCCATGCTTTTCATGTTTTCAAGATTTGAGAATTTGTTTGAACGTTCATCAAAAGCCTTCTTATCAACCAAATTCCATGCTCTGATTCTATAAACATTTATCTGCTGAAAACTAGCTGCTTTGAAAAATAACTCAGTCTCTATTTTTGATAATCATCTGGACTTATTTGTCAAAATATCAATCTCTCAATCAACAACCTATGTCATTGATTGAGGGGAGAATGATTTCAATTAAATTAAAAAGTTATTTGGCATTCAATTGTTTTCAAAAGATATTCATGCATGTTTTATCAATGGAGTTTAAAGTCTTAACATCCGATCCTTATCGGTTAAGCGCTTTCATAATCAAGTCACAATTCTTCCTAAAAGCTTTCAAAATCAATTTAAATCTATAAGAGATCACAAATCTCAAATGATTTGATAATTGTGATCGGGGAGAATGTGTGATTTAAATTGGATTTAAATTGATAATTCGGTAAATGGTTTTATAAGGATGTACATGCTCTCCTTCCCACATGTGACAAGCGATTTCAAATTTTCCATGCACATGTTGAGGAGGAGCATCTATCTTAAACCTATGATTTGAAACGTGATCACTTATCTCAATGTGCGGGTTCCCTCTAGTATGTGCAAAACTCTTTTCAAATCTTGAGGCACATATTGAGGGGGAGCAAAACTCATGAAAACATCATCCTTCCCCAAAATGCTTTATCTACTTGTCTTGATTAGGGAAGTGATGTTGATATCTTTTAGAAAATGGTAATCAAAGAAGTAATTTCTTCCTCTTGCCTCCGTGTGCAAAACGATTTCAAACATTTGATGCACATGTTGAGGGGAGCACTTATTCTAAAAATATCAAAACAATTCAGGTACAAAATGCTTTGATAAAATATCATAAGTATCCGGATTGATTTTCAAATGGTTTTCAATTGGTTCCTATGGCGGATGAACAATACCAAAAAGACCGACCAACTTTACATTATGTATGGTGATATAAGGACGATAAGGTTAGGTATATATTCCCATGATCCGCCGAAGGAGGGATCTACCAGGGACTATCCACTAGTTAGTGTAGAGTTCTTAGGTATGATGATAAAAGGAGAAAATGAGATATGGGAAGAGTGCGGACTGAGGCTGAGCTAGTACTGGAATAAACCCAACAAGGTTCTAGCTATAAAGTCTCGGTAAGCATTGAAGGGGTTGAAGAATTAAAAAGAATTGAATGAGAAAAGGGTGAAAACAAATAGCCCTCCATTTATTCAACCTTAGGGCAGAAACCGGGTTCAATTCATATGCTACTGATGGTAACATCGGTATTGAAGACAAGACGTCATGGACCCAGTGACGCATTGCACTTCAACTTTCCAACCACTCAAGTTCCTCTTAAAAGGACTTGTTTCATTCTCACGAGGAACCGACATTATCTATCGACTTTCTCTTAGAGATTGTTGATATTGAAGGAGGAGACCCTCTCCCTAGTCTCCGATATAGGATCCAAATATGCACAAATTGAGTCTAGTGCCACGAGATCATCAATAAATCTCATTAGGACACTTTCAATGAAGACTCTCTGTTTCACACAATGTGGAAAGAGATTATATCTTGAGTCCTACGCATTATCCTTGTGGTATTGCGGAACATCCGAGTGATGTGTTTACATATTCACTTTGTGAAGATGGAAAGCCTTACGGAGCCAACATCTAACAAGCTCACGGTAGGTGGCATGTGAGATCTATTATAGATCAACCATGTGACAAGCTGAGCGAAACAATGGGGCGATTCAATCTTTTGAATCAATCACGGTTCAGGTTATGGATTGACGGATACCTTTGAAAAACCGGTCTTTGTGCTTTAAAACTCTTTTCATTAGCACGTCGACCGTGTACTAATTTTCAAATCAAAAGGTGTTTTATGATTGATAATTGATTTTCATTAAAACCTTCGTTATATTGCAAAAACAATTTCTATTGAGCAATACACGATTGTTTTTCTAATCTCTTTTCATCAATCGATGGGCGTAAATTATTTGGTTCACTCACTCCGTGTTGTCTTCTTTGAGATGTTCGGTTTGAGAACGGCTAGAGCATTTGCGAAACCCATCAAGGAAATTCTTGAATTATACGATCCAGGCGGTACTTGCTTGATCAGCGAGGAACCGTGGGCGTGTACCTCAATTCATCGAAAGTGATCAAAGACACTTTTGTGCGCTTTAATGCTAACTGTCTTATGCGGTACACCCGCGCTTGCGGTGATCGAATGAAGCGGTCAATCCATAGCCGCATGCTCACCTAACACATTCATCTCAAAGAAATCATGATTAGTGCATCAATGACTCTGATATTTTCACTCCATGCTTACGCTGCGCCAATATCATGAATCAACTAAAGCTTCCGCTACTCGATGAGAAGATATCATGATCCAGAATGTGAGCATGTCGGTCCGAATGTCACAACATCACATAGAACCAACCCCACAATGAATGTCTCGAGATTTTCGTAGTGATGATCTCAAAAGCTTGCTCAAATTTATTATCACGTGGATCGTAAAGACCTCCTCTAGATTAACCTAACATGCAATGAGAAGAATCAATGACTACGAGCTTCTGAGCAAAGTACTACATCAAGAATGCAAGAACAATTGTTAATGTCATATCTGTTTGTATTCAATGTAATTTTAGTATATGTTTGAGGTGACCTCCCTTAGGGGGAGATTGTTAGGAATTAGAAATTCCGGTATTAAAGAGTCGGTCACCTCAAGTATATGTAATCGTTAGAAAGTTCGTAGTCATAGTTATTTTATGTTAAGTAGTATTTTGTTAAGTAACACCGTGGAGGACGGACGGGTCTTTACCCACTGTATGCCTGATCCACACCCGTTGTGTGGCGTTTTATGTAAGACTATAAATACTCTCTACCTCCCAAGGTAGAGAGTTGGAGCTCATAATAATATTTTCTTTCTCTCACTATAGTTCCCAACTCTCTTCCTTTCTCTCACTAGAACTCTCTCTCTCTAACATTCTTATACGCCTACTTTGATCATGGTTTAGAGTGTTTGTGAAATCCAATAACCAACACGTTCTATCCGAGGCAAAATGAAGTCAACACCCAAAGAAGAATCCAAAGTGTGGAAAATTAGAAAGGGGGGGGGTTGAATAGTTTTACCGATTAAAACTTCGTTTTAAAGTATTTAGATCGACTTATGTCAATCTATTTAATGTGTGTGTTGAATTATGATAGATAAGAATATAAATAAGTAATGCAAAAGATAAAGAGTAAGGAACACAAAACAACAACATGAGTATTTATAGTGGTTCGGCTACAAGGACACCTTCCTTGCCCTAATCCACTGCCCAAGTACCCCACTCGAGAGTTTGTAAGCACCACACAACACAAACTCCTTAATATGGTGGAGAAGCCTTCACAACATCGCCTACTCTTTATCCGGTACAAGGCTAGACACCAAGTTCTTCCACGAGGTAGAACGAAACCTATCACAACGTCGCCTACACTTTATTCGGTACAAGGCTAGAAACCGAGTTCCATTACATAGGAGGAACCACTACTCAACACTACACCACTACACAAGTACGCAAAGGAGACACACTCCTTGTTACAACACTAGAAGAACATCAAAATCCTTTAACCGAAACTATCTAATTTCTACATCGATGCACCATGAGTAACTAGGTTAGCACACTTCTTCTCTATTGATCACAACCCTCGCCTTTACTTGCTTTTCTTATTTTCTTGTTTTAGTAGTTAATTATTTCAACCTTAAAACCTATTAAAAACTATGACACCTAGATTTAGTTAAAATCCGCACACATAGCTCTTGGGATGAACTAGGTTTTTAGAATACTACAGTACACACGACCGGCTACACTGCCCGTTAGTGCATTAGGGTAGACCATAGGTATAACGAGACATTATAAATATTAAAACCTAGTCAGTAAAACCTGCATCAAGTTTTTGGCGCCGTTGCTGGGGAGCTATTCTAAGATTTTAATTTAAGTTTTTCTTTTCTTTCTCATATTTTGCTATTTTCTTTGTTTCTTGAGTGCATTTCAAGTAATCATGGAAATGGAGCCAGATTTTGATAACATGACACTGGAAGAATACTGGGAGTATGAGCGCGAAAAGGATAGAAAAGTTTTGAGGAATCGTCCATCTTGGAGAAATTCTACGAGATCACCTCCTCTAGAGCATTTCTTTTAATCTAATCAACCATATACCTATTGTAACACCCCCAAAATGGCTCAGCAGAAGCACACAAGTATTGGGGTGCTACTAAATTGATATCACAACATAAGCATAGAACAAATGAATTTCATAAAGAAAATTTCATTCATTTCTTGAAACAATGTTTACATTATTGATTAAGTGTGGAAAATGGCCCATTATAAACAAGTGGTCCCAATACATAAATCAGAGTTGTCTATGACCATGCCATGCCTTTGCCTTGCGCCTCCAAAGATAAGCTATCACTTCAAAACCTGAAGATGCATGCTAAAAGGGGTGGAAACTACGCTGGTGAGTTCATAGGTTTATTTAAAAAGGGATTTCGGTACACTGTTTCAGATTTGGTTTTTGATGATCATTACGTCTTGCATAATGTCATGAAATTATGATTTCAATTCATAAAAGGGTTTGATAAAAGGATTTCATTTGTGGACCACAAAAAGAGTATAAGTGCATTATAATGAATATAATGCCATATTTTATAAATTTATTACGCTAGCACTAAGCTCATGCAACCGAAGCTACGGCAGTTTCTGTATGCACAAGGAAGTCATACAAATAAGGAGCCCATGGCGAGTGTTTATCCCAATACACTCGGTCCCGACATCCTATATGTTTCAGCCTTGACCCAAGTGGGGTCAACGAGCAGAGAGTCACCCCAATAGATCTATTTATAACATTCTCGCTTCCGCGAGAATTGTGGTTCATGAAAAGGCAATTTGGGATCTAAAGTATTAGGCTAAGCTGCGCAATATTCTAGGTCAAACATTTTGGTATGGTCCATAAAACATCTATGTATGATGAAAACTTTAAACATGTAAAAGCATAGTATGCATGGAAAGCACAATTTCGGTAATTTAATCATTTAAGTAAAATGAGCATGTATCTTCCCCAAAGCAGTATAAAAGCAGTTAAAAGTATGGGCTATGAAACTCACCTTGGCCATGTGCAATATGAAGTCTAAAGGGAATTAAATCAAGGAGTGATAGTGCACGGCTCCGACACGCAACCTAATTAATATGGCAATTTAGTCTTTATGTTTAAGACTCGATAAAGTTTAACTAACTTTATAGGTTTTAAACGTTTTTGTTGTTGTTGTTGTTGCTTATGTGGCATCATATATCTTAAAACAATTTATAAAGATTTGGATAGATCTCGGCTTATGAGGGTATGACATGGAAGGAAGTCTTGAGGAAGGGATTATGACTTTGGTTTAATGGTGAATAAATGAGAATACTTGGAAGGGTACACTTGAGAAGAGATATCAAGGATGAACAAGACTTCGGTTTGATGATAACCGAATGACGATGAAAAGTATAAGGTGTATATGATTTGAAAGGAAGAGATATATATACATATATCAAGTGTATGCATATGCATATTTCCATCTCCTTTAATATAAATATATTTATATTAAAATAAAATTTAAGTCTTAGCTTTATTTATATGCAATTTGTAGTGGAGTGTACAATGTAGGTTTTAATAAATATATTTCAAAGTAATAAACATGTTTTGAAAAGTTTTAAACATAACTTTCTTATATATATATTTGTAAAAAAATTACAATATATGTTTTCAACAAATAGTAATTATGTTTATGGAAATTTTGGCATGACGCGAGTGTATATCTTATTTATCCGAGTTGATTAATTGTCAAAAGTTGTACATTTTATTTTCATCGAGTTTAATATCCTGTTTCAGTAGTCGAAGTTGTATGATTACAAGTTTTGTGTGTCTAATAATATGAAAACTTTCTACTTACGTTATATGTGGGTATAAGTAACTTAATTTGTTTTCAAAACTTGTTAAGCTTGTTTCGTACGTTATTTTGCTGATAATGTTATCGATGCTTTGTGTCGTGTTGAAATTGGAATGAGTCGTGTGTAAGGATATGCTGTGTGTAACGAATTGATACGAGATAGAAGCAAGTCAAATGGAACGGAAATTGAGTTGAAGGAAGACTTGAGACGACACACGCGATCAAATGACCGAGTGGTTTGTTTAATTGAAACCAAATGAACCCTTTGTATTACTGGACTTCGGCCCAGTGTCAACACACTTGGGCTTGGCCTGGTTTGAAGTAACACAACGCACCCACTGGAGTTGAATGGGCTTGCAACCCACATGAACAACCAACATTCCTTCACATCTAGTCTTTAGGTCCGTGATTTACAGTACTTAGATAGCCTAGTTTTGAACTGTTTTTCTGTTTTACATTTGTGAAAATATTTTGACGTGAGGAAGTTTAAACTATCACAACAACGCTTGATTATCGGAATCCTTTTTGGTTTTAGAAGGACTAACACATGAACCCTTCCGGACCACCTCATGGTCTTGAGATAGTCTCGATAGCAAGCACCCTTCGAGGTGTCTTTCACTTGTGTTTCAAAGAAAAACAAGAGAACTCGAGGGAGTTCATTTTTGCACCATGAAAACCAAGTAACATCAATGAAAATTTCCAAACTAGTCAACTACTGATTATGACAATAGGGTACAACCTGATTTGAACAAAACTCGATACTCTCTTCGCCCTTATAGGTCTAGGAGCTGCGTGAGTTGACAACACAAGCCAGAAGAAAATGTACCCTTGAGTGGGTATGCATCCCAGCCGAGGCAATAATTTGGTAAAACAACCACCTTTCGAGTGTGGTTTTGATCTCAGCCAAAACAACACGAATAAGCCAAGGGAATTAGTAAGATAATAATACGCCCTAATAAAGAGACGTATAAAAAGAGTCGAGTAGGCTGGTTGATAAGCTGGAGGAAATAAGTCGAAAGAAACATGTTGAGCAAATTATCAAGCTTTAACTTATGTTTTTACCACACCGTATTAACAACCTGTGACTTATTCCATTTTTCTGAAATCATGTTGGTTTTCTTTTGGGTTTTTCGTCAACAACAACAACAAAAATATGTACGTCATTTTATCTTAACCAAATTAACATAACCAAATCAACATCAATACTAACCAATATCACTTTTATTTATAATATTTGGTATGATCAAGAAAATACAATTCAAATTGGACAAATGGTATAACCAACTCAATTGATTTAAAAAAAAAAAGAAAGTAATATGTTCTTACAATAAATTTCGTGAGTCAAAATAGATGAACTCCAAAAAAAAAGGATCCAACGAGCTCAATTGGAGGAGTTTCTGGACGAATTAGAAGGATTAACTCCTGGGGTAGCTTCCTTATGCCTTCAACTACAAAACCCCCAACTCAATTGGGAAAACCCCTTTGATATATAGAAACCCTAATTAGTATGAACCTTAATTTCTGTGATTTTGTGAGAAGTGAAGATCCTGCGATTACTTTCTCCCATATGTAGAAGAATAAAAGGAATGAAGACACTAGCCCTCTTGGTCTCGTGTAGGTAGCATGCCTTTCTTTGGCTCGAGTCGTTTTCTCACAGTCGTCCTCAACAATCCATGTGATGTCTAGGTTTGTAGGGTTTTCATTTAAGGATAGTAATAAAGGTGGAGATGTGGTTGACTTGAAGAAAAAGAGAAGTAGCCATTTTTTTGTTTGATATTTCTGGCTTGAGTCGACAAGGGAGAGAGAGAGGTACAGATAAAGTTGAAAATGTGGGAGAGAGAATGATACATCTTTTATTTCTTTTGTTTTATTATACAAGACAGTATAATCGGTACCCCGTGTTTTGTCGAATCCTCGAGTAAACGTACCTTCCCGGTACCCGAAAAATATAAAAATTATGTTTTTGGAAACGATTTCATAAACGTAATAATATGACATTCTTATTACATTGAAATTTGATTATAAATGTTTGCCGTTATTAGTTTGGTGTCGGTACGCGTGCGGTGCCGTGACTTTCTAAATTCACGAGGTAACCTATTGGTTTCTTCCGTAAATTATCCTTGAATGATAAAATGTGTATATTTTATTTATCTCATTATTTATTTTTAGTCTTGTATGCTACTACACTGCAGTATGCGGGATAACTTTTCGGAACAATGGATTAAGCTTATGTATGCTTAAATTTTAACTTGGACAATAATAAATTTCACAGATACTTAGTGGACATGTATCGTGCGTGCGGTGTCTTATTTCTAAATAAACGAGATGACCTCTCGTTTTTAAATTTTAGATATTGGCATTTTGTCAGAAAATAATTGATTTGAATTTTCTGACGCGACAATTTTTATTATAATAATCCGGAAATTTAAGGGTTGTTATACCTATGGTGACTATGTATTTCCTAAAGAGTATGATGAATTGGACATGTATAACATGACTATTCATGAATATGAACTATACACAACCAACCGATGTCGGAAGAAGAATAGCTGGAATAATCACGCTCATAGTTTCACATCTAATTTTGGTGATTATTCATATAACACTCTTGATCCTAAACCTGAAGATAGAGAGTTGATGATTGCAAGAGCGTTGGATTATCTGTTCAGAATCGGAGCTGAAAACCTTCTTCGCATGAAACAAGAGGAGACTCATGATGAGTCTATTAATGAAGAATCCAAGGATGTGAACCTAGGAAGTAAGGACCTTCTTAACTTTCCTATGTCTCCTATTACTAATATTTTTTCTAGTGTTTATGATCAGGATACAGATAATGTCAATGTCGACACTACCAAGGAAGAAGAGGAAGTCAAAGAGGAATGTGATGAATGAAATTTATATGACATGTGGGATATCACGATTGAGGATGTTTAAAGGCTTAGGCAAATTCTAACACCTCCCATGCATCATGAACCTATCCCAGAGCTAGTAATGCAACCCTTGACATCACATATCACACCTACTGATGATGGTTTTGTAACACCAACTACCGACCCAGTTTTGGATGAACTTGCAAGGGAATTAGAAGATAAGATCTTGGAAACTTCAGTGGTTAACGAGGAATCGATTAACCAACCACATCATGAGGTGAACCAATCATCAATGCCATCAACTAAAACATGTAAGGTATGGAGGGAAATGACATCTCCTGTAAGGTATGATCATAATTCATCATTTCCCTATTCCATAGCAAATTCACGCCCTCGTGGTGTTTATTGCTATTTTCACCCACACTTGATTTCAAGTGAGGGGATGAACACCCTTTTACTTAGTAAATAAGGTTAGAGTTAAGCTCGTGACTCGAACAAAAACAAGCGCTTCGTGGGAGGCACCCCATGCCTATCTGTTCTTTTTCATTTTATTAGTATAGTTGGGTTTTGTGTTTTTAACCATTTTTGCAGGAATCGGAAAAGATTGCATCAGTAACTTAAATGGGGACCTGACCTGTTCATCAGTTACGACGTAACTCATCCCAATGATTACGCCGTAACACATCACTAGTAGCAATTCTCTCCAGAGCATTACCTATTACAGCGTAATCCCATGATATGGTTACGCCATAGCTTCCCTCCAGTAGTGGCTTCCAGGTTTTGCCATAATTACGGCGTAACTCCTTCAATGAGTTACGGCTTAATTATCCTCCATTTCAAATTCTTTCTATAATAACACAACAACCTTGTATTAGTTTTTAAATGAACTTTGTGGGTATGTTCCCTGTAAACCCTCACGAGACTACCCTCATCCACTTGGGACACCAAGTGGTTTAAAAGGCTTGTTGCATATGCTAAATGCAACCATGATTCCTAAAAAAATGAGTTAGGTTTTTTATTTTTTTTACTTGTTGTTTTTCAAATATGATGCATTTTGTTATCTTAAGTGAATTCAGGTTATTAAAGTTTGCTCATAGATCTCAAAGCGGGATGCGTTTACTCGTGAGTCTTTGATCATGTCGAGTAAATCCAGGGGAGTTTTCTGTTTCAATTTTAACCCTTCTCATCTTTCATTTATATGCTTTGTATGACCCTAGTGGGGGGAAGGGATTAGACATAGACACCCGCTTGATTTTACTTGCCTTTATTTTTCTAGTTTTTGATGAAAGGTGTTTCATTAGTAAAATTTTGACATGTTTTTCATTACATAAATGGATTAATATTTACTTAGCACACCTACCCTATATTTCCATTGTGTGAGGATAAGCCTTTCCGTTTTCCCCTTATGCATAATTCCATAAAAATAAGTGTGCCGGTGGCTGTAGTAGACATTAGAACTTGGCCTTGCATATCTTTTCGAGACCATTATAATGAGCATTACACTGAAGTAACTTGGTGTGATTGGTGCAGCTAGGATATAAGGCAATTTTAGGATTAAACCCAAATAGTCCATATATGTATTGTGTATATTGACTTTTCATATCGATCAGTCAATCCCCCTGTTAAACCCTTTTTGTTACACTCATCCTTAGTCCAAGATACCCCTAGTACACCCGTCTAAGCCATTCCTTTCATTTTGTTTACCCAATATAATTGTTTCGTTACACCTATCGCCTAACCTACCCTGTAGTTTCCTTATGTCCATGGTCCGAGCGCTGTTGGTTAAATATGGTTCCACTGGTGAAAGTCGCGGGTTTTGAATAAAGGGTTATGGAAGAAGATCGAGTTTAGATGATAGTTGATCTCAAGTAGGGGGATACCTTTTATGTTCATATTCATGTATACCTTGTCTTGCATAAAAAAAAAGCATGCAAGCAAGTGTTTATTTATGATTAATGTTCTCTCCTTGTTCAACTAGGTGAAGTTGTTTCCTATCCGTTTGGTCTTACGGATAAAATTCAAAGCCCATACATTTCTATCTCGCCTTTCAAATTTTAATCAATATTTGTCCAATGAGGGCATTGTACATCTCAAGTGAAGGGATGGGAAATAGAAATGGTTGATTTTATAGTTTTGTAGTAAAAATATGTGCTAAAATTACCCAAATTTTAATTTTTTTTATATAGCACATACTTTTTTTTCATTGATGATGAAGGCCGAGTTAATGCATCTTATTTTCCTAGTTTATGGAGTTTATGAGGTACCATATTACATTTCTTATGCATTAACTCGTGTATTGAAGACCCCTTGACTCTTGACCCTCGGTTTTTACAACGGGATTAAATGTGACTAGTGGTGGGGTGACTGTGGACTTAGGAATCTATTTATTTCTTGTCTTTCTGTTTACACGCATTAAATGTTTTCCCATGTCTTTATCCTACCATTGGTCATGAATCGAGTTTAGGTGAGGAAGCGAGCAATCATTGGTGTCTTGGCCATAGATTTGGTCATGTATCATTGGTTTTATCCCCTTCTCCGTAGCTCGTTAGTAATGACAAAGGAACCCCGTAAGCCTTTATGTTGTGTCAACCCATTGCCTTTTAGAATAGCTGCATCTATAGACTCTAGTGGTGGAGATTAGTATCTTTGCCAAGCCTATAATTGAATACTGGCCATGACTGAGCAGTTGAGTGATCACCCAAAAATAAACACGTGAATTATAAGAGAGAGTGTGATTTCAATTCCCTTTTTGTGAGGTGCTCGGTTTGGAATTTTCTAGCTTAGGTGATTTTTAAACTAATATCTTCTAATTAATCTAGGGAGATATCTTTTTAAGAATTATTTAAAGGGTCTACTTGTAGGAAAGTAGAGTTCAAGTGGGGGGATATTTGATAACATCAAATTACCTGATATTTTACAAATCAAATTCCCGTGTTTATTGCCTCATTTATATTAATATGGTACTTAATTCGTTTATTTTCGTTCATATTTACATTTCAGGATAAAAGAGGCGTTGGAACGGAAAAGATGTGATATAAGGCCAAGAAATTTATTATGAAGACAAGTTACGGCATAAGTAGCACTATTGACTATGCCGTAACCCACACTACGAGGGCCTGTGAATTTTGTGTGAATGTGATAACACCTAAAATGAACATGTTTTTAGTAACGTTATTGTTGGTTTTGTGCATGATAATCGGCTATATTTACTCATAACTGTTGCAAAAGTTCAAAAGATGCGTATTGTGTGTGTTTATGTAGCCAGGTATCACAAATGATGAAGAAATGAAGTTTTTATGCAAGTTTGGAGAATTCCCAAGGAAGGAAGTCGAGCAAGGAAGCTTTTGGACTCAATGATTAGGAAGCGCAATGATTTCTAAGTATCTACAACAAGGAAAGATCGAGTTTCGTCTTGGAAATCATCAGCGAGAATAAAGAAAAAGGCGCAAATCAAGAAAGTCAACAAAAGTCAAAGCTGAGGCACCCAACTGTTCGGTTGGAGCCCGCAACCGAGTTCGGTTGGGTGATGGTCAAAACGCAGCCGATCCGGTTGCGCAGAAACCGGTTCGGTTGCATGGACTGGAGTTACACAAAAACGCATTTAATTTTGGCTTAACACCCCATAATCATTAGAGGCCGATCATTTCTTGATATTAACTTGTTGGGAACGTTTTTGGCCAGTTAGTAAAGTCTCTTTGGCTATATATTGAACCTAGACTTAGTTTACTAGGTGTGACACAACCCAAAGTGTAATAGTTTACACCAAAACTATTACCATCCATTTTATTCATCCCAAAAGTTTAGTATTCACTGTAAAACATCCAGGAGGTTGGAGAGAGGAATTCTCATCCATTGTTTTGGTTATTCAGAGTTATACGGTTAAGCTAGGTGGTTGGAGGCATGTGATTGCTATAAGCTACGATTTCTAATTCTTGTAATCGCAAAAGTCTAGGTATTCTATGAACTTTGTTATGGATTTCTATTCTCTTGAGTTATTGGAATTACTTTGTTATTTCTTGTGTTTTGTTATTATTATCATGGAGTAGTTTTTGAATATACTTGTGTGTAAGGAAGTAGAAAATCATACTAGTGTTCTCATTTGTGATGCATGTATATATGATCTTTTTTAAATGATTTTGTTGGAAAAATACTAGTCTTGTTTGATTTGTCGGTAAAACATGTTTTAAGAAAAAGGACCGAAAGAATTTCTCTTGTGTTTTGTTCTAAAAAGTTAAGTGACAAACTAGTATGGGGATATGGTAATTGACAACCACCATGTTTACTTATTAAAACAAGACTAGAAACATTTTTATCACGAAGGTCGAAAGATTCGTAGGAACGAGTTTAATAAGAACATTTTACAAAAAAATGGATTTTCTAAAGGATAATCACTAGGATAAGGACCGAAAGAATTACCTACATGTTTTGTTCTTAGAATGATTTTTTCAAACATAAACCATGGTTGGAAATTATTTGCTTATGATTTGTGCATCACATCAAGATTCTACACAAGCCTTTATGAATACTAGTATGATTGCCTATAGACTACACACAAGTATATATTTCTTTATAATTGAATTTCACTAAAACATCACTTTTGGAGGAAGCCTTGACAAAGCTTTCTTGCTACCAATCTTTTATAAAAACAATTTCAAACACAAAATCCCTTCGGACGATCTCGACTTACCCACCTTTACTATCGCGAATGAGTATACTCGCTCGTATGTGTTTATAGATTAGACGGTTAAATCGTGTTTATTAATTTTTTAAACTTGCACCTCGTGCGAACACATCAAGTTTTTGGCGCCGCTGCCGGGGATTTTTGGCGCCGCTGCCGGTTAGTGCTCTCGGTAAATTTTTGTCTTTTGATTTTCATAGTTTTAGTTTATCCAGTGTTTTGTGTCATAGTTTATAGATTGATTCTTGTCATTTTTGATTTTTATAGATTATCTTATGGTTTGTTTATGCTTTTCTTAGATTCTTAGATTTTTTTCTTAATATAATCATTTTTAGTTTTATTTACTTTTTAGTTAATTGTCTTAATTTCAGTAATTAGAAATAGTTAATTTTCAGTTTTTAAAGTTTTAGTAGTCTTAATGAGTAGTTTAATAGATTAGTTAATATGGTTTTCATTAATTAACTTAATTAATTTTATAATTAATAAGGATAATGAGTAGTCTCCATTAATTTAGAGGTAAAGTACACTTAATAGTTTTTAATTAAAATTAAATTTTCAGGTTTTAATAGAAAAAAAAATTTGGAAAATTAATCCAACCGTTCGGTTGCAACCCACAACCGGATCCGGTTGGACGTTTTGGTTAAGAAGTTTACCACCAACCGAATCGGTTGGTGAGCCAACCGATCCGGTTGGAGCTCTAGGTAAAAAATTTTCTACTTCTTAGATTTCGAGTTTTAGCTTGTGTTTTCAGTTTTGTTAAGTGTCTTTACTTGCTTAGTATATGTTTCTATAGTTTTCTTTTGTTTTTACTAACTCTAACGCTAATGATTTTGATTTTTGTTTTTGGTTTTGTTTTGTCTTTTTAGATAGTTATTATGGATAGTTTAAGCGGAATTTCCGAGTACCTTCGTAACTTGGATGAGATGTTCAAAGACACCGGGAATTCATTGGAGAAAATTGGAAATATCTTAGAAGGGAGTAAGAAGGATTTGGGGATTGATACGGTTAGTATGGAAGAAACGGGTGAAAACAAAGTTCAACTTCCTAAGAAGGGAAGAGTTGTGATATTCACACAAGCACCACTAACGGAGTATGATTCGTCACTTATGAGGTTCGGTACACCTTGTAGTGTAGAAAGGGTGAGTGCTTGGGACGCGCAACTAAACATGGCCTATGGTGAAAATTACATTATTGAAAAAGTTCTTGATCAAATTGGTCATGTGCGTTTGGATTACGAAGCTTACGGAAGAAGAATGGTTAAGAATTTAAAGGTTAACATTCATGGTCACATTTTTGAAACGGATTTTGTTGTCTTGGAAGAGGGGAACGCCAATGAGCCCAATGTATGTTTTGGGCGGGATTTTCTTGTAACAACCAAATGCCTAGTGGATTTTACCTTAGGGGAAATGAGGATCAATATCACCGAATTGGAAGAAAAGGATGTGAACGAGATGCTTGTGGAGTTATGTGCTAATATGGAAAAGGAAGATGTGGAAGTCGTAAAGATGGGGAAGGCAAATAGGAAGAAAACCTGATCCAACAAATTAACTCCTACCACATCAACCAACAAAAAAAATGATTACACACCTTCACCACCAAACTCACCAAACAATTTCAAACCGTTAAACCAAGAACAAAAAGAAGCTATTTTGGAAAACCTTGAACAAAAGTTTCTCGAGCTAAATGAGAAAAAGCCGGTGATTGAGGTACTATAAGATTACGTTCTCTACCACAAGAAACTAGATGCGGTGATGCTAGCAAGAGCAATATTGGAGGATACAGATCTATCGGGGGAGGATAGAGATAGGATTTTATTTAGAGGTATGCCACGTAAGGAGAAAGATCCGGGAAATTTTGTTTTGCCAATTAAAGTGAACGGGACCACACCAGTTTATGCCTTAGCTGATACGGGTTCAAGCGTTAATGTTATGCCCTATCCATTGTTTAAGACGTTGGGTCTTAGTAAGCCACAACCAAATCAAACGAAACTTACCATGGAGGATAATTCCCAAGCAAAAGAAGAGTTCAAATTGGTTACCAACCATACTTGGCTGATTTTCTAGTCCTAGACATACCGGTGGATAAGAGTTTACCTCTTCTACTAGGAAGACCATTCTTACGCACATGTGGTGCAATCATAGATATGGGTAGAGGTATGATGACTATTGATGATGGAATCTCAAAACAAACCTATTATCCAAAACCAAGGAGACCTGTTTTGGAATTCATGGAAGATTTAGAATTGATGGAAGCGGATGGGGACTTGACTTGTTTTGAAGTAGGACGTGATGTCCAAGGAAACCCGATGTATGGACCACTAGCTCCACCATACTTTGATATTGAGGATGAGATGGAACGCGCACTAGCGGTGGAAGCATTTTACAATCCATTCAAAAAAATCCGTGTTTACAAGAAGCTAACCGATTTCTTAGGTTCTTTACCGGTTCAACTCAAGAATTTGGAATGGAGGCCCGAGGGGTCGGGCGTTTACAAAAGAGAGGATGGGGATGGAGAATGGCACATTAACTTTGATATACTATGCCCGGATGGGAGAAGATTTATAAGGAAGTTCAAAACTTATGAAACACACCGTGAATTGATCGGGAAATTTCTAAGTGAGGACATCTTAAGGCATGAGTATTTCGAGGAATTCTAAGGAGAAACAACGCACCATAATAAACAAGCAATTGTTTGCTTGATTTTCATCTTTGTGATGAACTTTTTAATCCTATGCATTTAGGATTTCTTGTTTTTCATTTCAGTTTTATCTTTATTATTATGTTGAGGGTATTTGATTAATGCATTTTGAGTTTTAGTTTTAGTTTTAGTTTATGAGTATGATGATTTGAGTTTTGAGATTAGATGATTGTTGAAATTTCCATATGGTGGATGAATGTTATGTGCATCTTTAATAGGATTTTTTTGAGTAAACGATTGTTTCTTGGAAGGTAAAATGCCTAAGTAACAAGAAAAATGCAAAATTTGGCAAAAATGCAAACTGAAACGGTTGTGTCCATGACTGAACCGGTTGCATACAAGTATATATACCAAAAATTCAATTTTTCCAGAAACACACACACACAAACTAATCCTCCAGCTGGGTTTCGCAAAATTCGACCAATAGAAGATATTTGATGATTGTAAAAGTTGTAGAAGATCATCATGGCACCCAAACAAGTAAGTATCTGCAATCAATTAACTTAATTAAGGTTTAATTAGAGCATTTGATTCGAATTCCAAATTAGGTCACTAATTTGGGGGTTTTTGATATAATTCGAATTAAGTTGTAATCTTTTAGGATTAAGTGGGTAATTGATATAGGAATGCATTGCAAAAAGAATTGTGGTGATTGATTCAACATGGAATGAGTATTAGATGATTGAATTTTAGGATTTAATTAGTTTATGCCATTGAATCAAATTAAGTTGCAGTTGGTGATTCCTAGTTGATAGATGATGCGTTTTAATGAGTATTAGATGCCACATTGTTGATTAGAACGAGTAATTGAGGAATTGAGGTCTAGATTGTTGAGTTCTAAGCAAAGATGAATATATGATGAATTGAAGTTTTGGGAAGTGAAATTAGAGGAATTTGAGGATGTAGGAATCGTTGATGATGATAGAATGCAATCGAGGAGTGAATTGGACTTAGAAAAATCGAGTGGGAAATGGATTAGAAGGCAAAGCCTTATGCAGGTTGAGGAACCGATTCGGTTGCGAAGCGCAAACGAACGGTTGGATTGGGTCAACAGAGGAACCGATCCGGTTACTCTGCAACCGAATCCGGTTTCAGGTTCTGATGTGGAATTTTTTGAATTTTTGAAGTGGACCATAGAGGCTTCCATAGACCTTCCCGTTTGTTCTAACACTCTTATATTGGCTTATATTTGTGATTTCTGCGATAATATTGCATGTTTCTAACGGCTAATCCAATTTGATTATGTTGTGAAGAATGTCTTAGGAAAAGGGATCACGTCACGAACTAGAAGAGCACGAAAGAAGGAAGATGAAATGCCAATCCCAGAATGCCACCCGAATCTTCTTTGGCATGGCGAGAATCATGATCATCGAAAACATCTCAATGACACATTATTATCTATTGGAGGAAAGGAAATCCACCGACCTCGGATTGTTAGTTGGGAAGTATTGCAAGGTTTGGGCTGCCATGAAATTTTAGAAGATAGGTTGTTGATAAGAACATTCTGGAACAAGCAGATTCTAACTACAGAAATGTGGAAAAGAGCTCTCAACATCAATGAGCCTATTTACAAAGAATGGTGTTTAGAATTTTTTTTCCCTTGAAATGAAGACAGATATTACAGCCGCAGGGGTTTGCTCGGACAAGTGTATGACTTTCAGGCTAGGTGGTCAGGAACATGTTGTCACATTATGGGATTTTGGAAATTTGTTAGGATTATATTCGGACGAAGATTTGAGAAATCGGGATGTTAAATATATAATTATGTTGAGTGATAGGAATAAGGAAGGATTTGACGGAAACAGGTTTTGGAAGAAAATAAGTACGGAAAGTAAGCTAACATATGGAGAAAGTAGGGTTTCATCGATTAGAAAACCACTCTTGCAAGTATTTCACAGGATAGTAGTTGAATCTCTATTACACAGGGCACACGATGTGGATAGGATTTTGGAGGATGATCTATGGGTACTATTTGCTTTTGAAGAAAGACATCCGTTAAGATCGCTAGATGTAGCGTGGTTGATTGCCAAGCACCTTCATCAAAGGGCCGCATTAGGAAGCATTAACTATATTTGTGGGGGACACTTGATTACTAAGATTGCAAGAAGCCTTGGTTTATTCAACCATATGGGGATTGTTTTGTTTAGTGAGCCAGTTATGCCAGAAAGTACGGAAGCTGAAGGATTTGCTCAATTGAGAGAAGAAGGAAGTGGAAAGCTCAAAGGATTACCAGAGGAACTCGACGTAATGCCTTTAAGAACGTGGATATGATCGTGGATCATTCTTGATTTAAGGTTTCAAAAACAATGGTTATCATGTGTTAAACAATATTATCTCTATCTCTTAATTATTTCTCTAGGATGATTATCATACTTTGTTTATTTTTCATATTTTTAGTAGCATTTGGATGGTTTGTTTTGTTTTGTGTATTGTGTATTGCAGTTTTGTTTGCAGGATGGATTTGTCGGAAGCTTATTGATGGTCAAATATTTGGAGTTGGATAACTCACATGCTTGCTTATGACCCAATATGCGTATTGCATATTCTATCCCATGGTATCTTTGACTATTTATTTTTCCCATTTTCTTTACTTTGAAGTTTATTTTTATTACATTGAGGACAATGCAAAACTTAAGTATGGGGGAGGGAAGAAAATAGAAAAAATGATACGGTTTTTGATTTTTAATTTTTTTTAGTCTTATTTTTAGATAAACTTTTGGATGCAAGTAATTAGTAGGAAATTGCTCTTGATTGTCTAGTTGTTTTCACACATTTTTGAGATATATTAAAGAACAACTTGGGTATTTCAATGGTAAAATGAGGTTTTTTGAAATTTTTTTGATTTGAACCAAATTACGGAAGTAATTCATTTTGGATTCGATAGCATTTTCTAGCGCGCATTATAGCCTTTTTCCACTTAATTGTGAGGTTTCTTTTTGTATAAAACACATCTTTTGTTTTATATTTGCTATGAGTGTGCCGGTGATTATGTCGATTCTAGACCTTGTACTACTTATGCATTACGGTTAAAATCAGTCTTGAGTGATAAAAATATATTCAAGTGATAAGAGGCATCGTAGGATTTTACCCAAATGGCCTTCCATTTTACATCTAATGATATATTAGCTAACCACATTGGTTAGTTAACCACCTTATATGGACCCATTTGTTAGTGCTCATCTTTAGCACTAGATACCCTTAGCACACCCTTCGAGCCAATCTTTTCATTTTTTTTTAAATCCAGAAAAATACAAAAATATTTTACACCTTTAAACCTTAGCCAACCCATGTCATGTCTATTGGTTTGTTGCTAGTTGTTTGGAGTGTTGGATTATTTTTGATGATTATGAAGAAGTTACACTTTGTCTATAGTGTGTACCATTCTCCAACAAAGATGAAGGAGACGTCTTTCTCATTTGTATTTTTTGTGGTGTATGCTTACACTAAGTGTGGGGGAACTTGGAAAAAAAAAGCCAATGTGCTATATTTTTCTGAAGATGAAGGAAGAGGAAGTATGTTTGAGATATCAATTAGCCAATGTGCTGAGACGTGATATATGTATTTGGAAATCGATATGCGAAGAGGAGGAAGATATAATCATTTTCGGGATTGTGGTTTGTATGATGACTAGCAACATGGAGGTTTAGACTTGACTTTATTTTTTCTTTTTAACACCAATTTCATAAACCATCCCATGCATTATCCATACCTTTTATAAACCCGAAGCCTTAACGATATAACCCGAATAAAATCCCTCTTTGATGAATTTATTTTCTTTGTTTTGATACTTGTACAAGCTTATGGTAAAAAGCATTGATCATGACTAGGCATTGAGTGATTTACATATACCCACCAATATATGAGTGTTGAGTGAATTTTTAAAATCATTCGTGAGGTGTTCTAGTTAATTTATCTAAAGTATTTGGTTCATTTTAAAAGTTTTTTACATATTAAAAGTAAAATAATGATTATCTCTTTTGGGATGATTGTTAAATTTTCGGAACCGCGGTATCATGACCATTGAATTCGATTTTTGCAAATGTTAGACCTACTCGAGGGCGAGTAGAACTTAAGTATGGGGGAATTTGATAACGCCTAAAATGAACATGTTTTTAGTAGCGTTATTGTTGGTTTTGTGCATGATAATCGGCTATATTTTTTCTCATAACTGTTGCAAAAGTGCAAAAGATGCGTATTGTGTATGTTTATGTAGCCAGGTATCACAAATGATGAAGAAATGAAGTTTTTATGCACGTTTGGAGAATTACCAAGGAAGGAAGTCGAGAAAGGAAGCTTTTGGACTCAATGATTAGGAAGCGCAATGATTTCTAAGTATCTACGGCAAGGAAAGATTGAGTTTCGTCTTGGAAATCATCAGCGAGAATAAAGAAAAAGGCGCAAATCAATAAAGTCAACAAAATTCAAAGCTGAGGCACCTAACCGTTCGGTTGGAGCCCGCAACCGAATTCGGTTGGGTGATGGTCAAAACGCAGCCGATCCGGTTGCGCAGAAACCGGTTCGGTTGCATGGACTGGAGTTACATAAAAACGCATTTTATATTGCCTTTACTCCCCATAATCATTGGAGGCCGATCATTTCTTGATATTAACTTGTTGGGAACATTTTTGGCCAGTTAGTAAAGTCTCTTTCGCTATATATTGAACCTAGACTTAGTTTACTAGGTGTGACACAACCCAAAGTGTAATAGTTTACACCAAAACTATTACCAACCATTTTATTCATCCCAAAAGTTTAGTATTCACTGGAAAATGTCCAGGAGGTTGGAGAGAGCAATTCTCATCTATTTTTTTGGTTATTCGGAGTTATACGGTTAAGCTAGGTTATTGGAGGCGTGTGGTTGCTATAAGCCACGATTTCTAATTCTTGTAATCGCAAAAGTCTAGGTATTCTGTGAACTTTGTTATGGATTTCTATTCTCTTGAGTTATTGGAATTACTTTGTTATTTCTTGTGTTTTGTTATTATTATCATCGAGTAGTTTTTGAATATACTTGTGTGTAAGGATGTAGGAAATCATACTAGTGTTCTCATATGTGATGCATGTATATATGATCTTGTTTAAATGAGTTTGTTGGAAAAATACTAGTCTTGTTTGATTTGTCGGTAAAACATGTTTTAAGAAAAAGGACCGAAAGGATTTCTCTTGTGTTTTATTCCAAAAAGTTAAGTGACAAACTAGTATGGGGATATGGTGATTGACAACCACCATGTTTACTTATTAAAACAAGACTAGAAACATTTTCATCATGAAAGGTCAAAAGATTCATAGGAACGAGTTTAATAAGAACATTTTACAAACAAATGGATTTTCTAAAGGATAATCATTAGGATAAGGACCGAAAGGATTACCTACATGTTTTGTTCTTAGAATGATTTTTGCAAACATAAACCATGGTTGGAAATCATTTGCTTATGATTTGTGCATCACATAAAGAGTTTACACCAAGCCTTTATGAATACTACTATGATTGCCTATAGACTACACACAAGTATATATTTCTTTATAATTGAATTTCACTAAAACATCACTTTTGGATGCAGCCTTGACAAAGAATTAATCAAGCATTAATGACACAATGGATGACCTATCGCAATACTAGATCAATAACAATTAAGATAAGAGATAACCAATCAATATTCAATAACTAGGTTTCATATTACCTAAGCAAACACACAAGTAAATGAAGTACAAGACAGCCTTGGTTCGGTTTAGGTTTTTACTCCACAAAACTACCTCTTTAAAACTAAAAAATTCAGATTCTATATATAGTGTTACAAACTGTGACGATGTCACTCTTTAATTTTGACGCCGTCGGGTCGCCGTTATTAGGGTTTCGTCTTGGCCACGTTATCATTGTGACGGCGTCACCTTATGCATGTGACGCTGTCGCCTTCAGTCTCTGACGCCGTTTGGATCAAATATAGGCCATCTGAGCTGCGATGCCCTACTCTTTTAAAACCTGATACCGTCATTTGTAGATAAGCAATTTGGCTACTGAGTTGTCACAACACATGTCGCAATGGCGTCACAAATAAAACCTGACACCGTCCCCTTCAGTTTCAGCAGCCTGAGTGTCTCGATTCTTGACTTTGGTCATTTTCTTCGTATATTCGCGCCTTTTCGTCCGAATAAATGTCATTCCAGCAATTTGCCTTCAAGAGACCTAAAAAGTGAAAAGGAACGAAATTGAGTAGTAACAGATACAAAAGTGATCAATTAAGGGCTTAAATGACCCCTCAAAAGTGTACCTTTTAAATCCTTATCAAATATCTCTACACTTGGTATTTGCTTGTCCTTAAGCAAATGTGCTTTAAGCCAATTAACTTATAAGTTAGGGGTCATGAAGCATTGGTTTAGAACAATTCACAACATATATAAGCCCCGCAAAAGTCATAACAAGCACAGAAATTACATACTAGCACCTCACAAGGGGTGTTTGGATACTCACATCTCTTGGGTGTATATGAAATATATCAAGTTGGAAATGGAAGATAAACACTCATTTACAAGTCCTAGTACATAGATTACCATAGGCTTGAGACTAGATCAAACCTCCATCGCTTTGGCGTAAGCACCTAGGAAAGATATCCAAGAGGACTTTTAAAGGGTTGTAATGTTATGCTTACGATAGGGAAACAAAGGGTTTGGTGGGATAGGCGATTTAGTGGTGGCAAGTCAAAAATCTTTATGTTACAAGCATGAGAAAAATGGCGTTGCTAAGCCAAGACTCGACACTATAAACTTTAGATAACTGAAATAAACATACATAAATTTAAAGATAGATGTAGGATGGTAGCCCGTATGTTTTTTTTTTTCATACACTCCATTTTTTTTTTTCTCTTTTTTTTCTATTTTTTTTCATACACTTTTACTCTACCATCCTCTACGATAACATCAAAATAATAGGGATTTATAGGCACATCCCTACACTTGAGTTTTTATTACTCTAACACTAATTTGACCCGAATTGAAAAGATCAAAACACTTGCAGTACATTATTACGCAAATAAAGGGAATTTGAATTTAACGTTCCCTTCTCGTCATTTCATAAAATTTAACTTTTCCCATGAGTCCCAATCGTCCCAAAACTATGTACAAAGGATATGACTTGACTTAGCAACTTATGCAAGAAACTAGATAATTGAACTAAGGGTTTAGTATGATAACAATAATGCACTAAAAGTGCGTGCATACAAGGTAAGCTAAGGCGATTTGGGTGTATACTTGAGGGTGGATTGTAAAGAATGGTCTTTAATGATATTCCGGAAAACCGAAACATCACGAGAACCGTGAAAAGGATAGGCTCTGAGGGGTTAACTAGGGGTATCGTGTACTAAAGATGAGTACAATGCAAGGGTGTGGGGTAATTACTCAACCGATGTGGAAGAAGTAATTATATTACGGGTATCAAACAAGGGTTATCCTAATGCCTCTTATCATTTAGTTATTCCTAACTACACAAGTGTTGTCTTACTAGTGATCTCGGAATGCATCACAAAACAAGTTCTAGAATCTATTATACTACCGGTTCACACTCTAAGCATTAAAGATGAATGCTTTAATTCCTACTAATCTAAGGGCGATCCTCACATTTTGGGTGGAATTTGGAGGATAAAGGGTTTTTGTGCTAGTCATATAACTTCCTATCCATGAGACACTTTATTAAGACTAATGGCCCACTCCTATATGTCATGAAAAATTTTAAATTTGGTGCCAAAATTACCCTAACCGATATTTCTCATGGTTTATTACACAAATGAAATTGGAAAAGGCAAATAGTCAAGGATAAGCATAGTTTCAAAGTTCCCGTTTTATTTTCCCTCCCTACACTTAAACTGAACATTGTCCCCAATGTTCCATGAAAGTATCAAAGTTATGATAATGGAAGGTAATTATAGACGAAAGAAACTAATACTCCCCTGATTAGCTCGGTAAGATCCGTGTGAAGTAGTGGTTAAATCTCTCTCCAAAAAGAATGTTATGCGTGAAAAGCTTATTATCATCTTATGTATCTTCTTCTTGATAAATTAAACCTGCACACTTGAAGAAAACAAACGAAATCTTCGCGTAAAATCGGTGGTAACAATATATATACAAGACTCTACTAAACTAGGATATAATGCTTGTGGAATGAATGTTTACAGATTTTCTGGAAAATTAAGATCTATAAAATTCCAAAAATTTATAAGTTGCATAGAAAACGAGAAAAAGTTATCAGTTATTTCTGCTCCTCCTGACGCCATCAGGTTGCGATCCTGACGCCGTCAGGTTATCCTAACAGAAATTGGTTTGCGATTTTCTGGAAAAAATTCTGGAAAATTTATATCTTTAGAATCTGGAAAAAGTCCTGCAAAAACATCCATTATGACTCGATACAAGCATTTGACTCGAACAAACACACACGTATATCTTTTAATTAATTGAAATTCTCATGGTCATGTTTCTTTTGAAAACGTGTGTAATCCTTCCTACACTTATCCCTTATGTAAAATACCTTTATATGTAATTAAGACAAGGTTAAAGACAAAATAAAACATTTTTACAAATTTAAACATGAGAATGAACAATCATTAAAAAGATATATGACACACAAACAAGCAAACAATTATGCATGGGTTGCCTCCCACGAAGCGTTTTTCTTTATTTATGAGTCTTGTAGCTAGACTCGAAGTCGTGCCCCTACGTACCGATATAAGTAAGCTTATCCTCAAGAATGTCATAAGGATCAAACTTATCATTTAAGTTCCAAGTAGTACTTTTGGTTTGATATGCCTTTTCAAACTTCTCTCCATCGGGGTCATAGATCATTATCCTATTGTGCCACTCTCCATTACCATCACTAGGCGGTCTATCCCAATTCCACTTATGCTTAGGCATATTACTCTCAACTTTCCACTTATTCATGACAAGGTTGACGGGTAAGCTTCCTATGAACTCTGTAATCTTCCTAAATACTAAGGCGTCCTCGAACGGGTTCACTTCCATATCCCTAGCCAATTCTTTTTCATGGAAAGTTTCTTTACTAGCAAAGGCTTCATCTAGATAGAAAGGTCGTTGCGGACCTATGAAGTCTTTATTAATCCAAGGTCCATATCTAGATGGTGTTCTATCCAACCTAATCTCATGTGGGATTTCCTCTTCCTTGTAATAAATATGCTTTTTGACATTGTAAATTGACCTAACACTCCCTTCTCCTACCACTATCTTAGACATCTTACAATCAATGATGGCACTAACGGTGGCTAAGAACCCCCTTCCTACTATCAATGGGCATGTCGGGTCCTTATTCATGTCTAGCAAATGGAAATCCGCCAAAAGAGTCAATTCTCCTATGTGCACTACCATGTATTTTATTATCCCTACCGGATATGCAATACTACCGTCCGCTAGACCTAAGATGGTTTCCGTTGGGTCTATCTTACTTAAGTTAAGGCTTCTATGGAGGGACAACGGAACAAGATTGATGCATGATCCTAAGTCAGCTAGAGCATCGAGAGGTTTGGATGTTCCAAGCCTACACGGAAGAGTGCATAGCCCAGGATCATCTAACTTCTTAGGTAAATTATTTTGCACAAAAGCGGACCCATGTTTTCCAAGTCTAAGTTCTAGCTCATATTTTTCTTTTAAGGCATTATAGTAGGGTGCATGAGCTAAGACTTCAAGAACCGGTTTTTCTTGATGAAGTTCCTTGTACTCCTCCTCTAGATTAGGTTTGGGTTCTTGGTTGACGGGTTTCTCAAGAGTAGGTTGTACCAATGGTGCAGGGCCTTGGTACCTCATTTGGGATCGCTTGGAACCCTTGCTGATAGCATTTACCGAGTGGACCGTTGGGTGTGAAGGGCATGGATGTTCCTTCTCCCATGGTGAAAAAGAACATGAAATCGATGAAATCGAATTCACTTTTTGGTTCTTTATAGTGTCACTTGGGAGTGCTCCAACTTCCCGGTCATTGAAGGCTTTTAAGAGGGCATCGAGCTTGTTTTTCATCTCGTCTTGTCGTCGCTTAAATTCGGCTTCAAGCTTAGCCAATCGAGTTTCTTGAGATGACATGAATCTAGATGCAATTGCCTCAAGACTAGTGGGGTCCCGATGTTTGGATGGTTGAACCTATTAGGTGGACTAGATGAGCTTTTGGGTGTGTTTGAATTTCGGTTCCACTTATGGTTAGGGTGATTCCTCCATGAGGGGTTATAGGAGTTTCCTAAGTTGTTTTGTTCAGGCTTGAAAGTATACCACTTCTCTCCCGCTTCGTCGGTACGCTTGGAGGCGTAGTCCGCAAAAGCTTGTTTGGAGAGTCTTGTGCAATCACGAGTGTCATGGGGACCACTGCATAACTCACAAGGTAGAGTGATTTTATTCACTTGATGTGAAGACTTAGGATTCTTGTAGGAGCTCATTAGGAATTTGACTTGATTTTCATGCTCGAGCATGCTACGGTCAGAAGATTTTGAGTCAAGGGGAGGCAAGGAGATTGCCTTTACGGTTTTGGGCAACTCACGGGGGTCATTCCAACTTTTGTTGTCATAGAGAGCAAGGTCCTCTATTATACCCCACGATTCTTCCGCGGTGAGATCACTAAGTTTTCCACCGGCCGCTTGGTTAATGGATCGTTTAGTGGGGAAGTTGACATAATCATAGAAGAGTTGGACTTGAAGCCAAAGATCAATGTCGTGATGAGGGACTCTATGGAGTAAGTCCTTGAATCGAGTCCATGCTTCGTAGAGAGATTCACCTTGACGTTGTTGGAACATCAAGATTTCATTCCTAAGCTTAGTGGTTCTTCCCGGTGGGAAAAATTGAGCAAGGAAACGAGAGGTGAGATCATTTCAACTTGAGATGGAGCGGGCGGGAAGTCGCTCAAGCCAATTGCTAGCTTGGTCCCGTAGAGAGAATTAGAAGAGACGTAAGCGCGTGGTCTCCCGAGTGGTAGCATCGAGGTCGATGTAATTGACGATTTTAAGGAAATCCTTAAGATGCTGATTAGGATCTTCGGAACAAAGTCCATGGAATGCACATCCGTTTTGCACCAACCGGATGGTGTCAGATCGAAGGGCCGTAGTTTGGGCTTGGTCGGGAAGCTCAATGGTGTTTCTATAGCCTAGGTTGCTTGGTCTTGAGTATTCACCAAGAGTACGGCCTCTTGGCGGGTCATTTGGTGGTAGATTGATGAATGGGGGTTGATTATCACCTTCCATGATGAAAAGTGATGGGGTTTATGAAAAAAGGTCACAAAGAAGGGGATAAACTACGAGAAAGCTAAAAATGGGAAAAAAAATCTTGCTTGATAGGAATCAAGCAAGGGAACCTAAACGAGGTGAACTCCTAACTAGCTATTCTATTCCCCGGCAACGGCGACAAAAATTTGATACACTTACACAGCGCGTTCGGGGTCAAAGGAACTTCCTTTTCATCAAGCAAGTTTTATAACACCCTAGGCAGTGAACCTAATCGCTGTAGTGTAGTATTAGAGTAAGCCACGGGTATTGATATCGTTTTCTAGGGGAATAGGAATGCTAGTAAGAAGTTATTACGCTAAATTTGGGGTTGAGGAAGATTATTTTTTTAGCTTTTTTATGTTTTTTTTTATAAAATGGAAATTACGAATCTCGGAGTATTGGATTTGGGGGTTGGTATTTCTACCGATTACTTCTACTTATCTAATCTAATTAACTAATCTAAGGTGAGTGTAGTCTATGTCTAATTGATGTGTGCTCGTATGATAGTTAAAAATGTATTCACTTAGGTTTTATTACTCCCTAGTTATCTCCTATTGATGGTTGAATTGTCACGTCCTTATTCTTAACGCATTGTGTGTCTAAGGTCGTAGGGTATGCGTTTATCCCTAAATCTTTGAAGCTACCAAAGGTTAATGACTACGAAATCACTAGGATTCATAAACTTAACACTAAGGTATTCTTTGGATGTTTAGCCTACAATTCCACTAGTAACTATATGCTAAGGTTCAACAAAGATTAATCAAGCATTAATGACACAACGGATGACCTATCGCAATACTAGATCAATAACAATTAAGATAAGAGACAACCAATCAATATTCAATAACTAGGTTTCATATTACCTAAGCAAACACGTAAGTAAATTAGCCGGCCATGGAGAACATGCAAGCATACACACAATCAATTGAAGACATAATTGAATTAATGAAGTAAAACACTTATCTTGATGTAAATTAGGGTATGGACCCCTAAAATACTGTACAAGACAACCTTGGTTCGGTTTAGGTTTTTACTCCACAAAACTACCTCTTTAAAACTGAAAAATTCGGATTCTATATATAGTGTTACAAACTGCGACGGCGTCACTCTTTAATTATGACGCCGTCGGGGCGCCGTTATTAGGGTTTCGTCTTGACCACGTTATCATCGTGACGGCGTCACCTTATGCCTATGACGTCGTCGCCTTCAGTCTCTGACGCCGTCTGGATCAAATCTAGGCCTTCTGAGCTGCGACGCCTTACTCTTTTAAAACTTGATGCCGTCACTTGTAAATAAGCAATTTGGCTACTGAGTCGTCACAACACATGTTGCGACGGCGTCACAAATAAAACCTGATGCCGTCCTGTTAGGATCCAAATATTATTGTGTTGATGATTCGGGTGGTCTTGGATGATCAAAATACATGTTTGCCATAGTTAGAGAGTTAGTAGAGAGAGAGGGTGTTCTTGCTAGAGGTTTACACAAAGTATGGAATATTAGATTGAATGAAAAGCACCACCCCTTCCATAGATGGAAGGGGTATTTATAGTTACATGAAATACGACCTCCTATCGGCCTGTGGATCAGGTATACAGTGGGTAAAGACCCGTCCTTCCTCCACGGTGTTACACTAAACTATTCTATGCTACTGACAAACAAATAAACTACTAAATAACGTAACAAACGACACGTCTACGAGCTAACATATGCTAGACTTATAATTGGGGTGACCGACACTTTAGCATGGAATTTTCTAATTCCTAACAATCTCCCCCTAAGGGAGGTCACCCCATGAAATACATTTTGCATCCTAGCATTCTATCTTTGTCTTTAGTTCCAAGCTCGTAGACTTCAATTCTTCAAATTTCGCATTCTTTGTGCTTGTGTAGCGATTCTTCAAAGTCCGCATAGATTTGTACTTAAAGTGGAGGCCTTTAAAAGCGATCTACATTTTGATGATCTTCGAGCTTTCATTGAGATCATCACCACGCAAATCTCTGGATCACCCTTTATTGTGTTGCCAACATGTGAAGTTGTGACTTTTGGACCGACATGCTCACACTTTTGAATCATGACATCTTTCCATCAGAGTAGCGGAAGCTTTGCTGGCTCATGATATTTGCGGGCAAAATGTGAGAATCTTAGTATAGAAATATCAGAGCCAGGTTATGTAGATATGCACCAGTCATGATTTCTTCAGATTAAGTGTAGATGCAGTGAGCATGCGGCTTTGGATTGACTCCTCAATTCTGATCAGCTGCAACCGTCCAAATGTACCTGCAAACAACAGTTAGCAATAAAACACATGAAAGTGTCTTTGATCACTTTCGCTGAATTGAGGTACACGGCCCACGGTTCCCCGTTGATCAGTACAATACTGCCTGTGATCAGGTAGGATTCCTAAGAATCTCCTTGACAGGTTTCGCATTTGCTCTAGGCCGTTCTCAAACCGGAACGTCTCAAAGAAGACAACACGGAGTGAGTGAACCAGCAAATTGAGATTCAGTGATTGATGAAAAATGATTTGAAAAACAATCGTATTGCTTGAAGAAAGAGTTTTGCAATACGACGAAGGTTTTATGAGAAAGATCAATTTTCAATCAAAATACTTTTGTATTAGAGAATGAGTACACATTCGACGTGCTAGCGAAAAGAAGAGATTAGCACATCGAACGGTTTTTCTAAAAGTATTTTTCAATCAGAGATACTTTTTGAGTTTGAAAACATAAGTACACATTCGACGTGCAAGAGAAAAGAAGGTTTGCACATCGAACGGTTTTTCCAAAAGTATTCGTCAATTCCATTCCTGGACCAAGGTTGATTCACAAGTGAATCGCCCCATTGTTTCTATCCAGTTGTCACAAGCTTGATCTTATGAAAGATCTCACATGCCACCTACCAAGAGCTTGTATGATGTTGGCTCTAGAAGGCTTTCCATCTTCATTGTGAATATTGTTATATATCCTTTCGGATGTTCTGGCAATTACCACAAGGATAATGCGTAGGACTCTCAATATATTTTTACTTTCCACATTATGTGAAACAGGAAGTCTTCAAGAATTTAGTGTCCTAATGAGATATTGTGGATGATCTCTTGGCTCTAGACTCAATAGTGCACATTTGGTTCCTGTGTCGGAGACTAGGGAGAGGGTCTCCTTCTTCAATAGCAACAATCTCTAAGAGAAAGTCGATAGATTATGTCGGTTCCCGTGAGAATGAAACAAGCCCTTTTAAGAGGAACTTGAGTGGTTTGGGAAGTTTAGTGCGAGTGCATCACTTTGGGTCCATGATGTCTTGTCTTCAATACCGGTGTTACCTTAGTAAACACCAGTAGCATATGTATTGAACCCGGTTTTCGCCCTAAGGTTGAATTATTGGAGGGCTATTTCTTTTCACCCTTTTTCACATTCCAATTCTTTTTCATTCTTCAACCCCTTCAGTGCTTACCGAGACTTCATAACTAGAACCTTGTTGGGTTAATTCCAGATCTAGCTCTGTCTCAGTAGGCACTCTTCCCATATCTCATTTTTCTCCTTTTTTTCATCATACCTAAAGACTCTACACTATCTAGTGGATTGTCCCTAGGTAGATCCCTCCGGTTCTGGCGGATCGTGGGAACTAATACCTAACCTAACCATCCTTATAACACCATGCATAAAGTTAATTGGTCGGTCTTTTGGTACAGTTCATTCTTCCTTAAAACCAATTGAAAAATCATTTGGAAAAACAATCAAGGTACTTGTGATATAAAATCAAAGCATTTTGTAGCTTAATAGTTTTGATCATTTAGAAATGCTCCCCCTCAACATGTGCATATGATATTGAAATTGTTTGGCACATGGAGGCAAGAGTTCTTTGAAATAATTTCTTTGAAATAATTTCTTGATCACAATTTCCTACGAAAAAGCCATTTGATTTTCTTGGTAAAATTATCCCCCTCAATATGTGCATAGAATATTTGAAATCATTTTATCACATAGAGGCAAGAGTTCTTTTGAAGCACATCCACGATCACAAAATCCATTAATAAAACCATTTGAAAACTCAATCAAGGTACTTTATAAATTTTAAAAATCTTTCGTACATCGATAGTGTATTTGCTCCCCTCAATATGTGCTTCGAGATTCGAAAGCGTTTAGCACATATAAGAGAGCAGCCTGCACAATTAAATCAAAAACGATCACCTTTTATCAAATTTCATTATTAAATCACAAATTCTCACCCGATCAAAAATATCAAACCCTTTGAGATTTTGGATCCCAAGTGATTTAATTAGGTTTAGAAAACATGGGAGAAAATGTGGCCTTGTTTTAACTTTGAAAAAATGACAGATAAGGACCATTTTAAGACATTAAATATTGTTAGTATCAGGTATGATTGTTTTATGAGATCTTTAAGTAAAATAAAACAATTTCACAATCAAACAAGAACAGAAAAAATTTCATTTTGAAAGATCTTGATTCTAAAGAAAATCATACCATGACATAACATTAAATCTTTAGATCACCACTTAATTATTGTACAAAACGGAACTTTTGTGAAGAAATATAGTTTGAAAATAATTTATTTTAAATCACTCTCCCCCTCAATCCATGACAGAAGTCAATAATTGAGTGACTTAGGTTTTGATAAAAAGAAGTCCGGTGATTTTCAAAAGATTAGTCCAATATATTTTCAAAACAATATTTTCCATTTTCAAAACAATTTAATCAAATTATTCAAAATTGTTTAAAAATGGTATCCTGCACAAAGATACGTTAGGTGGTTGAGAAGCTTTCGTTGTTGCTGTAGGGCTTGGAAGAAAACCGTCTGCAGATGCAGTGAGACTTCTTCTTACGTTGCATTTTGAATGCCAACTGAGGTCAAATTAAGCTCCGTTTCTTCAATCACTTAGAAGAAAACCATCTGCTGATGCAGTGAGACCTCTTACGTTGCATTTCATGCCAACTCTCATTGAAGTCCAATTAAGCTCTGTTTCTTCATTTGTCAACCCAAGATATAGTTACCCTTTCCTTTTAGCATCCAATCATCTTCAATTGTGGGATCCGGATCGGGAACATTCTTTTATACCAATATACCTGCATAAGTTAGTCTACACAAAAGCATATGGTGGTCGACATCACCCAAACAGCAATCGACTAATTAAAGTCAATTCAACATAACAATCAGATCATGCAAATTATGGGAATCATGTGTTTATCAAACTCTAATCATCTAAACCTAACAATCATATCCTAGGCACCTAGTCCTTCAACATAGGTTAACATCATTTTCAATTAAGCACGAGGATAATTAAGAAAGTCCGTTAGATGATATAAATTTGAAAACATTCTCCCCCTCAATCAATGACTCATTTTATAAAAGATTTAAAAGCGCTGAAGTCATTGATTGAGTTTTCAAATTATACGAAAACTCTGAATCTGATTGTTTTTAAAGCAGCTCATTTTCCACCATTTTGAAATACAACAAATATTTTTCTGAAGAAGTTTAGACGGAAAAACATTTGTGTAGGAACAGCAGTCCTTCGACATACTTTCCTCAAATTGTTTTAGGATAAGTGCACGAAATATTTGAAAAATGGTTTAGCGCATCACTTTCCTTCTTTGAAGAACGGGTTGCTATCTGAAATAATAGCAAGCCATTGTTTAAGCACGGGTTGCAGTCTGAAGTAACTGCAAGCCACCATTTGAAGCCCGGGTTACAGTCTGAAATAACTGTAAGCCATAAATTTTGAGACATGTTTAGAAAAAGAATATTTACACCTTCTTCTCGAACTTCATCTAAAGTCCCGTGCCATTATTGAATGACATTTCTAAGACCGTAGATGTTATCGATACCAGAAGACATGTCTTGAGAAAACAATGTTTTTGTATTTTTCAATTTTCTGATTTTTTTTGGGGCTTTTGAGGGTTTTATATTTTTCTATTTTCTTTTTGTTGGTTTTATATTTTTGTATTTTGTTTTTCTGATAAATATATACAGTGATAGAGTAGATGATATGGTTAAAGAAGATGATGATACGAGTACCGAGATAAGGATATCGAGCAGCACGTCGTAGAAGATAGAAGTCATCAAGTCTTAAACATTCACCACCAAAGCTTCCAGGGCTCTTGAATTGAAGAAAGAAGTTGAACCATCGAAAGAGACTTTAGCAGCTTCCCCCCAAACCGAAAATCCTAATGTTGAGCAGATTCGAAGCTCTATTTCAAGCTTTCCTTAGCCAGGTGCACTGAGAAGCACACCATTATCATAAATCCCGCTGCTCCTTTCAAGAATAATCACCGTGATTCTTAGTTCGAGGTTATATCATCAACAAGAAGAACAACAACGTATCATCCCACACATAAAACAATCTTCTCAAATTTCCATACCCACTGAAGTCAGAAGCAATCCATTCCAAAAGGTGTCAAGAGACCACTTCCCCCACGTAGTTGAATTGATGCAGTCAGTCTCTTAGACTAGAGCTCACGAACCCGAATACACATACCCGAAGACAAAGAAACTTATACCATCGAAGTAGCAGATTAAGTCTAATAGCCAAAGAATAACCCCGATGTATAGTTTTCTCTCCCCACAAGAAAGTGTATGAAGCTCAAGAACCCGAAGTACCCGAATGCCCAAAAAGAGAATAACCGATAACATTGAAGAAACAGGCCGAATCACTGATTATCTCTGCGGATGACAATCTCTGCGGATGTCCACTCCAGAATAAGTGATTAATCCCTCAAGTGAGACGGTGGCGTCCCCAATGTACACAATCTCTCTCCTCTGATGAATGCGATAGCATCATCACACACTTGTGTACCTCTTTTATCATCAGAAACTAACTCTTCCATCTCTTCCCCACATAGTTGGAATAAAAAACACTGAACGCCATGAGTCAAATCTTGAGTTTCTCTGCGGTAATGACAATAGTCTTCCCAGGATATCTTCAATCACTTAGAAGTATTAAGCTCGTCAAGATTACTCGCGTATAGATGTGTGTCTCCTTTCCCCTTGCTGGTTTTGATACTTCAGAATCAGCAACTCTATGTAAGCCCGTATACATGAAATCTTTTGAGAAGAACACTGGTAATCTTGTGGGAATCAACATGTTGAAGTAGAATGTGAGCAAGTCTAATTGGGGATTAAATCAGACATTTCACCCTCCCCCAATTAGTGCTCGCCCCTAAACCGACAACTGTTTGATAGATGCCCGTGATTAAGAAGAAGTCTTTGGATAATCAAATGCAACTCGTCTTTAGTATTCTAACATATAGCAGAAAATGTAGAACAGACTGTAGACTCGACCTTCTTCAAGATTGTCCAGTTGGGGATTAGATAGTTAACATCTTCGACTCACACCAAAAAGCATCCCACCAAAAAGCATCCCAATTAACTTACATCCTGCAAATCCCCTTAACTAAAATTTCTCCCAATCCAAGAACAGAAAGATGTTCATCAAGGAAATCAGCAATAAGGCCACAACGAACACACAAGATGGTAACGCCAAACTACCAATCACATCAAACAAGAACAGAGAGATTGTTCGAATCATCATGTTGATGTATACGTGAAGCATTAACCGGAAGCACTTTGTAGATAAACTCATCAATCCGAGTGAAGATGTCAACCAACGACTCTTAGAAGAGAAAAAAACTCCATGTGAAGATGACCCGATAAGAAGAAGCTCAGTTCTTACATGAGTTTAGAGCCGTATGACCATTTATATTCTCACATATCAATCAACAATGCAAAAAATTCACACTTCTTCTCCCCTCAAGAATTGCATACGGAGATGCCATTCTTGACTAAATAAGTGAAATCCATCCAAATGTTCTATTCACACTTCTCTCCCGAAAAATAAGCACATGATGTCGCCATCTTCATTATAATCGAGCAAGTGGAATGAGAAAACAATCAGTGGTAGCCCGGTTCACTTGATAACTGAAGCGCATGGAAAAGTATGAAGCATGTTGATGAGAATGGTCATAATAAGAAGATTTCTCTTCTTCAGAAGATAAAGCGCACCGACACGTACACTTTTCTTTTCTTTAGAGTACGAGGCATGAACTGTTGTGTTCATACGTCATAAGAAGATTTCTCTTCTTCAGAAGATAAAGCGCACTGAACCGTACACTTTTCTTTTCTTTAGAGTACGAGGCATGAATTGTTGTGTTCATACGTCATAATCTCCCTCTTTTCAACTCTCTTAGCAAAACATGTAATCATCACCATTATCATTCAAGAGGCTCTTTGCAAAGTGACATGATGGAGATAACCCAATATGATGAATTTCCACTCAAGTAAACTACCCCGAACTCATGACTTAAACTTGCACATATGTAACAAAGAGCGGTGTCGAGACTTCATGCCCATTTGAATCTCTAAGTACTCTATACTCTTCAACCAACCAACCATCGAGTATTAGACGTATATCACCTCTTGAAAATCCACAATTGAATGTGACACTGAGCACTACAACGTAACTCCTTAAAGTGATAGTTATTTTGTGATGGTAAGAGCCCAATTCCCCCAAGTGGTAAAAGAAAAGGTAAAAGACACCCAACAATAACTAGATTTCCAAGTCTTCGTTTTTGATAATAAGCTCGAACAAGGATCTTGAAGAATCTTCATCCAACCATCCCCGATACCTTCAGATACTAAGTACACTTGCCCGTGATAATTCACTTCAACCTCAAATAAATAATACTGAATTAACGTCGTTGTCACATCATCTGGTTAACTGCTCAAATCTGGCCTTCTTTGACATTTAAACGAACTTTGATAATGGTTTCATCCCGACCATGGTCAAAAGCACATAACCCCGTAAAACCTTGTAATAACCAAACTGCCATGACAAAAATCCAAACACATCCAAATCATGAAGTACACCCTTTTATCTCTTCTTCGAAACAGAAACCATAGCACCAGCATCAAAATAGATCCAGAATTACATCTTCTCTTCTCCAAGATGGTTCCATCATTACGGGATTTTACAATTCTATAGTTTAAACCGAGAAATAGTTTCTTTCGCGGGATTTTACAAAACCAAGAATAAACCGTAAGATAGATCCGGAAATGCACTTTCCAATTACTAGGATGTTTCCATTGTCACGGGATTTTACAAGTCTATGATTTAAACCGAGAAATAGATTCTTTCGCGGGACTTTACAAAATCAAGACAAAACCGTAAACAATGTCAGTTTGAACGTGTTATGACAACTTTGGTTTCAGTGAGAATCTGTTTTTAGGGAACATGCAGTGGTTCATCAACGGTTTAATATCCAACATCAGCAGACTCATCAACCATCCAATAAACACTTTGGTAAACACATCATTCACGATTCTCGCCTATTGCAAGGACAACATGGTGATGTAAACCCGATATGCCAAACTTGATCATGTAGTGAAATTCCACAGATTTGTTACTTAAACTTGTACTGATCCTTGTGAAGAAAGAAACGGTGTACCCAATGTACAAAACCTCTTGACATTCTCAACTGAGTGAGACACCGAAGTGATAGCAACGTTGTGGGTCAAGCGAGAAAGAATCACAAACGTAACTAAATAGCCAAGTCTCCATCACCCTCTATAAAAGCCCAAACAAGTCATCTTCGCGGAAGAGTAGAAAGAAAGAAGACGAAATAAGTAAGCGTGCCCGGAAAATCTCACTACAAATCCAAATAAGAAATACCAAATGCAAACAACCCCGTAGTCAACTCTTATTCAATAAGCACTTCAAGCCGAGACATAATATTCTTTGTGAAAATGTATACTCCAAAGTATTAAATCGCACAGCGCAACAAATATCACCAACCCAAATCTCATCATCGTACAAAACGTACACGTGATCCAGCGTAAGCCCATATCATAATTCATTTTAAGTTCAGCCCACTTAAGATTAGCACATCCGATATTAAGTTAAACCTTGGTCCAAAAGTTAAAATTTATCACATGGCCCATTGAAATCATTTATTCAATCCAATCACTCAAATAACTCATGTACGATCAAGAATAAAATGTGATTAACCAGAAATCTCGCGTTCATAATTCTCAATCCCAAATCTTAAATAACTCAAATAACACAGTCCCAAATGTGATTTTATCCTACGCTTAATAGTGATACCAAAGAAGCATATAATAAGTCATTGATACTAAAGATCACGTGACATATTAAAGAAGTTAACCAAGATACCAATATGCCAATATTCCTCCTGACAAAACCAAGATATTAAACCGGAACATATTTAAGGCCCATGACAAAGAGGTTAACGTTCGGACCATTGCAAGACTTACACCGGATCCCACACTTAACAAAAGTCAGCCCATGATTGAGTCTATCATAAATCACAAGTAGTTACATGCTTGAAAATGCCCATATAGAATCTGTCTCACCACGTTCCAAAGTCCAAAAGAGTTAACACCCGTTCCTTCAAATCATTCATTTAATACCAGGCCTATGTACACGTTCGTTAATATCACATCCAAGAAATATCATGCAAATCTTCAAATGACGTTTACACCAGGTCCAAGTACCAACTTAAAAAAAACAGTGTATCCAAAACTTTAACCCAAAAATTAGGATAACAACGTTTTAAATTTATTATGGTATAAACAGAAAGTGACATCCGTGCGTGTTAACTCCATCATAGCCCATATAGTAGGTAACGTGTATCAGCTCATTAAAAAAACAACTAGGGGCTCAATTAATCTGCAACAAACACGGCCCACATCAAAGAGTTTTCTTCAAGCCCACACCATTACTTAAAACTCGGCCCAGTAGAAAAGATAGCACCCTATCCAGTCCTCGTTTAGACAATCCCAGATGCAAATCAAAAGGCCCAAACTAACAGATGTATCCTATCCAATCCAGGAATACACAACACCGGTTATAAAAGTGAGATACCTAAACTTTAGGTCATTACACAACAAACTAACCCTAATCACTCTACCTCAATTCATCCGCCCCCACATTCAACGTATCTCTCAAAGATCTTAACACATCTCAATCTCATCAAACCATCAAATCGACACAAATAACAATTTATATCCTCTTTATCAATCTCCTCTTTATCTCAGATTCGTGTTCATCAATACCCTTTTCACAATACCTTCGCGACAGGGATGGCATGGGGTACGTGATTAGACATAGCCACAGGGATGGGCTAATGTTAGAAACAAGGTTCCAAGAGCCTCCTTAAGTTCACAGGTAGGTAAACGATTGCATATTTAGTATCTTGTGTTTTAATTTGAACGACACCTCAATGGATTGTAACACTTTGGTTATAAATCCGATTGACAAGTTTCGAAAATTAAAGAAGCATATGCTTTCACAAAAATAACGGATCGATGATGTAATTATTCTAATTCGTGTCTAAGACTTGAAATAGTCTTGATGTAAACTTTTGAGTACCATGAATTAGAACAAAACTGAGATCGTGGAAGAGTTGGAATAGTATAGATTGGGATTTGATATTGAAGTTAGTTTTGGTTTAACGATAATGTTTTGGGTCATTGTAGATTGATGAGTGATTGAAGTTTGATGTTGTTCGGTTGATAGTATTTTGTGTCGGATCAGTTAAGGTTTTACATGGACTGATGATGATAAGTTTAACAGAGGTCGATGGGTTTTGAGTATATGGTATTGTTTTGTGGTCGAGTCTTGTTGTGGTCACGGTCACACTCTTTTTCATCTCCTTTCTGTCAAGTCGCTAGTTAAGTCGCTACCCAAAACTGATAAGTCGCTAGGTCTACAAAACATGAGTCAAGTTGCTAGTATTTCAGATTTAGACACAAGTCGCTAATTTATCAATATAAGTCGCTAGGTCATTTAGGTCACACAACTCGCTATGTTCAAAAGCAAGTCGCCATGCTCAAAAGCAAGTCGCTAGGTCATTTTCAGTATCAAGTCGCTACTTAGCTTTATACATAACTCGCTATTGACTTTCAAGAAAGTCAACGAATAACCAAGTCGCTACAGAGAACCAGTGAATCTGGACAAATATGAGGCCAAGTCGCTAATATGATATTCCGGTGAGTATTCCGACCATATTCAAAGACACCCAGAAAAACGTGACAAAGACTGTTGCAAATGACGAAATGATCCAGTTTGACCATTAAAACATACCGGTGACCATGTTTGACTGCATACCATTCACCGCTTTGGACATATAACACAAGACAGGATATTGAATACATGATAGCACAAGACTCTTTTGACCAAACAAAAAGATAGTATAAAACAGTTTACCCATAATACACGAAAAAGACTTTTCTGACCACAAACAAAAATACCCAAAACAGTTTGAAAATATGTATCAAAACCACCATAAATCATGATACTAAACCACACAAATCAACACAACACAATAAACCTTGGCTCTGATACCAATTGTTAGGATCCAAATATTATTGTGTTGATGATTCGGGTGGTCTTGGATGATCAAAATACATGTTTGCCATAGTTAGAGAGTTAGTAGAGAGAGAGGGTGTTCTTGCTAGAGGTTTACACAAAGTATGAAATATTAGATTGAATGAGAAGCACCACCCCTTCCATAGATGGAAGGGGTATTTATAGTTACATGAAATACGACCTCCTATCGGCCTGTGGATCAGGTATACAGTGGGTAAAGACCCGTCCTTCCTCCACGGTGTTACACTAAACTATTCTACGCTACTGACAAACAAATAAATTACTAAATAACGTAACAAACGACACGTCTACGAGCTAACATATGCTAGACTTATAATTGGGGTGACCGACACTTTAGCATGGAATTTTCTAATTCCTAACACGTCCCCTTCAGTTTCAGCAGCCTGAGTGTCTCGATTCTTAACTTTGGCCATTTTCTTCGTACATTCACGACTTTTCGTCCGAATAAGTGTCATTCCAGGAATTTGCCTTCAAGAGACCTAAAAGGTGAAAAGGAACGAAATTAAGTAGTAACGGATACAAAAGTGATCAACTAAGGGCTTAAATGACCCATCAAAAGTGTACCTTTTAAATCCTTATCAGTCTCCATCAACGGAGTGAAGAATCTCAAGCGCCTAAGTTGCAATATTGCTATTTTTATAAGCTGAAGAAGTTAGGCCATAACCCTAAATTCAGTTACGCCCTAACTATAGTTATGGAGTAACTAAAACTTTAGTTACACCGTAACTAAGGTTACAGAGTAACTAAAACTTTAGTTACACCGAAACTGAGTTACGGAGTAACTTAAATTTTAGTTATGCCCTAACTGATGTTACGGCGTAAATTACACTTAAGGTTACGCCCTAACCATGTCGCGGCCTATAAATACAACCCTAAATATGCATTTTTAAGTATCTTTGTGCACCCCTCTCCTAGGGGTCGATTAGGGCACCACTCCATGGCAATTTCCAGCAGTTCCAAGCCATCTTTGAAGGAAGAATTCACTCGCAATCATCATCATTATTAGCTCGACATCAAGTAATTTGTATCAAACATTATGTTCAGTTCAATTCATGTTTTATTCATTTTTGTTTTTATGATTTACTATATGCTTGCGATAAGGATTTAAAACGTACACTTTTAAGGGGTTATTTAAGCCCTTAATCGCCCACTTTTATATCTGTTACTGCTTAATTTTGTTCCTTTTCACTTTTTAGGTCTGATATGTGCTTAAACACATATCTTTTCATTATCAAAACTAACCCAAAAATAACCAAGAAAGAGCCGTTTATTGCTAATATTTGTTGTTTTCTTGAGTTTGTGCTTGTGCAGGTACGGATACGATAAAATACTCAAAAAGAAGCCAAATCAGACGAAAATCCGAGCACGAGAGATTAAGAGAGCTAAAGCTGAGCCGGAAGATCAGAATTATGCATTTATGAAGATTTTTATTCTCTGAGGATGATTTTTGGAAGATATGATCAAATTTGAAGAATTGTCAAGATCAGTCCCTGAACTTTGAGTATTTGGCAAAATAGACCCTTGAAGTTTCAAAAGTGGCAAATTCCGCCCTTGGATTATTTGAGAATTACAAGTTTAGCCCTTGAAAGAGATTTTCAGAATTACAGATTTGGTCCTTGGAAAATCAGAAAATGCACCTTTAGTCCTTATGCTACACATTGGATCACAAGATAAATCCTTAAACCCAAATAACCAAACCCTCGGCCCAACATCAAATATCCTTCCCGGTCCAATTAACCAACTCAAAACCCACGGTTTAAAAATCTCACCCGTTTACCCAGCTATACCCGTATACCCATATCTTACCCCGGTCAATCCACTTAAACCCGGTCAAACAAATCAAACAATTATATAAAAAACCCACGCGCCAAAAACGCCCCCAATTCATTCCCAGCTATGAACCCTAAAATGCCCCCACTTCCAATTAACCAAATTAGTTTCAATCAGGGCAATACCGCATACATCTTGATACACCGACATGTGCAGTGCCATGTCAGCTATCCGAAAGTGATAAAATTCCAATCCCTGCCTCTCTCATTAATACGTGGTGAGAGTGATCTAAAGGCTATAATTGATGGGATGACAAGAGACTATGATCCAAGGGCTGTAAACTCTTAAGAGAAAGCACAAGATGGGAATTCCAGATCCTTCCATGAGGCCTTAGCTCGCCTATATAAGGCACCCTCACTTCACCATTATAATAATGTAGAATTTAAGTAGTAGTAGCTTATAATCGTTTCAAATATTTTTAGTTCATTTCTGTTTTCATTCTAACTTTGTATTCAGTTTCAATTAATAAAAGCACTTTTAGTCTAAATTCTTATTTAATTTCAAATTATTGTTTAAGTGTTTAGAATAGCTTATTACTGTTTCATTTAATCATTTTAGCTTATATTTTATCAATTTCAGCTTATTCTCTCTATTAAACAAAAATCACAAAAAAAAAATAAGAAAAATACTTAAAAAATAAAAAAAAATCTCAAATCTGCTACTAAGCTGCAAGCAGCTTATGTTTATGTTTCCATAAGTTCTCTTAAGCTCATCTATAGTTTAATCAGAGCTAGTTTAGACTACTACATCAGTTCTACAAACAAATTACTCTCAAAAAGTCCTGGTCAACAAAAGTCAAAGGTTTAGAATCATGGTTGAATTAATATGTGTTGCTGAAATAGCTATGGATTTGGCTTGATTTAGCATGATTTGGGGTTGAGAATTGGTTTTAATCAGTGGTTATTTTGTATATTTACAAGCCATAGTGGCTAAGGACTAATGTAAGTTCATTACTGTTACATTTTCTGTGATATCTGCATAATATCTGTCTTGCATCAGTTAGTGATTATATTGATTTTAGATTTGATTTGGTAGTGATTATGGATTAGTTGTAAGGAATTTAAGTAGTAGATTGAAAAACAGTTAGCTTAAGTAGTGTTTGGTTAAGAGTAATAATCTGTGTTTAAGGTTAGTTTAGTGATAGAACTCAGTTACTTTAGTCTTAATAGGTCATAACTCAGTCAAATTAATCTTCAAATTTCATCCATAAACTCATTTAGTCAAAATTGCATATAATCTGTTCTAGTGCTCTTAACAGTTAGGATTTTAATAGCATTAGCTTGCATTTAGGATTAGAATCAATTAGTATAGCTTATTTAGGTCTCATTTCATCTCTAATCATCATTTATAATCATTTTTAATAAGATCAAAACTCAATTTAGTCAAACATTTCACAATTTGTCTTAAAAGTCAAAAGTATCCAAACCGTTTCATCAAACTAAATAGATTTTTCATTGATTCATTGTTGGTTCAATTCAAGTGAAATTTTGGGATTTACAACTTCAATTGGTCAGTTTTTCAAAAGACATTTTGTAGAATTTTAGAATTTTATATAAGCACTTGATAAGCTCTTAATTAGATCTGATTTGTCTTGTGCACACTCACCATAATCGGAGTTGTAACAAGGCTTCTTCTAAGCTCTCAAGGCTTCAATATAGCTTATCCTTGCCTCAAAATTGGTTTGTGTGATCTCTAGTTGGTGGTTTCTAGTTTCCAATTTATGGTTTCTATTTCAACTCTCTTGATAAGCTCCGTGCTTTAGCTTAAAGTAGGACCAGTAGTGGCTGTTTGTTTAAGTAGTTAATTAGCTCAAAACTTGGTAGATTGCTTATTAGAGGTTAGAAGTAGTTGAAATAAGTTGCCTTAGAGTAGATTTAGCATATTATAGCTTCTGTAGATAATTGGTGCTCTTCTACAGCTTGTAGCTTATTTTGTCTAGCTTATTCATAAGCTTTTACACTACAGCTTTTAAATCCTTCACATAAGCCATAGTTTTTGTATTTTTAATAAAATTAGAATAATATTTTAGACTTTTACTGAATTTTTCACAATTTTTCATCACTATTCAGTATTTTTCCTATTTTAAATTAGTTTTTAAGAATTTTTAAATAACTTTTATTACAAATAAATCAGAAAAGGTTCCAAAAAAATAATTTTTCAATTTTCCTAGATTAAGAAAATTATAAAAAGAAAAAAAAAATATTTTTCCAAATTTTTCCTAGTTTAATTTGTAATTTTTAGAATTTAAATTAGTTTAAATTAGTTTTTAATTCAAAAAAATTCCAGAAAAATCATAAAAATTAGTTTTAATTCTTAGTTAATTTTCTAATATCATTTTTAGTTAGAAAGTAATTTTAGATTATTTTTAGGACTTAGAATAGACGTAGTTGAATTTTATTTACGTTTCGTTTTAGAATAATTCGCGTATTTAGGATTCCCCGTTGTGTAATTTCCTTTAATTGTTTTTCCCATTCCCCGTAGTTTTAATAAAATTAAATCCTAAACATCGAGTACTTTAATAACGAACCAATAACGACGTTGCCCATTCACACCTCGTTGGGAAACGACTCGGATTTCCTAATCCGTATCACTATCACTCACGGGTTTTGATTCATTATCCTTTTTCCTAAAGGGATTTTAAATCATTACTTGTGTTTATTTTTGATATCGATATTGTGGTTTTATCCATACACACACACCCCTAAACTTCAAACGAATCAAATTTTTGGCCGGGAGGTTGTGTCGCGACAATATCGTTAAAGGTTTGACGATTAGTGACTCGAGATCCTTCCTTTGTGAAGTTACTATTTTTTATAAAAATCAAAAAAATAAAAAATATTTTCCTTTTTCTTTTATATATATATCATATTAAAAATACAAAAAGATTTTTTCTTTTGTTTTTGAGCTAAATAGAATACATCAATTATATAACATTCTCAACGGAGGTGTTATCATTAGTAAGTTCCTGAACCAAAGATCAAAAACTTGCCTTTGTGTCGCTAGTGAGTCGATTTATTTCTATTTGATAAACAAACTGTGTGGTGGGTATAAGGACGGCCTGACATTAAATTGCGGCCGAAAAGAAGCGGGTTTTAATAAGCTTCGCTGACCTAAAAGCTTCTCCGCTCGCTTGTGCGTTTGTCTTATAGAAGTGATTTCTTCACTTGGGATTATTGGTTAAGTTCACTGTTGTTTTCGAATACCGTTCGTTTTAATTGCCTTGGTTTCTGAAAGTGCATGCACTCGCTTCTAATAACTACGACCGATACGTGAAACCGCTATTAATTTCGAGAAGGCGAAATAGACGTGCTCCATTAGTCGAACCCGAGATTCGAACTAATCCGACTCCTCCCATTGTCGAAATGGCGGAGGACAACCGATCTATGCTAGAGCAACTCCAAGCACCCACCGAGGGTTATGGAGAAGCCATCGTCGTCCCGGCAATCGTTGGCGATAACTTTGAGCTTAAACACGGATTGATAAATTTGGTTTCGTCAAGCCAATTTTACGGATTTGAGAAGGACGATCCTCACTCTCATATCCGACGGTTTAACAAGCTCACGTCTACGATCAAGTACCGTAACGTTCCGAAAGAGGCTATCAAGCTACTACTCTTCCCATTTTCACTTGAGGGGGCCGCCGGATTTGGCTCAAAAACTACCCCTCGATCGATAACCACGGGAGAATCTAGTGTCAAAATCGTAAACAATTCTTCCCACCGTCTAAAACAACAAGCTTAAAAATGAAATAACAAAATTCACACAAAGATTTGATGAATCATTTAGTGAGGCATGGGACCGATTCAAAGATTTGCTTAGGCAATGTCCCCATCATGGTTTTACGGAATTACACCAACTTGATACTTTTTATAACGGTTTGAATGAGACTGATCAAGACTCTCTCAATGCCGCCGCTGGTGGTAATTTGTTGACCCGATCAACGAGAGATGCCTTGTCGATTATTGAGAACAAATCTAAAGTTCGTACCTCACGTAGCAAATCGGTTGCTGCCCAAGTGAGTGTTACACCATCGTCCTCGTCTTTTGAAAATACGTCTAGCACCGATGCTAAGATTGATAAGCTTACGGATATGATTCAGGCTTTGGTTAAGATTAAGACCACTAAGATAAATTCTTCTCCACCCACTCAAGTCAAAGCGGTGGAATCGACTTTTACTACTTGTGGTGGCCCGCATGCTTACTACAATTGTACCGCCACCGATGGAAATCCTTTCGATGCTAATGCCGTAACCAGAGGTAACCAATATCGTCCTCAAGTTGAACCGAATCCTCGTGTTAGTAATCAAATGGGACCTCCGGGATTTTCTCAATCGAACAATCAGACTCGTTTTAATCCGAATCAAGTTCGTGGACCAAATGTTCAAAACCAATTCAAAACCCCATCAAATCAATACCCGAATCAAGGAGTCAATTACAATCAAGGATATCAAGCTTCAAGCTATCAAGCTCCGCCTTTGCCTTTAAATGAATTCTCGAATTACGTTCAGAATAATAATGCTACCATCCAAACCATGAAAACCCAGATTTCAAGTTTGAGAAACGAGTTTCAATCTTCATTAACTAGACAAAGCAAGGAGTTTAGGAACGAAATTGACTTCGAATAACAAGATGGATGCTTCGCAGAATAAACTTGAGAATATGTTGAATGTTGTTTTGTGCCAAATGAGTCAACCTCGAGTTCGGTTCTCTCCCAAGTAACACCATTCCAAACCCAAAGGGAGAAATGAAATCCGTTACCATTCGTGATGATGGGCCCTCGATGACTACTTCCTCTCCAAAGGAGGAGTGTAGCACGAGAGACCGAGGTGACAAAGGACCGGTAATTCCTCTTGATAATGGAAAAGCCAAATACGTCCAACCTCTGGTTGCCCAAGTTCCTTCTATCTCTGTCAAAATGCCGAGTTCTAACCTTACACCGTGCAAATCTGTTCAATCACGATTCGACAAAATGAAAGTTGTTTCCGAAACAAAGTTCAAACTTACGACTGATATGATTAAAGCTGCTGACAAGATTTATGAAGAGAAATTGGAACAAATTTCAAAGATTTCAATTGAGCCTACACCGTTTAATTCTTCCTTGAACCAAGCTCCCGAGAAGCTTGGTGATCCCGAGAAATTTCTCCTTCCTTGCTCCTTAAATGATATTAAGGAATATAATGCCCTAACCGATTGTGTGCAAGCATAAGTCTCATGCCTCTTGCGATATATCATGAGCTTGGATTGAAGACTCTTATACCGACTCGTATGACTATCGAATTAGCTAATCGAACAATTGCTCACACGGTTGGTGTAGTCAACGACGTTATGGTACGAGTGGATAAATTCCATTTTCCCGTGGATTTCGCCGTAGTTGATATAGAGGTCGACGCCCGAGTCCCTCTCACTTTAGGAAGACCATTCTTGAGAACCGCGAAAGTCCTTGTGGATCATTACCAAGGAACGTTGACGATCAGAAAAGGAAATGAAAAAATAGTGTTTTATGCCGAAAAACGTCAAAACCTCCACCCGATGATCATTCGATTCATAGCATCGGTGTGATTGATTTTTCTCAAGAAAGTGGCGATCCCATTTTACTGTCTAATCCGATTATGACCGACTCTTTCCCGTCTCTCACTACTAAAAGTGACCCCATTTGGGAAGAGATCGAGGCCTTTTTTAATGATGATTCAGCCCAGCTTGAGATTAATAATAATGCTACTTTGACCTCGAAGGGGACATTCTTTTACTCGAGAAATTGTTATATAATGCACCGATCTTCTTACCCTCCGATGATCCGAATGATGTGAAGAAAGTTGAGCCTAAAACGTCTCGAATTGATCTTTCAAGGTTTACGATTAAGAATATGTCGACAATACAAGCTGAACGGAAAAAGAAACAAGAAAAGGAGTCTACAACGGTAGTGGTGGAAACTGCTAGCTCTAAGAGCACACCACTTATCCCACCTCCGATTTTCGAAATCATGGAACCTTCTTTTGAGACATCTTTCGATCCAGAATCTTTCAAAACGACATTCACGAATCCCTTGTTCGAATTCGATTCTGAATATACTCTAAATTTTGAAAATCAACTCTTTGACAAAGAAAGTGAGGAGTTCACCGATGAACTTGCTCTTACCGACTCGATTTTCTCGAGGATGAAGAAAATACGATGATCCGTTTTTTCCGAAGAAAGATAAGGAAGTGAAGCTTTCGACAGATGAACTTGTTGATCCTGAGGTCCGATATTATTTAGCCGAGAGTGATTCCTCTCTTCGTGAGGATTTTCACGTAGATGATACCTTGATTTCATTCCTCTCCGAAGACAAGATTTTCAACCCCGGGATACGCGTTGATGAGTTTTATGCTAAAAATGTCATTCAAGATAAGCATCCTCTCTTGGATGCCTTCGTTGATGAACCTTTGAGTAACACCTTTCTATACCATGAGCTCCCGACTTCTTTGGAGTATTCTCTTATCGATCCTTCATCCCTTCGTCCGCCCGCAAAACCACCGGATGATGGATCGTTCTTTCACATACCTTATGTGAGTTTGGGAGGAGTTATTTCTTATGTGCTGGAGCCCGACATTTTCTTTTCCTCCCAACCCACCCAGTCTCATTCTTTCGGGAATGAGGACACCGTTTTGACCCTGGTATCTCTACCACTTTCTTCCCCAAGGACAAATGAATTCGGGGACGAGTCAGGCTAGCGACGCGGTGAAGAAAAACAAGAGCGCTTCGTGGGAGGCACCCCATGCTTATCTCTATCTTCTTTCTATTTTCTAATAATAAGTGACATGAAGGGGTTAGCCTCTTCGATTTCTAGTGTTTGGTTGTTTGTGATGTTGTGTTCAGGATTTTCTCGATATGAAGACTCTCGTGCTCGAAGTTTGTCATTTTCTACCGAGTTTCATGATCGTTGCTGATGGAAATCCGATATCCGAAATCTTATCGACTAACGTTTATCTTTGAGCATACTTAATAAACGGCTTTTAGATTTTCGTTGATACCCTTGCTTTTAAACATTGAGGACAATGTTTCGTTCTAGTCTGGGGTAGGGTAATCTTCGATTTGATTTGACCGCACTTGCTTGTTTTTTGTCGTGTACTCTCGCAACCCCGTTTTTCCTTAGAAAATGAAAAAATTGTGCAAAAATGTGAAAATTTTAAAATTTTGAAGCTTTTGTTAAGTCTTTTTGATTGAAAAGTTTGCTAGTCTCTTAGACAAGAAGCTATAAAATGCGAATTCAAGCTCACAAGGCCAAGAATTTGCAAGTTTCCCTGAGTGATTTTAAATATGCATTACTTAATTTCATTTAGACAAAGCATTTGCTAAGTTAATATATGTTTTGACACCTTGTTGACTTTCCGCTGGTGAGAGTAGGAATAGAATTCTGACTTGACCGGGCGTGTTGAGCCCTAGCTTGTTCCCTTAACCATAGATAATCTAAAAATTATCGGCTAAGCATCCGCGGATCTCATTATTTGGGATTTTAAATTTGCGGAGATCGAGAAATGATAGAGTTACTTATGAGTTTAGATGCTAAGCGTGGAGTAGATGGTTCTCTTTAGAGCCCATCGAAGGTACTTATGGCTTTTTGTTCCCACAAGATTGTTTCACCCCATATCTGTGAAATAATAATTAAAGATGTTGAGTTTTTGGCGATAGTTAGTTCTTTATTCTTCTTTAGAGAATCTTTGCCCATGAGAGTTGGGCACACATCAAGGTACTGCGGTGTTGGTGTGTAATAGACAACTGATTCTATAGTTTGTCTTTGCTATTGTTTCTATTGTTATAAAAGCCGTAGGGTTTGGAGTTTGGCACAAAATTAACATGAAATAAAGCCCAAATGTTTTAAAATTAAAAAATCCAAAGCTATAAAAGTTGTCATAGACTTCTATAAAAGCAGAGGAAAGATCCAAAGTCATAATAAGACTTCGATAAAGCGTAATCCCGTTGAGTTAGTAGTTTAAAAGACCAAGGGCCTAAATTGCAAAAATGCAAATGTGCTGAAATATTGTTAAGCCAAACTTGGATCCGGAGATGTCTAAATAAAGCTTCGTCTCGACTCGTAGATGAGTTGTCTCGTTCGCCATAAAAGGATATTCTCCTAAATCGTGTGAAATTAGGACCTTGATGTGGACCTCATTCTTGTGTGCAATGGTTTTCAAGGGAAGATGGATAACTAATTAGCGACTTAGCTTTGTATCTTTATCAGAATAAAAGTTATCGAAACGAGAAACTTGAAGAAATTCATTTCTCACAAAAATAAAAAAATCTAGAGGCAAATAGGAAAATGGGAGCAAAAGGTAATTACACAAGTAACTTCCATGGGTAGTGTTAGCATCTAGAGTCATATGTAACAATGATTTCGATTTTACGCTTAGTTTGGGGACTTGTGAAAAATCAAGGACGATGTATTCTATCCGTATGGTCACTTCACGCTGTGTTGTGTTTCCTACTTCGTGATCCTAACGTGTTGTTTGAAAAATGTTGGAGTTATTGATCGACATGAAAGTTCAACAAACCGTCACTCATAATGATAAGTGCTTAATCGTAATATCTACATGTGAAATAAAAAGGTAAACGGGGCGTTTTTAGAATTAAGGCTTTCTTAATCTCTTTTGAGGAATCTTTGCTACTTCTACACAGGTTTAGTAGAAAGAGATTGAAATCCTCGGTTTTAGAAGCGTGAGTTGATTGCATTGCGTGGGGACACGACAATGGTCTCGTCTGGGGTATTTTGATATGTGCTTAAACACATATCTTTTCATTATCAAAACTAACCCAAAATAACCAAGAAAGAGCCGTTTATTGCTAATATTTGTTGTTTTCTTGAGTTTGTGCTTGTGCAGGTACGGATACGATAAAATACTCAAAAAGAAGCCAAATCAGACGAAAATCCGAGCACGAGAGATTAAGAGAGCTAAAGTTGAGCCGGAAGATCAGAATTATGCATTTATGAAGATTTTTATTCTCTGAGGATGACTTTTGGAAGATATGATCAAATTTGAAGAATTGTCAAGATCAGTCCCTGAACTTTGAGTATTTGGCAAAATAGACCCTTGAAGTTTCAAAAGTGGCAAATTCCGCCCTTGGATTATTTGAGAATTACAAGTTTAGCCCTTGAAAGAGATTTTCAGAATTACATATTTGGTCCTTGGAAAATCAGAAAATGCACCTTTAGTCCTTATGCTACACATTGGATCACAAGATAAATCCTTAAACCCAAATAACCAAACCCTCGGCCCAACATCAAATATCCTTCCCGGTCCAATTAACCAACTCAAAACCCACGGTTTAAAAATCTCACCCGTTTACCCAGCTATACCCGTATACCCATATCTTACCCCGGTCAATCCACTTAAACCCGGTCAAACAAATCAAACAATTATATAAAACCCACGCCAAAAACGCCCCCAATTCATTCCGGCTATGAACCCTAAAATGCCCCCGCTTCCAATTAACCCAATTATTTTCAATCAAGGGCAATACCGCATATTGCTGACACACGACATGTGCATGCGGCCATGTCAGCTATCCGAAAGTGATAAAATTCCAATCCCCGCTCTCTCATTGGTGTTAATACGTGTGAGAGTGATCTAAAGGCTATAATTGATGGGATGATAAGAGACTATGATCCAAGGGCTGTAAACTCTCAAGAGAAAGCACAAGATGGGAATTCCAGATCCTTCCATGAGGCCTTAGCTCGCCTATATAAGGCACCCTCACTTCACCATTGTAATAATGTAGAATTTAAGTAGTAGTAGCTTATAATCGTTTCAAATATTTTTAGTTCATTTGCTTTTCATTCTCACTTTGTATTAGGTTTCAATTAATAAAAGCACTTTTAGTCTTAATTCTCATTTAATTTCAAATTATTGTTTAAGTGTTTAGAATAGCTTATTACTGTTTCATTTAATCATTTTAGCTTATATTTTATCAATTTCAGCTTATTCTCTCTATTAAACAAAAATTACAAAAAAAATAAGAAAAATACTTAAAAAATAAAAAATAAAAAATTCTCAAATCTGCTATTAAGCTGCAAGCAGCTTATGTTTATGTTTCCATAAGTTCTCTTAAGCTCATCTATAGTTTAATCAGAGCTAGTTTAGACTACTACATCAGTTCTACAAACAAATTACTCTCAAAAAGTCCTGGTCAACAAAAGTCAAAGGTTCAGAATCATGGTTGAATTAATCTGTGTTGTTGAAATAGCTATGGATTTGGGTTGATTTAGCATGATTTGGGGTTGAGAATTGGTTTTAATCAGTGGTTATTTTGTATGTTTACAAGCCATAGTGGCTAAGGACTAATGTAAGTTCATTACTGTTACATTTTCTGTGATATCTGCATAATATCTGTCTTGCATCAGTTAGTGATTATATTGATTTTAGATTTGATTTGGTAGTGATTATGGATTAGTTGTAAGGAATTTAAGTAGTAGATTGCAAAACAATTAGCTTAAGTAGTGTTTGGTTAAGAGTAATAATCTGTGTTTAAGGTTAGTTTAGTGATAGAACTCAGTTACTTTAGTCTTAATAGGTCATAACTCAGTCAAATTAATCTTCAAATTTCATCCATAAACTCATTTAGTCAAAATTGCATATAATCTGTTCTAGTGCTCTTAACAGTTAGGATTTTAATAGCATTAGCTTGCATTTAGGATTAGAATCAATTAGTATAGCTTATTTAGGTCTCATTTCATCTCTAATCATCATTTATAATCATTTTTAATAAGATCAAAACTCAATTTAGTCAAACATTTCACAATTTGTCTTAAAAGTCAAAAGTATCCAAACCAGTTTTCATCAAACTAAATAGATTTTTCATTGATTCATTGTTGGTTCAATTCAAGTGAAATTTTGGGATTTACAACTTCAATTGGTCAGTTTTTCAAAAGACATTTTTGTAGAATTTTGAGAATTTTATATAAGCAGTTGATAAGCTCTTAATTAGGACTGATTTGTCCTGTGCATACTCAGCCATAACTGAGTTGTGCACAGGCTTCTTACAGAAGCTCTCAAGGCTTCAATATAGCTTATCCTTGCCTCAAAATTGGTTTGTGTGATCTCTGGTTGGTGGTTTCTATTTTCCAATTTATGGTTTCTGCTCATTTCTCTTGATAAGCTCTGCTTTAGCTTAAAGTAGACCAGAGTGTCGCATTTTTTGCTTAAGTAGTTAATTAGCTCAAAACTTGGTAGATTGCTTATTAGAGGTTAGAAGTAGTTGCAATAAGTTGCCTTAGAGTAGATTTAGCATATTATAGCTTCTGTAGATAATTGGTGTTCTTCTACAGCTTGTAGCTTATTTTGTCTAGCTTATTCATAAGCTTTTACACTACAGCTTTTAAATCCTTCACATAAGCCATAGTTTTTGTATTTTTAATAAAATTAGAATAATATTTTAGACTTTTACTGAATTTTTCACAATTTTTCATCACTATTCAGTATTTTTCCTATTTTAAATCAGTTTTTAAGAATTTTTAAATAACTTTTATTACAAATAAATCAGAAAAGGTTCCAAAAAAATAATTTTTCAATTTTCCTAGATTAAGAAAATTATAAAAAGCAAAAAAAAATATTTTTCCAAATTTTTCCTAGTTTAATTTGTAATTTTTAGAATTTAAATTAGTTTAATTTAGTTTTTAATTCAAAAAATTCCGTAAAAATCATAAAAATTAGTTTTAATTCTTAGTTAATTTTCTAATATCATTTTTAGTTAGAAAGTAATTTTAGATTATTTTTAGGACTTAGAATAGACGTAGTTGCATTTTATTTACGTTTCGTTTTAGAATAATTCGCGTATTTAGGATTCCCCGTAGTGTAATTTCCTTTAATTGTTTTTCCCATTCCCCGTAGTTTTAATAAAATCAAATCCTAAACATCGAGCATTTTAATAACGAACCAATAACGACGTTGCCCATTCACACCTCGTTGGGAAACGACTCGGATTTCCTAATCCGTATCACTATCACTCACGGGTTTTGATTCATTATCCTTTTTCCTAAAGGGATTTTAAATCATTACTTGTGTTTATTTTTTATATCGATATTGTGGTTTTATCCATACACACACACCCCTAAACTTCAACGAATCAAGGTCTCTTAGAAGCAAATTGCTGGAATGACGCATTTTTGGATAAAAAGGAGTGAATATATGAAGAAAATGGCAAAGTCAAGATCGAAGCCACTCAAGCTGCTGAAATTACACCTGATGGCATCCCAAGTAAAGGGCGAAGCCGTCCCCTTTTTCTAATTAAAATCTCTGACGGCTCAGTAGACTTTTTGCTAAATTACACCTGACGATGTCTGGCTTTGAAGAGGAAGGGTGTCACTAATACTTTTCATCCGAGACGGCCTAGATCCAGAATCAGACGACGTCCATCAGCTAAATCGGCCGGCCACAGCTTCAACGCGACCGCCTCAACTATTACTTGGCCAAGACGAAACCCTAATGACGGCGATCTGATGGCGTCCCACCTATAAGTCTACGCCCTCGCAAGTGTAAAATTATATATTGAAATCGAATTTTCAGAATTTTAAGAGGTAGACTTGTGGAGTAAAAACCTAAAAAAATTGTAGTCCGGTTTGGACAGTATCTTAGGGTTTTCATGCCCTATTTTACATCAAGATAAGTGTTTTACTTCATAGATTTCATTATGTCTTCGATTGTATGTGTGTATGCTTGCATGTTTAACATTTCCGGCTAAATTTCTTGTGTGTTTGCATAGATCTATGAAACCTCATTATTAATTATTGTTTGGTTGTCTCTTATCTTAATTGTAATTGGCTTACGAGTGCTACTATGCCATCGTTCTATTTATATGCTTGAGTAATCTTTGTGAACCTTAGTTTATGATTCACTTAGCAGATGTAGGCTAAACATCCAAAGATAACCCTAAAAGTTAGTTTATGATTGACCTAAAGATTTCGTAGGCAATAACCTTAAGGTAGTCTCAAAGAGTTAGGGAAGAAGGCATACCCTACGACCTTAGAAAACACAACGTGTTAAGAATAAGAACGTGACAATTCAACAACCAATACAAGATAACTAGGGATTAATAGTATGTAGGTAAACATATTCTTAATAATCATACAAGCACACATCAGTAGATATAAGACTATCCTTAGTTAAGATAATTAGATAGCAGAAGTAATAGGTAGAAGTACCAACCCCCAAATCCAAGCCCCGAGATTTTACCCTTAGCTTTCTAAAAAAATGTAAAAAGATAAAAAAGAATCTTCCTCAACCTCAACCTTAGCGTAATACACTTCTTACTAGCATTCCTATTCCCCTAGAGAACGATATCAATACCCGAGGCTTACCCAATGCTACACTACAATGATTAGGTTCACTGCCTAGGGGGTTAAAAAACTTGCTCGATGAAAAGAAAGTTCCTTTGACCCCGAACGCGTTGTACGCGCATCAGTTTGGCTAAGCACCATTGGTGCTAGCTTATTTATGATTCATTGATTGTTTTCTTATGTTTACATTGCTTCTGTATAATTGTTTCTAGTGTATGCATGCATAGTTTATCGGTAGCTACCCATGTTTTGGTAGTTTTGAATGGCGATAGTGGCTAGTTACTTAGGAGATATGACCAACTGACCCTAAGTAGGTTGACAAAGTGGGAAGGGTAAGAATTGACCAACTGACGACCCTTCTTCGCTTGTGTGATTTGACCAACTGATCACCTATCATTTGGATGAACTTAAGAAGTTAGGGACGAGTGTTTAAGATGCTAGCACCCGGGAACTCATTGTTATGAATCTTGCATGTAGCGGAACTTAATGACTTGTCTTAGGGGACTAAAAACAACTGGACTTTCGACGGGTCACCTGACATCTCTAGTGGAAACCTTTGCTGATAGGTTAGGACGAACTGACCAAATGCTGTCCTAGCGACTTTTACCCCCACTTGAAGTAATTGGAAGTAATTAAACGTGATATTAACTTGAAAGGATGTGTAACTAGGTTAGCACAATTCTCCTCTATTGATCACAACCCCCGCCTTTACTTGCTTTTCTTATTTTCTTGTTTTAGTAGTTAATTATTTCAGCCTTAAAACCTATTAAAAACTGTGACACCTAGACTTAGTTAAAATCCACATACATAGCTCTTGGGACGACCTCGGTTTTACCGAATACTACACTACGCACGACTGGGTACACTGCCCGTTAGTGCAATAGGGTAGACCATAGGTATAACAATATTACTTTGTTAGTGTTTCTTTATAAATGTCTTTAGTTTTATATAACTTATTTGCTAAACATGTTTTGATATAGTTTTAATATGTTTAGTAAAAGTGTGTTAGTAAACTATTGGCTCAAACCTTTTACGTATTTTATTTGTTTCGTTAAAATGATTTTACGTTTGTTATCGACAAAACATTAGAAGATCGTAAAATATAAATAAATGTTTTTATGGCTTATTTGTATAAAAAAATATCCCCATTTTTGTTGATGACAAAACATAAGATTATTTTAAGAAGAAAATAAAATTCATAAAAATTTTAATTGGAGTTTTTACTCTCTTCTCCCCTTTTTTTCGAAACAAAAAGAGCGTCGAAAAGAAACTAACACATTGTTTTGAAAAAAAAAACTTGTGAAAAGTAACAAAATGAAAAGTAAAGAGTAAGATGAGAGAGATATTCTCGTCTTAGCTCCCCTTTGATGGATGCTTCCCTTTGTTGAGGGCGTCAAGTAATTAGAAAGCTAAACAAGTGTTTTGCAAGTAATTTTGCAATGGTTTCGTCTTTTGACGAAATGCTCCCCCTTGATGAGTGCCCCCTTTTGAGGACGACGTCAAATAATATAGAAAACCTAAGTGAATGTATTGCAAGTGTTTTTGAAATGCTTTGCTTTGACGAAAAAGCTCCCCCTTGTTGAGGGTGTCAAAGTCTTCATGGGTATTTTGAAAATCTACAAAACAAAAGTTAGAAAACATATATGGTGCATAGTTTCCTACAAGTGAGATTCATATTAGTGATAAAATATGCTTCTGTTGCACGGATCCCATGGATCCTTCCTGTTAGCGATCCGTCTAGGTTAATTTGAGGGAACCGTGTACCTACATTTTTTTGACAGCAATGTGGATGTAAAAAATGACGTAAATATCCAAATAATTTATGTATTATAGCACCAAACATATTCTCATAACTATATAGCATACAACATGTAGTTTCACTCAATAAAACATGTAAAATGATACACCTGTCCCTAAAACTAAGAGAATGATACAAGCATGTAGTACATTTCCTAACAATTCTAAGTTGTGCCTAAGACTAGAGAAGAGCACCATTGTGTTTGTATTCCTAAGTTCTAGGGACGAGTAGATTTGTTGACCTCATCAAAACATTCGAGAAGGTGATAGAACATGAAACAAAATTCATCGTGTACTTCATGGACTAGTCCTTCGACAAGTTGATAATGAAAGAAATCATTGCCATGGCTAGGGAATGATGGTGGTAAGAATGGAGCGGTTTGAGGTGGACAACAAACCTATACTTTGTCAAAGGAAGAGCTTCAAGTCTTCCTCAAAGACTATCCTATCCCAAAATAGTTTAAGGTAACATTACCTAGTAAATGTCAGGGTATATGTGATGCACCTAAAGGATATGTTGATTTATACACTCATGCTTTTAACACCTCTAATCTAAGGATACCTCTACATCCACTGGTTTTAGAGCTTCTACAATATTACGAAGTACACATGTCTAGGTTCAACCCCTTTGGCTTAGCCAAGCTTACGACTCATATTGTAATGTGCAAAGCATATGGGTATGAACCATCATTAACTGTGCTTAGAGGCTTCTTGAACATATACCCTGGTGGAGATTGGTTGACCCTAGCCAAGAGAGGTGAGCATGATGTGCTTCATTTGATCGAGAGGACTTATACTAATATTAGGAACTAGAAAGGCAAATTCTTCTATATACAAAATACAATTGTACCTCCCTAGTACCCTTCTTTGTTAGACCCAGAGATTTATTCTGATGAAAATCAAATTAATGATTCGCTGCCCTACACAGTAAGGAGGGACCCTTTGTATCAGCTCTTGTGTCATCACCCAGCTGATTGTCAGACTTTCCCACAGTCTATCTTGTTTATGGCTGGTCTTGCTGAGATTTGGGAGGGCTCCCCATTGCATCCTGAAATTGTTTATTGTAGAGAAAGTATGTGTTTTTCCAATTAAATTAAAATTTAGGAACTTATCTGCTAATATTTATCTTTTTCCTTTCTTGTTGCAGGAATGGCTTTCCACAACTTTGTTGTGTCTGGAGGTGCTAAAGAAGTTAGCTTTATTCCAAAAGAGAATAAGGAGGTCAGCTATGGTGTTAGTTTCCCATCTGTGTCAGTGAACAATAATGACATTGATGCTTAGAGGATTGAGCATATCTCATATGTATAGCCTTCGAATGGGAAGGAGCTTAAGGAAGAGACCCAACTTGTGGAGAATGTTGCTGATTCTGACAATCCTCCCTTCGAGGACCAGCTTGTGATTGTAGGGTCCTTCGGCATTGCTGATAGGGTTCGGAGTATGAAGGGTACTAGTGCCAAGGTTTTGAAGTCCGCCCCCAAGAGGAAGTTAGTATTGTCTACTCCTCCATCTCGTACCACTCGTCAAAAGAGTTCCCAGAGGAAAGCAGTGGTTTTTCCTTCTATCGATGGGCCCAGTGATGAGAACATTCATGGTAAGCTTGAATTCCTGTATCAAAAATTTATTATAATTCTTTATTCTAATAATCATATGACTTCCACAGGTCTTCCTGACACGAAGGAGCTTCCGACCCCCTTAGCTTGTCACTTGCTGGTGGAGTGTGTGACCCTGCCTGGTTGGAAAGGGGTGTTGGAAAATATGTCCCTGGAGAGAATTTGTGACATGCATGACAAAAGTTACACAAGGCAGGTTGTGCTTGATAATCATTTGAATTCTCGGACTAGAGAGCTCCTGCGCACTATAAAGTCTGCAAGGGAAGAGATGGATGTAATGCTTGCTAAGGAGAAGGCATGAGATCAACAGTATGCAGATCTTTAGGCCAAGTTTGAGGAAGCAATGGAGGATTTTGAGAAGAATCCCTTAGTTCATGATCTCCGAGCAGATGTCAAGAAGCTTGAGGAGCAACTTACCGAGAGCCGTGCTGAGTGCAGCAGGCTAACACTTGAAGGAACCAAAGTCACCAGCTACAAAGAACAAATTTCTGTGTTGACTTCAAAATGCGCAGGTTACGAAGCTGAGAGGACTAGGCTGGTTGAGTAGGAGATTAAGCTGAGAGAGGAAGTAGATGTGCTGGACCTTCATTAAAGGAAGCTTAAGAAGGAAAGGGTTGATTTGGTTTCCAAATTCATTCCTTACATAGCTATGGAGCTCTACCACAGTGATGAAGTTGGTGAGATGGTGGAAAGGTTAGTCAATGCAGCCATCTTCTATGGCAAATGCACCACACTAGAGGAGGTAGCAGCTACTGGAAAACAGGTAGTGCTTTCTGATGTTCCCTATTACCGGTCTATAGCTGAAAAGGAGTATGATGAAGCTGGAAATGCCTTGTCCACTGACGAATTCCCCTTCCTTTCTGAGGTGACGAAGGACCCCACATCATCCATCAAAGATCTCTTTTCGAAGAAACCAAAGAAGGTATAGCCTATCTCTCCCAGTAAGAATACTTCATCTACCAAGCTTCCTTCCCCAAGATCTGTTGACCCTACTCATTCCAAGGTTCAATGAAGGCTACTGTGTTGGTAGTAATTCAGCCCCAAGGGTGGTGTGTACCTTTTTTTAGACAATTATCTAATGGCTATTTCCAGGCTTTAGCCCTGATGAAACAATTATCTTTATGTTTGCTAAGGCTATGGCCTTTTTCTAGACAATGTTTTGAACCGATCATTAAGGCTACGGCCTATTGCTAGGTAGACTAGCATAATTTAAATATCTACTATGAGAGACTATGTCTCATTTTTTATTAATGTTGATTCTTCTCATATGTTTCATATGCGCGTAACTTAATTCACAACCTAAGGCGTATGGTAGATACATAGCCTCATTGTGTGTAAATTCTGCACCAAGAATATTAGCAATCGTATAATTTAATTGCTGACAGAGGGTTGCAACCCACTCCATCTTCATCCTTTGGGTAACATAAGGCTTGGAATACCTTAAGACCACTTAGAAAAGTTAATGTGAATTTTTGATGGATGTTATGTATATGTTCAAGACTTATTGTTGTCTTGTTGCATCTCTTTGACATTGAAACTTATAAACGACTTGGCTGACAAATCTTTGTTGTATTAGAACGAAACAAGATATTTGAGGGAAAATAAGTTATATCATTAGTTAGGTAGGGAGGATTACATCATTTTAGAAAATGAAAACTAGGAAACCTACCATTAATGCTTATTTCCCTAAGTGAGAAGAATGCAATACATTGATTGAAAGCGAAGTAAAAATGTCCTTAGACATTTTAAGCTCTATATGTAAAACTTACGAATGGTAGTGCCATTCTAAGTCCTATCAATAGCGTCTCCGTCGAGGGTTTCCAGCTTGTAGACTCCATTGCCATATGCTTTTGTTACGACGTAGGGTCCTTCCCATGTGGGCCCTAGTTTTCCCTGATACTTAACTTTGCTTGCACTGTTAAGTCAGAGGATGTATTTTCCTGGCTTGAATGTCGAACGTCGAACCCTACTGTTGTAATACTTTTCAATCTTTTGTTTATGAATAGCCTCTCGTATTGAGGCGATTTCCCTTCTTTCTTCTAGTAAGTCAAGATTGTTACAGAGTCTTTCTTCAATTTCTGCTACTTCTAAATTCATGACACGCTCCGTCTCAACACTTACTTCTAAAGGTATCACAACTTCGGTGCCATATGTTAGGCTAAAAGGCGTTTCCCCATGGCTGGACTTTGTATGCGTCCTGTGAGCCGAGAGTACTTAAGGCAACTCGTCCACCCAACCATGATGGCTTCAACCTAGCCTCCATTCTATCCCTTGAATGACATCTCTATTAGTGACTTCCACCTGCCCGTTACCCTGAGGATGGTAAACAGAGGTGAATGACTTCTTTATGTTTAGACCTCTGCGAAACACGGGAAATACCCCTTCGGTAAACTGTTTCCCATTGTCTGATATGATGATGTAAGAGGCTCCAAATCGGAAAATGATGTGTTCCCACATGAATTTTTCCATGTGCCTTCCTGTGGTTGATGCCGAAGGCTTGGCTTCCACCCATTTTGTAAAATAGTCAATGGCTATGACCAGAAATTTGACCCCTCCTGGAGCTATTGGTAAAGGACCAACTATGTTTATTTCCCATTGGCTGAAAGGCCATGCGGATGTAACAGAGGTCATGTCTTGCTTAGGTATCCTTAGAACTCGTAAATGGATTTGACAGGATTCAGACTTTTGAATTATATCCACGACGTCCCTGTGCATCGAAGGACAGTAATACCCTATCTTCATTATCTTGGAAACAACAGAGCGAGGTACTGCATGCAAACCGCAAGATCCTTCGTGCACTTCCTGAATTATGTTTGAAGCTTGCTTGGGTCCCACACAACGGAGCCATAGAGATAAGAAGGACCTTCTGTATAGGTAATTCCCCATGATCCTGTAATGTGGAGCTTTTATTTGGACCTTTTGTGCCAGCTTTGGGTCCTCCAAAGAAGATGCCACTTATCAAATATTCCTTGATTGGAGTCATCCAACTTGAGGCCAACTTTCTTAGTGCATCTGCCTTCTTATTTTGGTTCCTCCGAACATGCTCTATGTCGTAGGAACTAAATCCTTCAAGCATTTCTTTGGCTTTATCTAGGTATTTCTTAATGACAGGCTGTCTTGCCTCGTAGGAGCCCTTCATCTGGTTTGCCACCAGTTGTGAGTCGACAAAGATAGTCAGATTCTGAACTTCCATGTCTTTAGCCTGTCGAAGGCCTGCTAGCAGTGCTTCGTACTCTGCCTCATTGTTAGTAGCATCGAATTCGAAATGCAGTGCGTAAGTATACTCATTTCCTTCTAGGCTGACTAACATTAAACCTGCCCCTGATCCATTGGAGCTAGAAGTCCTATCAGTGTAAAGCTTCAATCCTTCATCTACCTTCGAAAGCTTCTTTTCTTCAGCTTTGTTTCTCTAGTTGGGCTTGAAGGGTGTCTCCGTTAAGAAGTCCGCCAGTGCTTGCCTCTTGATTTAGCTCCTGCCCTTGTATTCAATATCATGATCTCCTATCTCTATAGCCCATTTCGCTATTCTGCCTAACTTCTCCGGTTTTGAGAGTATATGTTTGATCTGTTTATTAGTGAGCACGGTTATGGGGTGAGCTTGAAAATACCTTCGGAGGCGTCTTACAGCATGAACCAGAGCTAAAATTAACTTTTCCAACTCTAGATAATTCAGCTCAGCTCCTTGAAGAACTCTGTTAACGAAGTAGATAGGAATTTGTTTCCTTTCCCTTTCTGCTAGCAACACAACACTAATGCTTTCAAAGGATGCTGCTATATACATGAACAATACTTCACCTTTGATTGGGGCAGTAAGTGTAGGTAGTATTTCCATGAACTCCTTTAACTTTTGGAAAGCAGCTTCCGCCTCCATGCTCTACTGAAATGTCTTCTTGTCTGTGTACCCTTTGAGTGTTTTGAAGAAGGGTAAGGATTTGTCTGCACCTTTTGACAGGAATCTGCTGAGGGCTGCTAGCTTCCCATTCAAGCTTTGTACTTCCTTAACGGACTTAGGAGCCTATGGATCTGTGATATCTTTAACCATAAAAAGGGTTGGCTTTTATTCCTTGCTTCGTAATCAGATGTCCCAAGAATTTCCCTTCTTCCACACTGAAAGGACATTTTTTGGGTTTAACTTCACGTTGATGGCACGGAGCTGATCGAAGGTTTCCTTTATGTTAGAGAGTAGGTCTTCCTTTGTCCCGATTTTGATGACCATATCATCCACATATGCTTCAAGATTACTCCCTATTTTTTTTGCTGAAGGCCTTGTCTACTAGCCTTTGATAGGTAGCTCCTGCATTTTTTAAGCTGAAGGGCATCTTTTTGTAGCAGTACACGTCGTTTCATGTGAAGAAGACTATTTTCTCCTTGTCTTCTTCTACCATTTGTATCTGGTGATACCCTTTATAAGTATCCAGGAAACATTTCACTTGGAATCCTGATAGGGATTCCACCTTCCAATCAATTTCTAGCAGAGGATAACAGTCCTTTGGGCAGGCTTTGTTGATGTCGGTGAAATCCACGCACATTCGCCACGCTTCGTCATGCTTCTTGACCATTACTGGGTTAGCTACCCAGGTTTTGTACTTAACTTCCCTTAGTGTACCTGCTCGTATGAGCTCATTAACCTCCTCTCATGCTGCTGCATTTCTTTATGGTGTAAGGCTTCGGCGTTTCTGCTTTATAGGCTCTATTAGTTTGAACTCGTTAAGCTTCTGTTCGGTACCGAAGGGCTTTCCGTCAACGATGAGGGTTCTTGGGACCCGTGTCATATCTGAGTACGTCCATGCAAAGACGTCTACGTTTGCTCTGAGTAACTTCTCCAACTCCTCTTTAAAGCTGGCAGGAAGTTGTCTTCCAATAACCACCGTTTGATTAGGATGGAGGTCATTTACCACAATACGCTCTTCGGCGTTGGCACAACTAATAATGTCCTTCGGAACTTCTTCAGGACTTTGTCTGACTCTTTTTCCCACATCAACTAGTCTCTTCGTACTATAGCTAGAGAATACCGTTCCAATACCATAGGATGTTTGGAATTTGACTGCTACATGTATGGTAGAGACCACGATACCCATCTTCTGCATGGCAGTTCTTCCTTTCAACAGGTTGTAGGGAGAATCGGCCCTTACAATTGTGAAGGTGAGGGTTTATGTTCTTGTCAGCTTCCCTTCTCTAATTGTTATCTCCAAAGGGACTTCTCTCAGGGGCCATGAGTGTTCCCCTAAGAATCCCACCAAAGGTATCTTTGAGTCTACCCTCTTCGACCGTGCCGAAGGCTTGAGCTTTAGGAAACAATGCTCGTATATGATTTCGCAGGGGCTTCCGTAATCCATGTAGGCTCTGTTTACTTCTTTGTTGGAGATTAGAACCTTGACAACCATGGGGTCATTTGAAAGAACCCTTCCAAAGAATTGAGGAGAATGTTACATCCCCTACCTTGCATAATCCTGTTTCTTCTACTTTTCTTTTTAGATCAGACTCATCCCTGCGAAACATGAAAATAGGAGCTTCGACAGGAGTAGTGTCTTTCCCAAACTGAGTGTCAGAGACCTTCTCTTTGCCTTTCTTTATCCCCTTCACCAAATGTCCCAACTAACCTGAATTTACCGCCTCTTCTATCTGTCTCTTGAGTTCTCTGCAGTTGTTCGTGTCGTGACCGTAGTCTTCCTGGAAATGGCAGTACTTGGTTGTATCCATGCTTCTACCTTTACTTGTCATACGAGGGGGAGGCTCGAAGGCCTTCGCAGCCGTTTCCGTAGCAAGTGTCTCCCTTGGAGATTTGGATAGACTTACCAGGAGTTCGTGATTGGTACCTTTGTTGTAGGGCATAAATCAATCTCTGCCTTTGTACATGTTTTTGGGCCCTTCCCACGAAGAGTGCTTTGGGAACTTGCTGTGACTTTCCTTATTTTTCATCAGAGCTCCATTAGTGGCTAACTCTTTGGCTTCGATCCAAGTGTATGTTTTTTCCATCAGGCATTTGTATGTTGCTGGAAGGTTAGTGGATAAGAATCCTACCAGGATTTTGTTTCTCAGGCCACGCACGAAACCAGAGATGTGCTGATCTTCGTGCAGACCCAAAATCTACAAAGTATAATCTGTGTATCTTGTAACAAAATCTCTAGTGCTCTCGTTTTCCATTTGTTTAATAATGTGTACCGTCAAATGAGTCCTTGTGAATTTCTTCTATTGACTAAAGTGTGACCTAAATTTAGCCTTAAGGTCATCCAGATTCACAATACTACCTTGTTTCTGCCTATTCCACCATATACGAGCGGAGTCCCGTAGGGTATATGTGAACATATGGCAAGCTACAGGCATTACCTACTTATGCATCCTAATGGCCCCTTTGAACAAATTCAAGAATGTTAGGAATTAGAAAATTCCATAGTAAAGTATCGGTCACCCCAAGTATTATCTAGCATAAGTTAGCTCGTAGACTTGTTATTAGTTACGTTATTTAGCAGTTTATTAGTTAGTCTGTAGCGTAGTTTAGTTTAGAGCAACACCGTGGAGGAAGGACGGGTCTTTACCCACTGTATGCCTGATCCACAGGCCAATAGGAGGTCGTGTATTTTGTAAGTATAAATACCCCTTCCATCCATGGAAGGGGTGTGGCTTCTTTGAATAAACCTTTCATTTTCTTAAGCAACTCTCTTCAAGGAACCTCCTCTCAACTCTCTTCATCTCTCTAAAATGGCTTTCTTATTTAATCATTGTCCTAGACCACCCGAATCATCAAACAACATAAATATTGGATCCTAACAATTGGTATCAGAGCCAAGGTTGTGTTGTTTTGATGATTTGCATGGTGTTTTATGTGGTTCTTATATGCGGTTTGGGTTGTCTTGTATACGGGTTGATTCACGAATTTTTGTCTATGCATTTTGATGGGTGTTTGATTCAGTTGGCGTAATGATTTGATGATGCGTGTTGCTACAGTTGTTGGCTGTTAAATTTGTATTTTATGTTGGCTTACTGGTTTATTGTATGTCATGGTCCTATATCATTTTTCATGTTCTAAACTAGTATCTTTAAGCATGTTCTTATGCAGTGTTTAACCTTGCTGTATTGAGTTTTTGAGCTGTTTCATACACGTTTTATTTCTGTTACTGAATATAGTCATAAGCAGTTTGTATGCCTGTTCTTCAATGCGAGTTGGTCTTTCTTGGATGCGAGTTGGAGCATTGTTGAATACGAGTTGTCAAAAAACGTCCAAATTCAAAGTATCTGATGCGAGTTATTTCTGGGTAATAAGCGAGTTAGGAACCAGCTTTAAGGATGCGGGTTGACTATTTAGTCAACTGCGAGTTGCTATGAAGGCGACTTGTCTAAAATATGTCCAGGTTCAATGGTTCATATGCGATTTGCCTTTGACTAATGCGAGTTGCCTTAGTCAAAAGCGAGTTGGGTACTGGTTCAGTTTCATGCGAGTTACTTAACTCGCATTTGTTCTTATTACACTTTGCTATTGAGCGAGTTGCTATTGATTTAATGTCAAAAGCGAGTTGTCATGCTGCATAAATGTCATGATGTGAGTTGAAAAGGAGAAAGAAGATGAATATGAAGACATACTAAGCGAGTTGTTAACCATTAAAACCAAATAACACAACATCACATATGACTTCAGGTCAATACACAACCATCATCAGTCCCACAAAACGTAAAATGAATGAATGCAAAACGTGAACAGATCCAAATCCAACATTTTCCTACCTCAACTCATTCTATCACATCTCCAAAATCTATTCTAATTCAAGACTCAAAGAACAAAATGTAAACATCATAAGATCTCAGAATGGTTCGTTGGATTTAATCTCTACAAGATATTTTTTGGTCGAACCTTTTTCATCACAGATCAATGTTGAAGCCTATACTTCTTTTTTGTATATCCGAAACTATAAAAGAAAGAAACTTTAACAAGACTGTTATTTCTTCTCTTTTGTTTCGTTATTGTGACTCGGATACCATAATAAAAGAGTATGTCCAAGTGTTATCATGACCTCAGTTTTTCTGTGGGTTAATAGTTTTTGACCTTTTCAGATCCACACCTCCGGTTAACCATCATTGATCTAAAAAGTTTGAGAATATCCGAACCTTTAAAGATTAAGAACAAAATCAAGAATGATTTCATACCACTTTTTGTTCGGTCACGAAAGGAGAAAACGATGGATGGATTAAGAAATACCTACCTGAATTTATTCGTTCATTAACAAAGCCGTTTCAAGCCTTATGTCATCCTTGTGGCCATCACACATCACGTTACCATCCCTGTGGCCTCTTCATTGTCTCAAAACCATCCCTCGCGGGCGAGACTCGTGCATAGTTAACATCAAGGGTATTTATACGAAATGGATGAATCTTTGTTTTGGGGAATGTATTTTTTTTGTGGCGGACTGGTGTTATTGATAATGGGGGCGGACGATTTTTTTATTAGGGCTTGGTGAATGGATAGTTACAGAAAATGGGAGGATGTTGTTTGTGAGAATATTCAGAAGAGAGAGGCGTACATATATTTAGGAGTATAATTAGGGTTATGGTGTGTTGAGTACGCCCTTATACCCCATGGGATTAGGGTAGCAACTGTCTTGGATCATTTCATGGGCCGAATTGTATTCTCAATCTGAGATTGGGCCTCGTGGTGTATTTATTTGGAGATTAGCACGGGCCGAGTTTTAACATTTGGATCTAAATGTGAAGCTTGTTGATATTTTACTGTAGTATTGAAGCAAACGTCTAATATGAAATGTCTCTATAAGTCATGCAATACGGATTTTTTCTATGACGAATTTTTTGGACTCAAAGTGTTAAAGCTCAATTTCACAAGGAATACTTATTCACGGCTTGTGTAATTTGCTAACATTTAATGTGGTCGAGGTTCTTATCCGATATTATTGATTTGATGTTGAGGTGACGATTCAAACGGTTTTATTTAAATGATGAACTTGAACGATTGGATTTATATTTATGGACCGGGCATTCGTTGGATTCCGGTACATGCTTGTGAATTCTGGTTATGAGATTTGATGATAAGATTTGGTGTGATGATGTGATTCGATGGGTTACGAGGGTTGATACTTTGGTTTATGCATTTTCACGGAAATTTTTATGTCATGGCTTGAATTGATTGTACAAAGTTGACTACGGGATTGTTTGGACGATATTTCTAATTTGGATTTGAAGTGAGGTTTTCCAGGCGTGTTTACTTATTTCGTCTTCTTTCTTTCTACCCTTACGAGAAGATGACCTGTTTGAGCATTTATAGAGGGTGATAAAGACTTGGCTATTTAGTTGCGTTTGTGATTCTTTCTCGTTTAACCCACAACGTAACTATCACTTCGGTGTCTCACTCAGTTGAGAATGTCAAGAGGTTTTGTACATTGGGTACACCGTTTCTTTTTCACAAGGATTAGTACAAGTTTAAGTAACAAATCTGGGGAATTTTACTTCATGCTCAAGTTTGGCATATCGGGTTTTCTTCTCCATGTTGTCACTACAATTGCTGACAGAATGTGTGAATAATGTGTCTACTAGAGTATTTATTGGATGGTTGATAATGTTGTTGATGTTGGTAATTGAACCGTTGATGAACCGCTGCATGTTCCCCTACAACAGTAATTTACCGAAACCAAAGTTGTCATAAAACATTCAAATTTACATTGTTTACGGTATTGTCTTGATTTTGTAAAATCCCGCGAAAGAATCTATATCTCGGTTTAAATCTTTGACTTGTAAAATCCCGTGACAATGGAAACATCCTGGTAATTTCAAGGTGCATTTCCGGATCTATCTTACGGTTTACTCTTGGTTTTGTAAAATCCCGCGAAAGAAACTATTTTTTGGTTTAAACCATAGAGTTGTAAAATCCCGTACTGATGGAACCATTCTGGAGAAATGGAAAGTGTATATCGGGATCTTATTTGATGCTGGTGCTACGGTTTCTACTTCAAATAAGGGATAAAAGGGTGTACTTCATAAATTGGGTGTTTGTTTGGATTGTCCTCATGGCAGTTTGGCTATTACAAGGTTTTACAGGGTTACGTGCTTTTAACCATGGTCAGGATGAAACCATTATCAAAGTTCATTTAAATGTCAAAGAAGGCCAGATTTGAGCTATTCGTAAGATGTGACGAGGCGTAATTCAAGATATTTATTTGAGGTTGAAGTGAAATATCACGGGTGAGTGTACTTAGTATCCGGAGGTATCGGGATGGTTGGATGAAGATTCTTCAAGATCCTTGTTCGAGCTTATATTCAAATACGAAGACTTGGAAATCTAGTTATTGTTGGGTGTCTTTTTCTTTTTCTTTTACCACTTGGGGAATTGGGCTTTTACCACCACAAAATAACTATCACTTTAAGGAGTTACGCTGTGTAATTTCAGGTCACATTGAATTGTGGATTCTCAAGAGGTGATGTACGTCTATTACTTGATGGTTGGTTGGATGAAGAGTATAGAGTACTTAGAGATTCAATAGAGGATGAAGTCTCGCACCGCTCTTTTGTTACATATGTGCAAGTTTAAGTCACGAAGTTCGGGTAGTTTACTTCGTGGTCAAATTCATTATATCGGTTTTCACCATCACCGTCACGACAAATAGCCTACTGAATGATAATGGGGTGATTACAAGTTTGCCAAGAGTAGATGAAAATAGAGAGATTATGACGTTTGAACACAACAGTTCAAGCCTCGTTCTCTAAAGAAAAAAAAAGTGTACGTTTCAAGGCGCGATTATCTTCCTAAGAAGAGAAATCTTCTTATGACGTATGAACACAAATACCAAGCCTCGTACTCTAAAGAAAAGAAAAGTGTACGTGTCAGTGCGCTTTATCTTCTGAAGAAGAGAAATCTTCTTATTAATGACCATTCTCATCAACATGCTTCATACTTTTTCCATGCGCTCCAGTCATCAAGTAAACCGGGCTACCACTGATTGTTTTCTCATTCCACTTGCTCGATTATAATGAAGATGGCGACATCATGTGCTTATTTTGCGGAAGAGAAGTGTGAATAGAACATTCGGATGATTTTCACTTACTTAATCAAGAATGGCAACTCCGTATACAATTCTTGAGGGGGAGAAGAAGTGTGAAATTATTGCATGGTTGATTAATATTTAAGAATAAATGGTCAAATGGCTCCTAACTCATGTAAGAGCCGAGCTTCTTCTTATCGGGTCATCTTTACATGGAGTTTCTTCTAAGAGTCGTTGGTTGACATCTTCACTCGGATTGATGAGTTTATCGACAAAGTGCTTCTTGTTAATGCTTCACGTATACATCAACATGATGATTCCGAAAAATCTCTCTGTTCTTGTTTGATGTGATTGGTAGTTTGGTGTTACCATCTTGTGTGTTCGTTGTGGCCTGATTGCTGATTTCCTTGATGAACATCTTTCTGTTCTTGTTTGATTGGGAGGGATTGTAGTTAAGGGGATGTGCAAGATGTAAGTTAATTGGGATGCTTTTTGGTGGGATGCTTTTTGGTGTGAGTTGAAGATGTTAACATTCTATTCCCCATTCGGACAATCTTGAAGAAGGTCGAGTCTACAGTCGGTTCTACATTTTCTACTGCATGTTAGAAGACTAAAGACGAGTTGCATTTGATTATCCAAAGACTTCTTCTTAATCTGGGCATTTATTAAACAGATTGTCGGTTTAGGGGAGAGCACTAATTGGGGGAAGGTGAAATGTCTGATTTAATCCCCAATTAGACTTGCTCACGTATGTCTTCAAAGAAGTTGATTCTCACAGATACATCTGAGTTCAAGTGTTCTTCTCATAAAGATTTCAAGTATTTGGGCTGATAAGATGTTGCCGATTCTCGGTGCAAAACCGAAGAAGGGGAAGGAGACTCACATCTAAACACAAAGCGCGAGTAAACTTGATGAGCTTAATACTTCTAAGTAATTGAAGATATCCCGGGAAGACAAATGTTATTACCGCAGAGAAACTCAAGGTTTGACTCATAGCGAGTAAACTTGATGAACTTAACTCTTCTAAGTGATTGAAGATATCCCGGAAAACAAATGTCATGACCGCAGAGAAACTCAAGGTTTTACTCATCAAAGCGTTTAGCGTTCTTATTCCAACGCCGTGGGGAAGTGATGTAAATGAAAGTTTCAAGATAAAAGAGGTACATCGGTGTGTGATGATCTCGATGTTATCGCACTCATCAGGGGAGAGAGAATTGTGTACATTGGGGGCGCCAAATTGTCTCACTTGAGGGCTTAATCGAGATTCGAGATATAATCACTTATTCCGAGTTGACATCCGCAGAGATAATCGTGATTCGCCGCTTCTTCAATGTTATCGGTTGTTCTCTCTTTGGGGAATATGTGTACTTCGGGTCCTTGAGCTTCATACACGATCATCGTGGAAGAAAGCCGTGTTTACTTACCACAAACATTGGGGAGGTGTTTTCTCTCGGGCATGATGTATATTCGGACAGCTTCTTGGATATTGGTGTACTTCGGGTTCTTGAGCTTCATACACGTTCATCAGGGAAGAAAAATGTGAACATGGGAAGGTGTTCTTCATTCACCTCATGAAGTGTATTCGGAAGAGTTCTTGAGCATTATACTAAGAGACGGACTGCATCATTTCAACTATAACGGAAGTGTTCTCTTGACACCTTTTGGAATGGATCGCTTCGTGACTTTAGTGGAAAGGAAATTTGAGAAGATTATTTAAATGTGGGATGATACGTTGCTGTTGTTCTATTGGATGATATAGCCTCGACCGAAGAATCACGGTGATTATTATTAAAAGGAGCAGCTGGGTTTATGATAATGGTGTACTTCTCTGTGCACCTAGCTAAGGAAAGCTTGAAATAGAGCTTCGAATCTGCTCATCTAAAGGATTTTCGGTTTGGGGGAAGCTGCCAAAGTCTCACTTTCAGACGGTTCAATCTCTCTTCGATTTAAGAGTCTTGGAAGCTTTGGTGGTGAAATTTTTAGGGATGATGACTTCTATCTTCTACAACGGGGCTGTTTGATATCCTTATCTCGGTACTCGTATCATCATCTTCTTAAACTATATCATCTATTCTATCTTTGTATATATTTATCCGAAAAAACCAAATACAAAAATAGAAAACCAACAAAAACAAAATAGAAAAATATAAAATCAACAAAAACCCATAAAAATCAAAAAATTTGAAAAATACCAAAAATATTGTTTTCTCAAGACATGTCTTCTGGTATCGATAACATCTACGGTCTTAGAAATGTCATTCAATAACGGCACGGGACTTTAGATGAAGTTCGAGCAGGAGGTGTAAATATTCTTTTCCAAATCATGTCTAAAAATATGGCTTACAATTAATTGATCAGAACCGCTTCTTCAAAACTATGGCTTACAGTCATTTCAGACTGTAACCCACGCTTCAAATATGGCTTACAGTTATTTATGACTGTAACCCGGGCTTCAAATGATGGTTTGCAGTTATTTCAGACTGTGACCCGCGCTAAAACCATGGCTTGCTATTATTTCTGATAGCAACCCGCTCTTCAAAAGAAGGAAAGTGCTGCACTAAACATATTTTCAAAAATATCGTGCACTTATCCTAAAACAATTTGAGGAAAGTATGTTGAAGGACTGCTGTTCCTACACAAATGGTGGTAAATGAGTTGCATGTAAATCTATCAGATTCAGAGTTTTTGAAAAAAATATATATATTGAAAACTCAATCAATGACTTCAGCGCTTTTAACCTTTTTCAGAAGAATAAGTCATTGATTGAGGGGGAGAATGTTTTCATATTTACATCATCTAACGGGTTTTCTTAATCATCCTAATGCTTATAAAATATTATTGCCTCGTGTTGAAGGACTAGGTTTCTAGGATGTGATTGTTAGGTTTAGATGATTATAGATTGATAAACACATTAATCCCATACCTTATATGAACTGATTGATATGTTGAATTGACTTTTATTAGTCGATTGTTGTTTGGGTGATGTCGACCACCATATATCTGTATGTGTGTTCACTAACGTATGCAGGTATCTTGGTATAAGAATGTTCCCGATCCGGATCCCACATAATATGATGTTTGGATGCCGAAAGGAAAGGGTAACTAGATCTTGGGTTGACAAATGAAGAAACGGAGCTTAATTGGACTTCTATGGAGAGTTGGCATAAATGCAACGTAAGAGGTCTCACTGCATCTGCAGACGGTTTTCTTCTAAGTGATTGAAGAAACGGAGCTTAATTTGACCTCAGCTGGCATTCAAAATGCAACGAAAGAAGAAGTCTCACCGCATCGCCAGACGTTTTTCTTCCAAGCCCTACAAAGATCAACATAAGCTTCTCAACCACCTAACGTGATCTTTGTGCAGATACCATTTTTAAACAATTTTGAATAATTTGATTAAATTGTTTTGAAAATGGAAAAATATTGTTTTGAAAATAAATGGAACTAAATTTTGAAAATCACCGGACTTCTTTTATCAAAACCTAAGTCACTCAATTATTGACTTCTGTCATGGATTGAGGGGGAGAGTGATTTATAATAAAATATTTTCAAATGATATTTCTTCACTAAAGTTCCGTTTTGTATAATAATAAGTGGTGATCTAAAGATTTAATGTTACGTCATGGTATGATTTTTCTTTTGAATCAAGGTCTTTCAAAATGAAATTTTTTCTGTTCTTTTTTGATTGTGAAATTGTTTTGTTTTACTTAAAAGATCTCTTAAAAACAATCATACCTGATACTAACAATCTTTAATGTCTTAAAATGGTCCTTATCTGTCATTTTTCATAACTAAATCAAGCCACGTCTTTCCCCAAAATCTTTTAAATGATTTAAATCAATTGGGATCACAAATCTCAAAAGGTTTGAAATTTTGATCGCGGGAGAGATCGTGAGTTAAATCTCTTATCTGTTTAAATGGAATTGGTTTTAGTCCTTTAAAGGCACTCCTGCCTCGATGTGCCAAACGATTTCATACACAATGCACATGTTGAGGAGGAGGATTTATCCAAAAACATGATGAGTATTTAAACCATGCCACATATTCTCCCATGTTTTCTAAACCGTATAATCACTTGAGATCCAAAATCTCAAAGGGTTTGATATTTTTGATCGGGGAGAATTTGTGATTTAATAATGAAATTTGATAAAAGGTGATCGTTTATGATTTAATTGTGCAGCCGCTTCTCTCATATGTGCTAAACGCTTTCCAATCTCGAAGCACATATTGAGGGGGAGCAAACAAACTATCGAGGTACGAAAGCTTTTAAAGTGATTTATAAAGTACCTTGATTGAGTTTTAAATGGTTTCTTAATAGATTTTGTGATTGTGGATGTGCTTCAAAAGAACTCTTTCCTCTATGTGATAAAATGATTTTAAATATCCTATGCACATATTGAGGGGGAGAATTTTACCATGAAAATCAAATGGCTTTTTCGTATGAAAATTGTGATCAAAGAAAATATTTCAAAGTCCTGTTGCCTCCTTGTGCTAAACAATTTCTAAATCATACGCACATGTTGAGGGGGAGGTTTTCTAAATGATCAAAACTATTAGGGTACAAAATGCTTTGATCTCGTATCACAGGTACCTTGATTGTTTTTCCAAATGATTTTTCAATTGGTTTCAAGGAAGAATGAACTGCACCAAAAGACCGACCATTTTACTTTAGGCATGGAGTTATAAGGATGGTGAGGTTAGGTATTTGTTCCCATGATCCGCAGTAATCCGGAGGGATCTTCCTGTGGACAATCCACTAGATAGTGTAGAGTCCTTAGGAATATTGGAAAAAGGAGAAAAATGAGAAAATGGGAAGAGTGCGGACTGAGACAGAGCTAGTACTCGAATAAACCCAACAAGGTTCTAGTAATGAAGTCTCGTAAGTAATCAAGGGGTTGAAGAATGAAAAAGAAATGAATGTGAACAGGGTGAAAAGAAATAGCCCTCCAATAATTCAACCTTAGGCGCATAATCGGGTTCAATACATATGCTATCGTTGTTACTAAGGTAACACTAGTATTGAAGACAAGACGTCATGGACCCAAAGGACGACCGCACTAACCTTCCCAAGCTACTCAAGTTCCTCTTAAAAGGGCTTGTTTCATTCTCACGGGGAACCGACATAATCTATCGACTTTCTCTTAGAGATTGTTGATATTGAAGAAGGAGACCCTCTCCCTAGTCTCCGGCATAGGAACCAAATGTGGACTATTGAGTCTAGAGCCAATAGATCATCCACAATATCTCATTAGGACGCTAAATTCTTGAAGACTTGCTGTTACACACAATGTGGAAAGTAAGTATATATTAAGAGTCCTACGCATTATCCTTGTGGTATTGCCAGAACATCCGAGTGATATGTAAAAATATTCACAATGAAGATGGAAATCCTTCTAGAGCCAACATCAAACAAGCTCTTGGTGGGTGACATGTGAGATCTTTTCTAAAGATCAAGCTTATGACAACTTGATTGAAACAATGGGGCGATTCACTCTTGAATCAACCTTGGTCCAGGAATGAAATTGACGAATACTTTTGGAAAAACCGTTCGGTGTGCAAATCTTCTTTTCTCTAGCACATCGAATGTGTATTCATATTTTCAAACACAAAAAGTATCTCTGATTGAAAAATACTTTTGGAAAAACCGTTCGATGTGCTAATCTCTTCTTTTCGCTAGCACGTCGAATGTGTACTCATTCTCCAATACAAAAAGTATTTTGATTGAAAATTGATCTTTCTCATAAAACCTTCGCCGTATTGCAAAACTCTTTCTTCAAGCAATACGTGATTGTTTTTCAAATCATTTTTCATCAATCAGTGAATCTCAATTCGCCGGTTCACTCACCGTTGTCTCTTTGAGACGCTCCGGCTTGAGAACAAATACCGAGAGCTGCTAAAACCCTCGTCAAGGAGATTCTTAGGAATCCTACCGATCACAAAAGATTTATACTGATCAACGGGAACCATGGGCCGTGTACCTCAATTCAACGAAAGTGATCAAAGACACTTCCGTATGATTTATTGCTAACCGTTGTTTGCGTGTACATTTGGACGGTTGTACCGATCGTAATTGAGGATTCAATCCAAAGCCGCATGCTCACAAAGATCCACACTTAATTTGAAGAAATCATGACGGTGCATATCTACATAACCTCGCTCGATATTTCATACTATGCTTCGCTTCGCCGCAAATATCATGAACCAATAAGGCTTCCGCTACTCTGATGGAAAGATGTCATGATTCAAAAGTGTGAGCATGTCGGTTCGAAAGTCACAACTTCACATGATGGCAACACAATAGAGGGTGATCCAGAGATTTATCGGGTCGATGATCTCAATGAAAGCTCGAAGATCATCAAAGATGTGGATCAATTGAAAGGCCTCCACTAAAGTACAAACTATGCGGACTTTAAAGAATCACTGCTAAAGCACAAAGATTGCCGAATTGAAGAATTGAAGTCTACGAGCTCAAGAACAAAGTCAAGAATAGAATGCTAGGATTCAAAATGTAAAACATGGGGTAACCTCCTTAGGGGAGATCTGTTAGGAATTAGAAAATTCCATAGTAAAGTATCGGTCACCCCAAGTATTATCTAGCATAAGTTAGCTCGTAGACTTGTTATTAGTTACGCTTATTTAGCAGCTATTAGTTAGTCTCAGAGCGCATTCTTTAGTTTAGAGCAACACCGCGGGAGGAAGGACGGTCTTTACGCCACCGTATGCCCGATCCACAGCCGATAGGAGGTCGCGGTATTTTGTAAGTATAAATACCCCTTCCATCCATGGAAGGGGTGTGGCTTCTTTGAATAAACCTTTCACTTTCTTAAGCAACTCTCTTCAAGGAACCTCCTCTCAACTCTCTTCATCTCTCTAAAATGGCTTTCTTATTTAATCATTGTCCTAGACCACCCGAATCATCAAACAACATAAATATTGGATCCTAACAAAGAAATTATCTGGATCCCCTTTCCCATCGTACGTACCAATGTGTGCTGGCATTTTCAACCCGTTAGGTAGAGGGTATTCTTCTATCCATCTTACAATGGGTGTTGTGGAGCCCATAGACTCCGAATAAAGACAATTGTTGGGTAGCATGTTGGTGGGGACAGCATTGTACGGGTTTTGGTTAGAGTAAGGAGGGTAAGTATTAGTCATAAAGGATGGATGGCTTCCTATAGGGAACAGAGGGTACATAATGGGTTGCCCATAGGGCATGCTCCCATAAGGTTGAGGAAAGTTAGGGTTGCTAATCTGCCCGTTAAGTGGGGGGTAAACCCCATGGGGATAAGATTGAGTCTAAAATGGAGGGTACATACCATAAGGAGGAAGATTTCCTCCCCCATTAATATGAGGTGATCAACACCGGATGCTGAAAGGCTGAATCAACCCCGCTCGCTTCTCCCCATGTTTCGCCAATATAGTGGTAGAACCTCCGTATTTTCCCTTCACTGCTCCTCCCATTGGAGGCTTCCATCGCTCCTTCTCTTCTATTTAGACTTCTTCAGTACGTCTTCGAAACCCACCGATCTTCCACTCAGCCTTCGACTTCCGGGAGACCCTACCCTTAGCACTGAGTGAGTAGCCCCAGGAGCCGGGGTCTAGGTTCCATTTTGATCTCTTTGTCATACTCATCACTAGAGTATTCTAACTTCCTTTACATTTCTACTTTCTGAGTCTGCCTCCTGCGAGCCCTTAACAAAGACTCTAGCGTTTCGAGGTTAGCTTCAAAGAACACAGGACTGATGACTGGTTCTGGGTTGGTTGATGTTAAAGCATGGTTATTTGGGGTTACTTCTAGATAAGATCGTGTTGTGAAAGTGGAAGCGGTTATTGGAGGAAGGTTGTTAGGTTTGTTGATCGATTGGTGTCAAGGTCGAGAATCACAGTGGGGGAGTATCCTCTCTTCCTTAATTTATGCCGTGAAAGTAGTGAGTGTGATTGACTAGTTATATGTTTGGAAATAACAAGACCAATTGTAGTGGGTCCCACAGATGGTGCCATTAATTGACTAGTTATGAGGGGTATTATGCTTGCGCCAAACTTGTAGCCAATCTGCAATAAGAAATAGAAGACACCTCGTTAAGTGATTGCGCTAGGTTGATCCTCGCAACCACCTCCTACTGGAGTAAGTATGTGTTATATTTTGTAAGTAATGTTAAGAGTGTGAAATGTTGTGTTGAATGAACATACCCTCAGTAATGACTCGTCCAATCTATTTATAGGTAGAAAATAGGCTTGGAGAGTGTTTGTACATGTTTCGGAGATCATGGGGGTGGCCCATGATTTATGGTAACTGCTAGGGCTTCATCCCCACTCTCTCTGTCTTGGCGACAAAGCTAAGGAGAAAGTGGGAACGTGGGTTGGACTAAGTCAAGTTCTCCTTTGTCTTAGTGTTTCCAAGGTCAGACCCTGAAGGGCTTAGGGCTTCGATTGGCAACTTCCCAATTGGTAACCATATCATAAATGAATGGTTTTATGCCATCGATGACTTAAGAACATTGACTTAGTCCTTCGTCATGATGATTTGACTAAGGACGAAGAGGAGTCCTTCGACCTGATCGGAGGGTACGTCATCAGTCTAGTACCTACATATCTTGAGTGTTTCAGTCTCCTCAGGTGTCTTAAATGATATGAGACTTAAATGATCAAGTGTAATGAGTGAGTGTAGCTAATGATGTCAAAGAAAGAGAGGTTTTTATGAACACCAATGGGTGATGAAGGATGACACTAATATTTTTAGGGTGTCAAGTGGAGTGAAATGATCCTAGAGACCAGATGATGAGCTAAGGAAAATTTAGAAAATTCTTTAAAAATTATAAGAAATGAAAGACTATTTTAAGACCATTTTAAGATCAAGATGACTAAAATCAATTTACTAAAATCGATAGAAATATCAAACTAAGTGTTCTAAGATGAGAGGAACAATGTGTGAACATTGGAGCGGAAAGATAGTGAGTTTTGAAGTAATGATAAATCAAAAGTACCTTAAATATGATCCTAAGTCGTTCATGAGTAAGTGTGAGATCAACTGAGCTTAAGGATAGGTAAAGTGATCCTAATGTATCATGTTAAACTAGTCTAATAAGGTATGGAGGGTTGGATTGTGTCACACCCCCAATTTAATTGCTTTGCGTACGAATGAATTGAATTCCGGGGCATTGATCGTCATAGCACCACATCACACTTATATTGAACGACCTAAAGTGTCGTTTTAAAAACACATCGTTGGATATATCATAAAACATAATCAGTACAACATCGTCCCAAAAGGTTTAACAAGTTTAAGGAAATACAAATATGTTACAAATCCAAACGATGTTTTGAAATAAAGAGCCATAATGTACATAATGTAAGTCGATCGCCACTAAAAATATAGGTCCCTAAACCATGTCATGATGAACGCTGCCTCGCCATTCCTAAAAATACATTGCTAAAAACGTCAACAATAATGTTGGTGAGAAATCATAGGTTTATGTAAATGTTTTATACGACTACACAAGTATAGAATATGCATGACAATCCGGGCCATATGTAAAATAATGTTACAATTGCCTTAAGCCCATGACCCCGAAACTAGACTGATCAATTATGTATGCCCCTCCACGGAATGTTTGCCAGACAACTCCGTAATGAAATCAAATGAAATGCATCCGCTTTTCCCTCGTTGGGATTCACCAACCCGATGGAGGCGCTGCCACCCTCGATAGATCTATCCACTCATCCTCGCCAAAGATTAACGGTTCATGGTTCAGAAATGGGACTTTCAAATTGGCAAATGCGGTAACTTAAGCAATGTAATGAATTTAACATACTTGGTATCGTATAAAGAAAAATGTAGTGCAATGTATTCTCCCCCGTGGGTTTGAAATAATCGAAAGCATGTAAAACGGGGCTATGAAAACTCACTTGGATAAACCGAATAACGGCAAAAGTGAGTACACCGAGGTTTATAATGATGCGCCAACCGACCTATTATCAATGATATGATATGTCATGAGTTGCAAGGTAATGCTATGCATGCACTTCGTATGTTATTTATTTATACCATTTACTTGGTTTTGAAAATATTACCGTCGTCGAAAAATACTCTTTTGACGCCTCGACCAATCAAAAATGACTTTACATGTTTTTACGCCAAAATGTCATCCTACAATGGTTTTAAAATGATTTTTGGTGAAATTAACACTTTTCGTCGCAGAAACAATGTCGCGAAAAATCTTGAAATCAACAAAAATGACTCGAAAAGTAGTCGTAGAAAACGGTGTACGCCGATCGTTAGAGAACGAACTCGACGGTTTTGGAAAGTTTGTATCGATATCTAGAAGTTTCAGTTCAGGAGTTTTCGTCCAAAAGGTCTCGATCATAAAGATATCAAAGGCTAAAGATGGTGGTTTTTGTTAATTGTGTGCAGAAATTGAGTTTCGGCCAAGTTTGAACATCCGTAAATAATTGACTATAAATCCGCTTGACAAACAGCTTTTTGTTTTGGAAAATATGGCCGATGAACTTGATTTTACTAGAAGACAACTCGTTTCAACAAAGTTTCACAACCTCGTAAAAAAAACAAGTCGCAAACATAGCCCTACAAAAGCTAATGAAATACTTGTAACGTCGAAAAATAAATATAGTTTTTCGTAAAAATAATATTTACGCAACTTTATGAAAATGGCCATATATTTGTCGCTTCAACTCCGCTTTCTAACGTAATATATGTCCTTAGCTTCGATCGGGCAAACTAATATATTTTGAGAAGTCCAAATAATTTGTGAAGCTTAAGGCTCGCTTTTGACTAAAATAACTAAAACGCTTTGCTGTTTTCGTGAAAATATTACGCTTCGCCGTCAAACTTTAAAAATTCACCACGGCTCGCTATAAGTCCGCTTTTATCCGCTCAAAAGGCCACGGATTCGTTTTTAAGTATATTTTCTAAAAATCAAGGCCAAACTTTCGTTCAATCTGTTGGTTTTTCCAGAAATTCGATTTAAGGACAGAACACAAAATATAGTTTACGAAAATAGTTTTTCTCGGACAAAACCTATTCTAATCCCTTCAAATCAACTCCAAAGCTAATCTAATCCTACCATACACCTTCTTAGGGTGTCATGGGTTCCTAATCACCATCAAGACCAAAGAATAACTTGGGAATAATTATAGGATGACTATAAGTATATAAAAGTTCTAAAATCATGAAATAAATGGTATAAATTACATAACATGCATATAAGCTCCAAAAATGATAAGAAGCATATGAAAATGAAGAGGAAACATAAAAATGATGAGAATATGCTTACTAGTGAAAGTGAAGAGGTGTAGGTAACAAAGGATTAACTTAAATATCCTTGGTTTTTATTTCAAAACCATAAAAAGGATATGATCTAGGTTGTTATAACACTTGATTTAGCAAAATTTCTTGATCCCTTGGTTGTTGAAGAGTGGCCGGTTCTTATAGAGCAAAAGAGGAGAGGAAAATTTGTTTTACACTTTGATAATATGAGATGTATGTAAAGGATTTTGAGTGTAAGACTTTAAGCAATCTTGTGAATTATTAGAAAGACAATAGCCATGCCACATTTATGTGACTCCCTCCCCTTGGCCGGTTTTGGGGAGGGTTGCCTCCAATATATTTTTTTTTTAATCTTGCAACTTGTATAATTTGTGTATTATTTGATACAAAATGTAAGTAAAACAAAGTTAAATTAAGGTGAAGGGAAGTTTTTGGTACAAGTAACTTTTTAATAGCTCAAAATAGATTGTATTGAGGTGATAAAAATTGTAAAAATACTTTCCTTGTGAAATCGTGATAAAATAATTATCGTGAGGATTTTAAGAAAACAACGAATAATTAGCGTTTTATACCTTAAAAACAAAAAACAAATTTTATTTATAAATAATCAAATAAAAACTCACGCTTATAAAAATTATTAAACATAAAAATTACGCTGAAGAAGGTGAAATGAAATGTCGTGAATGTACTAATGAAATGCACATGATGTCAATGAAATGTAGACTAATCATAGTCCGTATGAAATGTACGTGATGTCATGATCATGAATTCGCCGCTAAACCTCCAAGGTTACGCGAATTTGAAACAAGTAAACCAAGTTTACTAAAAAGTTGAAATAATGAGACATGAACGGTGTCGAGAAATGACCTGAAAGTACGGATTGTCACATTCGCCCAGCCAAAAAGGAATTCAGTCGAATTCGGTTCAAGGATAGACTATCTAAGTTTAGGGTTTGATGTGGCAAACTTTTCATTCCCGAGCAAAACCCTCAAAAGATTTTTACCAAACAAATTTCACTTAATCTCACAACTCATCAAACAAGAACTGTCATGAGATTAGGCTAAATTGGTTTGAAGGAGGACTTTTGAAAATTTGGCTCGACATTTATCAAGCATACATATAAGCTACTTATCCCTTCATTGCATGATTCTTCCTGAATTAGACATAGGTGATCCGGCTATGTATAATTTAGGAGTAACTATGCAATGCTTGGACTAATCGACTCATATGTTGTTTGGTGTTGAGTCAACTGATGTTAAAATTGTGATGAACATCGAGGAGAGAAGACATGGAGAAGTGTCGTTAAAATGATCGATAAAGTAAAAAGAAGTAACATTCTCGTAAGTGATCTCGAATCGAAAGGAAATAAAGTACAATAGATGAGAATATTTTACAACGAGTGGTTTATCAAAAGTAGTACATCTTAGGTTATAAAGATTCGGATATGATGAAAACATAAACTTAGTACAACATAGTACATAAGGAGAAATAAGACTGTTAGTTTCCATCTTCTTCAGCGCTTGTCGTTGGTGCCTTGTCGAAGCTTCTCCTCCTCTAACATGAATGCCTTCCCATGAGCACCTTCAACTTGTTGACCTTGGTTTTGAGGACATTGATTCTGATAGTGTCCTTGCTCCCCACATCTGAAACATGTAATTATAGTTTTGCCTTTACAATCCCTGGCTAGATGTCCCGGTTTTTTGGCATTCGCGGCACTTGGCAGGGCAAGGACCCGTGTGATGATACTTACATCGATAACATAGTGGTTTAGTCCCAACATATCCTTTTCCCTGCGTCCTTAGCAAGGTGTCCCACTGTTTGACAGATAAAGCATATACCACATGAACCATTATGATGTAGAGTGCATTGATGGCATCGGGCAAGTTTCCAAAGATGTTCTTTCCTTTGTTGGTGCAAAGAACTTGAACCCTGGCGGCTTCTTGTCTTCTATTTGGTTGTTGGCGATGGTTAGTGTTACGGCTTTGGTTGTTGTTGTTATAACCTCCCTGGTCATTTTCCCATTTCCTTTTGTTGTTGTTAGTTTTGTTGTCGCGGTTGTTGTTGGTTTGATCGTTGTCATTGTTGTGGTGGTTATTGTTGATAATGGTTTCCCTTTTTACCACTTGAGCCATAAGCAATTGAGTTACCTTGATGGTCTCTTCAATTGTTTGCAAATCGAAAGAGGCTACCTCTCCTCGAATGCATTTTGGAAGTCCTCCAATGAAACGCTCAGTAGTTTCTCATTGTCCATAACCATATATGGACATAAAACAGCCAACTCTTGAAACCTTCCGATGTAGGTCTCAATGTCATAACCAACGGTCACCAGCCCAATAAATTCCATTTTCAATTTCTTCATCTCCTTGGGCGGGCAATACTTCTTAGTCATCAACCTCTTGAATTGATCCCATGAGAGTTTATAAGCATTTTCCATACCAATAGGCTGTGCATAATGATTCCACCAAAACATTGCCTCATCCAAGAGTGTACTAGTAGCAAATTTCACCTTGCAGTATCCGGCAATCACATATGAGAAATAACAACTCGATCCTTTCCAACCAACGGATCATAGTAATGGCTCCTTCGTGCCTCTCAACTTCGGTCACCGCTCTAAAGTCCATGTATGTACCACTTCACTTCTCGAATCTCCGCAACCCGTAGTAGTAGCATGTCTAGTAGTTTCAGTACACCGTGGTCTCGACAAAGCAAGAAGAGGCCAGCAGCAGCGTAACTATCGTTGCCCGCTTCTTTCTCTAGTTCCCTAGCTATACAATCCTCTATATACTTTTGAATATCGGCTTGTGTCATAGCCGTGGAGCTTTCTTCGCCATAACTCTTCAATTAAAAGGAAAATGAGACGTGACAAATCCTATGTTAATAATAAGCACTCTAAATAGAAGCGGTAGAAGGGGGGGTAAGTTAGAGGGTATTTTTCAAAATGATCGACGGGTTGAAAAAGATGGGTTATGAGGTGTTGTAATTGCTTCAATGTAGTTCATCCCTAATATTGCTATCATGCTAGCAAGAAGATAGATATCATCTCAAACTATGTCGAAGAATGTTTGTTCTAGTTTCACTTGTAGATGGGAAGTCATTGATTGTCCCGGGCATATTCAAACCCCGTGACATCTCTTGATATGGAAATGAGGTTACTTGGAATTTCTAGAGAACACAATGCCTTAGGGGAGGTTTATATCGATAGCCTTAATTTAACCAAATTTTCCTTTAAAGGATACTCATGGTAGGAAGTTCACATATTGTTGAGGCCATGTTTAATAGAATGTTCTATAGCCTCAGATAAAAGACTTGGTATATCCCTATAGTGTTGCTTCATGGGTATTCGTCATATAAACTCGTAACCTCGGTCTAACTAGTACTTTTGGAATGATGGAGTTTGGATTCTAATTCAAAATAGTGGTTCGGAATGTCTCGTGATGTCTTAAGATTTTTGTTGAGTTTTGAATCATACTACCTCCTAGTTCTAGTCCTTGTCGGTAATCCCCAAAATCCTTCCATTGTTTTCTTGTTTCGAGGAATCCTCCTCACCTATGGTATAGGAAGTCTTTCCTAAAAAGGTCACTCGTAAAATCCTAACTTATCAGTTGAGTGAGAGATAATGGCGTAAGCATTTATAGAGTGTTAACAGAAAGAAATGTTTATGAAAAGGTTTATAAAACCACTTTATTGAGTAACAAAGAAACATTTTTTTTATCATTTACAGTTTAATAATAAATCTTAGTTGTGGCTTGGTATAAAAGTAACAACTTGTTAAGGTGATTTTAAAATTGCTTATATAGTGATAGAAAACGACTTAACAATGGTAGTGAAATATTTTGGTAAGACACAATTCAGATTATAACACAACTCGTGAAAGGATTTGTAAAATAGCTTACAAGAAAACAATTTATCGTTTGTCAAATAATAGGAAATTTCGTAATTCAATTAATATTAATATGATTTAGAGGTTGGTAATATAATAATCATTTAAAATGAAGGCGAATAGTCTGGGAGGTAAGCGTACCAAGTTTTATGATTTTTAATCGGATGGCTAAAATAGCTCACCAAAAGGGTAAAATAGTTTATAAGACCACAATATTACTTTGTGGAAAAATTTGTAATATAGTTTGCAACTTGCTATTGCAATTGTTTGTTGTTTTATAAAATAATAGCAAATTAATCGGTTTATCATACTATGAGAAAATAGTTTGCAAAGTATCGCGAAGGTCATTGTTTATAAAGTATTATTAAAGTCGAAATTTTGGTTTAATGGTACGTGAGTAAGATGAAATGGTTGGTAAAATAGTTGAAAGCGCTTTGTGTTAGATAACGATGAAGTTTATGATCTCATAAGAGGGAATGTAGGACAAATAGTTGGTATTCAACGTTTTGTTTAGTAAGATAATAGCTTGATGATTTTTCAGAGTAACATGAAAATCGCCGCATGAGGATATTAAATAGTTGATAAAATGATCGAAAACCATTAGATAATTTAATAATAAAACAACTTCGTTAAATCTTTATGAAACAACGCTTCTAAGATGGTGATAAAATAGTTCAAAATAAAATCAAGTGAAATAATTTCATGAAATAGTAGCAGGATAATTTGGAATAAAATTTGTTGGATGGTTTGTAGGATGCATAGGAGAACCTTATCGAAGTAATAAAGTCTACTAATTGATCGAGAATAAAGTTGGCCTAACCCCTAGTAAGATAGTGATGTATCGCTGCGTGAAATGATGGAGAATTGGGCAATTGGAGTAAGGAATGAAATAAACAAGGTGGTGACTATCGTAGAGATAAAAATGATAAGGATCACATTAGCTCGGAAGGTACTTATTATCCGTCTGTCCTCTGTGGTAGTCTAATCATGTCTCAAGTGTAGGAGCAGTAGGCGGTCTAGCAGCAATAGCCCTAGAACTCTCAGCCTCCAACCTATGAGATGATGTAGTGTCTATAGTCTAAGTAGTAGATGGTACTGGTGTGTCAAATCATGCACGCTTCCCAAGCCGCAAGTCAGGTGTATGAGTATCATGTATGAGATGTGGTGGTATGGATGGTGCTCGAAATGATAATGATAATGAAAATAATGACAATGATGATAATGGAATCCTTGTGGTGAGTTAAGAAAATAGGTTCATTAGGACCAAACCTATAAGTTCTACCCAATAGTATGATCGTCCTCAACTGAAAGTGATAAAATTGTCCTCGATCCTACGTGAATCGATAGTGATCGTGATGGTGTAGGTGTAACTTCGTCCTCCCAAAAGGGTTTATCTCAGAGTACAACGTTATCGATGATGAGTCAATTGACGTGAAAATTGTGATAGGGAATAACAAGGAATTCTCCACGTTAGAATATGAGGAAAGATAATAGGATGGGTATTTAAGGGCATCCATGTGACAATCGTTTTGAAATGAAAATAAATAACTCATAAAATGTGCGTATAAAACCGCATGCAAAGTGAACATGTACTTATGATGAAATGATGAGATGCTATGATAATGTAGCTATAGTCTAGGGTCAATGATGCTACCTAGTTCTCTATAATCAGAAGCTCTGGTACCAACTGTCACACCCCCAATTTACCACTGTTTTGCAAATGAATGGAATTCCTCTGGGGCATTGATCTGTCATAGCACCACATCACAGTTATATTGAACGACCTAAAGTGTCGCTTTAAAAACACATCGTTGGATATATCATAAAAACATAATCCGAGTACAACATCGGTCCCAAAAGGTTTAACAAGTTTAAGGAAATACAAATATGTTACAAATCCAAACGATGTTTTGAAATAAAGAGCCATCATGTACATAATGTAAGTCCACGGCGACTCAAAATATAGGTCCCTAAACCATGTCATGATGAACGCGGCCTCGCACCGAAAATACATTGCTAAAAACGTCAACAATAATGTTGGTGAGAAATCATAGGTTTATGTAAATGTTTTATACGACTACACAAGTATCGAATATGCATGACAATCCAGTCATGTAAAAATAATGTTACAATTGCCTTAAGCCCATGACCCCAAACTAGACTCGATCAATTATGTATGCCCCTCCACGGAATGTTTGTTGCGACAACTCCGTAATGAAATCAAATGAAATGCATCCGCTTCCTGGTTGGGATTCACCAACCCGATGGAGGCGCCACCTCGATAGATCTATCCACTCATCCTCGCTTCAAAGATTAACGGTTCATGGTTCAAGAAATGGGGACTTTCAAATTGGCATATGTGGTAACTTAAGCAATGTAATGACTTTAACATACTTGGTATCGCATAAAGAAAATGTAGTGCAATGTATTCTCCCCCGTGGGTTTGAAATAATCGAAAGCATGTAAACACGGGGCTATGAAAACTCACTTGGATAAACCGAATAACGCAAAAGTGAGTACACCGAGGTTTATAATGATGCTGCGCCAACCGACCTATTATCAATGATATGATATGTCATGAGTTGCAAGGTAATGCTATGCATGCACTTCGTATGTTATTTATACCATTTACGGGGTTTTGAAAATATTACTCGTCGTCGAAAAATACTCTTTTGACGCCTCGACCAATCAAAAATGACTTTACATGTTTTTACGTCAAAATGTCATCCTACAATGGTTTTATAATGATTTTTTTTGGTGAAATTGACACTTTTCGTCGCAAAACAATGTCGTCGAAAAATCTTGAAATCAACAAAAATGACTCCGGAAAAGTAGTCGTAAAACGGTGTACGCCGATCGTTAGAGAACGAACTCGACGGTTTTGGAAAGTTTGTATCGATATCTAGAAGTTTCAGTTCGGGAGTTTTCGTCCAAAAGGTCTCGATCATAAAGATATCAAAGGCTAAAGATGGTGGTTTTGTTAATTGTGTGCGTAAATTGAGTTTCGCCAAGTTTGAACATCCGTAAATAATTGACTATAAATCCGCTTGACAAACAGCTTTTTGTTTTGGAAAATATGGCCGATGAACTTGATTTTACTAGAAGACAACTCGCTTCAAAAAGTTTCACAACCTCGCTAAAAACAGCCGTCGCAAACATAGCCCTCACAGCTAATGAAATACTTGTAACGTAAAAATAATATAGTTTTTCAGAAAATAATATTTACGCAACTTTATGAAAATGGCCATATATTTGTCGCTTCAACTCGCTCTACGTAATTATATGTCCTTAGCTTCGTATCAAGTAAACTAATATATTTTTGAGAAGTCGAAATAATTTGTGAAGCTTAAGGCTCGCTTTTTGACCAAATAACTAAAAACTGCTTGCTGTTTTTCAGAAAAATATTACGCTTCGCGTCAAACTTTAAAAATTCACCACGGCTTCTTATAAGTCCGCTTTATCCGCTCAAAAGGCCACGGATTCGTTTTTAAGTATATTTTCTAAAAATCAAGGCCAAACTTTCGTACCATCTGTTGGTTTTTCCAGAAATTCGATTTAAGGACAGGACACAAAATATAGTTTACTTAAAATAGTTTTTCTCGGACAAAACCTATTCTAATCCCTTCAAATCAACTCCAAAGCTAATCTAATCCTACCATACACCTTCTTAGGGTGTCATGGGTTCCTAATCACCATCAAGACCAAAGAATAACTTGGGAATAATTATAGGATGACTATAAGTATATAAAAGTTCTAAAATCATGAAATAAATGGTATAAATTACATAACATGCATATAAGCTCCAAAAATGATAAGAAGCATATGAAAATGAAGAGGAAACATAAAATGATGAGAATATGCTTACTAGTGAAAGTGAAGAGGTGTAGGTAACAAAGGATTAACTTAAATATCCTTGGTTTTTATTTCAAAACCATAAAAAGGATATGATCTAGGTTGTTATAACACTTGATTTAGCAAAATTTCTTGATCCCTTGGTTGTTGAAGAGTGGCCGGTTCTTATAGAGCAAAAGAGGAGAGGAAAATTTGTTTTACACTTTGATAATATGAGATGTATGTGAAAGGATTTTTGAGTGTAAGACTTTAAGCAATCTTGTGAATTATTAGAAAGACAATAGCCATGCCACATTTATGTGACACCCTCCCCTTGGCCGGTTTTTGGGGGAGGGTTGTCTCAATATATTTTTTAATCTTGCAACTTGTATAATTTGTGTATTATTTGATACAAAATGTAAGTAAAACAAAGTTAAATTAAGGTGAAGGGAAGTTTTTGGTACAAGTAACTTTTTAATAGCTCAAAATAGATTGTATTGAGGTGATAAAAATTGTAAAAATACTTTCCTTGTGAAAATCGGGTGATAAAATAATTATCGTAGGATTTTTAAGAAAACAACGTAATAATTAAACTTTAGCGATTAATGTACCAAATAAATTAGAAACACTAGGAAAACTAAAAATATAGTTTTTATAAACTAAATGTAAGTTTAAAAATACCTCGGGATCATTTTTGAAAGTAACGGATTAAATAATCAAAATAAAAACTCACGCGATAAAAATTATTAAACATAAAAATTACGCGTTGAAGGGTGAAATGAAATGTCGTGAATGTACTAATGAAATGCACATGATGTCAATGAAATGTAGACTAATCATAGTCCGTATGAAATGTACGTGATGTCATGATCATGAATTCGCCGCTAAACCTCCAAGGTTACGCGAATTTGAAACAAGTAAACCAAGTTTACTAAAAAGTTGAAATAATGAGACATGAACGGTGTCGAGAAATGACCTGAAAGTACGGATTGTCACAGATTGATGCAAGGATGATAAAATAGCTCTTCTGTTTGCCCTGATGCCACAAATCCTTCACTTGAGGGATCCGGCTAGTTATAAGCCAGGGATCCAACATCTGGGACAGATTACTTAACAATGAGCATGCCATATTTTGTTCTCGGTGTTGAATTCTGAAACTAATGATTTCTACTGGAAACATACATTTATAGAAGTAAAAACACAGAAGGCATGACACATAGAAACAACCTATGAGTGAGCAAACAAGATAATGACATATATTAAAATGAAAATAACTAAGTAATTCTTGCACAAAATTATGAGCATACATTGTTTTGACAATCATAAAACTTCTAAAATAACCACAAAGAAAGTCATAGAGCATAATGTTTCTTTTGTCAATCTCTTCACTTCTTCTTCTTTCCCGAATTCATAAGGAAATAAGTGATAAAGATTTAAAACATACGTTTTTAGGGGGACATTTAAGTCCCAAATTGACACATTTTATATCTATTACTGCTTAAAATCATTCCTTTTCAGATTTTAGGACTTTTGAAAGCAAAATGCTGGAATGAAGAATATTTGGATGAAAAGGAGCAAAAACATTAAGAAAATGGCAAAGTTAAGATCAAAGGCACTCCAGCAGAACCTGACGATGTCCCAACCAAAGGGCGACGTTGTTCCTCAATACAAGTTTGGATCAAAAGTGCACGCGACGGCTCAGCAGAATTTCTGGTCCTAAAGCCTGAGGGCGTCACGCTAATTTTTGGAAGGCGCCACTCACAAAATCTACACCAGACGCCCAAGATTTAGAAGATGTCGCTACTGAAGACTGACGGCGTCACACCCATAAGATGACGCCGTCCCAACGATCACTTGGCCCAAAGGAAACCCTAATGATAGCAACCTGACGGCATCACTAGCAAAAGGTGACTCCATCGCGATTGTAAATCTATATATAGAATTCGATTTTTCTATATTTGAAGAGGTATAATTTTAGAGAGCAAACCCTAACTCAGTTGTAGTCTAACTTGGACAGTATTCTAGGGTCCCATACATTATTTTACATTGCAAGATAAGTTTGTTTATGCAATTTATCATTATGTCTACCCCATGTTTAATTGATTGTGTATATGCTTGCTTGTTTTACATGTTTAGCTAAATTATTCTTGTGTTTAGTTAGATCTATGAAACCTAGTTATTGATGGTTGTAAGGTTGTCTCGTTTCTTAATTGGTAGACTCTAGATTAAGGAAAACGGGCTTTTTCTTTCATTGTTGGTGCTTGAACGTCCTAAATAGCGAAAAGCCTTTGAGTGCACATTAGGCCATTCATTGTGTTTATTGCGTAAATTGTAGCTTTAGGATAGTAGTGTATTCGGGGGAGATGCCATTGCACTTGCAAATCCCGGGTATTCTAAAGGAGAGTTGCAATTATAGAACTAGGGAATTAGGCACCACCATACGACGAAACGGAATACAACGCATCAATTAACATAAAGGAAGTGACAATTCAACCGACCAATAAAAGATAACTAGGGAGTAATAGCATCTAAGTGAACAAATCTTTGATCATCCTACGAGCACACCTCAATTAAACATAATATATCCTTAGGTTAATTAGACAATTAGATAATTATTTAAAGTAGAGATCGGTAGAAGTACCACCCCCCAATCATAAACCCCGAGATTTTTACCCTTGCTTTCTAAAAAACCATAAAAATAACTAAAAATAATCATCCTCAACCCCACGTTCTCGTCATATATCTCTTTCTAGCATTCCTATTCCCTTAGAGAACGATATCAATCCCCGAGGCTTACCCCATACTACACTACAACGATTAGGTTCACTGCCTAGAGGGTTGAAAATCTTGCTCGTAGAAAAGGAGGTTTTCTCAACCCCGAACCCTGCTATCAAGTTTTTGGCCGGGGAATAGAATTGCTAGATGGATTTCTATCTAGTTTAGGTTCACTCGCTTGATTCCTATCAAGTGAACTTTTTTCTCTTTTTCATTAGCTTCCTTGTAATCTATCCCCATTCTTCGTGTTTTTTTTCGTAATATCGTCACTTTTCATCATGGAAGGTGATAATCCACCAAAAACATCCACCACCACATCAAACAATTCCACTCAACCAACCACCACTTGACCCTCCAAGAGGCCGTACTCTTGGTGAATACTCTAGACCGAGCCATCAAGCCTATAGGAACACCATTGAGCTCCCACTTCAACCTCAAACTATGGCCTTGCGATTCGACACTGATTCGCTCCCAGACGGTCAAGTTTTGTCACACAAGCTGACCACTTGTGAATGGTCAACCGTAAAAAACTTCAAACGATGAACCAAATACAATGAAGTCCGGGGAGAGTATAGTGTTTCCCCTGTGTCGTTATGTCCCAACGAAATCAGGCGATGAATAATCAAACGTATAGTGATCGGGTGAATTTGAACGGGAAAAGGGTTATGATTGATACTAAATGACAAAGGAAAAATGAAAGAAAATTAAAAAGCTAAATTATATTAAATAAACGCTATCACTATTTTTAAAATGATGTTTTTGATTTATCTTTTATAAATTTAAATTAAAAACTACGTAACGTACAAAAGAAAATGTGAAATTGAGACAGAATTAATCCTAAAAATATAAAAATGAAATTTTTACAAACCTAATGATAAGCGAAAATTTTTAGAAAAGGAAAATTATTTTTATAACAATTTATCTAATTATTATTAATTAAAAACTATTTTTAACTATTTAATAATAGCCTAAAATACAATAAAATATAAAATAAAGCTAGAAAAATGAAATTATGACTTAGAAAAATCTAAAATAACTAAAGAGAATTTTCAAAACTAATTTTGTATTTTTCTGATTATTTTTCTATTTTCTATGAATTAAAAACTATTTAAAACTACCTAAATTGCTAAAAATTACAAATTAAACTATGAAAAATCTGGAAAAATAATTTTATGACTTTTTATATTTATCTTAACCTAGGAAAATTGAAAACTTATTTTTTGAAGTTTTTCTGATTTAATTGTATTAAAAGCTAATTAAAAATGCCTAAAACTGTTTTAAATGAAGAAAAATAGCAAACAGTGCTAGAAAAATATGAAAATTCAGGAAAAGTCTAAAATAATATTCTAAGTCTATGAAAAATATAAAAATAGTAGCTTATGTGTGAGAATATGGAATCAGCTAGTTACAAGTGCTTATAATTAAGCACTTGAAATAAGCTAAAGGTACCAAATGATCACCAAATTATCACGTAAGCTCTAATATGCTAAAAAGTACTCAAAAGAAATTTATTACAAATATCCTAAACCTCTAAAGTACAAGCTACTCAGATTTGATGAATTGAAATTAAGTGCCAAAACAGAATTTTAGCTACTACTTTGAAGCTTGAGAATAAGCTATTCAGATAAGCTAAACTCAAAACCAGATGTAGGAACTTGAAGGAGACCTGGCTAGCTACTTATAAACCAAAGATGAGACCAAGATAAGCTCAAATAAGCTTTTAACAAGCTCTGCAAGAATACATGCAGACTCAAGATTCATGAAACAGTATGAATAAGCCCTTTTGACAAGCTACTTTGGAGCTTATACAAAATTACTAAAAATCTACAAAAACCATATTAAGAAACTAGACCAACTGAAGTTTATAAACCCAAAGTTTTAATGAATTGGACCCAGAAATGAATCAATTAAAAATCAACTTAGGTTGGGTGAAAACTCGGTTTTTCACTTTTGACTTTTTAACTCGAAATGGAAAGTTGACTTTAATGAGATTTGCAACCAATTTAATGACTGAGATTGATGTATTATGATGAAATAAACCTAATGCAAGCTATCTCTATGAATTCTAAACACAAAACAAGTTTTTGATTTTACAAAATTCCAAATCGACATGAGATTATGACAGATTCATGGTGATTTTTGACTTTGAGAGTGCACAGATGAGATTTGATGACTAAAATGGTTATATTACAATTAAAGAGGACTAAAGCAACAGATTTTAACCATAGAACAAGCCTTTAACTCAGGTAATGCATAAAATCCAAACACCATTTAAATCACTGTCTTGCAATCTTTAACCGGGTCTATCTACCAATAAGCTAATGCTAATGAAATTGAATCTAGTTATCCTAATTACAACTAATCAACATGTTTAAGCTATTTAATGTCCACAGATTCAAACACAAGCACAATATGCAAACCATTAGAAATGGAGTTGAGATAAAACTCACAAGTGTCCAAACTTATTTGTGCAGCTTAAACCAGAACCATAACTAAACTAAACTACTCAAATCTAACCCAATCCAAGCTCAAGAACACCCACATTCATGATTGATTCCAAATTAGCACCTCAGTTGACTTTTGTTGACCATATTGATAATTAGCTTAAAACTGATTTATAAGCTTACCCAAAGCTAAGAGTAGCTTTAGTAAGCTTATTAGAGTGATAATAAGGCTTATTGAAGCCTGGCTTTTATGTTATTTAAACTGCATAAGTAAAATAGAATTTAAAAACTAGAAACTTGGATAGACCTTAGATTATTGCTGAAAAATAAGTTTCACTGATACAATATCTTAAGTTTAATACAGGGAAGCTTAAAATTACAATGTAAACTTAATTAAGACTTAAATACTAAAAACCGACATACATGGAAAACTAAAAACTAAGTACTACTCCTCTCTTCTTGCTTCTCTTCTCTTATTTATACCCAAAAAGCTTTCTCTCTCTCTCCTGAGCATTTCCCATCTGCTTTCACATCCATTGGATCACTTGGGTTATTATTGGCCGTTTGATTGAATTTTGGCGCCAAATTGGTATTTGCAACTGGGAGGGTTGAGTGAAAGGGAGGAGGGAGCATTAAATGTTTCTTGGATGGTTGTTGAGGTGGAGGGATAAGGTGTGGGATATGAGCCGGAGGTGAGGTGAAGGGTCCGACGGATTTCGCGGGGCATTGGTAAGTGGAAGAAGATAGGAAAAGGAGGAAAAGGGGTGAGTGGGTTTGACTTGGGGTGATATTAGTGGACGGGGGGTCAAAGGTGGATATGGCAGGGGCTCAATTGGCTTGGCAATGGGTCAAAAAGGTAAGGGTCAAGGTCCAAAGGTATTTGGTTATTAATAACAAGGACCAAAGATGCAATTTCTGATTCTTGAGGGACCAAAGCTACCAAATTTCCAAAGTTGTTTCAAGGGACCAAAAATGACAAGTTTCCATAGTACAAGGACCATAATAGACATTTTCAAACTTCCAAGGACTATTTTTGCCAAATTTGAAACTTGAAGGACCAAACTTGTAATTTCTCAAAACTTTTGACATTTTTCACCAAAGGACTAATTATGATAAGTTATGATTTTAAAAGGACCTTTGGTGTTGGGAATTACCATACTTCGATCTCAATCAAGTAATGACCAAAAGTTTGCCGAAGAAGGAACGAATTCTGCCAAGCTATACTTCACCAAAGTGATAATGCGATCGTGATTCACGAAAGTGCTTATCCACGTAGGAGAGATAAGCACAAGATGTATCAGATAGTAGCGTGATGTATAGGTTGGCGCCGTATTATATAGAGCTTACTCAGAATAAACAATATGATGAGTAAAACAATATGATTAGTTGCATGCTTGTCTAAGATGCATGCGTTCTTTGTGTTTGTATTAGAAGCATACGTTAAAAATGCTCGTGAGTCATTAGATGGTTTTCTTGCCTATAAAAGGAACCATAAGAGTATGTAATAGATAAGTTTTTAGAAGCTTTTCAAGTCTTGTAAAACATCCGAAACATAGAGTTTCAATAATCAAAAGATCCATAGAGGATCAAAGAGTTCTTAGTTATTATAACTTGTATTTACTTTCCGCTATAAAATACGAAGTTGTAGAGATCTTCTATTAGTTTGCTTGTGATTACATAGGCAACACTAACGATCTCCGAGTGCTTAAGATCTATCAAGAGGTCTATGTGTTTAACAAGTGGTATCGAGCTCGGGAAAGTCTCTACGATACTAAGAACCATTCATACCCTCATACAACCAAAAATACCCTCACCATGCGGATCTCGATAATGAAACCTGAAGTCACCAACACAAACAACACCAACACCACTTCCATGCAATGACTTTTAGTCTTTCAAACAAGTAATGGTAAATTTCCTTATTTGAAAAGGGAAGAATATGATCTTTGGACTATGAAGATGGAAAACTAGATTTCCAATATTGATTGGAATCTGTAGGAGGTGGTGAAGAAAGGAAAGCATTTAAAGAAAATGATTCCGAGCAGTGGATGGGAAGTTTATCATGGCTCCTCCCAAACCGCCGAAGAAGTACTTTGGCCATGCAGAAAGCACAAAGTAAAACTATTCGCTTCAAGCCATTCCCAAGATCACATGTGTGATTTTCACCATATGGATGATGCAAAGGACATATGGATGGCTCTCAAAGCAAGGTTCGGTGGAAATGAAGAATCGAAAAGAATGAGAAAGTCCATGTTGAGGCAACAATTTCAAGACTTCAATATCTCCGAAGAAGAAGGTATCCACAAAGGATACGACAGGTTCCATAGGATTTTGAGTCAGCCTAAACCAAACAATACAAAACCGATAATGATGATGCAACTCAAAGTTCCTTGATCCTGCCTCCATCATGGTTACATGTAAGTATAGCCCTCAAGGCTAAAGGTGGGTTGGACATGCTCACCTTTGATGAGCTGTACAAATGAGACTCGAGAACTCTTGAACACGATGTCGAACTCCATACCGCATACATCTTCTTCGGTCATGCACTTTTGTTGGGACATCTCACTCCAACATGATGGTACAAGCTCCTAGTTCCAACTACTTTCCATCATCTCCAAGTTCCAACTACTTTCCATCATCATCTTGTGCTCCCACTGCACCACATAACACTCGGTCCACTCCACCATGTTCTCAAACTAAGTCTAGTAGTGTGATGGAGGATGTTCTTCATTCTTTTGTTGCTGATTATGATACTCAGCAGTATCTTGCATATGAAGACTTTGATCAAGTGGACCCACTTGAAATGGAGGAAATGAAACTGAAAATGCAGGTGGCATTGCTGTCAATGGACATCAAAAGATTTGAAGAAAAGTCTGGAAGGAAGTTTGCTTTCAAGGAAAGGAACCACCGCTTTGATAGGAGAAAAGTCAAGTTTTCTTGTCACCGATGGGGCATTTCTCAAGGGAATGTAAAGACAGGAAGAGTGGAGAAGGAGCCAACTACCTCTCCTATCGCCAGAAACAATGAAGAAGTGGAGCTTAGGCTTCTTACCATGGATGAAGGTCAACCTGGACTGCACATGAACACTGTGAATAAGGAAGCTCATGATCGATAAGCTTGGATTCGGCAAGGTGTACTTCGGATGAAAGGCATGATCAGCTTGCCTTGATGGGACTATCTTAGGTACACAATCAGATATTTGGTTGTAGTCTTAGATACAATGAACTTAAAGAAGAATATGATGCCATGAAACCTAAGTTTGATGAATGCTATGTTGAAAATGAAGCTCATAAACTAGCATTAAAACAAGAAAGACAAAAGTATGGTTTCAAAAGAATCAAATAGCTTATGAAGAAAAGATAAAGGTGTTACAGTTTGATCTAGAAGTTTCAAATAATTACTTAAAGCTGCGAGAAAGCAAAGGATGAAGCCGTATGCGAGAACCTAGAGCTTAAAGAAAAGGTAGCTGAGGAAATAACTAGGAATAAACAATGGTTAATTTCGGTGATAATCGGCTAGAGAACTCTATAATGATCAATCAAGAACCTCTGGCTTAGGATTAGGCTTTCAAAAATATGTTGGAATAGAAGCTAGGTATGATGGTCGTAAATCCACACCAGCAGGGTTAGCTAACTTTGTAAAAGAGGGTAATATGCATGCTGTCCTTGGACCTATTAGAGGTGAATTTATGCCCACAGACCTATCCATCACTGTTGACTTTGATGGATCACATCATCTATATGGCAGAAAGTCAAAGACTTGCAGACCCGATACCTCATCTAATGATTTTGTCTCTTGCTCTGACAGTGACAATTCATCGGATCAAGGGTCTACTTCCTATGAAAGTCGTGATTCAAATGAGAAGTCTGACCTTTCCAAGCCTGAGCCTACACCCAAGCTTGCACCACAGTCTACTTAAAAGCCTTCTAAGGAAGCTGGCTGAGGAATCAACGCTTCCAAGGACAGTTTCCAAGACTTGTCTTTTAAATCTTTGAATAATCGGTCTGTTAAAAACAATTCCTTGAATGTTTCGTTTTAAGTACTTCGCATGTAATCAAACATCTCCCTATTTGAATAAATCTTCCAAGAAGAAGACATGTTTTGTATGTGGAAGTAAATTTCATTTAATTAAGGATTGTGATTTTTATGAGTAAAGATTGGGTACATGTCTTTGCTCACCGAAACATAAATCTAAGTGGACCAATGTTGATAATATTCCACCTTATGTCCCACAAGCTGCGCTAATTCGACTCTCATTGGAGAGGTTCGGTTACGGACCTTATGTGAAACCAACTAGCCCATACTTCAAACATGGTTATTGGCTTACTTATGTTGACTCTATGTATCTTTGGGATGGGATATGGGAGTACTGCTGTGAAGCCCTCAACAGGTTGTTCTTGGACTATCAAGGGACCAAATCATCAATGGGGGACCAAGAACAATGGTGGATCCTCTAGATCTTCATGTCCCACACTGTGATCCATAGGCGTGGTTCAAGTCAGTAATGACTTGAACCTCCATGAATACTAACAGATGTATATATTTTATTGTTGTTTGTAGGATCATCCCTTTAAGCATAAGAATATTGGTATTGTTGATAGTGGTTGTTCCGAAGCAGGAACAGGGATATGATGCACAATTTTGTTCCTATAGAAGGAGGAGGCAATGTGACCTTTGGAGGAAGTGATGGGAGTATCACAGGGAAAGGCACCATAAAGACACCTCATCTGGATTTTGAAAATGTGTACTATGTTAAGGAACTTCAGCATTTCAACTTGTTCTCCGTTTCACAAATCTGTGACACTAAGAACAAAGTTCTCTTCAGTGAGAATGAATGTCTTGTCTTTGTCTAAAGACTTCAAACTCCTAGAAGAAACTTCAATTCTGCACTAAGGTTCCTCGAACTCACAATTTATACACATTCAACCTTAATGAAGTTCAACCCGGTGGTGACCTCACGTGTTTGGTGGCTAAAGCATCACTTGATGAATCTACTAAATGGCATAGAAGGATGGCTCATGTGAATTTCAAGACCATAAACAAACTCTCTAAAATGGGTCTTGTTGAAGGACTTCCCACCAAAGTATTCACCAATGATCATAATTGTGTTGCATGCAACAAAGGAAAACAACACGAGCCTCTTAAAGCTATCAATGCTATGAGCATCATTTACAACCTCTTGAGTTGCTCCACATGGATCTGTTTGGTCCAACTCAAGTCGAAGCATTGATCATAAGTACTTCGCTTGGTTATCAGCGATGGCTATAGCGATTTTGTTGGGTTTTCTTTCTCGAACCAAAGATGAAACATCTCAAGTCTTGACGAATTCATCACTCTTGTTGAAAATCAGGTTGAACAAAAGGTTAAGGAATTGTGTGATAATGGGACAGAGTTCAAAATGCTATTCTTATAGAACTCGTGGGTCAAAAGGCATAAAAGGGACTATAGTAATCCAAGAACCCCACAACAAAATGGGGTGGCTGAAAGAAAGAATAGGACCTTAATAGAGGCTGTTAGGTCAATGCTTGCGACTCTAAACCCACTATGTTCTGGATCGAAGCCGCGGCGCATGCTATGTGCTAAACAGGTCTCCATTACTAGACCACAACTCAAAACACCATATGAACTTTCTTTGGGAAGGTTCCTCATTCACTACCTAAAACCTTTTGGGTGTCAAGTGACCATTCAACACCGGTGATCCGTTGGGAAAGTTTGATGAAAAGGTGATGATGGCTATATTGTGGGTTATTGACTCATAGTAAAGCATTGTGGTGTACAATTTGCAAGCCAAGAAGATAGAGGAGGCGTTGAATCCGAGATTTTGGAAGATAAGCCTAATGTTCAAGGACAGGGTCATACGTGGTCCTTTGACCTTGACTACTTAAGCTGATTATTTGGTTACACCGGACATTTGGCTAACCAAAATGCAGGTCCTCAAGAGTCTCCCACTAACAATGCAAAGTTACCTAGATGATGATTCTGAAAATGAGTTTGAAGATGATGAACAACCTATACTTGTGCCTTCTTTCTCCCCTAACAACATTGCAGGTACCACCTCCAAGGACATTCTTGATCACGAGTGATGAAGATGAATCACATTATGCTGAGGACCTTGCTAGGCTTCAAACTCAAGAATTTGCACTAAACTTGAAGCGAGCGAATGGAGAGGTTGCTAATGAAGGAGTCGGTGGAAACCATTTTTCTGCTGAAGTTGATTCACATCACCTTCCTCCTCAAATCCTCTCAAGGCTATGCTTTGTTTCTTCTCATGTTCCTTCTCAAGTGTCTTGGACTTTGGTGAACCCTATACACGCTTTCCAAAACCTTCAGATCTTGGAAATCATCAACCCAAAGCTGGCATCTTCACCTCACCCTCTTATGATGGTGAATTTGAACCAACCATCACTAATCTTGATTCATCCATTGAAGTCAACCCACTTCTACTCGGAGGATCAATATTGCTCATCCTCAATCCAACATTATAGGTGATCTTTTGGCACTGTTGAACTCGAAGGGCTATCTCCACCCCTCGGTTTGGACAGATTGCTTTTCTCTCTTATGTCTCCAACCAAAGCAAAGAGACAATCACAGACTTCAAGCATTGTCCGCTTTGCTTGTTTTCTTTCTCAAGTGGAACCAACAAGTGTTTCTCAAGCCCTTAACGATTCAAGCTGGCTAGAAGCAATGCAAGAAGAGATGTAACAATTTCACAATCGGCGGTTTGGATCTTGGTTCCACTCCCCGATGGCAAATATGCCATTGGGACAAAGTGGATTTTGAAGAATAAGAGAGATGCTCGAGGTGTTGTGATCAAAAACAAAGCAAGATTAGTGGCTCAAGGTTTCGACAAGAGGAGGGATTGATTATGATGAAGTGTTTGCACTGTTGCGAGTAGAAGCCATTCAATTTTCGGCTTATGCTTCTTACATGGGCTTCATGGTATATCAGATGGATGTTAAAGGTGCTTTTATGTATGGTGAGATTGAAGAGGAGGTTTATGTCTCTCAACCCAAGGATTTGAAGACCCGGATCACCCAAATCATGTTTACAAGGTTGTTAAAGCTCTGTATGGCTTACATCAGGCACCTAGAGCGTGGTATGCTAGGCTTTCATCATTTTTGCTGAAGCATGGTTACGTGGAGAGGTGCTATTGATAAAACTCTGTTCCTCAAGAAGAATTACTCGACATAATTGGTGCAAGTTTATGTGGGCGACATTATTTTTGGTTCCACAAAGCGAAACTTGGTGCGTGGGAATTTGAGGAACTAATGAAGGGTGAATTTCAAATGAGTGCTATGGGAGAGCTTACTTTCTTTTTGGGTCTCCAAGTTCAGCAGTAACAAGATGGCATTTTATCTGTCCAAGATAAATATGTGAGGGACATCTTGAAGAAGTTTGGTATGGAAGGTGTTAGGACTACCACAACACCTTATGAAGCTCCAAAGACTAAAGCAAATAATGAACCAGATCTTCCTGTGAATGTTCATCATGCATGTCCATGATTGGTTCATTGATGTATCTAACAGACTTCAAGACCGATATTACTTTTTCTTTGTGAGTGTTTGTTCTCGACATCAAGTCACTCCACTTACTTCCCATCTCAATCTTGTCACAAGAAGATCTTTAAGTACCTCAAAGGCCAACCTCTTTTAGGCCTTTGGTACCCAAAAGAATCTCCTTTCAATTTGGAAGCATATAGTGGCAGTGATTATCTTTGGTGCAAACGATAGAAGATCCACAACCTGGCCGCCAATTTGGGCAAGAGGTTGATTTCTTGGCAATGCAAGAAACAAACCATTGTGGCCGCCTCAACTCATCAAGCAGAGTATGTGGCTGCTGCAAATTGTTGTGGTCAAGTCCTTTGGATTCAAAACCAATTGCTGGACTATGGGTACAATTTCATGAACACTACAATTCATATAGATAATCAAAGTACCATATGCATAGTCAAAAATCGGTTTTTCAAATCGGACAAAACACATTGAAATCAGGCACCACTTTATAAGAGATGCTTATGAAAAACATTTAATAAAAGTGGCTAAAATCCATATTGATGATAATGTGGCAGACTTATTAACAAAAGCTTTTGATGGACCAAGGTTTCAACACCTCGTGGTCAATATTGGAATGTTAAACCCTTGAGTGCATCGTTTAAGGGGAGGCATAGGCCTCAGGGGAGGCATATGCCTCGGGAAGGATTTGTGCAAACTCTGCATACTTTTGTATATTATTTGTCTTCTAACACTAACTTCTAATATTTCTCTAGTTTGTGTGTTTTTATGTTGTGTATGTTTTTGTGTATGTTTTGCGGTTATGCATTGCATTTTGTCATTCCTTATCGGATTGCGGTTTGTATATCCCATGATCAAGATCAAATTCATCAAGTGTGGTTCATAAGTACATGGTCAAGATAGCTAAAAGAGTGTTGCTGGTTTCTTCCGATATCAAAAGTCTTGAAGCAAACAATTTGATTCCACTCAAGTAATAATTGAAGAAAAGAAATTGAAGTTCAAATTGTTCATTCATTCATTCAAGCAGTTCTGATTACATGCTTTCATAAAGTCAACCTCTGCATATGCATCTTCAAGATACGAAATTTGTACACTTAAGCTAATCCTAATCTAGTGTATATCCTTCATTCCGAAATCTAAGTGAATGTTGGATATGCATTAGATCTTTGCTTTGCTGTGGGTCTTGCATAACCATCCATTCCGTCTTACTAGATGGTTGGATATGCATGACCAGAACGACGAAGATGCTAAGGACCAAAATGGGAGGATGGATTGATGCAAACGATTGATGATGACGATGACCACGCAGGATGACGGAGAAAAATAACGTGTCCTGTGTGCTTCATCTATTCATTTCAACCAAAATGCAATCGATCCACCCTCTCTAAGCCCTTCTTTTATACGATGTGTGTTGATACACCAAAAGATGGTGTAGTGAGACCAAGAACCACCTCTCTATCTTTGGGGAGTGGCGGATTCCTGGCACGAGGTCCCTGTTGAGACCGAGGTCTTTGGAGGTTGGGAGTAAGATGTTCCCTCCTTATAGGAGTCATCGAATCATCGCCAGATTCACTTGGATTCACTACTTTGTCATCTTCTCGAAGAAGGTAGAAAGGGTGATTTATTTGGTCGTGGATAGGGTTGAGAAAAGTAATACTGACCATGGGTTTGATTCACCACTTGATGATGATGAAGAAGATAATGAAGATGAGGTTGTGAGATCTATGATCTCAGGTTTGGTATTCATGGTATAATTTTGTTGATTGGGGTTATTTTTGCATCTAGGGTTTGTGGTAAATATTTGGGGATCTTGGTGAAGAGATGAGTTACATTGGGGTCATTTTATAGACGGGTTCGAGGCTCAATGAGTATTAATGCAAGTGGTTGGCACAGTAATTCTAGAATCTTACCGAAGATTTTCTCATCTTTGATGCATTCTCAAGTTATAACTTCCAGATTGATCATGTGTTCTTCTGAAGTGTTATTTTGGGTTGGGTCAAAGATGCAATACACGTCGAAAGGTCAACCAAACGATCCATTTTTCTTTGACTATAATTTGGGCAAAAACACTCAATCCACCATCACTCTTTGGAACAAACCAATTCCCTCTCATCCTTAGTTCACAAACACTCACCATTTCGAGAATCATAACTCTAAACACTCATATCCCTCATGGATCTTGAATTTAAACATGATCACAACAAAGTTGCATTTCTGGGAAATGGCAAGGGATATGAATTATACGAACCAATGGTGGAATTCACGAAAAGGTCCAAGATCAGTTATGCTCTAACTCATTCCCCAAATGAGATATATGAATCACTAGTTACTTAATTTTGGGAATCTGGAGAAGAGAGTGAGAGAGATTAGGGCTGATTGATGAAAGCAGAGTACATAGTGACAGAGGACCTGATTAGGAGGAAGCTTCACTTGGAAGATGCTGATGGAGTATTATACTCCAATCAGGAAGATGTGCTTAATGGGCTAAGAGAAATTGGCTATCGAGGAACAAGAACTGATATGTGGCTAAAGAAGGAACTCTGCCCGAAATGGAGATTCCTGGTTCACACGCTGCCTTCAATGCATGAGCAACAAGACCGAGGAGGATGGGACCGTTCTCTACCCAATGGGCTATGGTATTGTGTGTCTTTCCCAAAGGGTAACTTTCAATTTTTCTAAGTATATTTTTGAAAACTTGGTTGAAAATATTCAAAAGAAAAAGGGAAAATTTTTAATGTACCCAAGGTTTCTACAAATGATTTTAGACACCACTACCCAATCCCAATCTTTCTATTCCATAGGTACTTTAAGCGCTAAATTGTTTGCCACAATGAGAACCCACTTTGGGGGAACATCATCCTTGCTAGCGACCATGTTGCCCCAAGGTAATGAGGTCTGCGATGAGGAGAATGTGGCTCATAATCCTCCCTCTTCACCGTTACTGCTGATGGTATTCCATTAGTTGACATTGATGGGCCCCACATCAAGCTGTTGAAGCAACTCATGTTGCTCAGACAAGCCACCATGTCAGTCCTCCACCCACACTAGCTACTCATGATGAGTCCGATCTATATAGACTACCCACACCAAGTCCTGTTAGGGATCCTCTCATTGAAGATTTTCCTCACTTTGAGCATGACCATGATTCTCTTGAAAGGTCCAATGAAGCTCCCACGACCACGAGCAATCTGGCGGTGGAGAGGACCCTATTACACTCTCATCCGTCTATGCTCGGCAACGGGTATCTTCAGAGGTTACTAGTTTGAAAAAGGAGCTTGCAGAGACCAAGTCTTCTCTTGGAAGTAAGATTGAAGATCTGAGAATCAAGTCAAGAAGTTAGAGGACAAACTCAAAGGGGCTCCAAAGGAAGCTTGTGGTTTCTTCGATGAAGAACAAGAAGTACCTCAATTTGGGTCTCTGGACTTGTTGGTCGATGTTTCTCTCAATGATCCTTCATCATTAGGCTGCTACTTCCTCAAAGAAGAAGGAACACATTCTCTACACAAGAAGAAAGAGATCTTATTTACATAAGATTTCTTCTGAAGCTTCTAAGGAACCTAGTCTTTGATAAAACTACATCTGCGATGTGCTTGAATGGAGGATGTTTCTTGATCATGATGACTGAGTATTGCAACCGAGGTCCCCTTTGTAGATTTATCGAAGATGAGTGCGTTAAGAAGCCCGATGACAAAGGAAAAATGTCATAACTCTTCGATGAGCTTGGTCCCGACACGGTGAGTGAGGAGGAAAGACTAGGTCAAGCAAGTAGATTGGCTGAGTTTGAAAAGTCAAAGGAAAGTGAAGTATTGGCTCATCAACTTGAAAGAGAGGATTTTTCATCCTTAACTCTCGAGAGAAGAAGAGAACTAGATGCAATGCGGGTTAAGATGCCAACACCTGGGATGTTCTAACTTCGGCAAGTCATTTCAAGACCTTCTCTTGCTCAAAGTATACTAGGTGGAGATTTCCTCAGTGACACTTATGTAGAGCGAATGATGGCTCGTGGAAGACAAAGGAAGCAAGAAGCTATTGCACAAAGGAAAGCCATCAAAGCTCTGAAGAACAAAGACAAACCTCCTTCTAAAGCTGAAATGAGAATGGTGGTGAAGAACCAATGCTCAATATACAACTCGGCTTAACAATGAAACAAGTCAAGGCTTTTCCTGATCATGTCCTGTTTCGCAAATATAACCAAATCATGAGGGACAGATCATCATCTTCAACACATTCTACCAACTTGAAAAGGATTGTTGAGAATGAAACTGCTCAAGAAGCCAAAAGACTAAAGTCAGATGATGCTCCACCCAAGGTGACCTCTCCAGTCATTCCTGAAGCAACTTGTTGCTTCCTCTACTAACAAGTCAATGAACCATCTTCCAATTCTCCTCAAGCACTGATGTATCGGCTCCCACTTCATCAAGGCACTGTTGTCACACTAGAAGATTCTAAAGTTAAGGAAGCTGATCTTCTTTGAAATAAAAACAAAAGGGCCATAAAGATGCTCCACAGGGATGAATGCACCGTGATCCAACTAAGTCTCCCTCTACCTCTTCAAGTCCTACCTCAAATGTTCAAGATGAAAATGCTCCCTCTGGGGAAATCTATAAGCCCGGTAGGAGGAAGAAGAGAATGGCCAAAAGATCTCCCACGGATCTTGAAGCAGATAACTCAATGTTCATTATAGAGGGATCTGCTGGCGATTTTCTGACGAAGATCAAAATGCGTTGGAAGATTGGAAAGCGAAGGATGATGAGATGAATGTCATTCATCGAAGGAACTCCCCTTCAATGGAATTCACCTTTCTAAAGGAAATTCTACACTTGGTAGGCAGGCGGACTTGATTTCTCTATACACTCGAAGTTACCTCCCATTCTCGCAACAAGGAACCACAAGGTTCTGGGATGTTCTTACCAGGAGATCTTCAAGTCCTATTAAACTCTCATATTCCCAATAGCAAGGCACATTCCATTTGGGAAAACTCACATCGGTGGAAGGTTACGTCACGGAGATTCTATCCTCTCCCTCGTGTACATGTGCTTGAGACTAAGAGTGGAATCACTATTTGTATGCTTCTTGAAGAAAGTATCCATTGCCCAAGATTAATGGAAGCGGATGCTTAGTCGAATTGGAAATTCCTCCGATCCGATGGGCAATGAAAGGCTGCATGCTTCAACAGTGGTGGGTTTGATCAAGACTCAACTTCTACAACAAAGAATAGGCCTCATCCTCATTCTCATCATGACACTTGGTACTCTCTGCACTACCTTGTTTTGTTACTTTTAGTTTACATTATTTATATTTTTTTCTGTTTTATTTCTTAAGAAGTAAAAGAGTTTCATAAAAAAAAAAATCACAAAAACATCATTTTAAAAATAGTGATAGCGTTTATTTAATATAAATTAGCTTTTTAATTTTCTTCTTCAACTTATTATTAAGTACTCTCAGTTTTTATCAAAGAGTTATTAGTTAAAAAAAAAAAAAACTTTTATGAGGTTTGTTTGTTGTACCACTCGATGGTTTTACTCACGATGTACCTTGTGTATGTCAAAGAGTTGACTAGTCCAAAGGGTACATCTTTGGTAAAGACACATCAAATCTGTTGATAGGTGTAATGGTTTGCTCAAAATCATAGGGTATGCAACTCACCCATGCTTAATTCTTTGAGGGTTGAATGGTCATCAATTCACCATGGTCTATTCCTTTTGGAATCCAAGAATTGGCTAGCCCACATGTATATGGCATGTGGTAAAGGCAACTACATCCATATTTGGTGCTCAATTCACCAATGCTAAGAATTGACTAGTCCCGAGCAAGCGGCTACTGGTAAAGACAAATCAAATCCGTTTATATGGTTCTTTGGTTTGCCAATAAATCAGATGGTTATCAATGTACCATGGTTTTCGAACTCAAACATATGGCTACTCCGGTAGTAATGGCTATTGGTAAAGAGACATCAAACCCATTATTTTCAATGATTCACCTCTCACAGGAGTTAACACACCCGGAAGTGATGAGAATAGTATGAAACTTATATGTTTTGATGTACATGATGTCATATGTTGTCTTTGCAAAGATCGCGTATCACGTCATTCGGTCATCATAGAGATGTTCCTCTTCTTAATCTTTGTTGTTGATGTTCGAACACAATCCTCAACAATTTTAAAGATCTATCAAGGAAACTGGAACTTAACCTAGTCAAATTCGGTTTAGGGGAGGATTGTTGGGAATTACGGTATACTCTTGGATCTGGCGAAGTAATGACCTAAAAGTTTCTGCCAAGAAGGAGCGAATTCTACTGAAAGCTATACTTTAGCCGAAGTGATAATGCGGTCGTGATTACTGAAAGTGCTTATCCACGTAGGAGAGATAAGCCGCGATGTAGGCAGTATGTAGGAAAAGTCAGCGCCATATGTATAGGTTGGCGCCGTATTATATAGAGCTTACTCAGAATAAACAATATGATGAGTAAAACAATATGATTAGTTGCATGCTTGTCTAAGATGCATGCGTTCTTTGTGTTTGTATTAGGAGCATACGTTAAAAATGCTCGTGAGTGATTAGATGGTTTTCTTGCCTGTAAAAGGAACCATAAGAGTATGTAATAGATAAGTTTTTAGAAGCTTTTCAAGTCTTGTAAAACATCCGAAACATAGAGTTTCAATAATCAAAAGATCCATAGAGGATCAAAGAGTTCTTAGTTATTATAACTTGTATTTACTTTCCGCTATAAAATACGAGTTGTAGAGATCTTCTATTAGTTTGCTTGTGATTACATAGGCAACACTAACGATCTCCGAGTGCTTAAGATCTATCAAGAGGTCTCTGTAGTTAACATTTGGTGACTTTTCTTTTGAAATAAGTGCTTTAGGGACTATTTCTGACAACTTTTGAAACTTGGGGGACTGAAACTGCCATTTATGCAAACTTAGCTCATTTTTCATCACGATTTTAAACATTTTGCATCGAAACATATAAAAATGCAGTTTTGAGATATTTTCAGTATTTTGATGCATTACGAGCATTTTTTAAGCGTTTTGCGGTTCGATTTAACCAAAATGATGAGTATTTACACACTCATCAATCCCCACTAAACTATTGCTACTCCTAGCAATCTTTTGAGAAAAACTTAATGGATTTGAATCTCTTTACCAAAAGCCATTACTTACGGCGTAGAAATGTTTCGAGTTCAAGTAAGAACTATGGTACCCTGATAACCATGTGATTTTGAGCAAACCACCAGCTTCCAACGGATTTGATTTGTCTTTACCAGAAGCCGTGTGCTCTGGACTAGCCAACTATTAGATAAATTATCAATATTATCTTTGGTGAGCTGATTACCAATTATGGTTTTTCCACTGCCTTTACCACAAGCCATAAACTTGCGGGCTAGCCAACTCTTCACTTTTAAGGATATGGTGAGGTGAATACCATACAATTTTGGGCAAATTGCAAGCCGTCAACGGATTTGAGATATCTTTACCAAGAGCCGTTTGCTCCAGGATTAGCCAATCCTTCTGTTTATTAGACATGGTGGGTGATAACGTAAGTTGAGTAAGTGCAAAACACTTACTCCAAAAAATTCGGCCAAAATGGGGGAATTGGGTGGTATAATTACATGTATAAATTCGTGAGAATTCCCCCCCCCCCCACACTAGAAATGAATATTTCCCTCAATATTCAAAGTCTGCGGTTATGCTTCCGAAAGGCGAGAAACGTAAAGGGAAATACTACGGCCATTATTTTGAATTTTTTTTTTTTTTTTTTTTTTTTTACCAAACTTTATATACAACAGCGGGGGGTAACTCCCCCACACTAGGGTGGTAGAAAGTAGAAAGAAGTCAGAAATATGGGTGAAAACCCATATGGCATGCTATTGTTTTTGATTCCCGAGTTGCTAGCTTGACTCGATCCCCGCATTCATTGGTTCATGGGGAAAGTTTGTAGATCCGGGACAACCACAGGAGGAATGTCCTCTCCAAAATAATGCTTCAACCGATGACCATTCAATTTAAAGTTTGGACCATCGGGTTGAGATAACTCAATGGTTCCATATGGAAATACTTTAGTGATTGTGAATGGTCCAGACCGGGGATTTTAATTTTCGAAAATCTTCAATCTTGAATTGAAAAGAAGGACTCGATCACCAACGTTGAAAAAGCGGTTCTTGATTTTAGAGTCATGAATCTTCTTTGTCTTTTGTTTGTAGATCAAAGAGTTCTCGTATGCTTGATCACGGAGTTCATTTAATTCATTCATTTGAACTTTCCGGTGATCACCCGCTATCTGAATATCGAAGTTGGCATGTTTCAAGGCCCAGTATGCCTTGTGCTCAAGCTCAACGGCGGATGACATGCCTTTCCATACACTAGCTTGTATGGAGTACACCGATGGGTGTTTTATAAGCATCGGAAGGCCCAGAGTGCGTCGTCTAGCTTATCCGACCAAGTAGGCACGGTTTTAAGCCTCTTGTCTCTCGAATTCTTTTAATCCCTCGGTTGGAAACTTCCACTTGCCCACTTGTTTGGGGGTAGTACGCGAGAGAGAGACGGTGAGTTACACCATACTTTTGCATGACTCTATCAAACCGGTCATTGCAGAAATGCGTACCACGATCACCGATTATAGCTCGTGGAGTTCCAAACCTAGCAAAAAGAGATTTTAAGAATTTCACAACAACTCGGGCATCGTTGGTAGGCAAAGCTTTCGCTTCAACCCATTTTGACAAATAGTCAACGGCCACGAGTATGTATTTGTTTCCTCGAGATGATGGAAATGGCCCCATAAAGTCAATGCCCCGGATGTCAAAAATCTCACACACTTGAATGGCGTTTTGCGGCATTTCATTTCTTTGTGAGATATTCCCATGACGTTGACAAGCGTCACAGGTTTTGACAAATTCATGGGCATCCTTGTAAATCGTGGGCCAATAAAATCGAGAATCAAACACCTTCTTGGCGGTGTAGTTGGGGCTATGATGTCCCCAGTAGGTCCAGAATGGCAAGCCTTGAGAATGTCATTGGCTTCCTGACCATACACACATCGTCTGATGACTTGATCCGCGCAAATTTTGAATAAGTAGGGGTCGTCCCAGAAGTAATGTTTTACATCTTTAAAGAATTTGCTTTTTCGTTGGGACGACATCCCTTTCACCACAAAGTTACCCGCATGGTAATTTGCAAAGTCAGCAAACCATGGGGTAGAAGAGTCTCCACGAAAAGAAACCACATTGAGTGTTTTGAGAGGAAATGTTTCATTTATTTCCTTTTTCTCGAACACATCTTGGTGAGGGTTTTCTAAACGGGACAGATGATCGCAGCCGGTTCTCAGCTCCTTTTTATCACGTATAATGATATCAAATTCTTGCAGGAGGAGAACCCAACGAAGCAATCTCGGCTTTGCATCTTATTTTGCAAAGAGATATTTGAGAGCCGAGTGATCCGTATACACCACGCATTTGGTCAAGATTAGGTATGGCCGAAACTTCTCAAACGCATACACCACGGCTAATAATTCTTTTTCCGTAGTGGTGTAATGGGTTTGAGCTTCAATCATAGTCTTACTCGCGTAGTGGATAGGCTGAAAATGCTTGGTTTTTCGTTGCCCCAGGACTGCACCGATAGCAAAATCACTTGCATCGCACATGAGCTCAAAGGGTAAATCCCAATCGGGGCCAACTAGAATGGGTGCTTCCGTAAGCTTTTTTTTTAGTGTTTCAAAAGCTTCGATGCACTCAGGAGAGAAGATAAAGGAGCATCTTTTTCAAGAAGATGGGTCATAGGCCGAGCGATTTTAGAAAAATCTTGTATGAATCTGCGATAAAACCCGGCATGACCTAGAAAACTCCTAATACCTTTGACGGTAGTAGGATGAGGCAATTTAGCAATAACGTCGACTTTTGCTCTATCAACCTCAATCCCGTTTTTGGAAATCTTATGGCCAAGGACTATGCCTTCTTTGACCATAAAGTGGCTCTTCTCCCAATTTAGACAAAGATTGGTGTCTTCACACCGTTTTAGCATTTTTTCTAAATGGGAGAGACATGTGTGAAATGAGTCCCCAATGACCGAGAAGTCATCCATAAACACCTCCATTGTTTCCCCGATCATGTCGTGGAAAATTGCCATCATACATCGTTGGAACGTGCCAGGAGCGTTACATAGGCCAAAAGGCATACGTCTGTAGGCAAAAGTTCCGTATGGGCAGGTGAATGTGGTCTTTTCTTGATCCAGCGGATCAATGGGGATCTGAAAATAACCCGAGAAACCATCAAGGAAACAATAGTACTCGTTTCCTGCTAATCTCTCAAGCATCTGATCCATGAAGGGTAGAGGAAAATGGTCTTTACGGGTGGCTTCGTTTAACTTGCCATAGTCAATACACACACGCCATCCCGTAACCAATCGAGTTGGAATTAACTCATTTTCTTCATTTGTGACAACAGTTATGCCACCCTTTTTGGGAACACAGTGAAATGGGCTAACCAAAGGACTATCGAGATCGGGTAAATCAAACCGGCATCAAGAAGTTTGAGAACCTCTTGTTTGATAACCTCATGAATCTTAGGATTCAACCTTCTCGATGTTGGACTGCGGTTTGAAGTCATCCTCCATTAAGATTTTGTGAGTACAAAACTCCGGGTTGATACCCTTAATGTCGGAGAGTTTCCAAGCAATTGCTTGCTTGTGTGACTTCAAGACCTTTATGAGAGCAGTCTTCTCCTCCTCAGTTAAGTCTTTAGCGATTATGACGGGTAATTTATCATCACCCTCCAGGAATGCATACTCGAGATGAGGAGGTAGGTCCTTAAGTTTAACCTCGGGAAATTCTTGATAGATGTTTGTACTGATTTGATTTCCTCAATTGTGATCTCTTTCGGAGGGAGTGAAGGTAATGGATCTTCATTTAACAATTGCTCGAGATAAAGGATATCTCCCTCTGAATCATAAACACCATCAATTGAATTGATTCATCACTAGCAAGAAACTCATCGATCTCTTCCGGAAAGAAGTCACCTCCCTCAAACGGAGTGAGAGAGGGGAAAGAGTCGGCAATGATTGGTTGAGAAGATGTGGTGGAACCCCACTCACGTAATTATGAAAATAACCAAGAAACTCTTAAGAGTACTCCTCTGAAGCAATATCAATTACATCGATTCGATTAACTCGATTGACATCATAATTTGAGGAGTACCTCGAAGTTTGATCAAGGTTAAAGGTGACAACTTCATTACCCACACGTAACGTGATTTCTTGCTCAAATACATCAATGAGAGCTCGGCCCGTTCTCAGGAATCCTCGTCCAACAATGAGGGGAACCCGATGATCGGCATCGAAATCAACAACCACAAATTCACTGGAAAATGGAACTTTCCTACTTTCACGAATACATCCTCGGCGATGCCAAGAGGACGCGATATAGAACGATCTGCAAGCTCAAGAGTCATGCGGTAGGAACAAGTTCGGAAGAGAAAGTTTCTTCCATATTGAATAAGGCATCAGATTGATGCTTGCACCAAGATCGGCAAGGGCAAAGCATTCAATCATTCCTGGAAAAGCACAAGAAAGAAGAAATTTTCCAGGATCTCCCAGCTTCTCGGGAAGCTTCTTTAACAGAACTGCTGAGCAGTTCTCGTTCAAAGGAGTTTTAGCCATTTCAAACAGTTTTTCCTTGTTGCTTAACATGTGTTTGAGATTTGATGCAAACTTGGGCATCAGCATGATAGCATCCGCAAAGCTTATGTCAAAATGAAGTTCTTGGAAAATTTGAAAAAAATTTTCCATTTGATGACTGGCTTTTTTGCGGAGGTTTTGCTCATTTAAACGTGAGGGGTAAGGAATGGAAGTTTTGGATTTGGGGTTTTCAACTGGAGGTTCAAAAATAACTCCAGTTTGGTTTTGGGTTTCGGGACAACTTGAGGATGGACATGTGCTGTACTTTGTGAGCTAGTAGGTTGCACTTGGTCCTTTGTCGCCTCAAGTTCACTTTCCACTACCTTCGGGAGAGAAGAAGAAGAGGTAGTAGGAATAGCAGGTCCAGCATATGAAGCACCACTTCCGGTTGTGATCGCCTTTGCATCGCCCCTCGGATTAGCGATCGTGTTGCTAGGTAAAGTACCTGAGCCCGAGGGTCGATCATTTAAAGAATTCTTAATGTCAGAAATCTGGCTAACCAACAACCTGTTCATTTCCTCTTGGGATTTCATGAATTGCTTCAACAACTCATCCGATGATGGTCCAGTTGGAACAATGGCTTGATTTTGTGTAGGAAAATTCTGACCTCTATTGTTTGGATTAGGGCCTTGATTTTGGAAATTTCCTTGATTATTGCCATGAAAATACCTAGGGTTGAAATTTCCCTGACCTTGGTTTCTATTGAAATTTCCTTGGTTTTGGAAATTTTGACTTTGATTTTGAAAACCGTTATTTTGACTAAAATTACCTTGGTTTTGAAAACCTTGGTTTATTCTATTCTGATTTTGATTACGGTTTTGGTTTTGGTTGAAACCGGGTGGTCCAGGTAGTGGTTAGGACGGTGGTTCGGGTCCATAGGAGCACGATATTGGTTGCCTCCTGAATTGGAAATCCCCACACGCGTTTGCTTCAAAGGGTTACCATCGGTGGCCATACAGTTGTAATAGGCATGGGGCCACCGCAAGTAACACAGACTTCCACTTTCTTAACTTCACAGAGGTGAAGTTTGTGGAAAAGAAAATTTCTTTTGGTTGGAGAGAACCAAAGCTTGAATTGCTTCCGTGAGTTTGTCAATCTTAGCATCGGTGCTAGATTGACTCACAGGCGATGAAGAAGAAGGACCAACACTGACTTGGGAAACAACCGGTTTGCTTCATGCAAGTGCGGACTTTAGACTTGTTTTCAATTATCGTTAAAGCTTCTTTTACAGCTTTGCTCAAGAAATTTCCTCCAACGGAGGAATTGAGAGAATCTTGATCAGATTGACTCACTCCATTATAGAAAGTATCGAGTTGCATCAACTCGGAGAAACCATGGTGAGGACATTTGCGAAGCAACTCCTTGAAACGATCCCACGATTCACTGAAGGGTTCATCAAAATTTTGTGTGAATTTGATGATTTCGTTTTTAAGACTCGTGGTCTTGGAAGGTGGATAGAATTCGTTCACAAATTTCTTCACCAGGTCTTCCCATGTTTCGATTGATTGAGGGGGTTGTTTTTCAAGCCAAATCCGGGCTTGTCGCTCAAGGGAAAATGGGAACAAAAGAAGCTTAACAGCATCGGTAGGGACATTCTTGTATTTGATGGTAGATGCAATCTTCTTAAACCATCGAATATGAGCATGAGGATCATCCCTCTCAAAACCATAGAATTGACTTGAGGTTACAAGATTCAGTAACCCGGTTTTGAGTTCAAAATTTTCAACCACAATGGCTGGGATAACAATAGCATCTCCATACCCGTCGATGGGTGCCTGGAGAAGCTCGCACATAGGACGTTCTTCCGCCATGTTAACGAAGTAGTGCGGCAGTCCGGATCTCAGATCCGAATGATGGGGCAGAACGTCTACGGACACGCCTTCTTGGAATCTTGACAAGCTCACAAAATGGGCTCACAGACCTAGAAGAGCGAGTGCGCATACACTAGAGTTAACTCCAAGAGATCTCAGAGTTAAGGAAGGGAATTATGAAAATGAATTATGAAAATGGGGTAAGAAGAATCTTTTTTTGAGTTTTATGGTTTTGAAAAGTAGATATAACAACAAATCCAATTAAAACAATATCGAGGCAAAACAACAGTGAACTTAAACCAATAATCACAAGATGAATGGCTTCTTTGAAAAAGGTACACCACTCACAAGGACACAAAGGCAAGTTTTAATCTTTGGTTCGGGAACTTATTATGGTCGTACCCCAGTTAGGTAGTACACTGCCTTGGTTTGCGGTGGTAATTTTTTATGTTGTTATTATTAAACAAAGAAAACGACAAATCTTTTTGTATTTTTATCTTTGATATATATATAGAAACAAAAGAAAAATATTTTTGTGTTTTATACATTTTTGGATGTTTTTGGGTTTTTTGGATTTTTTTAAAGAAAATATATATATAGATATAGATGGATGGTATGAACAAAGAGTGAATATTCAAATCACTAATCTGCTAAACGGAAGATAATTAGCACAGCTCCCCGGCAGCGGCACCAAAATTTGATTCGCTCCCAGACGGTCAAGTTTTGTCACACAAGCTGACCACTTGTGAATGGTCAACCGTAACAAACTTCAAACAGTCTGGAACCAAATACAATGAAGTCCAGGAGAGTATAGTGTTTCCCCAGGTCGTTATGTCCCAACGAGTTGTGCGATGAATAATCAAACGTATAGTGATCGGGTGAATTTGAACGGGAAAAGGGTTATGATTGATACTAAATGACAAAGGAAAAATGAAAGAAAATTAAAAATCTAAATTATATTAAATAAACGCTATCACTATTTTTAAAATGATGTTTTTGATTTATCTTTTATAAATTTAAATTAAAAACTACGTAACGTACAAAAGAAAATGTGAAATTGAGACAGAATTAATCCTAAAAATATAAAAATGAAATTTTTACAAACCTAATGATAAGACAAAATTTTGAGAAAAGGAAATTATTTTTATAACTATTTTCTAATTATTATTAATTAAAAACTATTTTTAACTATTTTATAATAGCCTAAAATACAAGAAAATATAAAATAAAGCTAGAAAAATGAAATTATGACTTAGAAAAATCTAAAATAACTAAAGAGAATTTTCAAAACTAATTTTGTATTTTTCTGATTATTTTTCTATTTTCTATGAATTAAAAACTATTTAAAACTACCTAAATTGCTAAAAATTACAAATTAAACTATGAAAAATCTGGAAAAATAATTTTATGACTTTTTATATTTATCTTAACCTAGGAAAAATGAAAACTTATTTTTTTGAAGTTTTTCTGATTTAATTGTATTAAAAGCTAATTAAAAATGCCTAAAAACTGTTTTAAATGAAGAAAAATAGCAAACAGTGCTAGAAAAATATGAAAAATTCAGGAAAAGTCTAAAATAATATTCTAAGTCTATGAAAAATATAAAAATAGTAGCTTATGTGTGAGAATATGGAACTGCAGTTACAAGTGCTTATAATTAAGCACTTGAAATAAGCTAAAGGTACCAAATGATCACCAAATTATCACAGAAGCTCTAATATGCTAAAAGTACTCAAAAGCAATTTATTACAACTATCCTAAACCTCTAAAGTACAAGCTACTCAGATTTGATGAATTGAAATTAAGTGCCAAAACAGATTTTTAGCTACTACTTTGAAGCTTGAGAATAAGCTATTCAGATAAGCTAAACTCAAAACCAGATGTAGGAACTTGAAGGAGACCTGGCTAGCTACTTATAAACCAAAAATGAGACCAAGATAAGCTCAAATAAGCTTTTAACAAGCTCTGCAAGAACCTGTGCAGACTCAGTATTCACTGAGTCAGTGCACAGGGCAGATAAGCCCTTTTTGACAAGCTACTTTGGAGCTTATACAAAATTACTAAAAATCTACAAAAACCATATTAAGAAACTAGACCAACTGAAGTTTATAAACCCAAAGTTTTAATGAATTTGACCCAGAAATGAATCAATTAAAAATCAACTTAGGTTGGGTGAAAACTGGTTTTTCACTTGACTTTTAACTCAGAAATGAAAAGTTGACTTTAATGAGATTTGCAACCAATTTAATGACTGAGATTGATGTATTATGATGAAATAAACCTAATGCAAGCTATCTCTATGAATTCTAAACACAAAACAAGTTTTTGATTTTACAAAATTCCAACAGACATGAGATTATGACAGATTCATGGTGATTTTTGACTTTGAGAGTGCACAGATGAGATTTGATGACTAAAATGGTTATATTACAACTAAAGAGGACTAAAGCAACAGATTTTAACCACAGAACAAGCCTTTAACTCAGGTAATGCATAAAATCCAAACACCATTTAAATCACTGTCTTGCAATCTTTAACTGGTCTATCTACTGAATAAGCTAATGCTAACACTGAAATTGAATCTAGTTATCCTAATTACAACTAACTGAACAGGTTTAAGCTATTTAATGTCCACAGATTCAAACACAAGCACAATATGCAAACTGAATTAGAAATGGAGTTGAGATAAAAACTCACAAGTGTCCAGCTTATTTGTGCAGCTTAAACCAGAACCATAACTAAACTAAACTACTCAAATCCAACCCAATCCAAGCTCTGCAACACCCACATTCATGATTGATTCCAAATTAGCACCTCAGTTGACTTTTGTTGACCATATTGAGAATTAGCTTAAAACTGATTTATAAGCTTACCCAAAGCTAAGAGTAGCTTTAGTAAGCTTATTAGAGTGATAATAAGGCTTATTGAAGCCTGGCTTTTATGTTATTTAAACTGCATAAGTAAAATAGAATTTAAAAACTAGAAACTTGGATAGACCTTAGATTATTGCTGAAAAATAAGTTTCACTGATACAATATCTTGAGTTTAATACAGGGAAGCTTAAAATTACAATGTAAACTTAATTAAGACTTAAATACTAAAAAACGACATACATGGAAAACTAAAAACTAAGTACTACTCCTCTCTTCTTGCTTCTCTTCTCTTATTTATACCCAAAAAGCTTTCTCTCTCTCTCCTGAGCATTTCCCATCTGCTTTCACATCCATTGGATCACTTGGGTTATTATTGGCCGTTTGATTGAATTTTGGCGCCAAATTGGTATTTGCAACTGGGAGGGTTGAGTGAAAGGGAGGAAGGAGCATTAAATGTTTCTTGGATGGTTGTTGAGGTGGAGGGATAAGGTGTGGGATATGTGAGCTGGAGGTGAGGTGAAGGGTCTGGGATTTGCAGACAGTGGGTGGAAGAAGATGGGAAAAGGAGGGAAAAGGGGTGAGTGGGTTTGACTTGGGGTGATATTAGTGGACGGGGGGTCAAAGGTGGATATGGCAGGGGGTCAATTGGCTTGGCAGGGGTCAAAAAGGTAAGGGTCAAGGTCCAAAGGTATTTGGTTATTAATAACAAGGACCAAAGATGCAATTTCTGATTCTTGAGGGACCAAAGATGCCAAATTTCCAAAGTTGTTTCAAGGGACCAAAAATGACAAGTTTCCATAGTACAAGGACCATAATAGACATTTTCAAACTTCCAAGGACTATTTTTGCCAAATTTGAAACTTGAAGGACCAAACTTGTAATTTCTCAAAACTTTTGACATTTTTAACCAAAGGACTAATTATGATAAGTTATGATTTTAAAAGGACCTTTGGTGACTTTTCTTTTGAAATAAGTGCTCAGGGACTATTTCTGACAACTTTTGAAACTTGGGGGACTGAAACTGCCATTTATGCAAACTTAGATCATTTTTCATCTGATTTTAAAAATTTTGCATCTGAAACATATAAAATGCAATTTTGAGATATTTTCAGTATTTTGATGCATTTCTGAGCATTTTTTAAACGTTTTGCAGTTCAGATTTAACCAAAAATGATGAGTATTTACACACTCATCAGACACCATCAGGTTGGTACAAAACGGATGTGCATTCCATGAACTTCGTTCCGCAGATCCTAATCAGCATCTCAAGGATTTCCTAAAAATCATTGACTCCATCGACCTTGATGCTACCACACGGGAGACCACGCACTTGCGTCTCTTCCAATTATCTTTACGGGACAAAGCTAGTAATTGGCTTGAGCGACTTCCCGCCGGATCCATCTCAAGTTTGTTTGATCTCACCACTTACCCAATTTTTCCCACCGGGGAGAACTATCAAGCTAAGGAATGACATCTTGATGTTTCAAAAATGTCAAGGTGAAACTCTCTACTAGGCGTGGACTCGATTCAAGGACTTGCTCCATAAAGTCCTTCATCACGGCATCGATCTTTAGCTACAAGTCCAAATTTTTTATGATCATGTCAATGTCTCAACTAGGCAAACCATCGACCAAGCGGCCGAGGGCAAACTTAGTGAACTTACCGTGGAAGATTCGTAGGGGTACAATAGAGGACCTTTCTCTCTATGAAAACGAATGCTCGAATAACCCCCGTGAGTTGCACAAAACCTTTAAGGCAATCTCCTTGCCTCACATTGACTCACAACCTTCCAATCGTAGGATGCTCGAACTTGAAGATCAAGTCAAATTCCTAATAAGCTCCTATGAAGCTCCCAAGCCTTCCCGCCAAGTGAACAAAATCACTCTACCTTGTGAATTATGTAGTGGTCCCCATGAAACTCGTGATTGCACAAAACTCCCCGAACAAGCTTTTGCGGACTACACCTCCATGTGTACCGATAAAGCGGGAGAGAAGTGGTACAATTTCAAGCCCGAGCAAAACAACCTAGTAAATTCTTACAACCCCTCGTGGAGGAATCATCCTAACCTTAGGTGAAGCCAAAACTTAAACCCTCCCCAAAACAACTCATCTAGTCCACCTAATAAGTCCCAACCGGACCATACCTCCTACAATAACCCTCCAAACATCATAACTTCCACTAGTCTTGAGGGAATGGTTTCCAAATTCATGTCATATCAAGAAGCTCGATTGACTAAGCTAGAAGCCAATTTCAAGCAACAACAAAGCGAGATGACAAACAAGCTTGACACCCTCTTAAAAGCCTTCAATGACTGGGATGTAGGAGCACTCCCAAGTTACACTATCAAGAACCCAAAAGTGAATTCGATTTCATCGACTCCATGTTCTTGCTCACCAAAGGAGAGTGCATATCCATGCCCCTAACACCCACAAGTCTATTCGGTTGACGCCATCAACACGTGTTTCAAACAAACCATCCCAAAAGACCAACAACCCAAGTTGACGGTCCATCCAAATCTTGAAACACCAACCAATCAAGAACCCAAATCAACTCTAGAAGAGGAGTTTAAGGAGCTTTACCAAATAAAACCGGTTCTTAAAATCTTGACTCAAGCGCCTTACTATAATGCTTTGAAAGATAAATATAAGCAAGAACTAAAACTAGGAGAACGTGGGTCCGCATTTGTGCAAAAAAAATTACCTAAGAAGTTAGATGATCCCGGGCTATTCATTCTTCCATGTAACATTGGAAATTCCAAAGCTTTCGACACATTAGTCGATCTAGGGTCAAGCATCAACCTTCTTCCGTTGTCCCTCCATAAGAGCCTTAACCTAGGTAAAATAGAACCAACGGAAACAATCTTAGGTTTAGCGTATGGTAGTATTACATATCCAGTAGGAATAATAAAGTACATGGTAGTACACATAGGTCGATTAACTCTTTTGGCGGATTTCCACGTGCTAGACATGAATAAGGACCCTACATGCCCATTGTTATTTGGAAGAGGATTCTTAGCAACCGCTAGTGCCATAATTGATTGCAAGATGTCTAAGATAGTGGTAGGAGAAGGAAGTGATGGGTCAATTTATGATGTCAAGAAGCATTCCTACTACAATGAGGATGAAAAAATACCTTATGAGATCATGTTGGATAGAACACCATCTAGATATGGACCTTGGACCAATAGTGACTTTGTAGGCCCTCAACGACCTTTCTATCTAGAAGAGACCTACGTAAGTAACTTAACTCTCCAAGAGCAACAATTGGCTAGGGACATTGAAGTGAACCCATTCGAGGATACTTTAGTGTTTAGGAAGATGATTGAATTCCTAGGAACCTTGGCCGTTAATCTTTGCATGAATTGGTGGAAAGTTGAAAGTAAGAAGCCTAGGTACAATTGGAATTGGGATAGGCCGTCTAGTGATGGGAATGGAGAGTGGCACATTAGGATGACGATCTATGATCCCAATGGTGAGAAGTTTGAAAAGGCATACCGGACTAAGCGTACTAAGAGAAAATTAAAGGATAAGTTTGATCCCACCGATATCCTTGAGGATAAACTCATTTACCTAGGTACGTAGGGGCACGACTTCGAGTCTAGCTACAAGACTCATAAATAAAGAAAAGCGCTTCATGGGAGGCAACCCATGCTTAATTGTTTGCTTGTTTTTTTTTTAATTTGTGTGTTTATATATCTTTTTCATTGTTGTTTATTCTCATGTTAGACTTTGTGAAAATTCTTTATTTTATTTTTAACTTTGTCTTAATTGCATATAAAGGTATTTTATAAAAAGATAAGTATATGGAAGATCACATATATTTTTAAGAACATGAACATGAGATTAACAATGATTGAATTTGTATATATTTATGTTTTTGTTAGAGTCAAATCCTTGTATCGAGTCATAATGGATGTTTTGCAGTAATATTTCCAGGTTTAATGAGGTAATTTTTCCATAATTTATCCAGAAAAACGCAGCAGACCAATTTTTTTCAGGATAACCTGATAGCGTCAGGATTAACACCTGACGACTTCAGGTAATGTAGAAACAGAATGTTCAATTTTTGTTTTCTGTATAACTTGTAATTTTTGGAAATTCCCAGGTTTTAATTTTCTAGAAAAACTGCAAACATCCATTCACAAGCATTATATCTTACTTGCTTTCTAGTGTAGTTGTGTATCATATATAGTTTTAACGCCGATTTTATGCGAAGGTTTCGTTTGTTTTCTTATAAGTGTGCAAGTTATATTAGACAAGAAGAAGAAACACATGATGGATGAAGCTTATTACTTATGCATTCTTCTTGGAGGAAGATTTAACCGCAGCTTCACACATATCTTACCAAGCTAATCAGGGGAGTATTAGTTTCTTTCTCTTACTTACCTTCCTTTATAATGACCTTGATACTTTCGGGGAACATTGGGGACAATGTTCGGTTTAAGTGTAGGGAGGGAGAATAAAATGGGAACTTAGAAACTATTCACTCACTTGATTATTTGTCTTGTCCTTGGTAATTTATGTAATAAACCATAAGAAATATTTGTTAGGGCAATTTAGCACCAAATTTAAAATTTTTATGACATTTATGAGCTAAACTTTAATCATAATAAAGCATCTCAAGTGTTGGGATGCTCCTATAAATCCCTTATATTTTGATGTTATCGTAGAGGATGGTAGAGTAAAAAGGTATGAAAAGAAAGAAAAAAAGAGAAAAAGAGTTGAAAAAAAAAAAAGAAGAATGAAAAAAAACATACGGGCTACCATCCTACATCTATCTTTATGTTTATGTTTTGTTTCAAGTTGTTTAGTGTTAGTGAGTCGAGTCTTGGCTAGGCAACGCCACACTTTACATGCTTGTAACATAAGATTTTTGACTTGCCAGCACTAAATATCCCCTATCCAACAAAACCCTTTACTTCCCTACCCTAAGCTTAACGTTACAACCCTTGTAAAGACCTCTTAGATAGTTATTCATAGGTGCTTACACCAAAGTGGTGGAGGTTTGATATATTCTCAAGCTTATGGTAATCTATGTAGTATGCCAGGTAATGAGTGTTTATCTTTCATTTCCATTCATATTATATTTCATATAAACCCGAGAGATAAGAGAATCCAAACACCAATTGTGAGCCGCTAGTGTATAATTTATGTGCTTGTTATGACTATTGTGGCGCTTGTACTTGTTGTAAATTATCTTAAACTAATGCTTCATGACCCCTAACTTATAAATTGATTGGCCAAAAGCACATTTTCTTGAGGACAAGCAAATACCAAGTGTAGGGATACTTGATAAGGATTTAAAACATACGTTTTTAGGGTGTCATTTAAGCCCTAAATCGACACATTTTATATTTGTTACTGCTTAAAATCGTTCCTTTTCACATTTTAGGTCTTTTGGAAGCAAAATACTAGAATGAAGCATATTTGGACGAAAAGGAGCGAAAACATGAAGAAAATGGCAAAGTCAAGATCAAAGGCACTCCAGCAGAACCTAACGGTGTCCTAACCAAAGGGCGAAGCCGTCCCTTTATAAAAGTTTTGATCAAAAGTGCATGCGACGGCTCTGTGGAATTTCTGGTCCTAAAGCCTGACGGCGTAACGCCTAACTTCTGGAAGGCGTCACTCACAAAATCTACACCAGACTCCCAAGATCCAAGATTTTGACGACGTCGCTACTGAATACTGATGGCTTCACACCCATAAGATGAAGTCATCCCAACGATGACTTGGCCCAAACAAAACCCTAATGACGGCGACCTGACAGCGTCACTAGCAAAAGGTGACGCCATCGCGATTGTAAATCTATATATAGAATTCGATTTATCTGTATTTGAAAGGGTAGAGTTTTGGAGAGCAAACCCTAACTCAGTTGTAGTAGGACTTGGATAGTATTCTAGGGTCCTATACCATATTTTACATTGCAAGATAAGTTTGTTTATCCAATTTATCATTATGTCTACCCCATGTTCAATTGATTGTGCATATGCTTACTTGTTTAACATGTCTATCTAAATTATTATTGTGTTTGCTTAGATCTATGAAACCTAGTTATTGATTGTTGTTAAGTTGTCTCTAGTTTTAATTGGAAGAAGCTAGATTAAGGAAAATTGGCTTCTTCATTGTTGCGAGCTTGAACCTCCTAAATAGCAAAAAGCCTTTGAGTGCACATTATGCCATTCGCTATGTTTATTGTGTGAATTGTAGCTTTAGGATAGTAGTGGATTCGGGGGAAATGCCATTGCACTTGCCGATCCCGGGTATTCTAAAGGAGAGTTGCAATTCATAGAACTAGGGAATTAGGCACCACCCTATGACCAAACAGAATACAACACATCAATTAAGAAAAAGGAAGGGAAAATTCAACTGACCAATAAAAGATAACTAGGGAGTAATAGCATCTAAGTGAACACATCTTTGATCATCATACGAGCATACCTCAATTAAACATAATATATCCTTAGTTTAATTACATAATTAGATAATTAGTTAAAGTAGAGATCGGTAGAAGTACCACCTCCAATCATATACCCCGAGATTTTTACCCTTGCTTTCTAAAAAAACATTAAAAAGACTAAAAATAATCATCCTCAACCCCACCATCTAGTCATATATCTCTTTCTAGTATTCCTATTCCCCTAGAGAATGATATAAATCCCCGAGTCTTACCCCATACTACGCTACAATGATTAGGTTCACTGCCTAAAGGGTTGAAAAGCTTGCTCATAGAAAAGGAGGTTTTCTCGACCCCGATCCATGCTATCAATGAGTTAGACACTTGAACATCCCTTTTGTTTGCTTGAATTCTTCAGATTCATTTGGAATAGTGGGAAGTTGTTCCTAGTAATTCATGGGGTCAATTTGATAATTAGAAGTGGGATCAACTTCAAGTTCTTCATCCATATCCAAAGAGTCCGAGAGAGCGAGAGGCCTTTTCCCATTGATCATGAACCATTTGGGGGGTTGTTTAGAAAGAGGTACCATAACATGGTTAGCAAGAAAATGATCATTGGTAATAGGAGTAGGTTGCATTGCACTAACATACTCACGGAGTCTTGTTAGGAGCATACCATAAGGAAGAACCATTTTGTCGGTTTTGAACACACCTACCATTCTTTTGACCATGTAATAGGCGAGATTAAAAGGGTTTTGGTAGATGAGACAATAGATCATTTGGACAAGAGATGCATTGAGATGGTCTTTGTTTCCAACCAAGAAAATGACATATTCTCTTAGGATTTCTTCTCACTTTTTGTAAATAGGAAACATCTCAAAGAGTTCCATTTGATAGGTATTACGATGGATGAGTTCTTTGTTGTGATTATAACGAGATTGGTTGACTCTCTTTTTGAAGATGGTGTCTCGAACAACTATGGGGTCGTCAAGAGGAGTGTGATAAATAGGTTTAGAGTCTAGTGCGAAGGATTGAGTAGCCATTGACCATTCTTTGGAAAACATACAAATCCTTTGCATATCGAATATGTTGAGGGGTAAGGTGATGCTTTGGTTGTTTATAATGAAAGTGATTGAAATACTTTCATTATTGTTTCGGACAATCCTAACACTGTTGTAAAATTCGAAAGATGATGACCGGACAAATTTGTTCATCAATTTCTAGGAGGCAATCAAAGTTGATAATGTCAGTGTTTTCATGGAAACATTCCTTAACTACATGACCTTCGTGGATAATTCGCTTTTGGAGCATTTTGAAGGTTTTGCAATCACTTTTTTATAGCCCTTCTTTGTGATAGTATCTAGGAAAGTAGTGAACGGTGTCATGATGATCTTGTTGGGTAGCTTTAGGCATATTTAATCATAGAGAAAAAAATGTTTCAATTAGGTAAAATTTGTCAAGATGGGTTTATAAGTTTATTTTGTATTAACAATGTCATTTTGAAAATCCTTGATTATGTTGAGATATTTTGCAATAAACAAGTTCCCAATTGGTGATGTGGACAATTGAGACCAATTGAAAATTTTAAAAACATAAACCCTAGGATGAAGATGATGATGAATAGTCAATATGAGTGTAATTACTTACAATGATGTTTAGGATTGAGTTGCTTGAGAGTATGGAGCCCTAGGATGATTGGAACTAAGATTAGGTCGTTTTATGTTTTTAGGAAGAGGGAAAATGGATTGTTTTGGGTTTTGAAAACAAGTTTTCTATTGTCTGTTTACACAGTTCTCCCGGATCCTTTGTCTTAGTGATCCGGCTAGTAAAACTCGTGGGATCCGGCTCTACAGACAAGTATTGGAGTGTTATGGATTATTCTTTCATTTGTAACAAGTTATACAATAACTCATTTTTTAAAAGAACTTGTGGAATGAGATTTAGATTATATTCCTATTTGAATAGATGTTTGGCTAAGATGTTTGGAAAGAAAGGAAGATTGTTTATCGAATGATGGTGGATCAAGACTTTAACTATCAATAATTTATTTATGTGACGACAGCGCAGGTCTGACAAACTTGCATTTGAAGAGAATCAAATAATACTATTCCCGATGATGTGTTAGAATGAAAAGTAGTGAAGAGAGACTTTTTAGAAACTTGCGACTTTGATGTTAAATGCCTAATTCATGTACATATATTATATGCATGGTATTTATAGAGATTTTCATGAAAGAGAAGCATATATCATCATTTTATTCACATATGATTACAACGTGTAAACAACAATTATTTGTAGGTAAGAGAACATACCTTTGCTCTATTCTCTTCTTGTAGTTTGTAGAAACCATAGACTCGAAAATACTTCATGAGCTTTTAAAGTAATCCTTTGTACTTTGTGAAAGTAGGTTGTGATTATATCGGGTTCTTCCTTGGATGTTGACTTCATTTTAAAGAACAAAGTCTTTGGAGGAATCCTAGCATGAATATTTCTTAACGATAAGTGTTAGAATGGTCTATCACTATCCAGCATACTGTTAAAAAATAAAAAATATTTCTAAAACATGAATTTTTGTTTTAAGAAATTTTCTTCTTTGTAGTTTTCAAATGTACACAGATCATATCAAGTTTTTAAAGTACAATCTACTTTAAGAAACTTGGTAATGAAGCTCTGATGCCAATTGTGGAAAATTAGAAGGGGGGGGGGGTTGAATAGTTTTACCAATTAAAACTTTTGTTTTAAAGTATTTAGATCTGTTGGAATCACTCCTAAACTAGAATTCAAGTGTTAGTAATTAATATGTAATAGTTAGCTTAATATGACTTTTATGTTAGTTATCAAGGCTAGGCTTATGTAGAAAGCCCATAAGTCTAGGCCAAGCCCAATAAGTAAAAGGATGGGAACTTGGTGTGTTGCCCTAGTTCCCTCCTATAAATACTCTTGTAACACCCTCACTTGAGGGTTGGTTGTTCAATTCATTTCATTATTCACACATAACTATTCTTATATCCTACGCATAGTGTTTTGATTTGTTCAACCGATCACTATCTTATTTCTTTTCTTCTATTGATGCTTGTGTTACTAATATGGGAACCTAACAGTGGTATCATTCGCCAAATAGCTGGGTGAAAAGGTTTTGTTTTTGAAGTTGGTTTTAGTCTTACGCGTAACTCACGGCTCTCAAACTTTGTCACGCTTAAAAATCATTTTTTACACCTTTCAATCCAAGATTCTTGTACTTTCAACGTTTTTAGGCGTTAAAATATCTGTTTTTGGCAAGAAGTTTCGAACTTTACGTGTATTTCATTGATTTTAAGCTTGTTTTTATACGAGTATGTTTTTCTACGCGTAAGGTGTTTCAAAGTTTTGGATCATCAAGTTTCACACTTTTGTGCTATTTTGGTGATATTGAAGTTGTTTCATCACAAAAATCTGGTTTAGAATCACTTTGGGCTAAAAATCAGTTTTGGTCACTTTCTACGCGTAAGAAAACCTTATTCTTACGTGTAAGCCATCCTTGGATCGATCTTCAGTTTTCGTGGTTTACTCAGTGTTTTCTTGCTTTGATAAGCCTGAAAACACTTCGACTTTGGATATCCTTTACACTGTGATAGTGTAAAAGATTTTTTGGGAAAAACCCTAATTTTACGCATAAGCTGAATCTTACGCGTAGAACTCTTTTACGCCTAAGCTTAATCTTACGCCTAAGCATTGTCTTACGCATAAGCTAATCTTACGCATATGTTTTCTATGCCTAACTTTCAGTTTACGCCTAATCTTAGTGTTTCTCAATTCTTACGCGTAAGCTAATCCTACGCGTAAATATCACTTTTACGCGTAAGTTTGGTGTTTTAACGCGTAAGTGTTGCTTTGCCTAAAATTGGTTTTTCTACTCCTAAGGACACTTCATCAACAATGTTTCATTCGACTAAAAATATACATTTTACAACACAAGTTTTTCAACATGTCTCAACCACCATACTCTAGCTATTTTCCGTACACTTATCCTCAACAACAACAATAACAAAAACAACAACAACTCAGTCCAGAACATCAACAATTCATTCAACAACAACAAATTTATCAACAACAATTTAATCAAAAACATTATCCACAACAAGGAGCAATTCTACCTCAAATGGTTCAACCACCACCTAGTCCTCAAGTACAACCTTACACAAACTTTTACAATCAAAATCCATCCAGGAATACTATGCAGGAACCAACATGGTTTGGCAAGATGTGTGAAGTATTAAGTAGCCAACAATCAATTCATGAAGCTGGCTCACTTGATAGACCTCCAATGCTCAGTCCCAGAAATTATGATCAATGGGTGATAAGGTTCTTTAGATTTTGTGATCTAAAGAAGCCACATGGTAAGTTCTTAAAGAAGGTCATCATGGAAGGTCCATTTCAGATGCCTACTGTCGTTACACCCGTAGATCCAAACGCCAATTCACCAAGAGGTGAAATTTCCAACATTGGAAGTCTTACAGACCTAACTGTTGAAGAACTTCTACACTATGAAGCCGATGAACTAGCAATGCAATACATCCTTTTGGGATTACCCAATCCGATCCTTTGAAGTGTTGATGCTCAGAAGACTGCTAAAGCAATGTGGGAACATATTCATCTTCTTATGCAAGGCACCACACTCAATAAAGAAGACATGAAATCAAAAATTTACTTGGCTTATGAACACTTCATGATTGAACCCGGAGAGTCATTAGAGTCATATCATCATCGTTTTTCAGACATCATCAATGACTTGGACAAACACAACATCATTATGCCAAGAATTGCCGTCAACACCAAGTTCCTGAGTAGTCTTGGTCCTGAATGGGAAAAGTATGTTATTTTCGTCCGTCAAGCAAAGAATCTTCATCATGCATCATATAGATTGTTGTACGACTACTTGAAGCCCCACCAAAAAGAAGTTGAAAGAGAAAGGGCTATTCGTGGACTCCCGGTTTCACCTTTACTTCCGAATAATCAACAATTAGATTTGTGGGCTCAAGCTTGTTATCCTCAATTCCCAACCTTACAAATTGTATTCACAAATCCTCCAACACCTGCTGCTCAACCAACTGCAACAATTACACCATATGATCAGTCACAGCACCAATCTCAAGACACTCAATTGGTTCCATACCACAACAACACTGATCAAGCACTTTACAGTGAATCTAATGAGGATACTGAAGCTTTTGATGCCTTGCAGCAAGGGTTTGTCATGATTGCTAGAGCCTCCGGCCGATATTCAAACAAATCCAACAATCGCATTCGTACCTCATCAAACACAAGGAATCAGGCTGTGGTTAACAATGGACGTGTTGAAATTCAGAATCGGGGTAATGTTCGTCAGATGGGCAGTGGTCAAGGGTTTAATGTTATGGGATGGAATAACATGGGTGCTCCACAGAGAGCTCAAGTGGTTGAACAGGGTAATGCTCAGAATATGGTTAATGGTCTTTGTTGTTATAACTGCAATGAGAAGGGTCATCTGGCTAATGCATGTCCTAATCCGAGGACAAGAGGCCGTGCTTATCACAAAGAGGCTTTGCTCTTGGCTCTCAAGGATGAAGCTGGTGGGACTCTTACCAACAAGGAACAGAGCTTCATGGCAGATGCAGATTCTGATGATGATATGGAGGACTTGCAGGCCAATGTAGCAGTCATGTTAATGGCACAAATGCAAGCTCTCTACATGAGTAACACAGGCCCAATGTATGACACTGATGGCTTGTCTCAGGTACCTGAACAAACTATACTCATTACTGATCTGATATCTCAGCCAATGTCTACATCCGACAAGGGTCAGAATGTTCAACATGCGCCGTCTACATCTCACTCCGATGATCATCAAATCGACCCCGTAGTTATATTTGACGATCAAGACGACCTTAGGGTTACCTTTGATAATCAAGTTGACTCCGTGGTTATATTTGAAGATATAACTAATGATCATGTTGAGACTCACGTTGAACAAAATGAACCTTCGTCTAATCTAGAAGTTGAGCTCCTGACCTTAATTAAAGACCAAGAATCCCGACTACAAATTTGTAAGCAATTAAAGGAAACAAATGCACTGTTAACTAGGGATAATGAATGCTTAAAAAGGCAACTCAACGTTTTTAAAACTCAAGAAAAACGTGAAAAAGGTTTTGAAGTCGCTTTTGCCAAATCTTCCCAAAATGAAAAATCACAAGAACGACAGATACGTGATCTAGTGGCTTCCAAGAATGCTTTATTGTCTTAAATAGAACAACTGAAACATGAACATAAAAAACAACTTAATGCTCTTACCTTGGAAACTCAAAAAGCCAAGTCTGAGTTGTTAACTTGTCAAAAACAGTTCTCTAAGTAAAAAAAAGCATTCCATGAAACGAATAGATGACTATCTTGAGGAAATTGTCAACTTACAAAACAAAATTAAAGAGTTTAAAACTGTTGTTTATAAACATGGTGAATCAATCACAACGATTCAAAAGTTTACTTTTAAAACCAAATCCAAATGGATATGGACCGAATCTTGCTGATTACAAACCTAAGTTTTCAAACAGAGCATTCAAACCAACTCCTGAAGTTTACAGTGCAGAACATAAAATTGATGATTCCATTATGAGTGTTGTTGAATATAACCGTCAAGAAGAATTAGATGCAGAAGACGAGAGTTGATCAAAATTAGAAGATGTCCTTTATAACAAACCATTTAACTATTCAAAAGCAATCACTTTCGTCGCGCAAAAAGATACTTCTAACACACCTTGGGTTATCACACCAATTTCTGAGCCTTCTAATGTTAGTCCCCAACACAATGGTGCACAAATTAATGGTCCTTTACCTTCACTTAGTGAAGTTAAAACAAAAGCTGAAAGTTGTCGAGTTATCAAATACTTTGAAACTTTCTTATCTGACATCAAACTTTTGGAACGTGAGATTGAATTTCATTCTGAAATAAAAGTTGAACATTTTCAATCGCTTCTAGCTCGAGAACAAAGAGATATCCTTCTGAAAATAATTTTACCCCATGTCAAAAATTTGAAAACATGTGCACTATATTGGGAAAGGGATTTTCACAAGGAGCTTGGACTAATGAAAATAGTTTTCGAGAAAACAGAAACATCGATATCAAATACCAAATGTAAAAAGAAATTGTTAAGAAAAGATGTTGATCGACTCTTGCAAGATGTTATCTGTGCTGATATCCATAATGTTGTGTTATTGCATGCTTTGCCATATGCATCTGATTATATCTCTGCTGCTTATTGATTCTGTGAAATTGTTGAGAATACTGATAATGTGCATCAGATCGAGTCTTTAAAAGTTGAAAATAAACGACTGTTAAACGAGCTTTCAAATGCAAAACGTCGTCTTCAATGGTGTCAAAAAGATTTTCAAAATCTTGAACTTGCTTTGCAAAACAAAATCAACCAGTTGCATTCCAAAACTTTCAATCCCAAATTTGAGCAACTGGATGATCAAAATGTGTCTTTAAAATGTGAAATCTCAAAATATGAACAAGAACTTTCAAAAGTTAAAACAGAATATGGTGTCATATTTGATTTACTTAAACAAACTCGTGATGAAGCATCAAACGAACTTGATCATTATTCTGCACACACTAAATAAGTCATGAATTTTTCTGGAAATCTTCGTTCTGAAAATCAAGATTTGTTGCACACTATCATTGACTTAAAGGAGAAGTTAGGAAAGTATGAACAAGTTCTGCTTAGCAACATTAAGAAACTTGCACCTGTAACACTTAGCAACTATGACACTCAAATGCCTACTGACAAACCACAAGATACTAATGTGCTTCCCTCTACTGAAACAGGAATAGTTGCCTCTTTTCCCAACGTCCGCACTTCACAGCTTAGGAGCAATACAAGGAAGAATAGGAAGTTGCGACCTAAGAAAAGAACAATAAAGAATGTTGAAGTAGAAGAACACCCTAGGACTTTGAATAAGATTCAAGTTGCACCCACTTTAGATATTGCGTCTGACATATGCAATAGAAAAAGTAATGTAACGAATTCTGAACCTTTAAGTACTTTTGATATTCAGTCTGAAGCTTCTTGTATTATTTGTCATAAAAGTATGCTTTCTGTTTGTCATGATAAATGTGTTGCTAAAGCTATCTTGTCTCGTTTACGGAATCTAAAGAATCGGAATACCTCTAGGCCCACTAATGCTTCTAAGTATGTGCTTGGTAAACCACCCTCTTTAGATTCTAAGAAACGCATTGATGTCCTTGTAGTTCCAGTATCACCTCCTAGGAATGTAGTACCACCTAGTGCACTCACTAAGACTAAAGCAATGACTAGTTGGAGATGGCAGAAATGGTTACATAATACACTAGGATTTCAATAGATACCTAAGATCATTAACGCGTGTGTTTCAACTATAACTGCAATGGAACCCTCTAACTTCTCAGGTTCCACATCTACTTCTATTCCATCTGTGTCGTCTGTGTGTAATGCAGGTGATACAGATCATCCTATGGATTGTTGATAGCGAATGTTCCCGGCATATGACAGGCAATCTCAAGCTGTTATCAAAATTTATCGCAAAGTTCATTGGCACTGTCAGGTTTTGGAATGATCAATTCACAGCTATCATGGGCTACGGACATTACATCAATGGCAACATCGAAATTAGCAGGGTTTATTATGTGGAAGGCCTCGGTCACAATCTTTTCTCAGTAGGTCAATTCTGTGATGGAGACTTGGAAGTTGCCTTTCGGGAGAAAACTTGTTTCATTCGTGATCTACAAGGAAACGATCTTATGTCTGGTACCCGCAATTCAAGCCTTTATACAATCTCAATGCAAGACATGATTGTTTCATCTCCTATTTGTCTACTTTCAAAGGCAACATCTACAAAATCTTGGCTATGGCACCGTCGTCTCTCACATTTAAACTTGCAAACCATGTTGGATATTGGATTTCACATACACATCAAACCATAACTCAAAGTGGGCGTATAAAGGTGAGTTCTAGAGAGAGAAAGTTAGAGGTTTAGGGAACTTAGTGAGAGAAAGAAAAATCTTATTATGAGCTCCAACTCTCTACCTTGGAAGGTAGAGAGTATTTATAGTCTTACAATAAAACGCCACACAATGGGCTGTGGATCAGGCATACAGTGGGTAAAGACCCGTCCGTCCTCCACGGTGTTACAACTAAATACTACTTAACATAAAAGTACTATGACTACGAGCTTTCTAACGATTACATATACTTGAGGTGACCGACTCTTTAATACCTGGAATTTCTAATTCCTAACAATCTCCCCCTAAGGGAGGTCACCTCAAACATATACTAAAATGACATTGAATACAATCCGATATTACATTAACAATTGATCTTGCATTCTTGATGTAGTACTTTGCTCGAAGCTCGTAGTCATTGATTCCACTCATTGCATGTTTGGTTAATCCAAGTGGAGGTCTTTTACTGATCCACGTGATAATAATGTTGAGCCAGCTTTTGAGATCATCTTCTAATAGAAAATCTCTCGATACATCCATTGTGGTGTTGGTATTATGTGATGTTGTGACTTTCGGACCGACATGCTCACATTCTGGATCATGATATCTTCTCATCCGAGTAGCGGAAGCATTCGTTGATTCATGATATTGGCAGCAGCGTAGCAGAAGCATGGAGTGAAAATATGAGAGTCATTGATGCACTAATCATGATTTCTTTTGAGATGAATGTGTTAGGTGACCATGCGGCTATGGATTGACCGCTTCATTCTCGATCAGTGCAAACGGGGTGTACCGCATAAGACAGTTAGCAATAAAGCGCACGAAAGTGTCTTTGATCACTTTCGATGAATTGAGGTACACGGCCCACGGTTCCCGTTGATCAAGTACAAGTACCTGCCTGTGATCGGTATAATTCAAGAATTTCCTTGACAGGTTTCGCAGCCTCTAGCGTTCTCAAACCGAACGTCTCAAAGAAGACAACACGGAGTGAGTGAACCAGCGAATTTACGTCCAAGCGATTGATGAAAAGAGATTTGAAAAACAATCGTGTATTGCTCAATAGAAATTGTATTTGCAATATAACGAAGGTTTTAATGAAAATCAATTATCAATCATAAAAACACCTTTTGATTTGAAAAATTAGTACACGGTCGACGTGCTAATGAAAAGAGTTTTAAAGCACAAAGACCGGTTTTTCAAAGGTATCCGTCAATCCACAACCTGAACCAGGATTGATTCAAAAGATTGAATCGCCCCTATTGTTTCTGTTCAGTTGTCACATGGTTGATCTGTATAATAGATCTCACATGCCACCTACCAGTAGCTTGTTAGATGTTGGCTCCAGAAGGCTTTCCATCTTCACATGGAATATGTAAACACATCACTCGATGTTCCGCAATACCACAAGGATAATGCGTAGGACTCAAGATATAATCTCTTTCCACATTGTGTGAAACAGAGAGTCTTCATTGAAAGTGTCCTAATGAGATTTATTGATGATCTCGTGGCACTAGACTCAATTTGTGCATATTTGGATCCTATATCGGAGACTAAGGAGAGGGTCTCCTCCTTCAATATCAACAATCTCTAAGAGAAAGTTGATAGATAATGTCGGTTCCCGTGAGAATGAAACAAGTCCTTTTAAGAGGAACTTGAGTGGTTTTGGAAGTTGAAGTGCAGCGTCACTTTGGGTCCATGACGTCTTGTCTTCAATACCGATGTTACCATCAATAGCATATGAATTGAACCCGGTTTCTGCCCTAAGGTTGAATAAATGGAGGGCTATTTGTTTTCACCCTTTTCTCATTCAATTCTTTTTAATTCTTCAACCCCTTCAGTGCTTACCGAGACTTCATAGCTAGAACCTTGTTGGGTTTATTCCAGTACTAGCTCCGTCTCAGTCCGCACTCTTCCCATATCTCCTTTTTCTCCTTTTATCATCATACCTAAGAACTCTACACTAACTAGTGGATAGTCCCTGGGTAGATCCCTCCGTTCTGGCGGATCATGGGAACACATACCTAACCTTATCGCCCTTATATCACCATACATAATGTAAAGTTGGTCGGTCTTTTTGGTATTGTTCATCCGCCATAGGAACCAATTGAAAACCATTTGAAAATCAATCCAGATACTTATGATATTTTATCAAAGCATTTTGTACCTGAATTGTTTTTGATATTTTTAGAAGAAGAACTCCCTCTCAACATGTGAATCAAGTATTTGAAATAGTTTTCCACACGGAGGCAAGAGAAAGAATTAACTTCTTTGATTACCATTTTAAAAAATATCAACATCACTTCCCTAATCGAATCAAGTAGATAAAGCATTTTGGGAAGGATGAGGTTTTCATGATTTTGCTCCCCCTCAATATGTGCCTCGAGATTTGAAAAGAGTTTTGCACATACTAGAGGGAACCTGCGCCTTGAGATAAGTTATCACGTTTCAAATCATAGGTTTAAGATAGATGCTCCCCTCAACATGTGCATGGAAAATTTGAAATCGTTTGTCACATGTGGGAAGTAGAGCTTGTACATCCTTATAAAACCATTTACCGAATTATCAGTTTAAATCCAATTTAAATCACACATTCTCCCCGATCACAATTATCAAATCATTTGAGATTTGTGATCTCTTATAGATTTAAATTGATTTTGAAAGCTTTTAAGGAGAATTGTGACTTGATTATGAAAGCGTTTTAACCGATAATGATCGGATTTTAAGACTTTAAACTCCATTGATAAAACATGCCTGAATATCTTTTGAAAACAATTGAATGCCAAATAACTTTTTAATTTAATTGAAATCATTCTCCCCTCAATCAATGACATAGGTTGTTGATTGAGAGATTGATACTTTGACAAATAAGTCCAGATGATTATCAAAAATAGAGACTGAGTTATTTTTCAAAGCAGTTAGTTTTCAGCAGATAAATGTTTAAAGAATCAGAGCATGGAATTTTGAAAACATGATAAAGTATGGCTCTGTTCTTTCTTTGAAAGAGCGGGTTACTGCCTGAAATGACAATAAACCATTTTTTTTCTCTTTCTCCCAAAAATAATTTTTTATTTTTTGATTTTTTGATTTTTTTTATAAAAAAATTCGAACATCTAAAGTCCCGTGTCATTCTTTGAATGACAACATCAAGACCGTAGATATTATCGAATCGAGAGAAACATGACAAAAAGACAATATTTTTTTGAAGATTTTTCTAAATTTTCAAATTTTTATGGATTTTGAAAGTTTTATATTTTTCTATTTGATTTTTTGAAGGTTTTATAATTTTGTATTTTGTTTTTCAAATAAATATTTACAAGAGATAAATTAGTTTAAGAGGATGATGAAATGAGTACCGAGATAAAGATATCGCTTCAGCACGTTGTAGAAGAAAGGAATCAACATCTCTTAAACTTTCGCCACCAAAGCATTCGAGGCTTCTAAGAAAATCGTCTGGACATGAGCCTTCTCAATTTGAATCTTTGGTAGCTTCCTCCCAAACCGACAAACATCGAATAAAGACCATTTCCCTAAGAAATAGAGTTGAATACAAAGCGGTCTCATTGATTGAAGCTCAGCACCCTGAAGAACACGAGAACACCGAAGTAACAAGTTGAAACATTGATCGTCTCAGTGGTTATCAAATCCGGATTAACTGATTACGACCGATCACATGAACCTGCTGTGCATCCCCGATGTACACCTTACTCTTCGAGATTGACCAGTTGTCTATTTAGGGGAACAATATATCAACATCTTCATTTTACCAAGTGCATTCCGGTTATATAACATATAACCAATCAACACATAATGTACACATGTACCCAACAAGAGTAGAGACGATGACATCCATGTAACATGTTGAGTCACTAATCATCTCTGTGGATGTCAACTCTTAAATAACTGAATTAGCTCGATCAAGTGAACATGTTGTGCATATAACCGGAAGCACTTTATCATAAACCGTATATAAGATGTCGATAGGCAGTATCATCTCACGTTCCAAATATTCTTATCACATTTCTTCCAATGAACACGAAGTAACATAAACCAAAGGTCTCCAGAGACCACTTCCCCAAATAGTTGGAATAATATATCCTTCCCCCAAATGGTTTTGATACCTCCGAATCAGCAAAACATAATATATCCATAAACTTGAAATCTTGTGAGAAGAACTCAAATAGCCCAAATGAATCCTGTGAGAATCAACTGCTACATAAACTCTCTCCGACTATCTTTATCAACCCATATGTAGACAATTTGAAGTGACCACTGTTGAAGAAAACCCAATATACCAAACTTGAAACTGAAGTCGAATTCCCCACATTTGTGTCTTAAGCTTGCACTTAAAGATGGAAGAACGGTGTCGAGAATCTATGCTTCAAGAAAATCTCTAAGTACTCACACTCAAACAAGGTATGAGACATTAACACCTCTTGATATTATCCACATCGTCATCCGCATGTGACACTGAGTAAAACAACGTAACTCCTAATAGTGATAGTTAACCAGGTCTTCAACCATCCACTCCGACTGCTGGTAACTAGATAAACCAAGCCTTCAACTCAAATTCTTAAGCCCGAGCAAGTTATCAAATAAGAACACGCCTTTGTGAAGGTCAACTTCAATCTCAAATAAGTGATAAATGATTAACTCTAAAGTAATCAACTTGTGTCAAATGCCCAACATGTGAATAAACATACAACCGGATGTACATTCACCCACTGAATGAACCGGAACAAATGATGCCTCAACATCAATGTATTCTTCCTAAAAGTATTCATGTAGAGACTGATCTGGAGGATACACCAATAACTTCGAGCGGATGAGGTAGACATTTTCCTTGAAGTTCATGTGGTTGATTTATAGCATGCACGATGTGAGGAACAATAATCCATGAAGATTTGGCAAAGGAATACCAAAGAGTGGATCATTATTCATGAACAATAATCCGTGAAGATTTGGCAATGGAATACCAAAGAGCGGATCATTATTCATGAGTGCAACTGCAATATTATGATAATCATTATCAACGCCTTGAGGAATAACTGGAGATAGGGCTTTTGAGTAGTCTGAGTTGTACTTCTTTGATGATCATCAAACATATCTTGAACTCATGAATCACATATTCTTTGATGATCATCAAATATTCGCTAGCGGTTGTAAATACTCATCAAACATATCTTGAACCAATGAATCCCAAACAATAAATCCCATTTATCCTTAGTGACTGAAACATTAGGCGTTGGAGGAGAGTCATCAAACTTTAAGTCGTATAACCATTATTCAAACATCCATCATCATTTAGTATATTCACTCTTCTCATAAATCCCATCTATCCTTAGTGAGTGAGAGTCATCAAACTTTAAGTCGTATAACCATTATTCAAACATCCATCATCATTTAGTATATTCACTCTTCTCCCCTCAAAAATTGCATCCGAAGTTGCCATTTTTGATTTAGCAAGTGAATAAGAATATACATTAATGAATGTAGATCCACTTGATGACTGAATGAGCATGGGAGAAACATGAAGCTTGTTGATGAAAAATGTCGATGAGAATGGTCATAAACATGAAGATTTCTCTTCTTACGAAGATAAAGCGCACTGAAGCGTACACCTTTCTTTTCTTTGAGGAATGGGGCCTGAAGTGTTATCTGCAGACGCCATAATGATGAAGTACGAGGCCTGAACTGATGTGAACAGACGTCATTGTTTAGTGCCCAGTCATATGTTTAGAGCCGTCCGAATCCAAATACCAAGGGACGATTTGTACGACCTGCTTTGGATAACAGACGAAGACAGAGAATTGGAAACATTGGATCCCCACGTGCTCATGGGGTCCTTTTGGTTAGCACAAACAATCTTTGAATCAGCAAAAACCCTAGGTGCAATGTCATTGTCACTAGGAGTTGAACTAGTAGAAGCATCAGACTTAGTCGAGGGACATTTTGTGCTTAATGGGATTATTCTACTAGTTGGCTTCCAAACCTTAACAGGCACTACTCTAGGCATAGTGGGTCTAGTTAAGGGGCAAGGTTTGCCATTCGTGAATATTCGACCTGTTGGCTTCCACTGAATTCCTACATTGGTAAAAACCTTCCCTGTAGGTTTCCATGATTGCTTAATCTGTTTCGCTCTCCAAACTTTCTTAACTGGGTTATGAATCTTAGACCTCGAAATAACACATCACATTTATCATGATTACCAGAAATTAAACATTTTTACATGTTTTGCAGATAGCATAAGGCCTCGAATTAATTTTAGTAAGCTTAGAGCTAATACTAGAACTAACACGATTCTTTTGTTCAAATCAAACTTCTTGTCCCTATGGTGTTCTTTCACTTCCTTATCATGATCACTTTTAGTTTGCGTAATCCTATCCTTCTTTGCATAGTTTCTAGGTTTTGACCCGCTAACTTTAGTGTCAATCTTAACATCTGTAGAAGTAACGATGGGAACATTACATGGCTTCACTACTTTCTGCATTTCTGGTCTAGAAGTCTTTGGGATCGAAATTCTAGGAGGCACATCACAGGTTGCTTGCTTGAATTTCGACATGGAACAAGGCATATCAAGGGTCACATGCTTGGCTTTAGGCATAGAACAAGGCATCACAGCTTTGCCTTTTGCACCTAAGGATAAGGATTTAGGACATGTTGCAATTACACATTCTAGCAGCTCTTGAGATCGTTTGGCCTGGAGGCAAGCAAACCTAACTTCACTATCAAGAGGTTTGTTAATGAAATCCTCTTCAACAATCTCACGGAGACATTCTAGACTATCCTTAAGGTAAGCACAGTAGTCATGAAAAGCATGTTCATTATTCCTAAGATGAGGAGGAATATATTTAACGTTCACAGTGTATTTGCACCGAGGGTGACTTTGAGATAACATTCTTATTGAAAACAAGTGGCGTTTCCAATTCCCGACTTCTCAGATTCTCAATTTCCTTTTGTAAAGACGTTATTTTTTCGTTGTTTTGGTCACGGGTGACTTTCATTGAATCATATAACTCTTTAAAGTGTCGTTTAACCTTTTCATTTTCTTCGAGAAAACTCTCGTTTTCCTTTTGTAATGCATTGACTAAGTTTTGAAGATGAAAAGTTTGAGAGTTCTGAGAATCTAAAGGAGGAGGCATTTGGGATCCAGTCACTTCCTTCTTTTCACCTTTCAGTTGTGAGACATGGGTTTTCAATCTTCGATCGTGTTACAATGAGCTCGAATCTGTTCATCACGTTTGCTAATTTCAAAAACTGCATCAAATTCAGGAGCATCCAAGGATGTCTTGATATTTGAGGTTTTAGCATTTTCTTTTAGATGTTGATATTTTAATTGCAAAGCAAGATGCTCAACTTCCAATTTAGAAAACTGTTTCACCAAGTTATCATGATCATCCTGTTCAATTTTCTCATGCAATTTAGAATTAGTTTTTTCAAGCTCAATGACACGATCATGGGAGACTTTCAGAGTAACAGATAATTCATGAAATTGAGAATCATTAATGGAACAATGTAGATGTAAAACAAATCTTGAGTAATACATTCTGAAATAAGATTCTCATTCAAGGTATGCAAGTTCTTCCTCTCAATCTCATTATATTTTAATTCTCGCTCATAGTTACTAACCTCAACTATCATTGCATCAAATTCCTTTTCCATTCCTTTAATATCTGATTTTATCCCCTTTTAAGACTCTCAAAATGATCTTTTAGTTGTTTAAAGAAAGGCATGACCTCAGTTAGATAGCATTCTTTTGTTTGCTCAAAACCCCTTTCCCCTTCAGTTATCCAGTGGGTGTGATCCTTTTCTTACAAGTTTTCTCAAAATCGACAAATAGTTGAAGAATAACATATTGACTGATTAAGGTCTTGCTCTTAGTGGCAATAGTTCTAGGAACTAAATGCATTGGTGTATTTGGAGGATACACATTCGCTTTAGGGAATTTCCTACAAGGGGGATTCTTTTCAACAAGATTTTCAGCTTTTGCAAGTCCATATCCTTTTTCCAGAACACTTGTTCAGGGGTCAATAGAGTTTGAGGCTTAAACATGTTTAAGGATATCCAATTTTCCTTGGTGTAATCATGGGGTTTTATCGTTATCTTGTTCTTTTTACACTCGGGATCTTCTAGCTTCTTATTCATTTTCTCCCTAGTGACTTCATCTGATTTCTTATCTTCCTCTGCACTCAGCGCAACTAGGTTTCTGTCTAGGCTTAAGGATCTCATTACCATCATACAGTACCTTATGAGCTTCTCTAGCCTTTTTACAAGCCTCAGGGTTTGGTTCATCAACTAAGGCAACACTATGTTTGTCACTTAGAACTCTATGCTTAGTGATCATGTGAGCAGTCTGAATGGTGTTTCCTTGTATGTACAACTTATTTTCAAGCTTGTTTTTCAAGGTTTTTAGATTAGAAAAATCATTCAAAAGTTTTGATTCCTTAGCACCGAATTCTTGCTTAAGCATTTTAACATTTTCTTGAAGTTCTTGTTTTTGCTTAGCAGTTTTAGAAAGCTTTTCTTGCAAGGAGTTTAACTCTTGTTTTAATACTTCTTCTCTAAACCTACTTTTTCTAATAGTTGTACGCTTTTGGTCATCCATTTCACTGCTCACGAGTGGTCAACTCAAATTTAGCACGTTGTTCATAAATAGCAACACGTTCTTTATAGGCATTAAGTTCAGAGTTTACAGACTCATCAGGGAGCACAGGCGGTGTATTCATCAAGAATATAGTCATTGTTGAATGCAGGAGATGCATCACTTGGTACAACTTCACTTTCACTTTGTTTCACATATTGATCATATGGGACAACATTGATATTACCCATATTTTCAATATTTGATACAAAAGTTTCAGTTGATAGTACTTTGTCATGCATCTTTTGCACATCAAGCATCATCGATAGTTTTAGTACCTCTGAGATGAGTGTGTCTTTGGATGGGCCAACTTGTGGTGAAGAGGAGACCTTGGGAGAAACCATTGGAGAAATGCTAGCCATAAAGATTGTGTGTGCAATAGGTCCATCATCCACATCGAAGTCGTATGCATCACAATCACGACTTGAAAGGCATTCGATGATTGTGACCTATCTCCTGGTAGGTGCCATCCTCATATGCATCATAGTCTTAGCATTCCCTTCAGAAGAAACAAGCTCCTCTTCATCCAAGGTTGCTCCATTGTCCTGAGCTTGCACTAGCAAACATCTTATCCTGAAGTATTCGCATTTTGTGGACGCGTTTGGAGATGTGCGGTTTCTACTAATGTGTCCCTTTCCTCCACAGTTGTAACACTTTATCATATTAACTTGTCCTTGATTTCCATTTCTTCCTTATTCGATTTGCCACATATTCTCTACCTACTCCACCTCTTCCTTGTTCATACTGTCTTTCTTGACTGGTGCACCATGACTTTCCCATCTCGACTAGAGCATGATTGTGAAGATTGAAGCGGTTCGATTTCATTGTTGGTGTGAAGACGGTTGGTATGTGGACTGAGTGTCAAGTTTTGCTTAACCATAAGGGCCAGTTGATTAATGAAGTGTCCCACGGTGCATCCTCATCAACTTGTTTGAATCTTGGATCGGGGAATGAGTTTGTGATTGCCATCACCCATGGGTATAACTTGAGATGCTTTGGTGGTAATTCCAATGTTTGAGTAGAAGGCAGTAGAATCATTTGATGAGCTTGTCTCTCCCGGATTTGTTTTGAATTGTTCAAGAATCCTCTTTTCAAACATGGCATGTCTCTCATTCCGAAGAAGGAAGGCATAGAGTTGCTCATAGTTTGTATTCTTCAATCCTTTAGTGAGCTTCACCGAAGTGACAAACTTGTGCCATTCGGGATTCATGTTGTTTACAAACTTTGAGTTCAATTTAAATGTTAGGCATGGTCATTCTGATGTTCCTCATGTCATTCACTAGCTTATGGAATCTCACATAGTACTCATAGACGCTCTCATCCGGTTTCATCTTGAAGTGCTCAAATTCATCATAGAGTTGTGATTCTCTGTCTTCCATAGTTAATTGAACACGAGAGAAGCATCTTGACATTATCCCATCTGCCTTTGCTTGTGTTGTGATTGATCAGCTTGTAGATGTCTTTAGGAAGACCTTGAAGAACAATGTTTGAAGCCCGATATCAAGATCGAATCTCTTTTTCTCCTTATCATCAAGCTCATCATACATCTTTGGTATGTCCATTCCGTAAATCAGAGTTCCATCTTCTGCAGTATCAAGTACATCTCTAGTCGTCTCAACTCGATACGGTCCTTCATCAATGGATTTGAGAATGTTGACACCATTTTCCTTTCCAATGCAGTACAATCTGATTCGTTGAGCCCAAGAATCGTAGTCTGTTCTATCAAGCATGGGTGGACGAGTATCACTCAAAACCGCTTGAACATCCTCGACAACAATGGAGATGATAGTAGGAACGTTTGTAGACATGTTTCAAGCTCTACGGGATTTTGCAATTCTTTGATTAAACCGGGAAATTGATTCTTTCATGGGATTTTACTAAACCAAAAGAACAACCGTAAGAACGTAACATGAAGAAGAAAAAGGTCTAAATGAACAAGTCGCTAAACACACAACTCGCATAAGCAGTCAACTTGCAACACACTCAACTCGCTTAGTTAATCAAGTCGCTAAATAGCCAACTCGCTTTAGTCTCAAGTAGCTATATAACAACTCGCTACAGTCCAAGTCGCTAGCAAAATTTTGGCAAAGAATTCGCTAAGCAAATAACCAAGTCAAATTAAGCTAAATAGCAACTCGCTAGGTACCAACTCGCTAACACCAAGTAGCTAACAATATAAAGTACAAGTCGCTAACTTACACCAAGTCGCTACGTGTAGTGGAGAATCCACTACTTGTACTTTTTTTCGGCTTGTCTCACTAGACAAGTCGCTAACCCAACTCGCTAAGACTTTCAACTACAACTCGCTACCAAATTGTAAAGCAAGTCGCTACCAAGAAAACTTTTCCGTGGCTCAAGTCGCTAGCATGAAAAACACATGAACACCACTTTTCAATCCAAAAACAACCCAACCACTATGATTCAAACCTTCTAAATCAAAACCTAAACACTTGTGATGATTCAAAACACAAAAGTACTACCAAAATCGAAACTTTAACACTAGAAATCAACCAAATGATGCAAAAACCACTAAACTTTTTCAAACTCAAAAACCACCTAAAAACCACTAGAAATGCAAAGATATGTAAGAGATGATCTAACCATGGCTCTTGATACCAATTGTTGGATATTGGATTTCACATACACATCAAACCATAACTCAAAGTGGGCGTATAAAGGTGAGTTCTAGAGAGAGAAAGTTAGAGGTTTAGAGAACTTAGTGAGAGAAAGAAAAATCTTATTATGAGCTTCAACTCTCTACCTTGGAAGCTAGAGAGTATTTATAGTCTTACAATAAAACGCCACACAACGGGCTGTGGATCAGGCATACAGTGGGTAAAGACCCATCCGTCCTCCACGGTGTTACAACTAAATACTACTTAACATAAAAGTTCTATGACTACGAGCTTTCTAATGATTACATATACTTGAGGTGACCGACTCTTTAATACCTGGAATTTCTAATCCCTAACAAACCATAACCAACCTTGCACGTTACAAACTTGTTGAAGGTCTCCCGAGATTCCGGTATTCTGAAGATTACCTATGTTCAGCTTGTGAACAAGGAAAAAGCACTCGCGCTCATTTTCCTTCAATGGTGGAACACGGCTCTCAGCATGTACTTCATCTTCTTCACATGGATTTGTGTGGCCCGATGCGCGTGTAGACGATTAATGGCAAACGCTACATCTTGGTAATCGTAGATGACTACTCCAAATGGACTTGGGTTTATTTTCTTCGAAGTAAAGATCAAGCTCCACAGATGATCATCACCTTTCTCACCAAAATTCAAATCCAGCTCCGGAACACCATCAGACAAATTCGTACAGACAAAGGAACTGAATTTGTGAATCAAACTCTTCGTGAATATTATGAGAAAGTGGGAATTGAGCATCAAACATTGATTGCACGTACCCCAGAACAAAACGGAGTTGTTGAAATACAAAACCGTACATTAGTGGAAGCTGCCAGAATGATGTTAATCAATGCTAAACTTCCAGACTACTTATGGGCTAAAGCTGTCTCAACTGCACGCTACACTCAGAATCGTTCAATGATTACAAAACGCCACAACAAAACACCTTTTGAGCTTATCCACAACCGTAAACCGAATCTCAAACACTTTCATGTATTTGGATCCCTATGCTACCCGAATAATGATCGTGATGACTTTGGAAAGCTCAAAGCCAAAGATGACATTGGAGTTTTTATTGGATACTGTGATAATTCTAAAGGTTATTGGATCTGGAATCGTCATACAAAGCAGGTTATGGAAACGATTCATGCAAATTTTGATGAGCTTACTGAAATGGCTTCTGAGCATAACTGCTTGGAACCCGGTCATAACCGTTTAAACTTCCCTCACACCCCATCATCAGCTGAACCTAGTCTACAACTAACTCGACGTCAAATGGCAGCTATTTGCTCCTCTGTTTAGTGATGATATTGATGAACGTGCATCAGGCGTATCCAATGTTTCCGTTGCTCAACCTGATCAAATTCTCATACCTGATACACCTGCTACAACAACTACTGTTGAAGAAGCACCACCAATTGACTCCACAACAACAGCTGAACAAACTGCATCCAACGACGCTGAACCAGCTGATGATGTTCTAAACAATGAAGTACCCCCACCTGCAGATTTTGATCCAAATGCGTTCTTCAACCCGTTTGCCAATGAAACTGCTGCACCTAATGTTGCAGAATCATCTACAAGCCATTTGAATCCTCTCAATCTGCATAATGTATATCAACATCAACCTTCCACACATCGTTGGATGAAAGACCATCCTCTTGAGAACATTATTGGCAACCCGAATCAACCAGTCGTAACGAGACAACGTCTTCATACAGATGGTGAACACTACATTTATGCACTCACAGTCTGCCAATCTGAACCTAAAAACATTAAAGATGCAATGACCAAAGACAACCGGATTGAATCCATGCAAGAAGAACTTAATCAGTTTAAACGTCTTGAAGTATGGGAATTAGTTGAAAGACCAACAGGGGTCTTCGTCATTGGTCTAAAATAGATTTGGAAAAACAAATTGGATGTTGAAGGAACAGTAATTAGAAACAAGTCCCGTCTGGTGGCTAAGGGTTACAGACAGGAAGAGGGTATTGACTTTGAAGAATCATTCGCTCCGGTTGCTCGTCTTGAGGCTGTTCTGATTTTTCTGGCATTTGCGGCTCACATGAACATCACGGTCTTTCAGATGGATGTCAAAACTGCTTTTCTCAATGGACAACTAAAAGAAACGGTCTATGTTAGCCAGCCAGAAGGATTCGTTGATCCAGAGTTCCCTAATCATGTCTACAAACTAAAGAAGGCTCTCTACGGTCCTTCGTTGATCCAGAGTTCCCTAATCATGTCTACAAACTAAAGAAGGCTCTCTACGGTCTCAAACAAGCCCCTCGGGCATGGTACGATAAGTTATCATCCTTCCTTATTTCCAATAATTTCACCAAAGGTTCGGTCGACCCTACACTTTTCATACAATATCACGGGGCTCACAATTTAATCGTTCAAATATATGTGGATGACATCATTTTTGGGTCAACACATTTAAAATATTCAAATGCTTTTGCAAAATTAATGACAAATCATTTTGAAATGTCAATGATGGGTGAACTCACATTCTTTCTTGGAATGCAAGTTCATCAATCACCCCGTGGTATTTTTCTAAGTCAATCCAAATATGCCCTTGAACTTTTAAACAAATTTGGAATGCAAAACTGTGACACCTATGCCACACCAATGGCACATACCAAGAAACTAGACGCTGATTCACATGGGAAATTGGTGGACCCTACCAAATACCGAAGTATCATTGGGTCTCTCATGTATCTAACAGCTAGCAGACCTGATATTGTTTTTGCCGTATATCTTTGCTCCCGTTATTAGTCGAGACCAACTGAAACCCACATCTCAGAGGCTAAAAGAATCCTCCGATACGTCAAGGGAACTATTAACTTGGGGATCTGGTATCCGAAGGATTCTGGTTTTGAACTAATAGCTTTTTCAGACGTTGATCACGCAAGATGCTTAGATTCACTTAAAAGTACTTCAAGAGCATTACAATTTCTTGGTGATAAACTAGTATCATGGCAATAAAAGAAGTACAATTTCTTGTGCTCAAGTCATTTGGATGAGAACACAACTCAAAGACTATGGCTATGTATTTTACAGAATCCTGATGTACTGCGACAATCGAAGTGCTAATGCAATCTCGTGCAATTTTGTTCAACATTCAAAATCAAAGCACATCGATCTTCGATATCATTTCATCAAGGAGCACCTGGAACAGGGTACTGTTGAATTATATTTTGTGGGTACTGAATACCAACTGGCATATCTTCTCACCAAAGCTTTAGCTCCTGCTAGGTTTAATGAGTTGGTCCACCAGATTGGTATGCGGTGTTTGACTCCAGAGGACTGGATGAACTCTTAAAACATTCTTAAAACCAGTCAAACACCAAAACCTCTTTTGTAAATATTCTTTCAAAAAACAAAATAAAAAAAATATAAAATCTGATAAAACAACGAAAATATTATTCTATCTATATTTCTTTTAACATTGCAAGTACAAATCTTCCTTCAACACTTTATTCTTTCAAAGTTCAGTATTTTCTCGATCAAGTGTTGAGGGGGAGAAAACAAATACTTTTCGATTTCATAAAACCTTGTACTTGCAAGTTATCTCATCCCGGTTGTTTCTTTAATAATGGTGGTCACATTTCTGGTTTACTGACACTCCTCGGACTAAAATTTATAAAACTTCATTATTTCTTAAGTCGAGGGGGAGTGTCGTCAAATTTCTTTCCAAATATCCTTCGTTTGGTAACCAAAATGGAAGTTATGGACATGGGATGTTAATGGTAAAGGTGGAGGGACTAATTGTGTCAAAATCCTAAAGTGTTTTTTAACAAAACACCCTCACAAAACCATTACTTCTCATTTATTACAACATTTAATATCCCAACCACCCAAATCCCACGCGTAAAAATTCATCCTCAAATCTGTGTTCTTGATCAACAATTTGTAAGTGTTTTTACAATCCTTGAGTTAAAACAAACATTGGTTTTGAATTTTAAATGAATCCAACGGTTAAAAATCAAGTTTGGGAGATTGTTGTGTTCTACGCGTAAGCTATGAACACAACTTCTTCATTTATGTGTTTGTGGTTGAAATGGTTGTGTAAAAACGTTTATCTAATCACTTTGAAACCATTTCCATCATTAAAACTCACCCAGATACACGAATTGAATGATTCTTGAAAACTAGGGTTTATGCGTGAATTGGGTATTTTCTTGTGTGAACGTTTCTGGTTAATTAGTTGCTTGTTTGATGTTGTTCTCATGTTGAATTGATGATACCTAGGCTCAGAACTTACCCAGAAACACCAACTGTGTTAAATTTGAAAACTAGGGTTTATGTTCATAAGTAGTTGGGTATTTTTGATTCGCTTAGATTCTGATGTTAAAACTTGGATAGAACAACTCAATATGCTTCCTATACACCCCAGAAAAACTTTGGTGCAATTCCCACGGTTAAAAATCTTACTCATAGAAATTGAACTCTAGGGTTTTAGGTCTACGCGTAAACCAGTACTACGCATAACAGTTTGTTGAGTATTCATGATTTGATTTGAAAAGGAATGAATGTATATGTTAATATTGGTAATATGATGACTTTATTTCAGGTTTCTACGCGTTAATTACTCAGAATCAAGGTTACTTGCCATCTACGCATAAGGATCACCTTACGTGCAGCATGTTATGCTTAAGAAAAATCTTACGCGTAACGTTTACGCGTAAGGTTCTACATTGGGGACTACGCGTATCCTGTGAGGGATATGCGTAAACAAAGAACCTTTACGCATAAGGTTGACTCTTACGAGTAAGCTCTACGCATAAGGACCTCTTTTCCTACACGTAATATTTCTTACGCGTAAGTCAAGAACCTACGCATAAGCTTACGTTTACGCGTATAATCACTCCTGTTTACGCATAAGCTTGCCATTTCTATGCCTAAGCCTAGTTTTAACCTTAATTATGAATTGTTACGCTTGCAAACTTGTAAATAAATAAATCATAACGCCTCGAAACCAATAATATCACTATAAGATTAAATGTTTAATAAGTTGTGAAAAATAAGTGAAAACATAGACTTTAAAACTTGAAGTTAATCAACTCACGAAACTTATCACGACATCTTTGGACTATTGGACTAACAAGTGACATGGGACTCGTAACAATCATCGATATATCACATTCAATAAGTAGACAATAAAATCAACTATTGACTAGCATAATGTCTTTCGATATGTTGGTTCTTTTGGCTAAATATCTTTCAGATCACGACATGGAACCTCAATTGGAAAATGTGGAAGCACCAAAAGTTCTCACCATTGAAGATCTCTTCCCTAATGGCTATCCAATGAAGATAGGAAAGAATAACCTTCGTGTTTATTTTGATAGTCTCACCTGCTCAGAATCTTCTTGTTTAATTGTTGTGGACATTCTGAAGAATCATCCTTATTAGAACATGCTCACCAATTCGCTACATTACCAGGAGATCTACATTCACCGTTCGGCATACAATGCGAAAGATCAAAGGTCAAAATGCTGTGACGGTGACGCTCCATCACAAACAAGTCACCATCACACCGCAGACTTAAGGGCGTTCTTCTCATACCGCCATCGAGCCAACAATACACCGCCACACAAACGAAGAGGTCGTTCGCAGTTCATGATCGACATTGGTTATGACAAAGCTTCAGGAGTAATCACAAAGCATTCATACGTGGATCTTAAGAATATTCCTCAGCCATGGAGAACCCTCTACATCATCATTACCAAATCCGTTTCTGGACATGATAGTGGTTATGAGCATCCCAAGATCATGGAACTACAGATCTTTTGGGCGTTGGTCAACATGAAACACATCGAATTTGAAGCTTTGATATGGGACGATATGATGTGATTCCTCAAAAAGATTGGCTCCAAGATCCCATATATCAGATATACCAAACTGTTGATCCAACGAGCTCTAGGGTATAATCCTGATATCCCCCCGAGACTCAATGACCCCAACAATTACTCCATGTTGTATGAACCTACACTAACAGTCAGATTTAAGGAATCTACAACAAAGAAATAGGGTGCAGTGTTGCCAGATCACCTTCTAACCGATGCAGTCAAACAACTCTATTCATACAAAAGGTATCTGGTAGCGGTTGATGAAGGAAAAGTAGGTTTTCTTGATGACAAGTCCTCTAGTACACCTACTAGGAAAACCAGAGGGCGGCAGGGAGTGTTGCAAGCATCGAGAGTCAAATAAAGTTTCCTAAGAGGTCACATACTCTCAAAAGAAAAGTTCCCTTTAAGGTAGCCATTCCTATACCCATTCCCAAGCCTGAACCGCAACAAAAGCTATTGGATGAACTCTCTCGAGGAAACTGAATCGGACATAAAGAGGTCACCTACTCAAAGCTGCAATCGATGACACTCCAACAGTAGCTAAACCTCCTAGTCCAAAAGCAGAAAAAGGTAAAGGGAAAACTCCTGTGCTTGAGCATGATAAGGAAAGTTCTGAAGAAGAACCATTTGATGAAGAAAAAGACTATCAAAAGAAGTTGAAGAACCTCGGACTCAAATACCTTGCCGATGAATTCGTAAAGGCACAAACTCGTGGTCCCGGAGGGTTAAGTGGTGGAACTCAAGCCACACCAGTTTCCGATGCGGTTAATCAACCCGATAAGGAAACTGGTACCACCATCACCCACGAAAAACAACAAAGGCAGACTGAGGATTCTATCGACTTTGACATAGAGGAACCAGAAATGGAGAAGTCTGAGAAAGGAAAAACTGATGAAGATGCTGAAGCTGCAGCTAAGTCAAAAGCAGAAATGGAAGCTAAAGCTAAAGCAGATGAAGAAGCCAGGATTCAGGCTGAAGAAAAGTCTAAGACTGAAAAGGATGACAAGGTTGAATATGATGACTTTCTTCTAGATTGTCCAGCACGTTCCAAAGAACAAACCTCTGAACCACCAAAAGACCCTGAGTCTCCTCATGTATCATCGTCATCAGACTCGTCTTCTCACTCTTCACCACTACCATCCAAAGGAACAACCAGATCCACATCTAAATCAGTGAAGAAACCAACAGAATCTTGGATATCTCGGGCTAAAACTAAGATTGCAAAAGCTGTCAAGGAAGTTAGGAAGAAAGACGTGATCAACAAAAAGCTTAATCAACTTGCTGACAGTATCATTCTTCTTCACGACGAGATAGACAAGATGTCTAGTGAAAGGGAGTATGTCCAAAAGATAATGCAACGTGACGTCCAAGGGGAAATGAACAGGTCGATCAGGGAATATACTCGTCAGTTCCTAATCAACACTGTCCCTGGTGTTACAAGGGAGATGTTCACCAGAAAACTTTATCCAAATCTTCTGAAATTGGTCAAGCAAATAATGCAATCTACTCCGGTAACAATGACGATCAATCCAATGGAGCCAACAGTTGTCTCTGATGCAGATTTAATTTCCCAGTTGGTACTACAAATGTCCAAACGATCTGCAACATTTACTTCTGACGAAAGTAAATTGTTTGAAACATTACTGGAATATCAACTCAAGACTTCATGCAAGGAGCAAGTTGAAAGGCCTAAGCATCCAAGAGACGATGATGATAAAGATAAGGATAAAGATCAAGAGCCTAAACGCCCAAAGACCGGTGAATCATCCTCCATGCCACCTCCACCCCAAAGGACTCCAACCGCAAGAAGATCTCCACCAAGCTCTGTTGACAAACCTCAAGACTCTGAGTTACCTCCCCAGACAGAGAAAATCGGTGATCATTTCGCATACACTGGGGGTGACGATGAGGAAGTCCCTGAGCCCCAACACCAACCCACCTCTCCCGCTTCATCAAAGAAACCAGCATCCTCATCTAGGCCTAAGAAGAAGAAGAAGACGCCAAAGGCTGATGTCGTCTAATGGCTAGACGAAGATGACACCGAGTTTGAATGGTTCTCTACACTTGTTAATGCTACTCCCGCCCTAACTGATGATCATGATATGGTAGAAGGTCGAACCTTTGAGTATGCTAAGTTACTTCAAGAGAAGTTTCGGGTGAAGAAGATGACCAAGTCAGAGTTAAAACGCATCAAGAATGAAGCTTTTCAACTGCTCAAAGACAGCTCGGAAAGTGCTATTGAAATTGAATATCATCTTGAAAATATAGCACGAGCCATGTCTAACAACATTGATTGGCTCAACCCTGAAGCAAACATTGACTTCACCAAGAAAGACAACGCTCCATACTACATCGACTGGACCAGACCTCTACCAACGATTGGCCAACTAGATCAACCTAAGATTCCATTCCGCTACTTCTTCAACAAAGACCTGGAGTTTCTTCTACACGGTAGCCATGGTTCAAAGAAATACACTACATCACTTACACTTCTGTTCCCGGCAGCCATATACTCCAACTGCATAGCCATCGAGGAAAAGGCTACTCACATGTTTGCCAACAAAGTGAACAGTATGACAACGATGCAATGTACGGGATTCACCATTGGTCGGAACGCCGAAGAATCTACTACAAAAGCTGCCAGGTTCGCAGGTCTAAACATGAAGTGTACAGTGATAAAGGGATCGTTGATGTTAAGCATGTAGCTGTCTCGTCTAAATGGGATTACAATTTCCTCCAGAATATTGTGGTCAAAAGACAAGAAGAAAGAGACTATGATTTCTGTGAAGCTGACTTTCAGAATTTGTCTCTCAACGACATTGAAGATCTGTATCTTGCCAAGGTACAGGGACGAATGCGAAAATTCTAGACAGAAATCCAACGTGAATACATCAAGTGCTTGCTCATCTTCATCAGAAACATAGTGATCCAGGAACGTGTAGAGACTTGCAACTTGCCGTTGAATCTTATCAGACACGTGTCAACTTCAACAGACCTCAGCTAGAACTTCCTGACATCAACCATCTTCCTCAATACACTCTCATCAGCAAACCCTTTGGCGTAGTCTATCGTAGTGAACTACATCGTAATTGCTTGATGGCGTGTAAAGAGCTTCATAAGTTTGGAGATCACACACTGAAGAAAGTCAGGGACGGCTTAGCTTATAGGTTGAAGGAGATACATGAAGGCATTGGGTCACAAAAGAGATGGAATTCTCAGGACAGACGGGATGTGAAGAGAATCATCACCCGGATTGATGAAAGGTTGTTCAGAAGGGACCAGTTCAGAACTCTGGAGAGCTTTGTAGGTGGTCGTCCCAGGATTACTCTCTCAGGCTATCAACGCCGCCGCATTCCTGGAAACATTGTTGGACTACCTGAATCCCCTGGTACCCCTTAAAACTGTTTCATTTTCAATATTGATTTGGATGTGTGATTATTATATTCATTATGGCTTGTGCACACATAACAGTGTACAACCCACACTTGTATATAAAGGACCCTGTGGTACGCTTCAGTGCCACAATCCTTATAAAAGGAGTGAAAACTTCTTACTTTTTAGTAAAACCTAACAAACCTTACACTTTTCAAGGTTTTGCTCAAAAAGGACAAGTACTTCCCCTTATGATTTCCAAAACCACAAAAGTTAATATCACTTGTTGAGGGGGAGTATTTGACTAAAAACTTTGTTCACAAAATGTTTTTCGTGGTAATCTTCCCACAAAACCCAAAATGGACATATTCCATATCAAAATTTCATCAAAAGTAACACTTATATCCCATTTTTGAGGGGGAGAAAAATTATGTGATAAGAAATATGTTGTGAAATTGCAAATGAATCATCGTACTACTGACTTAACCATTGAATTGACGAGATCTTAAATGTTAGTAAATCGAAAAGACTTGTCCGGGACGGGTAATAATTTCAAACTAGTTCGCTAGTGATGTAAACGTGTCTCGCAAAGGACTTGTCCGAGTAGAATGTACCATTCGAGAAACTCTTGGTAGACATGAACTTTGACGGGTTTGACAACCTTTCGAGGATTGTCCACATCTTCAAGGTAGTTATTAGAGCTAGTTGTCACCTAAAAGCTGGCCATGTAACTCTTTAACTATGCAACGTAACCGTGTCTCGCGGGGGATTGTCTATCATGAGTTGATCAATTCAAAAGTGCGCGCTCTTCTCACACCGTGCAGATTTCTGTCAAAATACTTAAGCATTTGTGGAGGGGAGTATTTCTACAAAATATAAAACTCTCAAAGTATTACCCATTAGAATAACCGTGTTATAAGGTGACTAAGGTTAGGAATAACCGTCCTATGATCCGCCAGAGCCGGAGGGATCTACCCAAGGACACCACCAATAGTTAGAATTAGAAGTCCTTAGGTATGATTATAAAAAAGGAGAAAATAAGAATCGGAGAAAGAAGGAGTTGAAGAATTAAAAAGAAAAGTAAAGAAAAGGGTAAAAAGAAATAGCCCTCCAGATTATTCAACTTAGGGCAGACACCGGGTTCAATTCATATGCTACTGGTTGTCACTTGATGACACCGGTATTGAAGATTAAAGTCGTCATAGACCCAAAGGACGCATGCACTAAACCTTCTTAGCCACTCAAGTTTCTCTCAACAGAAGCTTGTTTCATTCTCACTGGGAACCCTACATAAACTATCGGCTTTCTCTTAGAGATTGCTGGTATTGAAGCAAGGAGACCCTCTCCCTAGTCTCCGCTCAGGAAAACCAAAGAGCACTATTGAGTCTAGAGCCACGAGATTCATCAAAAGATCTCTTAGGTACACTTGACATTTCATCACTTGTTGTTCAACAATAAGAACGCAAGTGATACAATATCGAGTCCTTCACAGATCTTAGCAATCTGTCGAGAACATTTATGAGAGGTTCACACGTGTGATCCTCAGTGATTGAATGGAAACTCCTGCCAGGGTCAACATCTAATAGCCCTGACAGCAGGTCACTTCGGTAACTCCCCGTGGATTACGCTTAGTATGTCTCAAACGGTCTATAGTCGTGGGGTTATGCTTCGGTGTACCTCAGCTACTCATCTGAACCGTAGATGTACTTTGGTACATCGCGTTATATCACTTATGGGACTCTGGTTCAGGAACAGCCTTTGTGAGAATTAGAGTTGTGTTTTCACACTATGCTGTTAACACTCTCGAAGTTCAAACTTGTAAGCGCTGGATTATTTCTAACCCATGTTTTATGTTTTCTTCTTATGGATGCTTGCGGGTGGAAAAGATCGTGCAGATACTCCACATGCTCATACCAACAACAATACTAATTGAAGTTCTCTCTAAAGGCAACACAAAGTCAGAATGATTCTTCGTCAAAGTCAAAGAATCTACAAAGTTTAAAGACAAAGAGAACTACATCAGTACTGAAATCCAACGTCAAAGAGCATGTGAGCATGTCGGAGAAAGACGAGGAGACACTGTAGCAACAAAGCTGACCTGATGTAGACAACAACATATTATCACTACCACCACAAAGAACAAAGATCAAAGAACAAAGAAAATGATGACGTCAAAGCAGAATACTTCAAAGGAAACAATTTCTCTACACTGGGGAGATTGTTCAAATCAAGGCACTTCTTCTCACAAGAAAGAAGAATGTCAGGAGATGTCAAAGCTACTATTACATCAGCACCTACAAAGTTTTTATCATCAATCACTAACACTTAGGGGGAGATTGTTGGAATCACTCCTAAACTAGAATTCAAGTGTTAGTAATTAATATGTAATAGTTAGCTTAATATGGCTTTTATGTTAGTTATCAAGGCTAGGAATATGTAGAAAGCCCATAAGCCTAGGCCAAGCCCAATCAGTAAAAGGATGGGAACTTGGTGTGTTGCCCTAGTTCCCTCCTATAAATACTCTTGTAACACCCTCACTTGAGGGTTGGTTGTTCAATTCATTTCATTATTCACACATAACTATTCTTATATCCTACGCATAGTGTTTTGATTTGTTCAACCGATCACTATCTTATTTCCTTTCTTCTATTGATGCTTGTGTTACTAATATGGGAACCTAACAAGATCGACTTATGTCAATCTATTTAATGTGTGTGTTGGATAATGATATATAAGCATATAAGTAAGTAACTGAAAAGATAAAGAGTAAGGAACACAAAACCACAACACGAGTCTTTATAGTCATTCAGCTACAAAGACACCTAGCTTACCCTACTCCACTCTCCGAGTACCCCACTCAAGAGTTTGTAAGCACTACACAACACAAGCTCCTTAATGTGGCGGAGAAGCCTTCACAACGTAGCCTACTCTTTATCCGGTACAACGCTAGACACCGAGTTCTTTCACGAGGTAGAACCAAACCTAACACAACATCCCCTACACTTTATCCGGTACAAGGCTAGATACCGAGTTCCATTACAAAGGAGGAACCACTACCCAACACTACACCACAACACAACTACCCAAAGGAGACTCACTCCTTGTTTCAACACTAGAAGGACATCAACATCCTTTAACCCAAACTATCTACCTTCTACATCGATGCACCATATCGATTGTACACCTTTGGCACCTTTCACTAATGCCTTCAACACGACCCTTCGGCACCTTTAATGTCTTCAACACAACACTTCTATGGAGGGAGGAAAGAACTATCAACAAGATGCACTTGAGTGGTCTTGATGATGACGAAGCTTAGAAACTCATGACTTGAGCTTGCACGTCTTCAAGAGGTGGTGATCTCACTTTTAAGAGGAGCCTAGAGAATCACACAAACATAAAACTACATAGAATGATCCTTTGGATCAGAGGTTAGAGATGTCAGAGTACTGGAAGAAAGTATATGTGAAGTGGTAGTGAGCAAGAGAGAAATGGCTCACTATTTATAGACAAAACTGGTCTACTGTCCCACGGTTCCCTCCCCAGAGGGATCCGGCTAGTGCAAAACTAAGGATCCGGCTACTGGGTCAGTTTAGTCTGGATTTCGGGTTGCAAACCGGGTTATGGGTTATGGGTTATGAACCATGGGTTATGGGTAATGGATTATGGATACCCAACAAGATGCAATGTACCTAGTCATTAGGTTATAGATCTTAGGTCATGGGTCATGGACTTTGGGTCATGGATCATATATAGTACCTAACATGACTTCATGCATGATGTCATGCAATGGGTCATGGGTTATGGATCATGCTTCATGGGTATGGGTTATGGACTTTGTTTTTAACTAACAACATTCATTGTACCTAGTTAATGGATCATGGGTTATGGGTCATGGGTCAAGGACTTTGTTTTTTACCCATTAGAATATATACAAAGTATATATAAATATATATATATATATATATATATATATATATATATATATATATATATATATATATATATATATATATATACATTTCTATATTATGTAAAAACTTGTTGTAATACATATGCATTACTATAAGATGTAAACAATATTACTTTGTTAGTGTTTATATAAAAATGTCTTTGGTTTTATATAACTTATTTACTAAACATGTTTTGATATAGTTTTAATATGTTTAGTAAAAGTGTATTAGTAAACTATTGACTCAAACCTTTTACGTATTTTATTTGTTTCGTTAAAATGATTTTACGTTTGTTATCGACAAAACTTTAGAAGATCGTAAAATATAAATAAATGTTTTTATGGCTTATGTGTATTAACACAAAGTTATGTCAACTTGGTTTTCCAAAATACGATTAAATACTTTAAAAGCTCATGAAGTATTTCGCGTCTATTGTTTCTTAAAGCCATAAAAAGGGAATATTGCAAATGTACGTTTTGTTAGTTACAATTAGTTGGTCAAATACGTGTTAATTGCTTGTGGTTAAAATGATGATATATTCCTCTCTCTTATAATAAGCATCTCCAAAAATACTATGCGTATATTAAATGCTAGGTTTATATATATGTGGATTATGCGTTTGATATCAAGTCACAATTTTCTAAAAAGTCTCTCTTCACTACTTTCCAGCTCAACGTACCATCAGGAATAGTATTCCTCCATGTCCTCCCTAGAGTTTGTAAGCTAGTCAATCTACTTTTTCATCATAAAAAGAAATATTGCTAACTAAATTCTTGATCCACCATTCCTCGTTCTATTCTCTTTTAAACATCAATGTTTCCTTTCAAAATGTCTTCATTAAACGTTTACTCAAATAGGATTATGACCAATCTCATCTTCTACAACTTCTTCTAAAAAAATAAGTTATTGTATAACTTATTTCATGTAGGAGAATACTTCAAAACATCCTAAACTAGTCTGTAGTCCCTGATCCGTCAGTTTGTACTACCAGGATCCCTTATCTGACAGAACTGGTAGAACCGGCCAAACAGACAAAAGTTAAGTGGCTTTTTAAATCACAGACCTTCTCGACTTTCCATCTCCCCAAACCTAAAATGACCAAAACTCAATCCTTCTCATCCTAGGGCTTCATCTTCCTAAGCATCTCATTCCTAAACATCAACTTAAGTGATTACTCTCGTCCATCATATTATTTGTAATTTCAATCCTAGGGTTTATGATTATAAATTTTCTTTATTCAATGGGTTTCATGTTTTTCTGAAAATTATACCATCAATTGGTAATTGTTTCTTATAAAATTGATTTCTAAACAAAAAGGCCCATATGGATAAGGTTTTTCAAAAAGACGTTGTTAATACAAACTAAGTTCATAAGATCATAAAACCATCTTGATCAAGTCACCCACTAAAACATTTACCTTATTGGAATATTGTTTCTTCTAGGGTCAAACATGCCTAAATCCACCTAACAAGACCATCATGACACCGTCCACTATATCCCTAGATATTATCGCAAAGAAGGCTTATCAACTAGTGACCATAAAGCCTTTAAAATGCTTCAAAAATGACTCATCCGTGAAGGTCGTGTAATTGAGGAATCCTTCCTTGAAAACACCGACATTCCTCAAGTCTTTCCCGCAATCAACTTTGATTGTCTCCTCAAAATAGGTGAACAAATTTGTCCGGTTTTCATCTTTGAATTCTACAAAAGCGTTAGGATTATCCGAAATAATGATGGAACCATTTCAATCGCTTTCATCATAAACAACCAAAGCATCATCTTACCTCTCACCATATTTACACAAATTCTTCACATACCATGTGAAAGAACTTTTATGTACTCTAAAGATTGGTCAATCGCCTGCCGACACCTCGCCTTAGACTCTAACCCCATCTATCACACTCTACTTGATGATCCCGTTGTAGTTCGAGATACCATCTTTACAAAAAGAGTCGACCAAACTCGTTATAGTCACAACAAAGAACTCATTCATCGTAAACCCTTTAAAATGGAACTATTTGAAATGATTCCTATATAAAAAAAGTGGGAAGAAATTATTAAAGAGAATGTCATTTGTTTGGTAGGACACAAAGACCATCCTAATGCTTGTCTTGTCCAAATGATATATTGTTTCATCCACCAAAAACCCTTCAATCTCACCTATTACATTGCCAAAAGAATGGTAGGAATTTTTAAAACCAAATATTATGGTCCTTCCCTATGGTATGCTCCTAACCGTCTCTTTGAGAATGTTAGTGCAATGAAACCTACTCCTATCTCTAATGACCACTTTCTCGCAAACCATGTTATGGTACCTCTCACAAAATGACCCATTGAAAGGCCTATGATCAACGGGAAAAGGCTCATCCCCTCACGGATTCTTCAAACGAAGATGATGATGAAATCGACCCTGTTTCCAATTATCAAATTGATCCCATGACCTACTTTGAATAGATTCCCATACTTCCAAAGGAAACTGAAGAACTCAAGTAAACAAAAGGAATGTTCAAGTATCTAACTCATTTCCCCATCAACATGGGAAAGAAGAAAATGTGAAGAGATTGACGAAGGAAAAATTGAACTTTTTGTCTCTTATGTGGTTATCTTGTTATGACATTTTGGATGTTTTGTGATTGCTAAACAAACGTATGATCATGACTTTATTTTGTGTAAAACATCTTGGTTTGTAACATGCTTATTTCTTTGAACATCTTTTCAAGTGTTAGTCAAATTCTTATTTGCACGTTCATATGTAACTTCTACATGCTATCTTAGCTATGTTTTACTTATATACATATATGCTTGTTGTAGAGAACATTGATTTCAAAATTTGATGTGCGGAATTAATTTTTGCAAACTCTCTATTAAAAATTCTATCTCAAAAACCGGATCCCATTGCTATAACTTTCCAGATCCCTCAAGGGAAGGATCCAGAGGATCGGGGTAGACATAAACTTGTTTTATACCTTTTAGCATCACTCCAACCTTCCAGACCTTATTGGACTAGTTGAACATGCTATATTAGGATCACTTAGGTTTTCCTTAGGCTCGCTTGATCCCGCATTCACTCATGGATGACTTAGGATCACATTCAACGTATTTTTGATTTTTCATTACTTCAAAACTCACTATCTTTTCGCTCCAATGTTTACACATTGTTTCTCTCATCTCAAAACACCTAGTTTGATATTTCTCCCATTTTTAACAATTTGATTTTACTCATTTTAACCTTAAAATGTGATAACATCAAATAATCCTGAATATTAAGTTTCAATTTCCCCCGTTAATGCTCGTATTTTATATAATTTATATGGATTTATGCTTGTTTTTCTTTTATATTTTACTTTCAGGTAACTTACGAGCATTTGAGCTAAGGAGAGGCGGATTTGGAGAGTTTTATGAAGATATATGTTAGTATGCCCACTTTGAAGTAGTTACGGCGTAACTCCCCTATCACATTACGCAGAAGTAAGCGTGACTCGAGAAAACCAGCTCAACTAAAGATTACGGCGTAACTCCATCTTAAGATTACGCCGTAACTAATTAGGTCAAATGATGTTCCGCGCCACTACAAGCTACGAGTAAATCTTTCCAAAAATACGGCGTAACCATGATACGGCGTAACTCATTCCAGATGTTACGCCGTAACCATCTTTTCCAGTGCAAAATACGAAGAAATGGATGTTACGGCATAACTCTAAACTTAAGTTACGCCATAACCTAATCAGGCCTATAAATACCGCCTAAAATTCTGCATTTCTCACCATTCACTCCACACACCAAGTCAGAGAACATGGGTAGGAGGTTGAAGTCAGATCTTGAGGAGCATACGGAGCCATCTCCAAGGGAGAAATCACTCCCTTACGATAAGAATTAGCAATTTATCATTTCTTTTAATTTTAATTCATGTATTTCATCATGTTAAACATTGAATTGATTGTTTCAGTTAATATGAGCGGCTAAGCACCTCTGGTGCTATCCTAGTTATGATTCCTTAATTGTTTTGTTTATGTTTACATTGCTTCCGTATAATTGTTTCTAGTGTATGCATGCATAGTTTGTTGGTAGCTACCCTTGTTTCGGTAGTTTTGAATGGCGGTAGTGGCTAGTTACTTAGGAGATATGACCAACTGACCCTAAGTAGGTAGACTAAGTGGGAAGGGTAAGAATTGACCAACTGATGACCCTTCTTCACTTGTGCGATTTGACCAACTGATCACCTACCGTTTGGATGAACTTAAAAAGTTAGGGATGAGTGTTTAATATGCTAGCGCCCGGGCACTCATTGTTATGACTCTTGAATGTAGCGAAACTTAATAACTTGGCTTAGGGTACTAAAAACTATTGGACTTACAAGGGTGGTAGCTTGTTCTCCGGTGGAAACCTTTGCTGATAGGTTAGGACAAACTGACCAAATGTTGTCCTAGCGACTTTTACCCCCACCTGAAGCAATTGGAAATAATTAAACGTGAACTTAACATGATAGGATGTGTAACTAGGCTAGCACACTTCGTATACAAATGCCATACTCATGGTCTAAACATCTCCTCAAGGCAAATGATCGATTCTCAAGGACCAATACCTGGAATGACTCCAACCATGGCCTTAGAAACTATTCAAAAGATAGATGATCACTCTCATACGTAGCACAATGGGGGGAGCAATCGAAGTATAAATAGAAATGTGGAAGGCCTTGCAGTGATAAATAACAAACTAGAGAGTCTTGGAAGAGACATTAAAAAGCTCAAGGAAAATGTGCATTCCATACAAGTTGGACGAAATGAATATGATGACACTCTCCCTACCAAGGAGTACCAGTCTAAGGAAGAAGTCAAAAGGATTGAAGAAGTGAAATATAGGAGTGGAAGACCTTTCATCGGATACAATGGTAACGAGGCTAGATACCACAAAAATACCCATGATTTTATACAAGAATCAATAATAACCCTCCTAGATCGAGCCTCGAAGAAATAATGCATAAACATACGAAGAATCTACAAAAAACAAAGTGATAGACTCAAAGAATGGATGGTCAAGGTAAAAGAAGACACCAACATGAACTTACGAAGTCAGGATTCCACAATTAAAAACCTCGAAACCCAAATTGGGCAGTTAGCTAAAAATCTTGAAACCAGCAATAATGAAGCCATTGCATGCAAGGTCATATTTGCACAAGATAAGCCGAAGGAAGAACAGTGCACCTCTTCTGTCACTAATGACCTTTGCAGGATTACCTACTTAAGATAGGATGACAAATCTGAAGACGACGAGGACCTACCAAGCCAACTTCCTGAAAAAGAACTTTATCAAGAAAGCTTTGTTCTACCATGCACTATCGGTAATTTAAAAATTCTTGCTTTGGCTAATTTGGGGGTTGGGGTAAATCTTATTTCCACTTCATTGTTTGATACATTAAAACTTACCAACTTAAAAGAAACAATAATGATGATTGACTCCTCTAAAGCTGTACCTAGGGGAGTTGTTGAAAATGTTCTCCTAAAAATTGGTAAATTCCTTTTTCCTACTGATTTTGTGGTTATCGACATGGGCAAAACAGAGACTAACAACTTAATTATTGGAAGGCCTTTTCTTGCCACTTGTCGAGCGCATATAAAAGTTTTTGAAAAGCAAATTTCTTTGGGAACTGAAGGGGAACGAATTACTTTCAGCATGAAGGAACAATTGAATTCCCAATTGGAGTTTTCAAAAAAACTTGATGTTGTATCTCTTGACCTGCCTCTATGCTATAACCTAAGAACTAACAATTGTAGGCAAGATGTCGATAGTTGTGAACAAGAACGGGGAAAGGGTCAACCCGATTAGAGTCATTAAGGAACCTACCAACCCTATCAAGCATTATCGCATCCCTATAACAACAGAGCATGGTGGATCAATGAAGGCATGGCCTCATGTAACCCTTTTTATGAATATTGTAATGGGAATATGAAGGTGGAAGAATGGACGTGCCCTCACGAGATTGAGAGACACGAAATAAATTTTGGAACTCTATCTTTTGAAGATTGGTACAAGGTGATATTTGGAGACTTGAACATCAATACAAGATTTCTAAAACAGCTAAAATGCGATTACAAAGAATATCACCTTATTGATAAATTGAACAAAGATGAAAGATCGAACATAAGTGCCACGATTAATCCTATAATTGAAGACGATGACTATGGGAAGTCATGTCTATAATTCAACGAGTGGCTCTCGCATAAATTTGGTATGCATAGCATCAGAACACAGCTTAAAAAAGAGTTTTTGTCAAATAGATGAATGATTGCCGGCAAATAATGGAGGAAGAAGGCCTTGTTGAAAGGCCACCATAAAACCCCAAGGCTTTGAGTCTAACTTAAAGACTCATAAATAAATAAAAGTGCTCTTTCGGAGACAACCGAATTATCAATTTCATTTGTTTTATTTCCATTTCTGTTGGATTTTGTGTTCTTAACCATTTTGCAGGAAAACGGAGAAAGTTGTTGCAGCAAGCTGAACGGGAACGTGATCTGCCCACAGTTACGGCATAACTCATACTTATGGTTATGTCGTAACATACTTTTTGCAGTAGTTCTTCTCAAAGCATTACCAATTACAACGTAATCCCATGCAATTATTATGCCGTAGTTACAATCCTGTAGCGTCTGCCAGGTTTTTCAATAAATACGGCGTAGGAGTTACGACTTAACTATCCTCTGTTTTAATTCTTTCTTTTTAAACACAATAACCTTGTATTAGTTTTCTAATGAACTTTTTGGGTATGTTCCCTGTAAGCCCTCACGAGACTACACTCATCCACTTGGGACACCAAGTGGTTTAAAAGGCTTGTTACATATGCTAAATGCAGCCGTAATTCCTACGAAAGTGAGTTAGATTTCTTTTTGTTTTTGTTTTTCTTTTTTTTAGAATTATGTTTGTTGGTAGTGTGATTTCAGGGATTGATGTTTGCTTGTGGATGCTTATGCGAAGGCGCGATTCTTTTCGTGAGCCTTCTTTCTTTTTGGAGCAAACTTCAGGAAAGTTCTCGCTCTAATTCTACTTTTCTCTTCACCTTTATTTAATGCTTAGTACAAAAGGGACTTTGTACATTTCAAGTGGGGGGACGGGAGTAGAATTATCTCTTGAACTTTATTTTGCCCTCGTTTTTCTAGTTTATTTTAAAAAATTATGCCATTTTTTAATTTTTGACATGTTTTTCTTAACCTAACTAGATTAGACCTTAGCCGAGCACATTATAACCCTTGATATTATATGGTGAGATTAGCCTTATCCGTTTCTAAATTTTTACCCCAAATCCACCAAATTATGAGTGTGCCAGTAGCTTATAAACTTTAGAACTTGGCCTTTACGTCATTTCGAGACCAAAGACGAGGTATGTTGAGTTATCTCGATGTATTTGGACTTTTCAGTTTAAGAAGACACTATTATAGGATTATCACCCAAAAATCCTACCATTGTGTGTCTATCAATTAGTCACCTCGACTTCTCGACCCCCATGTTAAACCCTTTCGTTACACTCACCTTTAGTGCAAGATACCCCTAAATACACCCATCTGAGCCATTCCTTTCATTTTGTTCACCCAACATATTGTTTCGTTACACTCATACACCTTAGCCTACCCTGTAGTCTTTATTTGTGATTGGGAAGTCATTGTTTACTTATGCTCAAGGTTAAAGTGGAAAGGTTCTGGAATCATGCTTTCATCGACGACATATTCTTAAAGATCATTGAAGACCCCCAAATTCTCATATTGTTCATCTCAAGTGGGGGATGTTATGTTTAGTAGTTATGATTCAAAAAAAATGATGATGTGATTCAAAAAAAATTATCATTATTTATTTATTGTAAAGGGCTAAATTATAAGCACTATGAGCTCATTATAGATGTAGTAAGTAATGTGCCCATCATGACGTCCTCTAATGACACATCTACCTTGTATTATCATGATCCAGTTTCTTAGCTTTGAAACTTGAACTTTGGATGGACGGTAAGTGGTGATGACTTGGTTGTAGATTTAGACTATTTGCTTGTTATTTTTATTTTACACCAATTATATCCCATGTCTTATCCTACCCTTTAGTCATGAAGCGTATCTAGGTGATGCAGCGAGCAATCTTGGTGTCTTGGCCATGGATTTGGTCATGCATCATTGATTTTGTCCACTTCACCGTGACATGTTATTAATGACAGCTCACCCTTAACCTTTGTCATGTCTACCCATATTGCCTTCAAGAATTGTTTAGTCCTTAACTCTAGTGATGGAGATTTGTGTAACCACCAAGCTTATGATAGAATACATGCTATGACTGTGCATTTAGTGATCACCCCAAAATTGACACTTAGAATAGTTGAGAGATTTGAGTGTTTTGTTCCCATTTCGTGAGGTGTTCGGCTTTGTTTTATTCCACCATAAGGGATTTGTAATAAGGTCTACTTGAGGGCAAGTAGAGTTCAAGTGGGGGGATATTTGATAACATCAAATAATCCTGAATATTAAGTGTCAATTACCCCCGTTAATGCTCGTATTTTTTATCATTTATATGGATTTATGTTTGTTTCCTCTATATTTCACTTTCAGGTAAATTACGGGCATTGGAGCTAAGGAGACACGGATTTGGAGAGTTTTATGAAGATATCTGATAGTATGCCCACTTTGAAGTAGTTACGGCATAACTCCCCTATCACATTAGGCCGTAACAGAAGCGTGACTCAGAAAACTAACTCAATTGAAGATTATGGCGTAACTCCATCCTAAGATTACCCCGTAACTAACTAGGTCAAATGATATTCCGCGCCGCTGCAAGCTAAGCTGTAACTCTTTGCACAAACACGGCGTAACCATGATACGGCATAACACACCCAGATGTTACGCCGTAACCAGCTTTTCCAGTGCAAAATACGAAGAAATGGATGTTACGGCGTAACTCTAAACTTAAGTTACGCCATAACCTGATCTAGCCTATAAATACCGCCCAAAATTTTGCATTTATCATCATTCACTCCACACACCAAATCAGAGAATGTGGGTAGGAGGTTGTAGGCAGATCTTGAGGAGCATACGGAGCCATCTCCAAGGGAGAAATCACTCCCCTACGATAAGCATTAGCAATTTATCATTTCTTTTACTTTCAATTCATGTATTTCATCATGTTAAACATTGAATCGATTGTTTCAATTAATATGAATGGCTAAGCACCTCTGGTGCTAGCCTAGTTATGATTCCTTAATTGTTTTGTTTTTGTTTACATTGCTTCCGTATAATCGTTTCAAGTGTATGCATACATAGTTTGTTGGTAGCTACTCTTGTTTTGGTAGTTTTGAATTGCGGTAGTGGCTAGTTACTTAGGAGATATGACCAACTGACCCTAAGTAGGTAGACTGAGTGAGAACGGTAAGAATTGACCAACTAATGACACTTCTTCGCTTGTGCGATTTGACCAACTGATCACCTACCATTTGAATGAACTCAGGAAGTTAGGGATGAGTGTTTAAGATGCTAGCGCCCGGGCACTCATTGTTATGAATCTTGAATGTATCGGAACTTAATAACTTGGCTTAGGGGACTAAAAGCAACTGCGGTAGTTTTGAATGGCGGTAGTGGCTAGTTACTTAGGAGATATGACCAACTGACCCTAAGTAGGTAGACTGAGTGAGAACGGTAAGAATTGACCAACTAATGACCCTTCTTCGCTTGTGCTATTTGACCAACTGATCACCTACCATTTGGATGAACTTAAGAAGTTAAGGATGAGTGTTTAAGATGCTAGCGCCCGGGCACTCATTGTTATGAATCTTGAATGTAGCGGAACTTAATAACTTGGCTTGGGGACTAAAACAACTGGACTTACAAGGGTGGTAGCTTGTTCTCCGGTGGAAACCTTTGTTGATAGGTTAGGACGAACTGACCAAATGCTGTCCTAGCGACTTTTACCCCCACCTGAAGCAATTGGAAATAATTAAACGTGAACTTAACATGATAGGATGAGTAACTAGGCTAGCACACTTCTCCTCTATTGATCACAACCCTCGCCTTTATTCGCTTTCTCTTATTTTCTTGTCTTTAGTTGTTAATTAATCATTTCACCCTTAAAATCTGTGACACCTAGACTTAATTAGAATCGACTCACGTAGCTCTTGGGACGAACTCTGTTTTACCGAATACTACACTACACACGACCGGCTACACTGCCCATTAGTGCATTAAGGTAGACCATAGGTATAACAAGACACTATAAATATTAAAACATGGTCAGTAAAACCTGCATCAAAATGCTCTAAAATCTTGTTTTTCATTTCTTGTGATTTTTAAGGAATTTTTTAAATTTTTCCTTAATCACCATCTGGTTTCTACAACCATTTACCATCTTTAAAACTCTTATTTTCATCCATGATCACCCATTAGTGTTTGTAAAACTCCATTTTCCTTATAAAAGTCATCATTGTCTATTCTCACTCATTATACTTGGCCATTTAAGTCTTCTACCATTTAAGACATATTAGTGGACTAAATCAGACCTTGCTAGAACCCAATCATTCCCTTTCCTACCTTCTGTTTGCCGGATCCCTAGCTTAAAGCTAGCCGGATCCCTCAAGTGAGGGGACCGGCTGCACAGAAAGATTATTATCACTTGAGATAATCAATTAAAACCCTATTTGTTAACCTAAACATTCCACATTGTCTTAAATGACTCCCTAGAATAGATCAACACTGTAGTTGACTCTTGTGCATGCAAATCATTGCAATTTGAAGAACTTTAGTGGTTTAGGCTTTAATTCACTTGCCTAATTTTTTCCTTTATAAACCACTTGTGTTTGTACTTCCAAACCACCATCCAAATACTCATTCTCAGTAGAAAAACTTCTTCTTTCAACTCCTACATTTTACCATTTCACCATGAGAAAGGTACCTAGTGCAAACTCATCAACCAAAAGCCTTCCAAGGAAAATTTCTCGTATTGTCCATGAAATCTCATCAACCGAGTCATCACCAAACAAAAATCCAAACATTAGAGCACCTCTCCAAATAACTTTACCCATTGAATCAACTCTTCAAAGATCTGTTCCCACCAAACAACCATTGTCAAACACCACCATACATTCAAAACCAAACACTCCCATCTCCACTAAAACAATCAAACCTTCACCTCTAGAACCTAGAGTTCTCTCTTTCATCACACCTCACTCATCAACAAACCTATACTCTCTAAAAGATGTTCCACATAGGCCTTATCATCCATCACCATTGCCAACATTCTCATCAATTGAGAAAATGGTACCACAGCAACCTTCTCACCAAAACCTCGGTGTTGGAACTTCACTAGCACCCGTGTCTTTCTCTCCTTCATCCTCAAATGTTCGATTTTGGATTATGATGAATTTACAACCTCAATAACTGGATCATATGGATGTTGATACTTCTTTGCCTCCACCACCAACACAAATGCCACCACCTTCATCCTTTGTGGAACCACCACCTTCTTCATCAAACTTACCTCCACAAACCTCTCCATTTTTACCATACAAATAAAACTTACCTCTACAAACTTCTCCATCCTTTTTCGAACCACCTCCTTCTTAATCAAACTTACCTCCCCAAACTTCTCTATTCTTACCACCACCGTTTCCAAGCCATGACAATGATTGCTATCATTTTCAACATGTCCAAGGGTTAGTCCATGAACAACGTGATGAAGTACATTTCATGTTCTATCACCTTCTTGAACATTTTAATGAAGTCAACAAACCTAACCGTTCCTAAACCTTGGAATGCAAGAACAAGTGGTGTTCTTTCTAGTCTTAGGCGCAACTTAGGTTGTTAGGATTTTTCTTACTTTGTTTCATGTTTGTATCATTTTCTTAGTTTTAGAGAATTGATATATGTGTATCATTTCTCTCATTTTATTAAATTAAACTACATGTTTGTATGTTATATGGTTATGTGAACATGTTTGGTGCAACAATACATGACTTACTTGGAATTTTACGTCAATATTTGTGTCTACATTGTTGCTACTAAGTTGCAGGTATCCGGATACCTCAATTTTGTCTTGACGGATCCCTCAAGTGAAGGATCCGGCAGAACCGGGTGGATAGAATTACTTTTGTTAGGATTTAGAAAATCTGGTAGATAAAGAGTCGGTCACCTCAAGTATATGTAATCGTTAGAAAGCTCGTAGTCGTAGTCATTTTGTGTTTGTAAGTAGTTTGTTATGTAACACCATGGAGGACGGACATGTCTTTACCCACTGTATGCCTGATCCACACCCCATAGGAAGTGTGTATTGTAAGAAACTATAAATACCCTTTTCCTAGCAAGGCGAAGGGTTGGAGCTTTTATAATATCATTTTTCTTTGTCTCACTAAGTTCCCAACTCTCTTCCACTTTCTCTCTCTAGACTCATTTTATACTCCCCTTATTTAAGATTGTTTATGTGTTTGTGAAAATCAATATGTTACAATTGGTATCAAGAGCCAAGGTTTGATCACTCATCTTTCATGTTCTTGGATTTCTAGTGGTTTTCATAAGGTTTTGGGTTTGAATGAGTTTAGAGTATTTTTCATCATTTAGATCATTTCTAGTGTTAAAGTTTGAATTTTGATAGTACTTTTGTGTTTAGAATCATTATAAGTGTTTAGGTTTTCGTTTGGAAGGCTTGAATCATCGTGGTTAGATTGTTTTTGGATTGAAAAGTGTTGTTTTTGAAAGTTTCAAGTATGCGATTTATGTCTCGAATAGTATTTCTTCTATGCGATTTGTCCTGAAAACCATGCGATTTGTCTCTTTAATGAATGCTTTTTGAAGCGATTTGTCATATTTTGTATGTGATTCGTCATTTTTCGTGAAGCGATTAGTCTGGTATGCAGCTTGTCTATTGAGACAAAATGACAAGAAAGGAAAAAGTAGTGGAAGTAGTGGGTGTACTAGTGTACTATGCGATTTGACAACTTATGCATTTTGTGTACTATGCGATTTGTCAGTTTATGAAGTTTGAGTGCTATGCGACTTATCTATTAAGCGTTTTGTCAACTTAAGCGATTTGTCTCTTAATCGATTTGTTAATCAAGCGATTTGAAACTTAAGCGATTTGAGTAGGAAGCGATTAGATTGAAGCGGTTTGTCAAGGGTACGATTTGACTGATGCGATTTGTCAAGGGTTCGATTTCACCGAAGCGATTTACCAAGTGTGCGATTTGTCTATTGAGACTTATAATTTCTGTGTAATACGGTTTTACGGTTTTCTCTTGATTTTGTAAAATCCCGTGAAAGAATCTATTTCCCAGTTTAATCAAAGAGCAGAAAATCCCGTGGAATCGTACTCATGTCTACCATCACTTCTTCCGTTCGCGATGACGTTCAAGCTGCAGGATCCGATACTCGTCCTCCCATGCTGGATCGAACCGATTACGATTCTTGGGCTCAAAGAATCAGACTGTATTGCTTAGGAAAAGAGAATGGAGTCAACATTCTTAAGTCAATTGATGAAGGTCCATTTCAGATTGGAACAACTAGGGACGTTCTCGAAACCTAAACTGATGGAAATGTTTCATTAGGATTGGATAGACCAAGAATGTATGATGAGCTTGACGATAAGGAAAAGAAGAGATACGATGCAGACATCAGAGCTTCTAACATTATACTTCAAGGTCTACCTAAGGACATTTACAAGTTGATCAATCACAACACTAAAGATAAGGCTGTTTGGGATTATGTCAAGATGCTTCTCTCTGGGTCGGAACTAACCAAGGAAGACAAAGAGTCTTAGCTGTATGATGACTATGAGAACTTTAAGATGAATCCAGGGGAAAGTGTTACGAAATATTATGTGAGGTTCCACAAGCTTGTGCATGACATGAGGAATATCAAAATGACAATGCCAAATATCTAGCTAAATTCAAAGTTTGTGAACAACATGAATCCCGAATGGCACAAATTCGTCACTGCAGTCAAGCTAAACAAAGGATTGAGGAACACAAATTACGAGAAATTGTATGCTTACTTGCTTCAAAATGAGAAACATGCTGCATTTGAACGAATGATCATGGAAAAGTTCAAAACCAATGTTGGAGATGCAAGCTCTTCAAATGATTCAACTGCATTCTACACAAATGTAGGAATAACTACGAAAGAATCACAAGTCATACCTACTGGAAATGGTAATCACAAACTCATTCCGGATCCAGGGTATAAGCCTCCAGATTCAGACACATTCATGGAAAACCTTGTTAATCAACTGACTCTAATGGTTAAACAAAACTTGAACTTCACCCCACACACCAACAATCATCTTAGAACTGCATCTAATCTCCACAATCATGCTATAGTTAAAGAAGGAAATGTGGTGGTGCAAAACGTGCAGGGAAGACATAATGCATACCTTCCATATAATGAACAAGGGATTGTAGGAGTTGGCTATGGGAATGTAGGAGCTGGTGCAGGTTACATGGGTAATCAGAATCGAGAAAGGATTGCGGCTCAAGGCCAAGGAAAGCCAATCAAGTGCTACAACTTTGGAGGTAAAGGACACATTACACGTAACTGCACTCAACAAAACGTTCAGAATGTTGAGTACTTCAAGGATAAAATGCCTCGGTACAAGCCCAAGACAATGGAGCAGGTCTGGATGAGGAAGAGCTGTTGTTCCTTGCTGAAATGCTAAAACTTATGATGCCGATGTGGATGAACAGATGCAGGGTATAGGTCATAACAATCCCAATGCATTTCAAGTTGCGACGTGATGCATTTGACTCGGATGTTGATGATGAACCAACTGCACAGACCATCTTTATGGCTAGTATCTCACCAATGGTCACTTCTAAGGCTCCTTCACCAAAACAGACCAGTCCCTCCAAGGAATCCATCATATCAGAGGTATTAAAACAATACGATGAAGTTGATATGAAAAAGATACATGATAAAGTACAATCAACCGAAATTATTGAATCAAATATTGAAAATATGGGTAATAGCAATATCGTCCCATATGATCAATATATGAAGCAAGATGAAAGTGAAATTGTACCTAGTGATGTATCTTCTACAGTCAATGATGATTATATTTTTGATGAATACACGAATATGCTCCCTGATGATTCCATAACCTTTGAACTAAATACCTATAAGGAACAAGTTGCAATATATGAACAGTGTGCTAAGTTTGAATTGACTACCCGTGAGCAGGAGATGGATAACCAAATGCGTACACTTATCAGAAAAAGTAATTTTAGGGAAGAAATATTAAAACACGATTTAAATTCCTTACAAGAAAAGCTTAATAAAACTGTTAAGCAAAAGCAAGAACTTCAAGAAAATGTAAAAGTGCTTAAGCAGGAATTCAATGCTAAGGAATCAAAAATTTTAAATGATTTTTCCAACCTAAAAACTTTGAAAAATAAACTTGAAAACAAGTTGTATAAACAAGGTAACACCCTTCAGACTGCTCACATGATCACTAAGCATAGAGTGTTAAGCGATGAGCATAGTACTAGCCTTGTGGAAGAATCCAATCCTGAGTTTGGTAAGAAAGCAAAAGCTGCTCAAAAGGTAATCTATGATGGCAATGAGATTCTTAAACCTAGACAAAAGCCTACAGGTGTTGAGTACACTGAGGAGGATAGAGAATTAGAAGATGCCTCTAGAGAGAAATTGGATAAGAAACTAAAAGATCCATGGTGCATAAAGTATAATATCACATATAAAACACCAAATTATCCTAAGGAAAATTGGATTGCCTTTAATAAGTTTAGACCTCAGACCCAGCTAACACTTGAGCAAGTGTTTTGGAATAAAGATATGGATAAGCAAAAGGCTGATGAGCTTGTAGAAAACAATCCCCCTTGTAGGAGAGTGCCTCCAGCCACTATGTATCAGCCTATATGTAGTTTATCAAATATTTGTTGACTTTGAGAAAACATGCAAGAGAATCACTCCTAGGGGAATCACTGAAGGGGAAAGGGGTTTTGAGCAAACTAAAGAATGTTTCTTAACTGAGGTCATGCCTTTCTTCAAACAACTGAAAGAACAATTTGAGTCTCTTCAAAAGGCCATAGATACCGAGGTTAAAGATATGAAAACAATGTTTAATGAAATGGAACTTGAGGTCAAAGATTATGAATGTGAGCTTAAGAGTAATGAGATTGAGAAGAAAAATCTGCATATCTTAAATGATAAGTTGATGTCTAGATGTGTTGCTCAGGATGTGTTCGACACGGTTACAAATTACTCTATTACTGCTTCTCAATTTCATGAATTGTCTATTGCCTTGAAAGTTTCCAATGATCGTGTCATTGAGCTTGAAACCACAAATTCCAAATTGCATGAGAAAATAGAACATGACGATCATGATAGCTTGGTCAAACATTTTTCTAAATTGGAAGTTGAACATCTTGGTTTGCAATTAAAATATCAACATCTCAAAGAAAATGTTAATAGCAACTTTCAGGAACTCTTAGAATGCTTAATAGAAACTTAAATCTGGTACTAGGAAAGATAGTGTTGTTGTACCTTGTTCTATGCCTAAAGCCAAGCATGTGACCTTTGACTTGCCTCATATGATCTCAGATCCCAGCACTTCTAGACCAGGAATTCAGAAAGAAACAAAACTAAGTAATGTTCCCATCGTTCCGTCCACAGGAGTAATCAGTGACATTATGGCAAGCGGGTCAAAGCCTCCAGGAAATACAAAGCAAGATAGGACCATGCGAGCCAAGAGTGATCAAGGGAAGAAATTAGAAGACCATCCTAGGAACAATAAGTTTGAGTTAAATAAGACGAATCGTGTTGATTCTAGTATTAGCTATAAGCATACTGTAATTAATTTGAAGTCTGCTACTATTTGCAAGATATGTAATGAATGTTTGGTTTCTAGTATTTATCATGAATGTGCTGTGAATGAATGTGCTAAGTCTCCAGTCAAAACTGTTAGAATTTCTAAACAGGTTAAGGATGTCAGAAAACCATGGTGGAAAAAGGTTAAAAAACATTGGAAACCAATAGGAAGAAAATTTAGTAATGTAGGTTATCAATGGATACCTACTGGTCGTAGGTCCAAACTTAATGAATTATGCCCTAAATTATCTAGATCAATGCCCATTAGGAAATGGATGTCATCATCAAACTTATTAAACAATTTGCAGGTTTGACTTAATAAAACTTATTAAATAGTTGCTAGTTCACTCACTTCGTGTTGTCCTCTTTGAGACGTTCTGGTTTGAGAACGGCTAGAACAGCTACGAAACCCTGTCAAGGAGATTCTTCTAATTATACCGATCACACGCAGTACTTGTACTGATCAACGGGGAACCATGGTTCTTGCAACCTATTCAACGAACCGATCAAAGACACTTTCATGCTTTTATTGCTAACTGTTGTTTGCAGGAATACCCGACGATTGTAGCTGATCAAAATTGAGGCCTCAATCCATAGTCGCATGCTCACACATTACATTCATCTCAAAGAAATCATGATAAGTGCATATCTTCATCAAGTGACTCTGATATTTTCACTACATGCTTATGTTACGCTGCTGCAAATATCATGACTTAACAAAAGGTTCTGCAACTCTGATGAGAAGATATCATGATCCAGAATGTGAGCATGTCAGTCCGAAAGTCACAACTTCACACAATGGCAATACAACAAAAAAGGATGAGTCAAAGATTTGTTGTGACCGATGATCTCAAAACGGCTTAAATAATCACCAACACGTGGATCAGTTAAAGACCTCCACTTGTAAGAACAAAACATGCGGAACATGAAGAATCAAAGACTATGGGCTGCAGAGCAAAGAACTTAATCAAGAATCCTAGAACATCCAAAATGTAATATCTATTTGTAATCAATGTAATTTGATGTGACTTCCCTTAGGGGGAGATTGTTAGGATTTAGAAAATCCGGTAGTTAAAAAGTCGGTCACCTCAAGTATATGTAATCGTTAGAAAGCTCGTAGTTGTAGTCATTTCGTGTTTGTAAGTAGTTTGTTATGTAACACCATGAAGGACGGACTGGTCTTTACCCACTGTATGCCGATCCACGCCCATAGAGGCGTGTCTTTTAAGAAACTATAAATACCCTTTGCCTAGTAAGGCAAAGGGTTGGAGCTTTTATAATATCATTTTTCTTTGTCTCACTAAGTTCCCAACTCTCTTCCACTTTCTCTCTCTAGACTCATTTTATACGCCCCTTATTTAAGATTGTTTATGTATTTGTGAAAACCAATATGTTACAACTTTTGAGCTAACTTTAAAGCTCATTTGCAGGAAACAATGCACCATATACTTGTTTTCTAACCTTTGTTTTGTAGATTTTCAAAATACACATGGAGACTTTGACACCCTCAACAATGAGGAGCTTTTCTTCAAAGCAAAAAGCGTTGCAAAATACTTGCAATACACTCATTTAGTCTTTCTAATTACTTGACGCCATCTCATAAAACTTTGGTTGGTCGGATTGTGAAAACGTCTTTTGATTCTGTGCCAATGGACCATTTCGACGTCGTTAGAGAAATCATCGGCACTGACTCCTAAGTCTTCTTCTTCAAAATTTACAAACACATCAATATCTTTCCCTAAAGCTATATTGCCAAGATTTGTAGGAGTTTTCAGGGGGTCACTAAGAAAATCTTCCATTGCATCGCCAAAATCACCAATAGGATCAATTGTGCAAACTTTTTGAGGAGTGGACAGAAGTTCATTAGGTCTAAATGTGTCAACCTCCCCGTTAGCCGAGAGTCGAGTTTTCGTGCGAAGACATCCACTTTTGCATGGGCAGTAGCAAGCATACGTCTTCCTAACATAATAGGTATTTTGTTGTCTTCGGGAATATCCAGAATCATGAAATCAAATGGGAAGAAAAATTTCTTTATTTTTACCAACACATTTTCAACGATTCCCAAGGGTGACTGCATGGACCGATTGGCCATTTCAATCATTATTTTGGCGGCTTAAGGTCTCGATACCCATACGTAGGAACATTGAACGAGGCATTATGCTTATGCTCGCTCAAAGATCAGCTAGGGCGTTACACATATTGAGACTCTCGATCAAGCAAGCGAGAGTGAAACAACCGGGATCTTTTTCCTTTTGCGGCAGTTCATTCCTTAAAACTGCTGAACATCTCTCGTTAAGTTGAATAGTCTCATCGGAATCGTCACTTAATTCCTGCAAAATATTGTTAGGATCAGTCTTAATGGAATTAACAAGAGGAACGTTTACCGGGAGAGTTCCAATGTCAGGAGGCAAGAGTTTCTCCTTGCTGATTCTTCGTTTAACCTTCTCCGAAAAGGTAGTGGGCTCTTCAAAGATTGTTTCAACTGTGTTGACAACTTCCTCTTCCCGTGCATCGAGGTAATCCGTTATGGCTTTCGAACATGAGTTCACACTCTTCTCCAAACCCTTTATGCGGTCTTCATGAGCCTTGAGAGAAGAAACTGTGTTTTCCACGAATGTTTTCATCATTGTTTCAATTCTCTCGTCATGTTCCTTAGATTCCTTGATATGGTCAAGGATCCTTTTTTCTAAGTTGTTTTTGGTCTTGGTCCCAAATACACTCTTAACCTTTTCTACCCTACAGGCTTCAATTTCATTTGCCCTTTCCAGCCTTCGCTTTTTGAAAATTTCACCATAATTACATTCCTGCTTTGTCAATTTTTTCATCACCTTATGATCAAAATTATCTCTTGGTCCATACCCTGTCTCCATATGCCATTTATAGCAATGTTCAGAAATCCGTTGAATACACTCCAGAGCTTGGTCAGGGTTCATGCTTGGAATACGTCTAGGAGAATCGAGTAATTCATGTGTTAGTGCATTAATTCTCCTGTAGAAGACATAGACGATTTGGTGTTTATTCAAGTCATGAGTGGGACATCGGTAAAGTAGCTCATTGAATCTTTCCCATGCTTGATAAAGCGTGTCTTCACCTTCTTGAACGAATTGATGGATCTTACTGAGAAGTTTAGCCATCTTCGAAGGAGGGAAAAATGTTGAACAAACTCTCTTCTTAATTTTCCCCATGTTTCTTTGCATTCGTTAGGGAATTTATGGTACCATCTTTTCGCAGTCCCTGTAAGAGTCATAGGAAAAATTCTTGCTGTAACCGAATAACTGGGGATACTCCGGACGCTGAAAAGAGATGATAAGTAGAGTACTTCTTCCACATGATTCTGAACATCCTCATTTTCATCTCCTTAAAACTTAAGCTCGTGTAATTCCTGAATAAATTGGTCCGGAAAAGAGAATTTTTCCACAATAGAGTCTTGCGTGAAGGCTCTTTTACAGTTCACATTTGGTCGTTCCAAATACTGCTCCATGGTTATTTCTTCGATATTGTTTTCATCAACGACTTCAGGTTCTGTTTCATATTGGTCATATTCGTAAAATGAAAAAATGTTATGAATAGGAACTGGAGAGTAAACTTTTTTCATCCGAAATTATTTTTCCGAATCATCGAACGGGTGGCCAAAATGGCCTTGAGCTTCTAGTCTTGAATCCTGACATTATGAGAAGAAAGACAGTTAAAAATAGACTTAATAAAAACCCTAAAATAACTCCCGGCGCCAAAAACTTGATGCGAGTTTTTACTGGTTTTAATATTTATAATTACTCGTTATACCTATGGTCTACCCTAATGCACTAACGGGCAGTGTACCCGGTCGTGTGTAGTGTAGTATTCGGTAAAACCGATGTCGTACCAAGAGCTATGTGTGCGGATTTAAAATAAGTCTAGGTGTCACAGATTTTAATATGTTTTAAGGTGGAAATTATTAATTACTACTAAGACAATTAAAGAAAATAAAGGCGAGGGTTGTGATCAATAGAGGAGATGGGTACTAACCTAGTTAGGCATCCTAAGTAGTAGTGTTTACGTCTAATTACTTCCAATTACTTCAGGTGGGGTCAAAGTCGCTAGGACCGCATTTGGTCAGTTCGTCCTAACTTATCAACAAAGGGTACCACTGGAGAAATCAGGTGCCCCATCGTAAGGCCAATTATTCCTGGTCCCCTAAGCCAAGTCATTAAGTACCGCTACATGCTAGATTCATAATAGTGAGTTCCCGGGCACTAGCATCTTAAACACTTACCCCCTAATTGTTAAGTTCATCCAAACGGTAGGTGATCAGTTGGTCAAATCACACAAGCAGAAAGGGTCGTCAGTTGGTCATATCTTACCCTTTCCATCTCAGTCTACCTACTTATGGTTAGTTGGTCATATCTCCTAAGTAACTAGACACTACCACCATTCAAAACTACCGAAACAAGGGTAGCTACCAACAAACTATGCATGCATAAACTTAGAAATAATTATATGAAAGCAATGTAAACGCAAACAAAACAATTAAGGAATCATAACTAGGCCAGCACCAGAGGTTCTTAGCCTCTCATATTAACTATAACAATCGATTCAATGTTTAACATTACAAAATACAGGAATTGAAAGTAAAGAAAAGATAAAAAGCTAATTCTTATCGTAGGGAAGTGATCCCTCCCTTGAAGATAGCTCCGTACGCTCCTCTAGATCTGCCTTCGACTTCTTCTCTTGTTCACTTTATGTTGTGTGTGAAATGGGATGCTCTAAAATGCTGGAAATCGTGGGGTATTTATAGGCCAGATCTGGTTATGGCGTAACTATTTATAAGAGTTACGCCATAATATCTAATTCTTCGTATTTTGCACTAAAACTGCTGGTTACGGCATAACTATGAAAGAAGTTATGATGTATCTTCTATAATTCTTGGTTACGCCGTAATTGATGCAAGAGTTACAGCGTAGCTTGCAGCGGCGCGGAGCCTCATTTGACCTAATTTGGTTACGTCGTAATCTTTGGGAGAGTTACACTGTAAGCTTCTGTTGAGTTGGTTTTCTGAGCCACGCTTTAGTTACGGCGTAATGTGAGAGATGACTTACGCCGTAACTTCTTCAAAATGAGCATACTATGATATATCTTTAATAACTTCTCCAAATCCGCGTCTCTTTAGCTCCAATGCTCGTAAATTACCTGAAAGTGTAAAACATAGGAAAACAAGCGTAAATCCGTATAAATGATATAAAATACGAGCATTATCAGAGGAAATTGACACTTAATATTCAGGATTATTTGATGTTATCAGGAAGCATCCGTCAAGGGGGAGCTAAAATGAGACTCTTTTCTTACCTTACTACTTCTTCTCTCTACACTTCTTTCTCTAAATCTTTCTCTTCTAAACTTCTTACTTTTTATAATCTTTCTGAAAACTATTTCTAAATCTTTCTCTTTTGCTATGTGTTTGTTTCTTTTCTTTGCTCTTTTTGTTTCGACAAAAAAGGGGATAAGAGAGTAAAAACTCCAATTTGACATTTTTACGAATATTATTTTTTTACTTAAAATAATTTTATATTTTTTCATCAACAAAAAGGGGGGAGATTGTTAATACAAATAAACCATAAAAACGTTTATTTATATTTTGCGATCTTCTAATGTTTTGTCGATAACAAACGTAAAATTATTTTAACAAAATAAATAAAATACGTAAAAGCTTTAAGCCAATAGTTTACTAACACACTTTTACTAAACATATAAAATCATCAAAACATGTTTTACTTATATTTTATAAAAATGTATATGTACTTAATATAACTTGTAATGGGTAAATGATGGGTAAAAATAAAAGTCCATAACCCATACCTATAGAGCATGATCCATAACCCATGATCCATTGCATGACATCATGCATGAAGTCATGTTGGATATTAGCCATGATCCATGACCCAAAGTCTATGATCCATGACCCCAAGACCCATGACCCATTGACTAAGTACAATGTATCTTGTTAGGTATCCATGACCCAAAGTCCATGTCTCATGGTCCATAACCCATAACCCATAACCCAGTTTGTAACCCAAAATCCGTACTAGACTCTCCCAGCCGTTGGATCCTTAGATTCCACTGGCCAAGGGATCCGCCAGACCAGTGGGAACCGTAGGCAATTTGCATATAAATAGTGAGCCATTTCTCTCTTGCTCACCACCCCTTTTAGACATATCTTCTCACTATGTTCTAACCTCTCTAACCTCATATCCAAAGGATCATTCTATGTAGTTTTCTCTTTGTATGATTCTCTAGGTTCCTCTTAAAGGCGAGATTACAAACTCTTGAAAACGTGCAAGCTCATGGTCATGAGTTGCTAAGCTTCGTCATCATCAAGACCACTGAAGTACATCTTGTTGATAGTTCTTATGTCCCTCCATTAGTGTGTCAATTTGAAGGCATTGGTGTATAGTGCCAAAGGTGTAGATTCGATATGGGGCGTCGATGTATATTTGTGTAGTTTGGGTTAAAGGGTATTTATATCCTTTGAAGTGTTGGCAAAAGCAGTTTCTTTCATTCGGGTTGTAGTGTTGGGTAGTAGTTCCTATTTTGTAATGGAACTTGGTGTTTAGCCTAGTACTGGATAAAGTGTAGGCGAAGTTGTGATTGGTTTTGTTCTACCTCGTGGAAGAACTCGGTGTCTAGGCTTGTAACGGATAAAGTATAGGCGACGTTGTGAAGGCTTCTCTGCCATATTAAGGAGCTTGTGTTATGTAGTGCTTAGAAACTCTCGAGTTGGGTACTCGGGGAGTGGAGTAGGGCAAGGAAGGAGTTCTTATAGCCGAAGCACTATAAATACTCATGTCGTGGTTTTATGTTCCTTTACTCTTTATATCTTTTCATTATTTATGTATATGTCTATCTATCGATATCCAACACACGATCAAATGGATTGACATAAGTCAATCTAAATACTTTAAAACAAAGTTTTAATCAGCAAAAATATTTAACCCTCCCCATTCCCCCAATTCTAGTTTTCCACGTACCTGAGTGTTAGCCGCAAGTGTCGGGCCAACGGTATTCTCCAGGACATACCACTTTCGTTCATGCCGGAGTACATAATGAGGTGCAATTTCATACATTTTTAAGGGGTCATTTAGCCTCTAAACTCGTACATATTTGATCATATATTTCCCTAAATCATTTCTTTTTGAGTTTTAGGTACTTGAGATGCATTTGCTGGAAAAGGACACACTTTGGGCTCGATTTGATGGAAAAATAAAGAAAACGGCAAAGGCCACATGACAAGGTCATGTGATGGCATCACAAGCTACAACATAACGCCGCCACGTGAGGGTGTTGATGATACAGTGTCTGGAGATGCCTTGTGGAGACGACGTCACAACTACAAAGTGACGCCGTTACAACAACGTCAGTGAAAGAAAAAAACCCTAATGGGCGGCGAGTTGATAGTGTTATAACCATAAGGTGACGCCGTCACAACCCAAAATCTATAAATACAAATGCACTATTTTCATTATTGTATGTGCAACTTTGGAGGAACTTATGCCACTGAGCTTGGGTAAGTTTTTAGCAGCTTTTTAGGCCTTTTTGGATATTAAGAGACTCATGTATTATTGAGATAATTTATTTAATCAATCATTCAATTATGTCTATGTGTTATTGTTTGAATTAATTATTTTCTTCTCTTTTTATTACTATGCTCGGCTAATTTACTTAGTATTTGCTTAGGATTCCATGAACCTAGTTATTAATTATTTTTTTGTCATCTCTTCTTTAATGGTATGCGCATTAGGAGTTGGAAAACTGGCTAGCGAAAACTAGACTACCTTGAATGTCCACTAAAACGTGACTAATTAATTACTTGTATCTTAGGTTTTTACTTGGGAAAGTATTTATTTTGTAAGTTAGTTATTGGGTGAGCTTGACAAATCAAATAAGCGTTTTTCACCTAGGCTAGTCTACAAACATGGGAGTGACCATAAACAAAACAGGTAATTAGGAATACTTTACATTACATTATGCAAGGACGTTACAATTCAACAACATAGTAAAAGATAACTAGGGAGTAATGAGATTCTAGGTAAATATATTTTTTTCTCATATAAGAAGTTCACCAACACTTTACTTTTCTTGTCATTTACTTTTATTGCATTTATTTTAATTAGTAGTTTTAGAACCAATCTCCTCCAATACTCGAGCTTTTACTTGCTTTCTAATAAAATATAAAATACCACAAATAATCTTCCCTCAACATTTAGACTTAAATTGACATACACTTCGAACCTACCTCACTATTCCCCTAGAGAATGAACAATCCCCCAAGTCTTGCATATACTACAATACAACGGTTAGGTACTCTTCCTAGGAGGGTTGTAAAACTTATTGTGGTACAACCATTCCGCCACACATCAAGTATTTTGCGTCGCTGTCAGGGAATAGTCTAGGTTTTGATTTTTATGTCTTTTAGGTCTACTCACTAGATTCTTATCAAGTGAGATTTTTATTTTTATTTTGTAGCTTTCTCATAGTTGATCTGTTTTTGTTTCTTTTGTTTGTAGTTCTTTTCATTCGCCATTATAGATAATGAAACTCCACTCAACCAACCCGACCCACCAAACCCACCTTTTTAACAAAACCCGCCTTTTCAAAGAAAACCCACCTTTTCACCAAAACCCACCAAACCAACCAAGAGCCCATACTCTAGGTGAGTACTCCCGTCTTTTCCATGAGGGCTATCGAAATACCATTGAGCTTCTCGAAGAAGCCAATGTATCTACCTTGCGATTCTACACGATCTGGTTAGTACAAAATGGATGTGCATTCCATGGACTTTGTTTCGAAGATCCGAATCAACACATTTTGGATTTTCTAAAAATTGTCATTTCCATTGACCTTACGGTGCTACGAAGAAGACGACGCGCTTGTGTCTCTTCTACTCTCTCTACATGATAAAGCTAGTAATTAGCTTGAACGTCTACTTGAGGGATCAATCTCAACTTGGGATTAATTCACTTATTGTTCCCTCACATAATTTTTCCCATCGAGGAGAACTACCAAGCTAAAAAATGACATATTGATGTTCGAACAACATCATGGTGAAACTCTTTATGATTCGTTGACTCGTTTCAAGGACTTACTTCAAGATGTCCCTTATCACGGCATTGATCTTTGGCTCCAAGTCCATTTCTTTTATGATCATGTCAACTATCCTACAAAACGAGGTATCGACTATGCCACTCATGAAAAACTTAGCAGTTTAAGTGTAGAAGCAACATGGAAGGTTATCAAGGAATTAGCCCAATATGAAGAAGAAGAATAGGATGACCCAATCTTTCCTGAAGAATAGTGTCGCGGCTACATTAACGCAACTCAAGAACAAATGTTGGGAAGTATGGAGAAGCAAGTAGAGGAGTTAATGAGGATCGAGATGTCAATTAACAACAAGGTTAATTTCTCTAGAGTTGTAAACCCGGTTGAAAGATAAAAGTCTTTAGAGAGACCAAGTCAGGAAGAATTTGAGGGGATAACGTTAAAATATGTTGCTAATCAAGAAAATCAACTCCGTCAATTGGAAGATCATATGCATAATACAATGGAAATTTTATGAAATTATCTAATGAATTCATAGGAACACTAAGAGAAATAATTGAAAGGAGAAGAGAAGGAAAAGTCCAACCTAGGAAGATTAAGAAATTTATTCAATTTTTAGAACTCGTTAAGACAAGTGTTTACCTTTTTAATAAGGAAGATAAGCACGGTCTTTTTTCCTTGCATTCAATTAACAAAGAATGCATTCCACGCCAATCGTCTTGCGTAAAAGAAAAGTTCCCCGCCAAAAGCTTATTCGTTGGAATCGTACAAGTTACGCATCTAGAATTCCACATTCTAAGGAAACGTTTTTTCGGGTATAAACCAAGAGCATCAAATACCCAAAAGAATCTCTTTCGTATTCGTATAACTTGTCCTAAAAGATTGCCCTACTCATTATATGTTTACCGAAATGGAGAGTAAGAATTAATTAGAATGATATTTAACTTTTTTGAGAAGCAAATCTTTTCCAAAAATAGTAACAAAAGGTTTAACTCTGGTGGGTGGCGTGCTTAGAAATTAATTTGAAAATGGTTCCAAGTTTTAGACAACAAACTCTAATAACCGCCTCCCTCATTATCAACACACCATCTTATCCTACACACACACAAATGAAAATCTTCCATCTCTCTGCTATATCTTTACTTCTACTCTACATTCGGTAAGTAATTCATGTTAATCTTACTTGTTTAATTTATTCTTGCATCAATTTTTTTAGAATTTCCCCAAATTCAAAACCCTTGATTAAATATGTGATTGGAACTTTTTTTTTACCACTAATCTTATTAATCTAACAAAGTTAGTGGTGAGTAATTGTTTACGTCAAATGGGTTTCAATTTTTAGGGTTAATTGATGCCTTTGGATTATAGGATACACTAAACATTGAATCATAAGGGTGTTTGGCGTGGGATTTAAGGTTTAAAAGCTTGATTTTTCCTTTGTATTTTCGAATTTGAATCGCCGGATGGTGGCGTTACCTCCCAGTTGACACCACTTAGTTATTTTTAGCTCTTATTCATTTCCGTTGTTCATGTATACTCATTCCTTTTCACTTTCTAGGTTTCTTGGAAGCAAAATGCTGGAATGATGCATATTTGGACGAAAAGGAGTGAATATATGAAGAAAATGGCAAAGTCAAGATCGAAGACAATCAAGCTGCTGAAGTTGAACCTGACGGCGTCCCAACTAAGGGGCGACGCCGTCCCCTTCTATAGATTTGATAATAGATGCACCTGACGGCTCAGTAGACTTTTTGCTAAGTTACATCTGATGGGGTCAGGCTATGAAGAGGAAGGGCGTCACTAAGACTTTTCATCTCGACGGCCCAGATCCGAATCGAGAAAACATCCCTCTGAAGCTGACGGCGTCACAAATACAACGTGACGCCGTCCTAACGATAACTTGGCCAAGACCTAATGACAGTGATCTGATGGCGTCCCACCTATAAGGCGATGCCGTCGCAGGTGTAAAATTATATATAGAAATCGAATTTTCAGAATTTTAAGAGGTAGACTTTTGGAGTAAAAACCCTAAACTTTTGTAGTCCAACTTGGACAGTATCTTAGGGTCCCAAACCCTATTTTACACATCAAGATAAGTGTTTTATTCCATTAATTTCATTATGTCTTCCATTATTGTGTGTATGCTAGCTTTTTTAACATGTTCGGCTAAATTTCTTGTGTGTTTGCTTAGATCTTTGAAACCTAGTTGTTAATTATTGTTAGGTTGTCTCTTATCTTAATTGTAATTGGCTTAGGAGTGCGACTAGGCTATCGTTGTGTTTAATGCTTGATGAATCTTTGATAGTTTATGAATGACTTAGTGGATTTCGTTTACTACACTCAAGGGTGACTTCAAAGAGTTAGGGCATAGGCACACCCTACGACTTTAGGAAACACAACGCGTTAAGAATAAGGACGTGACAATTCAAACTTCCATAAAAAATAACTAGAGAGTAATAATATCTAGGTAAACACATTTTTAATCATCATACGAGCACACATCAATAGACATAAGATTACTCATAAAATTAGATAATTAGATAATTAGATAGTAGAGTAATCAGTAGAAGTACTACCCCCAAATCCAAGCTCGGAGATTTTACCCTTAGCTTTATAAAAAAATATAAAAAGATAAAAAAGAATATTCCTCAACCTCAACCTTAGCGTAGTACACTCCTTACTATCATTCCTATTCCCCTTGAGTTCGATATCAATCCCCGAGGCTTACCCAATACTACAATACAACGATTAGGTTCACTGCCTAGGTGGTTGAAAAACTCGCTCGAATAAAAGGAAGTTTCCTTTGACCCCGAACGCGCTTCGTACGTGCATCAAGTTTTTGGCGCCGCTGCCGGGGAATAGAAGAGCTAGTTAGATTTTTATCTCGTTTAGGTTCCCTTGTTTGATTCCTATCAAGTGAGATTTTTTTTCTCATTTTTAGCTTCCCCGTAGTCTATCCCCCTTCTTCGTGACTTTGTTCGTAAAACCCATCACTCACCATGATTCACATCTTGCGCTGTAGAAACTTTGCAGTACCCGCTCCCAATCCATTAATAGAAAACGCAATCCCACAAAACCTTTCACCCGTTCACCACTTTGGAAATCACATAGGGAATAATGAAATAAATTGGCAACAACATAGTCCTTTCTATGACTCGGATTCTGATGAAGAATTTAACTATGGTGAGGCACTTGATAACGGGGAGGTCATAAATGAAGTTAGTTTTGAAATGGAAGAAGACCCTTCCCAATGTTTTGACCCTCGGTGTAGAATTGAGAAAGATAGTCCCTTTAACATGCAATTCCCTTGCAAGATAGGATTAGAAGGATTTGATGGTTACTTGAATTCGTTCTTACCTTTAAACATGATCTCAAGAAACTTATACAATAAGATTAAGGTAAACGAGTTAGCTTATCAAGGGAAAAATGTTGTTGACGCATTCACTCATTTGCATATGTTTGTTGGAAGTTTTGCTTACTTGGTGGAGTTTATGGTATTAGAAAACTTAGGAAAATTTATTGATGAAGACCTCACTCAAGTGATATTTAGAAAGCCCTTTAAGGGAAGGACTAAGTTGAATGAACGAATGATTGATGGTTTAATTACATTCTCTAATGAAGTTGAAGATTTTGTCTATCAAATGCCCCGTGCTCACCCTAGGTTTAAACATAAGGATATTGAGGCATGTAATCGAATGAATCCTATTCCACTACTTAGTGAAAGGGATAAGCAAAATGGACTTAGGTACCCATATGAGAAAACTAAGAGATATTATAAGCAGTGCCTCGAGCTAGGAGATGATTACAAGAAAAATGATAGAACATTGGAATGGCTTATATATGGGCACGTAAGCGTACACGAGACAACGTAAGAGCACGACTTCGAGTCTAGCTACAAGACGCATAAATAAAAAAATCGCTTCGTGGGAGGCAACCCATGCTTAATTGTTTGCTTGTTTGTGTGTCATATATCTTTTTCATTGTTTTTTATTCTCATGTTTGAATTTGTGAAAATGCTTTATTTTGTCTTTAACCTCGTCTTAATTACATATAAAGGTATTTTACAAAAAGGATAAGTGTAGGGAGGATTACATATGTTTTTAAAAGAATGTGAACATGAGAATTAGAATTAGTGAAATTGATATATATGTGTGTTTGTTAGAGTCAAATGCTTGTATCGAGTCATAATGGATGTTTTGCAGGAACTTTTCCAGATTTTAAAGGTATAATTTTTTCCAGAATTTTTCCAGGACAACGCAGCAGACCAGTTTCTGTCAAGACAACCTGACGGCGTCAGGATTAGAACCTGAAGACGTCAGGTTGAGTAGAAACAGCTTATAAAATTTTTCTCGTTTTCTATGCTAAGGATAAATTTTTGGAATTTCTCAGGTCTTAATTTTTCAGAAAATCTGCAAATATCCATTCCACAAGCATTATATTCTTGTGTAGTTGTGTTATATATAGTTTTACCGCCGATTTTACGCGAAGGTTTCGTCTATTTTCTTAAAGTGTGCAGGTTATATTTAGCAAGAAGAAGAAACTCAACATTGGATGGAGCTTATCACGTACGCATTCTTCTTGGAAAAGAATTTAACCACTACTTCACACGGATCCTAACGAGCTAATTAGGGGAGTACTAGTTTCTTTCTCTTTTAATTACCTTCCTTTATCATAACTGTGATACTTTCGAGGAACATTGGGGACAATGTTCAGTTTAATTGTAGAGAGGGAGAATAAAACGGGAACTTAGAAACTATGCTTATCCTTGAATATTTGTCTTGTCCTAGTTCATTTGTATAATAAGCTATGAGAAATATTCGTTAGGGCAATTTTAGCACCAAATTTAAATTTTTTTATGACATGTACGAGTGAGACTTTAGTCTTAATAAAGCGTCTCATGGATAGGAGTTATATGACTAGCACTAAAAAAACCGTTTACCACTCAAATTTCACCCTAAAAATGTGAGGTTCGCACTTAGATCTATAGGAATTAAATCATTCACCTTTAATGCTTTGAGAGTGTACCGGTAGTATAATAGATTCTAGAACTTGTTTTACGATGCATTCCGAGATCGCTAGTGAGACTACACTTGTGTAGTTAGGAATAACTAAGTGATAAGAGGCATTAGGATAACCCTTGTTTGAAACCCGTATTATAATTACTTCTTCCACATCGGTTGAATAATTACCCACACCCTTGCGATGTACTCATCTTTAGTACACTATACCCCTAGTTAACCCCTCAGATCCTATCCTTTTCGCGGTTCTCGTGATGTTTCGGTTTTCCGGAATATCAATGAAGAGCATTGTTTACAATCCACCCCCAAATGTACACCAAAATCGTCTTATCCTACCTTGTATGAACTCACCTTTAGTGCATTATTGTTATCATACTAAACCCTTAGTTCAATTATCTAGTTACTTGCATGGTTGCCAAGTCGAGTCATATCTTTTGTACATAATTTTAGGATGATTGGGACTCATGGTTAAAATTAATATTTTATGGAGTAACGGGAAGGAACGTTAAATTCAAATTCCCTTTATTTACGTACTTAAATACTCCAAGTGTTTTGATCTTTTCATATCGGGTCAAATTAGTGTTAGAGTAATAAAAATGAAATTGTAGGGATGCTCCTATAAATCCCTTATATTTTGATGTTATCTTAGAGGATGGTAGAGTAAAAGTGTATGCAAAAAATAAATAAATAAATAAATAATAAAAAAAAATCGAAAAAAAAGTGTTGAAAAGAAAATGAAGAAAAACATACGGGCTACCATCCTACATCTATCTTTATGTTTATGTTTGTCAATTTATGTATGTTTCTTTCAAGTTATCTAGAGTTTAGCGAGTCGAGTCTTGGCTTAACAACGCCATTCTTTTCATGCTTGTAACATAAGATTTTTGACTTGCCACCACTAAATCGCCTACCCAACCAAACCCTTTGTTTCCCTACCGTAAGCCTAACATTACAACCCTTTAAAAGACCTCTTAGATAGTTGTTCCTAGCTGCTTACACCAAAGTGGTGGAGGTTTGATCTATTCTCAAGCCTATGGTAATCTATGTACTATGACCAGGTAATGAGTGTTTATCTTGTATTTTCATTTACTATATTTCATATACACCCGAGAGATGAAAGAATCCAAACACCCCTTTTGAGGTGCTAGTATATAATTTTCATGCTTGTTATGAGTATTGCGGTGCTTTTACTTGTTATGAACTATGTTAAATCAATGCTTCATGCCCCCTAACTTATAAACAGATTAGCTAAAAGCACATTTGCTTGAGAACAAGAAAATACCAAGTGTAGGGATATTTGATAAGGATTTAAAACGTACACTTTTAAGAGGTCATTTAAGCCCTTAATCGATCACTTTTATATCTGTTACTACTTAATTTTGTTCCTTTTCACTTTTTAGGTCTCTTGGAAGCAAAATGCTAGAATGATGCATATTTCGACCAAAATGAGTGAATATATGAAGAAAATGGCAAAGTTAAGATCGAAGACAATCAAGCTGCTGAAGTTAAACCTGACGGCGTCCCAACTAAAGAGCGATGTCGTCCCCTTCTACAGATTTGATAATAGATGCACCTGACGGCTCAGTAGACTTTTTGCTAAATTACACCGGACGGCGTCAGGCTTTAAAAAGGAAGGGCGTCACTAAGACTTTTCATCATAAAGGGCCCAGATCCAGAATCAGAAAACGTCCCTGCTGAAGCCTGACGGCGTCACAACTACAACGTGAAGTCGTCCCAACGATAACTTAGCCAAGACGAAAACCCTAATGACGGCGATCTGACGGAGTCCCACCTATAAGGAGACGTCGTCGCAAGTGTAAAATTATATATAGAAATCGAATTTTCAGAATTTTAAAAGGTAGACTTTTGGAGTAAAAACCCTAAACATTTGTAGTCCGACTTGGACAGTATCTTAGGGTCCCAA
>OU343219.1:10888395-10913503 GCA_910596185.1 Chrysanthemum makinoi
ACCCTATTTTACAAATTAAGATAAGTGTTTTATTCTATTAATTTCATTATTTCTTCCATTGATTGTATGTATGCTTGCTTTTTTAATATGTTCGGCTAAATTTCTTGTGTGTTTGCTTAGATCGATGAAACCTAGTTGTTAATTATTGTTAGGTTGTCTCTTATCTTAATTGTAATTGGCTTAGGAGTGCGACTAGGCTATCGTTGTGTTTAATGCTTGATGAATCTTTGATAGTTTATGAATGACTTAGTGGATTTCGTTTACTATACTCAAGGGTGACTTCAAAGAGTTAGGGCATAGGCACACCCTACGACTTTAGGAAACACAACGCGTTAAGAATAAGGACGTGACAATTCAAACTTCCATAAAAAATAACTAGAGAGTAATAATATCTAGGTAAACACATTTTTAATCATCATACGAGCACACATCAATAGACATAAGATTACTCATAAAATTAGATAATTAGATAATTAGATAGTAGAGTAATCGTATGAAGTACTACCCCAAATCCAAGCTCGGAGATTTTACCCTTAGCTTTATAAAAAATATAAAAGATAAAAAGAATATTCCTCAACCTCAACCTTAGCGTAGTACACTCCTTACTATCATTCCTATTCCCCTAGAGTTCGATATCAATCCCCGAGGCTTACCCAATACTACAATACAACGATTAGGTTCACTTTGCACTAGGTGGTTGAAAAACTCGTTCGAATAAAAGGAAGTTTCCTTTGACCCGACGCGCTTGCGTGCATCAAGTTTTTGGCCTTTGCCGGGAATAGAAGAGCTAGTTAGATTTTTATCTCGTTTAGGTTCCCTTGTTTGATTCCTATCAAGTGAGATTTTTTTTCTCATTTTTAGCTTCCCCGTAGTCTATCCCCCTTCTTCGTGACTTTGTTCGTAAAACCCATCACTCACCATGATTCACATCTTCTTGTGAAAGAAACTTTGCGATTGCCCGCTCCCAATCCATTAATAGAAAACGCAATCCCACAAAACCTTTCACCCGTTCACCACTTTGGAAATCACATAGGGAATAATGAAATAAATTGGCAACAACATAGTCCTTTCTATGACTCGGATTCTGATGAAGAATTTAACTATGGTGAGGCACTTGATAACGGGGAGGTCATAAATGAAGTTAGTTTTGAAATGGAAGAAGACCCTTCCCAATGTTTTGACCCTCGGTGTAGAATTGAGAAAGATAGTCCCTTTAACATGCAATTCCCTTGCAAGATAGGATTAGAAGGATTTGATGGTTACTTGAATTCGTTCTTACCTTTAAACATGATCTCAAGAAACTTATACAATAAGATTAAGGTAGCGAGTTAGCTTATCAAGGGAAAAATGTTGTTGACGCATTCACTCATTTGCATATGTTTGTTGGAAGTTTTGCTTACTTGGTGGAGTTTATGGTATTAGAAAACTTAGGAAAATTTATTGATGAAGACCTCACTCAAGTGATATTTAGAAAGCCCTTTAAGGGAAGGACTAAGTTGAATGAACGAATGATTGATGGTTTAATTACATTCTCTAATGAAGTTGAAGATTTTGTCTATCAAATGCCCCGTGCTCACCCTAGGTTTAAACATAAGGATATTGAGGCATGTAATCGAATGAATCCTATTCCACTACTTAGTGAAAGGGATAAGCAAAATGGACTTAGGTACCCATATGAGAAAACTAAGAGATATTATAAGCAAAGTACCTCGAGCTAGGAGATGATTACAAGAAAAATGATAGAACATTGGAATGGCATATATGGGCGCGTAATGCGTACACGAGACAACGTGAAGAGCACGACTTCAGTCTAGCTACAAGACGCATAAATAAAAAAATCGCTTGTGGAGGCAACCCATGCTTAATTGTTTGCTTGTTTGTGTGTCATATATCTTTTTTCATTGTTTTTATTCTCATGTTTGAATTTGTGAAAATGCTTTATTTTGTCTTTAACCTCGTCTTAATTACATATAAAGGTATTTTACAAAAAGGATAAGTGTAGGGAGGATTACATATGTTTTTAAAAGAATGTGAACATGAGAATTAGAATTAGTGAAATTGATATATATGTGTGTTTGTTAGAGTCAAATGCTTGTATCGAGTCATAATGGATGTTTTGCAGGAACTTTTCCAGATTTTAAAGGTATAATTTTTCCGAAATTTTTCGAGGACAACCATGACCGGACCGGTTTGTCAAGACAACTGACGGCGTCAGGATTAGAACCTAACGACGATAGGTCAAGCAGAAACAGCTTATAATTTTTTTTTCGTTTTCTATGCTAAGTATAAATTTTTGGAATTTCTCAGGTCTTAATTTTTCAGAAAATCTGCAAATATCCATTCCACAAGCATTATATTCTAGTGTAGTTGTGTTATATATAGTTTTACCACCGATTTTACGCGAAGGTTTCGTCTATTTTCTTAAAGTGTGCAGGTTATATTTAGCAAGAAGAAGAAACTCAACATTGGATGGAGCTTATCACGTACGCATTCTTCTTGGAAAAGAATTTAACCACTACTTCACACGGATCCTAACGAGCTAATTAGGGGAGTACTAGTTTCTTTCTCTTTTAATTACCTTCCTTTATCATAACTGTGATACTTTCGAGGAACATTGGGGACAATGTTCAGTTTAATTGTAGAGAGGGAGAATAAAACGGGAACTTAGAAACTATGCTTATCCTTGAATATTTGTCTTGTCCTAGTTCATTTGTATAATAAGCTATGAGAAATATTCGTTAGGGCAATTTTAGCACCAAATTTAAATTTTTTATGACATGTACGAGTGAGACTTTAGTCTTAATAAAGCGTCTCATGGATAGGAGTTATATGACTAGCACTAAAAAAACCGTTTACCACTCAAATTTCACCCTAAAAATGTGAGGTTCGCACTTAGATCTATAGGAATTAAATCATTCACCTTTAATGCTTTGAGAGTGTACCGGTAGTATAATAGATTCTAGAACTTGTTTTACGATGCATTCCGAGATCGCTAGTGAGACTACACTTGTGTAGTTAGGAATAACTAAGTGATAAGAGGCATTAGGATAACCCTTGTTTGAAACCCGTATTATAATTACTTCTTCCACATCGGTTGAATAATTACCCACACCCTTGCGATGTACTCATCTTTAGTACACTATACCCCTAGTTAACCCCTCATATCCTATCCTTTTCGCGGTTCTCGTGATGTTTCGGTTTTCCGGAATATCAATGAAGAGCATTGTTTACAATCCACCCCCAAATGTACACCAAAATCGTCTTATCCTACCTTGTATGAACTCACCTTTAGTGCATTATTGTTATCATACTAAACCCTTAGTTCAATTATCTAGTTACTTGCATGGTTGCCAAGTCGAGTCATATCTTTTGTACATAATTTTAGGATGATTGGGACTCATGGTTAAAATTAATATTTTATGGAGTAACGGGAAGGAACGTTAAATTCAAATTCCCTTTATTTACGTACTTAAATACTCCAAGTGTTTTGATCTTTTCATATCGGGTCAAATTAGTGTTAGAGTAATAAAAATGAAATTGTAGGGATGCTCCTATAAATCCCTTATATTTTGATGTTATCTTAGAGGATGGTAGAGTAAAAGTGTATGCAAAAAATAAATAAATAAATAAATAATAAAAAAAAATCGAAAAAAAAGTGTTGAAAAGAAAATGAAGAAAAACATACGGGCTACCATCCTACATCTATCTTTATGTTTATGTTTTTCAATTTATGTATGTTTCTTTCAAGTTATCTAGAGTTTAGCGAGTCGAGTCTTGGCTTAACAACGCCATTCTTTTCATGCTTGTAACATAAGATTTTTGACTTGCCACCACTAAATCGCCTACCCAACCAAACCCTTTGTTTCCCTACCGTAAGCCTAACATTACAACCCTTTAAAAGACCTCTTAGATAGTTGTTCCTAGCTGCTTACACCAAAGTGGTGGAGGTTTGATCTATTCTCAAGCCTATGGTAATCTATGTACTATAACCAGGTAATGAGTGTTTATCTTGTATTTTCATTTACTATATTTCATATACACCCGAGAGATGAGAGAATCCAAACACCCCTTTTGAGGTGCTAGTATATAATTTCCATGCTTGTTATGAGTATTGCGGTGCTTTTACTTGTTATGAACTATGTTAAAGCAATGCTTCATGCCCCCTAACTTATAAACAGATTAGCTAAAAGCACATTTGCTTGAGAACAAGAAAATACCAAGTGTAGGGATATTTGATAAGGATTTAAAACGTACACTTTTAAGAGGTCATTTAAGCCCTTAATCGATCACTTTTATATCATTCGTATGCTTAATTTTGTTCCTTTTCACTTTTTAGGTCTCTTGGAAGCAAAATGCTAGAATGATGCATTTTTCGACCAAAATGAGTGAATATATGAAGAAAATGGCAAAGTTAAGATCGAAGACAATCAGTCAGCTGAAGTTAAACCTGACGGCGTCCCAACTAAAGAGCGATGTCGTCCCCTTCTACAGATTTGATAATAGATGCACCCGACGCGCTCGGTAGACTTTTGCTAAATTACACCGGACGGCGTCGGCCGGCTTTAAAAGGAAGGGCGTCACTAAGACTTTTCATCATAAAGGGCCCGGATCGAGAATCGAAACGTCCTGTGAAGCTGTGGCGTCACAACTACAACGTGAAGTCGTCCCAACGATAACTTAGCCAAGACGAAAACCCTAATGACGGCGATCGACCGAGTCCACCTATAAGGAGACGCGTGCCGCAAGTGTAAAATTATATATAGAAATCAATTTTCGAATTTTAAAAGGTAGACTTTTGGAGTAAAACCCTAAACATTTGTAGTCCGACTTGACAAGATATCTTAGGGTCCCAAACCCTATTTTACAAATTAAGATAAGTGTTTTATTCTATTAATTTCATTATTTCTTCCATTGATTGTATGTATGCTTGCTTTTTAATATGTTAGGCTAAATTTCTTGTGTGTTTGCTTAGATCGATGAAACCTAGTTGTTAATTATTGTTAGGTTGTCTCTTATCTTAATTGTAATTGGCTTAGGAGTGCGACTAGGCTATCGTTGTGTTTAATGCTTGATGAATCTTTGATAGTTTATGAATGACTCAGTGGATTTCGTTTACTATACTCAAGGGTGACTTCAAAGAGTTAGGGCATAGGCACACCCTACGACTTTAGGAAACACAACGCGTTAAGAATAAGGACGTGACAATTCTAACTTCCATAAAAAATAACTAGAGAGTAATAATATCTAGGTAAACACATTTTTAATCATCATACGAGCACACATCAATAGACATAAGATTACTCATAAAATTAGATAATTAGATAGTAGAGTAATCGGTAGAAGTACTACCCCCCAAATCCAAGCCCCGAGATTTTACCCTTAGCTTTCTTAAAAAATATAAAAAGATAAAAAAGAATCTTCCTTAACCTCAACCTTAGCGTAGTACACTTCTTACTAGCATTCCTATTCCCCTATAGAACGATATCAATCCCCGAGGCTTACCCAATACTACACTACAACGATTAGGTTCACTGCCTAGGTGGTTGAAAAACTTGCTCGAAGAAAAGGAAGTTTCCTTTGACCCCGAACGCGCTTTGTACGCGCATCATCAATCCATTCACCCTGGCACAGTTTTGGACTGGAGCTTCATGGATGATCACAACTTCATCGAGGGTTTCTGTCATAGCTTTCAGATCAATAATTTTACATGGCCCTTAGTGGGATCGGCTATTCCGTATGCGGAGCCCATTTACCGTGAGTTGGTCCGTGAGTTCTATGCTACTTTCAAAGATGCGTGTGGGTACTTGTAGGAACAATGTGGCTGAGCTTGGTAGTTAGTTTAAACTGGGAGGGGTAGTTCATAAATGTTTAGTAGTTGAGTTAGGATGAAAAGTTGGGTTATAAGTCGAAGAAGAGTCATGTGCTCATGAGTTTAGGTATAGTTTGAGAGGTGGGTTGACAACTAATTCTGATGGATTTTGCATGGCATTTTAGCCAACAATTGGAGATGGAGAGTTTATGACAAGGAGGACGACAGCTATGTCCATTAGGGACCCAAGGGTGAGGTTGACTCACCGTTGCATTGCTACTTCCATAGTGGGGCGTAAGAATTCAACAAACAGCATCACGGTTATGGACCTACTCTTCTTCTATTTTATCTATGCCTCAGATGTGTATTGTTACATTCTTTTTTGGCTGGCTAACTATTTGAGAGTCGTAGATAGGGAGCGGGAGAATGATAAGGTTTACGGGGGAATGTTCATTACTAGGCTTGCTCGTTCCTATGACATTTTGAGGCCTGAGATTCATGGGTATTTAAGTTTTGATTCATATGCCACGATCATTAATAATAAATCTTTGGTAGCTATGCGTGTGTTTATGACTTTACTCCCAGGATAGTATGCATGGTGGGCTCTAAGGGGGATAAGAGCTCTAGATGAAGAGGGAGATGATGATGAGGAAGATGAGGAGCATGAGTAGCCGGATGATAGAGCTGGAGATTGAAATGGTGTGTATCGAAACATGAGAACGGGACTGGCATGCCCACCATGGGGCATGGATGGGCTAGCAGGATGAGCGTTGGGGTTGTTTGGATACATGGATGACCCAACAGGAACTGGATGTATGAATTGTGATCACACATTACGACAGGTGCAGTACCTTTCCTTGTGTGATCATTTGGACCCCCACATGCAGATTGATCCATTTTCTGGCCGTGAGCATGACTACCCACTTTTAGGGTACACGAGACCCCTGCCTGATGGTTATGACTACCGTCTTGGCACTGCTCCTGACTGCGATGATTGAGTAGTTTAGTGGTTATATTTTATGAACACTTTATGATTATGTCTTAAAACAGTTATGGTTGTGTAATAACTAGGATTCAATGATTTTATTTTATTTTAGCTTTTATTTATCTTAGGGCTTATGGTTTATGCTAATGTTGGTGCTTAAGTATGTTTGTTTATTTTCTTTTATTTTTGAATTTTATTTTTAGGATTGTGTCTTATATATGCTTGATTATAATTGGTTAATTTTTCATGTTTCGAATAATTTGTGAAAATGCTTTATTTTGTTTTGAATTTCGTCTTAATTGCATATAAAAGTATTTTACAAAAAGATAAGTGTAGGGAAATGTTTTATTGTTTTAAAGAATGAAATTCGAACATGAAAAAATTTACAATTTATAATTAGCATAGATATTATATCTTGTTTGTTTGCTTGTTTGTGTCAAATGCTTGTACAGAGTCAAGATAAATTTTTGCAGGAAACACAGGTTTTGAATGTTATACTTTTTCAAAAAGTTTTTAGAAAACAAAACGAAAAAAAATTTCCAGGTTTTCCTAACAGCGTCACCTTTACATAGTGACAGAGTCAGGTATTGTAGCACAAATTTTTTTTGAGATTTTTTTTATGTTGAAAATAAATTTTTGAAAATTTTCAAAATTTTTAAATTTCCAGTTTCCTGTATAATTTATTTTTGCAAACATTATATCTTATTTTCTTTTCAATAATGAATTCAAGCATTATATTTTATTTGCCGCCGATCTTACGCGTGGTATAGTTTGTTTTTCTTGAGATTTACAGGTTATATTGGACATGAAGCGCATCATTGGACTATCATATCTTCTTGAAAAAGGATTGAACCGTGTTAATATTCTTAAATAAAATCCTATCATTCTACTCCAAACTCTACTCACTAAACCAAAATGGAAAATTTGAGTCTAGAGCCAAATGAGATTCATAAATAAAATCTTTTAGGACACATGCCAATCTAGAGTTGTTGTTCATCATCAAGAACACAAATTGTAATCTTAGAGTCCTTCGCAGAGCTTAGTAATCTTGCTAGAACATTCATAGAGGATTCATACTTGTGATACTCTGTGATTGAATGGAATTTCCTGCTAATGTCAACATCAAACAAAGACTGACAAAGATGTCACTTCATTAATTCTTTATAAATTAAGCTTAGCGTTACGGTGGTCACTTATGCATCAAACAGTCTAAGTTATGGTGTGATATCTCGAATATACTTCAGCGACTCACCGGAATTATTGTAAGCATTCATGTGGCATCTAATTCTGTTGTGGCATCTAATTCTGTAATAGCCCTTGTAAGTATTCGAAAAGTGTTTACACACTATGTTGCAAATACCCGCGAATATCCAAACTTGTAAGCGCTAGAAATCCTGCTAAGGAGATTCATATTAAGAACCGATTCCTGAAGACGTAGGTCTTTAGTTGGATTCATCCACTGTATTGATAACTGTCCCTAATGGGACTAGGGTGGTTGATTCGCCCGACCAAGGTGAATGGGATCAGGACATTTATCAGTAGAACAGTTGTAGTGGATCAATTCTTTTAGAGGAGATTCACAATAATCAATTGGCCTAACATGATTATTTTCTACCTTAGTATTGGAGGTTCAAAAGATTTGAACCACTCGAGATGCACCACCATCTACATCGATATCTTTACTTCCACATACTCATACTTACGAATATAATCCTCACCAAAACTCAAATCAAGAACATTCAAGACAAAGAAATCAAGATAAAGACAATGTATTTCATCAAAGTCAAAGATCTAAACAAAGAAAGTCAAGAACAAGTTCATATGTCAAGTGAGGAAAGATTAAGTATGAAGATTTCACACCCCCAAATACCTGCTTTTCAGAGGAATGGAGTACCTGGGGCGTGTCTGTCATAGCATCACAGTTACAGTTATATTGAAGGACCTAAAGTGTCGTTTTATAAACACATCATTTGATTATATTAAAACATTCAAAGTTTACAAAAGATAGGTCCCAAAAGATAGTCAACATTTGTGGAAATAAGTTTGTTACAAACCAAACGATGTAATTAAGTGCAATAATATACAAGTGAGACGGCGCCGTCACTGACACTCTATGATAAGCCCTCATGCATGCCATGAAGTATATGCCTTAAATACCTGAATACATTGCTAAAACGGTCAATAATAATGTTGGTGAGATTCATATGTTTATGTAAATGTTTTATACGACTACCACAAGTATAAGTTATGTATGACAAAAATGCCACATGAAAATGATACAATTGCTATAAGCTCATGACCCTAAAGCTAGATGATTATGATGTTACCCTAACAGAGTGTTTGCCAAACAACTCTCATTCTGAAATTAAATGAAATGCATCCATTTGACCTATGGAACTACCAACCCATAACGATTGTACATGTTTTTAGTAACGTTATGTTCCCTTTGTATATGTATGTTTTGTTATATTTGTCGATTTAAGTTTAATTGCATCAAAAGATGTTTGTCTAGTATTTATAACCAAGTGCAGGGAAATGGAAGGAAAAGTAAAGAATGTTCAACAAATAGAAGATTCCTTTCAAGATAGCATGTCAAGCACAAATCAGTAATTCATGTACCATTGAAGACCAAAGTGATGGAAGAACCTAGTTCTACAAGTCAAAAAGAAGTTAAAGATCAATTTTCCCGTAATTGGAAAGCCGATCTGTTGCTATTGCAACCGGACGGTTGGAATATGATCATAAAGTGCCGCGACGCCATCCCAACCGCTCGGCCGCCAACCGAAACGTTGGATCCTTGATAGACCAACGGATCGTTGGTCGTATGACCGATCCGGTTGGAAGACCAGATGCCAAATCTTCATCACTAAGCTTCCCTTTGTATCCAAATGATTCTAGGTCATTCCCCGGTGTATTCTAGTCCCTTCCTAACTCCTTGGAGGCCAAGTTCAGCAATTAATACCCTAGGCCTTGGAGCTAGTATAAATAGAGGCCTTTGTGAGCATATCGAAACCACACTTCAATACAATTATCTATACTCATCAACAAAGCTCTTAAGCTCTCAAATTCGTCCTTAGAAGTCCAGAAAGTTTGGAGTTCCAGAAGTTCCACATTTGGAGGCCAAATCACCAAGAAGTCTACCTCAATACTTTGGGAATCATTACCCCATCATTTGTAATCTTATTCCAAGCATTGTACGACTTTTAATCATGTTTTTTTCAATGTTCAAAAAGTTTATGTTCATGTTTGCTATGAGTAGCTAGTTTCTTTATACACTTGCTTAAATGATGTTGATTATCATATGATTGGTTAGTGATTGTGTTAACATGTTTTAATTCAATTTCAAGTTGATTCTAAGATCCAATTGTGCTAAAGTTTCATAGTGACATTTGTTAATCAAGTTTGACTAGTTGATAGTAATCGTAGAGGTCGAAGAACTTATTGTTATTCAACTAGTTATAATCATTTTGTCTATGGATGATTGTTTTTAACCATTATTCTTGATTAAAAACAAAGGAACTGGTTGTAATAATAAAATACTTTTGATTATCAAATTGGATTTGTTGGAAACATCTAAAAGGTCGTAAGATTAGTTGTTGAGAATCAATTGTAGCCTTTTGTCTATGATCGGCTACCTTTTGTATTGACCATTTCTTAAGCAATTTGATGAAACAAGTGGATGTTTTTGTGTTTAAGTTTATGAAAGTAAACTTATGAAACTTGAATTGATTGGTTAAACTTAATGCTTGTTTTAATGAACTGAAATCTTGACGAAGCTTTAACTTGTAAGAACAATAGATTAGTACACCAACTAATTATCACAACCAACATGTTAAGAGGTTAACACAATCACACTAATCATGGATATGAAACTAGTTTAAGCAAGTGTAGTTTTTAATCATCTGAATTTCATTATATCTATTTGCATTGTTATATGTTTTGGATTGTCTTTGTTGATTCAAGCTTGTTAATTAGATTCACTTAAATCCCTACGAACGATCTCGACTTACCTCATAATCTTGCTATAACCGATCGAGTATACTTGCTCGTATGTGTTATTGGTAATATTGGTAATTCACCTTTTATAAATTTAAAACTTGTACACACGTAGCACATCACCAACCCGGATGGAGGAGTCACCCTCAATAGATCTATTCCCTCACTCTCGCTTACTCCGTAATTAACGGTTCATGATAAAGAAATGGGGACATTAATATGGCAATGCGTAAGCAATGTAAATGAATTTGATATACTTGGGCTCGTAATAAAATGATGTGCAATGTATTCTCCCCCGTAGGTTTAAAATGAAATATAAACTTGAAAAACGGGGCTATGAAAACTCACTTGGTACAATGATAATGATGACAAAAGTGGATACACTGAAATGAGGCGCAATCTCTAACTGCAACCTATTATGAATGATATGATCTAATATAACTCATGAAATAATGTTGTACATGCAAATTCATATGATATCCATACCACTAATGCATTTTTGAAAATGAAGTTTATCGTCGAAATATATGTTTATGACATCTTGTCAAGTTATAAAATACTTTACGTGTATTTACATTGTAACAATAACCCACGGTAGTCGTTTAGTGAATAATCGAGAAATTATAGTTTTTCGTCGTAAAATAATATACTTTAATAACTCAAGAAAATGACTAAGTAGCCTCGTAAAGCTAGTCATAACTAGGTGAATATTGAATGTTAGGAAACAAGCTCATTGGTTTTAGAATGTTTGTAACAATATCTAAAAGTCGTAACACTGAACTTTTGTTCATAGGAGTCTCGATCATAGATAAAAATATAGATGAAGTGAGGTAGTTGGGCTAATATTGTAGTTTATGGGTAGATTTCGGGAAAGTTTGAGAGGTTGTATCTTACTCGTTACAACTCTGTTTGATGAACGGTTGGTTATTTTGGAAAATAGGCCGGGTGAACTAACTTTACTCACAGATACTATTTTACCAAAATTAACTCGATCATTGAGAAAAAAAGCTCCAAAAATGGGTACCCGAAAAGACTGCTAACACTTTGAAAATATTTTAGTAAAAGCGATGGATTTTTGTTGTGAACGTCGGTTTTTGTATCGCTCGATCATTATAAGCTCGCTTTCTACAATCTACATATCCTCGGTTTCGTATTAATGTATAATAATAGATTTTCGATAAGTCGACTCATTTAGATTACGTTTAAAACTCAGTTTTGCCCCTTGAAAATCCTGGATGCTTGTATTATTTCAGAAAAATTAGTTTGGTTGTTAAACTTAGAATTAGCTTTATTTTTTAGTTATAAACCATTTTAACCCGCTCAGTTATGTTTTTGAGTCTATTTTCTGAAAATATAAGCCAAAATAATCCACAACCCACTGAAATTTTCAGATTTTACAAAGTAGGACAGCCCTTAATTATATGTTGTCGAAAATGATTTTTCTAGTGTAGAACTTGTTCTAATCCTTTCTAATCAACACCAAAACTAATCTAAACCTACCATACACCTTCTTAGGGTGTCATGGGTTTCTAGACTTCACCCAAAATGATGGTTAACATATGATTACTAGTTATAACTTTTGAGTCCATAAAATTTAGAAAAACATGTAAAGAGTGGTACGAAAACATAGAATACTTGCATGTTTTGATTTAAGAACATAAAAATAGATCAAATAGTAGTATGAAAGATTTGGAAAATTACTTAGAACACTTACTTGTAACATGAAGAGGTTTTGGTAACAAGGTTCCTAATTACTTCTAGGTTTTTATTTCAAAACCTAAACTAGAAGCACTAATAGGTTTAGAAATTCACTTGATCTTGAAAATTTGATGATTTCTTCTTCTTGTTCTTATTTAGGCCGAATCACAAGGATGGTGAAGGAGAGTTCTATTGTAACTTTTGCTTCTTAGGATATTATGTATGTTTTTATTTTGCTTTAGCTTATATATATTCCAAGGATGACATGGTAGTTTTGTAGTAAAAATATCCTTGTCATCATGGTGACTAAGAGGAGGGGGGTGTAGTCAATAAATAATAATGATATCCTTGTCAATGGGGATAAGGGTGTAGAATTGAGTGTATTTATTTTTATATAAAATAACTTTAGGTGTTAGATATTTAGTTAATTATGATAGGATATTTAGTTATTAGGTAAAGAGTTAGGTAAAAATATATATTAATGGAACAAAATAAAATATATCAAAGTTATAAAAATTATAAAATGCATTCCTCGCAGTAGACGTTTTAATAAATAATTATTCGTATCGTACACGAATCAGTTTTGAAATATATATATATATATATATATATATATATATATATATATATATATATATATATATATATATATATATATATATATATATGTACTAAATATATTCAAAAACGAATAATATAATTTTTGTAGCATTAAAATGAGTATGAAAATATATTAGGACAATTTTTCGGAAGTGTCGGATCAATTGATCAAAATAAATTATCGTGTGATAGCATTTATTTAATAAATAATTATACGTTAATAAAATATGCAAACACATGCATGAACTGATATGAAAATGATATTACTGATGATATGCAGACTAATCTATATGAAGTGTTTTCAATGATGTTCCATGAACACGCGGCTTAACCCTTACGGTTACGTGAATTTGATACTCGTAAACCTAGTTTACGAAAAATGATGAATAGTGAATCATGATTAACGATTTTTCTCCAGAAATGAATAGAAAGTTTCATAGTAAAATTTAAAATAATTCTCAAATCGCAAACCGACTTCAAAAACGATGAATAATAAAAATGATGAATAGTAATCATAATAGTAAATTACCGAGAAATAGAAAATTTCAAAGTTTGAGAAATATCTCGAAATTACGATTTGTCAAAGAAGATCAAAGTTATACAAGACGTGTGAGTATATTGGGAAGAATGTGACAAATACAAGATATAGATATTGATCAAAGGCAAGAAAAGACAATAAATCTATGTCACAAGATCACATAGCATAAAAGAACAAAGAATCAAGACTCATCTATTTCAACAATCCATCAACACAAAAGAAGACCAACTCACAACAATGTATCCAAGATATCTAAGAAATGACATTCTTTAGGGGGGAATTGTTAGCATTTAGTAGTAGAATTGATGGTCATTCTACGTGCTAGGAACTATGTAACTTTGTTATAGAATATGTAAGAGTCTAGGTTTGGGCTAAAGGAACTATGCTAATAGGCTATACGTTTTAGTCTAATAGTGTAAGAATCCTAAGCCAAGCTCAAGAACTAAACGCAGTTCCAAGTTTCAAGCCCGTGCCTCATGGGAGAGGCGTTGGGATGGTATATGATGCACAAAGTCTCACTTGTATGTGTGTGTGGCTTCTAGGTGTAACTAGTGTGTGATAATAGAAACCCTCTCATCTTTTCTCTCTTCCTCTCTTCTATGTCACGACACCGCACCCACCACCATCAAGTCACCATATTTTGTGTTTAAGTGATTAGAATGTAATCTTACAAACTCTTTTAGTGGATTTAGGATATGCTAAAAAACCCACAAAATTAAATACCAAATTTATCAATGGATAAATCGAATTAAAGATAAACTAAAATATAAAAGAAATTTGACTCTAGGTGGTGAATCAAATTTGATTTTTCTTAAACCTTTTTTTAGACACGTGGGTTTGCATATTTTAGTGTAATGGCCCATTAGAATGGTTTTCTTAATATAACTTTTAAGGAAAAAATATTATTTTCCATGATTTATTTTTACAAAACGACAGAAAACAATATTTTAGATTTCTTTTTCAGGTGTTTACAATTCTTTTTCAGGTTAGTGACGTTTCTTTTTTACATTAGTTTATGAAAAAGTGGTATTAAAAGGCAAGCATCAGGTGTCGTCGCTAAATGTATAAAAATTGCAGGTAAAACTCGTCATAAACAATCGAGTTAAAGTCATTAAGTACTACAAATTTAACATTTCACATACAAACACTCAAACAAACAGACAAATCCAAAAATTAAAATCATCTATAATCAAAATCACAAGACGCAATCTTCATCAACAGCCCTAAATTTTCAAACACATTTACAAATCTTCATCACAAATCAAACTCACAAGTCACAACATGATAAACAAACCCACCATAACATTACTATTACCGATATTTATAATACAATTATAGAGACCTCTTTTGAGTCATAAAGCATTAAAAGATAAATCACAATTATATTTACAAATGACCCTAAAGTATAGTTTATAAGTAAACTAAAGCTTTGTGTGTAATCATAATGTGTAATACAACTTTTAAAATGCTCAACACTTCAAATCTTCACGCTCACGAAATCTACTTTATGGAGTGTCAGGAAATGAGCATGTCGAAAAAGATAAAAGCAACTTGTTATTTGACAAAGGCATTAACATCACCAATATCAGCCATTTCACTACTCATAAATGCACATAAATACTCCGCGCCAAATACACTCTTTATCTTTATAACATAATGTATTTGATGCATTAAAAAAGCAAACGGGGATAGTCATTTTGAAAATAAGTAGATATTTGAGCAAACAGGGATAGTCATTTTAAAAACATGACCAAGGCAAGCATAGTACTATAAAGTTTGGACTTTCTTTCCCCGCCATGTCTCACGTCTTTATCAATTTCAACTTTCAAAAACACTCTTGGTCCCTTACAAAAACAATTAAATGCCTTGTGCTTTCACATTTAAACTATCATCCCTCCTTTGTTATTTACACAAAAACCATTGTTTGATCTCAACCCAATATTTGTTAATCCTGAAATCAGAATTTCCTAACATCATATCACTAAACAACCACAACCATGTCGGATCCCACAATGCTCCGTACACAGTGTCAAGAAAGTCCTAATAACTACGGACATGTAACTCCAAAAGAGATTAGGGTTTCGTTGGATGAAGTAACTAGTGAACCACGACGATCCAATGCAACTGCTCGTAGCAGTAGCTTTGGTCGTAGTGGGGGAATGTCGTGTTTGTTCTCCAAATTCTCATTTTAAGCGAAAATCATCTTTAATGAGGATGAAAACAAAATCAAGGTTAATGGATCAACAAGAAATTCACATTAAGTCACCCCATAATACGCCGAAATATGAGACACAAGGGAAAGGTTTTGGTCATACTGAAGAAGATGATATTTCAATGGTTGAAGATCTGCCGGATGAGTACAAGCAACTAAGGTATAACAAGTGGACTTTGCTTCAGCTAACTGGTTTGATATTTATCATTAGTGCTTTAATTTTCACACTTGTGACACCAAAATTAAAAAGAAAGGAATTCTATGATCTCGAATGGTGGAAATGGGAAGTTATGATATTTGCTATCATTTGTGGGAGATTAGTTTCTGGATGAATTGAGTCTTCGTGTTTTTACTGAACGAAGTTTTTTATTGAGAAAACGCGTTCTTTATTTTGTTTACGGGTTAAAAAGAGCAGTTCAAAATTGCATTTGGTTGGGTTTGGTTTTATTAGCTTGGCAAATTATATTCGATAAAAAGGTTGAAAGGACCATATACGGAAAAAAGGTCCTACCTTATGTTACCAGAATTTGGATTTGTCTTTTGGTGGGAACTCTTGTATGGTTATTAAAAACTTTAATTATTAAAGTTCTTGCTTCGAATTTCCATGTCAGCAAGTTTTTTGATCGGATTCAAGACTCGTTATTTAACCAATATGTGATTGAAACACTCTCCGGCCGGCCTGTGATCAAAATTCAAAAGGAACAAGAGGAGGAAGACTGGATGATGGAAGAGGTTGAGAAACTTCAAAGTGATGGTGCGAATATTGTTAAGGGTTTTAGAAGTATTGGAGGATCGAGGCCTAGTACACCTGTGATGGGTAAAAAAGAAGCAAATAGTCCTCCTAAAAAGCATGTCAACGGGATCACCATTGATCATTTGCACAGATTTAATCAGAAGAATATTTCTGCTTGGAATATGAACAGGATGATAGATGTTATAAACACGAGCATGTTAACTATTTCAGATGAACAATTTCTAGACATGATCGGTTATGGTTATGGTGATGGTGATAGTGATGATGACGAGAATTCTAAACAGATAAAGACCGAAAACCAGGCTAAATATGCAGCAAAAAAGATATTTTTCAATGTGGCACAACAAGGATCCAAGTAAGCTTTCATTTTATGGTGTTTGGATTCCCTATTATATTTAGTTACAAGAACCAATATGTATGTGATTTTGTTTGTTTGACTTTTGGTTAGATATATTTATCTAGAGGATTTGATACGCTTTTTGCGGGATGATGAAGCTTTGAGGACAATTCGACTCTTTCATGAAGCAAGTGCGACCAAAGGAATCAGCAAACAAGATTTTGAACACTGGGTGGTACGGTTGTTTATGAACTACCAATTCATTTTAGCATGTGATTATTATAGGAATAATTAATTAAAAATGTAGCTAAAACTTTTTCGTTTGTTGCTAGGTTGTGTTTTGAGCGTAGAGCTCTTGCACTATCCCTCAACGACACAAAAAATGCCGTGGACAAGCTCCATCAGTTGTTAAATATCGTTGTGGCAATCATAATAGTTATCATTTGGCTTCTTATACTCAAACTAGCGACAACCCATTTCTTCATATTCCTAAGCTCGCAACTAATTGTGGTAGCATTCGTGTTTGGAAACACATGCAAAACATTGTTCGAGGCTATTATTTTCCTGTTTGTTATGCATCCATTTGATGTTGGTGATCGTTGCGAGATTGATGGTGTTCAGGTGAGATTTTGAATAGATTACTGGAAACTTGTATTTCTTTTCTATTTTTGGACTGTAATTTTTAACTTTTGATGGTTTTATTGTATCCAGATGATAGTTGAGGAGATGAATATATTGACAACTACCTTTTTAAGGCATGATAATCAAAAGATAGCCTACCCAAACAGTGTCTTATCAACTATGCCCATTGGTAATTATCAACGTAGTCCCGATATGGGTGATGCCATTGATTTCTGCATCCATGTATCAACTCCTGCCGGAAAAATTGCTAACATGAAGGAAAGAATAACAAGGTAATCAAGTAATGCATTTTTTATGAATTTGATTATGGCTTGAATGAGTGTAATTATTCATATCCAAACACTATTGAATCTAAATATTCATCTTCACATAAGTTAGACATGCTTGGTTGCAGCTATATTGAAAACAAGAGCGACCACTGGCAACCTGAGCCAATGATCGTGGTGAGGGACGTTGAGGACATGAATCGACTCAAAATATCAATATGGCTTTCACGATCAATTTCAAGACATGGGTGGAAGATGGATAAGAAGAGCTCTTTTGGTTGAGAAAATGATCGAGATTTTGAAAGATCTTGACATTGAGTACCGTATGCTTCCACTTGACATCAATGTCCGCAATATACCCCCCTTGAGTTCAAATAGACTTCCCTCAAATTGGACGGTCTGTGCAAATTGATTTTTCGTGGACTTGTTGATGAGCTTATTATGAAAAGGCAAGTTCTGAGTGAGAATCATACTTCTATACATGTATAAATGTTGTAATCAAGGCTTATGCAATCAAGTCTTGTAATCTATGTGTAATTTGAGTTAATTTTGAGCCTTGATAGATAGTGTGTTCTTGCAATCAAGGAGTGAATAAAGCAACCGAATTAAGAAGTGTCATGCTACACTTAACTTCGAGTAATATTTGTGCAACTATTGATTTTACGCTTTTTGTGGTTGTTATTGTTGTTGCTGTAAATCCAATGTTATTGTCTATGTATATTCTGATGCATTTAGTAGCTAATATTTGTACCAAAACGACCATAAGTGCATCGATCACCACCTAATTTATCTATGTTTTCATCTTTTATATAATAAAAGAATTACATCATTTCTGAGTGTTTTTACATAACCTTTCTTATTGAAAAAAAAAATTGGACCAATAGGAAAGCTTTATTTTGCCACGTAGACAAAAGCAAACGATATGATTGGTTAATTGAAAGTTAAAATTGAATCCAATTTGGTCAAAGTACTCATAATTTCGTTTTTTAAAACTGATTTGGCAAAAATAAATAATACACATGGGGTTGACTGTGATTCTTTAATTGTTAAGGGTTTAAACTTAAATACTTAGAAAAACCAAACGGGACTCATTCATCTACTCAACCAAAGAAACACACATACCATTCACAAAACAAGTCTGCAACTGATCTCAATGCCTACATGCGCAAGGATTCACCACAAGTTGTTGTTAAGTCGCTTCATGGACCTTATGTATGTTAGTTTGTTCCTGTTTGTTTATTAAATTAAGGGATGGAGTCCTATTTAAAACTTTAAGATGATATTTAGGTGAGTAAATGTTTAATAGTGATGGATGATCTTATGATCATCTGTTAATGTAATTATAAATATTGTGCTTTATGAGGTTTTTTGTCGCATGATTTGTTTCTTATTAAAGTGATTAAGATGTCTTTAATGATAGATACATCATGCGGTTATCTTATTAGTTTACTAATGAAAATAGTGGAAGTGATTGTGAATTGATGATTTTATTTGCGAATGTATTTTTTGAATTTTTATTTTTCCAGATTTTCATATAGTTATTGATTATGTAATACGAAGTGGCAATTCTTATAGGTAAAACAACATAAATAATTGATTCAGACCTAAAGCAAGTTGTTTCTTCATGACTAATTGAGCTAATATCTTTAGCTTTTCATTTGAAGGCTCAGGTGTTTAAGATGAAAAGTAAGAAGAAAAAAGTGAAGATCGAGACGATCGAGGTAGATGAAGTGATGGCTGAGGTCTAAGCAGAATTTTTTTAATGCAGTTTCGAAGTTTATGATCTCTGAGCCTTTTGTTGGGTTTTACTAATCATAACAATTATAGAAAAACACATAAACATCATCAAAGCATGCAGCGGAAGTATAGGAATAATACTTGTAAATTAATTAACCGAATTAAAAGTATATGCGTACCTTTTGCGAATCAATGCAATTAGGGTTTATGAAAAACCCCCAGTTAAGATCAACGACCAAGAAACCCTAAACCCTAATAAATTAGGGTTTATGAATGTCGACCAAAACATATGTCGACCCACCAAGATATGCAAACACAAGTGTATTTGCTCTTCGTTCTTGTACACACATATTAGTAACGAATCAATAGAAACTAGTTAGCGATCACAATAGATTAACCAAACACCTTTGTTATGCTCAAGGTCACTCAGAAATCCCTACATGGGGTTTTGCTTCGTCGACCTAAGAACAAGAGGGAAGAAAGTTGGCCTTCTATTGAAATCTAGTGTACCAAAGGATGAATACATGGGGATGTATTTATAGCCTTATGGTAGGTGTCAAGATTACTATAGTTTCCGATGTGGGATTCTATAGAATCGGCCAAACACAAGCCCAAAATAGAGTTCCTAAAACCTTCTCTTGACTTGTTAACTTTTCTTCATATCCCGTTGACATTTAATGACCGATAATCAAAACTCGTCAAATATTAAATATCATTAAGTATTTATTTCGTGATCAAATAATTAAATATAACATTTTATATATTAATTATTTATACATTGATTCTCATACGTAATGTGTGCAATCCCGAAGTCTCGAGTTCGAATCCGGTCATACTAATATTAATAATTATCCATAAACCTTTCAGCTCCCACTTGGATATTACTTAATATAGTAATGACATTGATTAGTCTAGCTTTAACGCGCCATGCCCCGGTCGAATCGAGCATGGTATCTGGAAAAACCATTTAATGATTCATCATTTTTACTTATCCTTTTGTTACTAATACTACATTAACTATGAATATGGATCAACTCATTTCATAAGTTAATATTTTGTTTCTCGTTGTATTTGATTGAACAAGATTACCAAATCATCTGAACGTATTCCAGATAGATCTTGGGTAAGGCCTTACAAACATCTTGCCAATCCTACGAGGGGCCCAAATATAGTATTATGCTTTGAAAAAAATTCAAAGGAACAAATTCTCTTGACTACAAACATAACTCATGAACTTTGTAACACTTCTGAAAATAGCCCTTATAACTACCAATTACGGATAGCGTTAGACTATCTTACACAAATGCACTACATTCATATCAGGTTATCTGTATCTCAAGTCTGAGGATAAACACTTCATGATATACTTAATGACAAAGATCCATAAAGTATCATCACGTAAAGTTGGGATCTGTCCTATATTCAATTCATTGAATATCATGTGAATTGGCATGTCCCGCATCAATATACTTAAAGTATATTCTATCAAAACTCAGATTTGTCTTAATTCAATGACATTCCCACATCATTGATCGACAACGGACTTTTAGAATAACATAAGTTATTCACGGATTAAACATGCAAATATAGGATATAATATTAAGAAAATGAAAAATAAACGTAACCAATATTTTATTTCATTTAAATAATATTTGTTCATAACATCCCTTATCCAAATACTAAATAGATCAATGCACGATAATACTTTTTAATGAATTATGTCTCAAGTAATGACAATCATACTTATTGACAAGGCATAACTTCAACTAACTTTGATCTATCGGAATTTTGAGAATACTTATTTCAAGAATTCAACTAGTGAAGTTCTTGTATGTGTGCATTCAAAATATCTTGATATTGCTACATAATATTTCATAAAGTGTGTGACATCCTCAACCACTAATTTATGACAATCAAACTTTCAAACATTTTAAAGTTTAAAGTATTCTTATTCTTTATTGTATAATGCAACTATGCTCTTGGTTGAGCACAACTAGTTCGCATGGCCATCAACAAGGATGAAATCCTCCCATGACTAGTATTGAGTGTCATCTCAATTAAACCAGCATCATTGTATACAAACAACAATATGCTCTTTAAAAATTCCAGTAAACTTCAACATCTACAGTGTAATGTTTGATGCCTTCAAACTTTCAAGTTTGTTAGCTATGACAATTTCACAACAATTGTTGTATTGCTCATCCATAGAATTTTGAGAGCAACTCGAGGAATGTAATTCTAGATTCAAACATATTCTATTAGAATATTCATTACACTAGTTATCTAATAACTTCATTAGATATCAATGTTGTCAAATCATCTTGCATTCAAGCATGATACAACAATAACATGATGTACATGAAAAATCCTTGTGTCAAACTAAGATTTCATTCATGTTCTACATATCCATTTTCCAAATGATATATCATGTTCTATTAGACTCATTTATTCATCCGCACATGTTTATTAATAATAAACATATATTCCAAGGTTGTATGTCTTATTTTCTAAATCTTTCATGTGAAGTTCCATTCCAAACTAAAACTTAACATCTATCTTAGATGGAATGTTACTATCCACAACATATAAGATTTGAAGAAAATAAACATAATACCCACTAGCTTTCGAGAATACATAGAAATATCTTATTTTAATTTTAAACCAAAACTAGGATTTAATAGTTAAACATAAGAATCATCTCATAGATGCAAGCATATATCCATTCATGGATTCTTGCAGTTTGTACATTTCCAAAGATTATGTGAATTCATAAAACTCATTTGTATTACTTATCGTCCTCGCAAAAGCAATCACACAAGAAAGAGTTTTAATATTCAATTGTCATTTTTCATATTAATGAAAATAAGTATGACAATTATAATCATTATATATTTAATGTACCAAGGAAAGAATATTCAATCCGCATTAATTGCTTAACGTGATTAATAATCTTGTCACAAGTCATGCATTAAACACATGTACAATTTTGTCCATATGATTTCTACACAAAGATTTAAACCATTAGGGTTTTCCTTCCTTTGAAGAAGCTCATCTTTATTTACTAGTGTATTTTAGAAGATTATGTGTTTTGTAATTGTAATTTAATCTCTTCAAGATCTAAACAAAACTCCCACTTGCTTTTGTAATTTAAAGACTATCTATAAATACTTTAGCAATTAGAACAACGCTAAATTGTTTCCTTTTGGGATATTACAAATCACATTAACAGTTCGTAAATCTTGTTCGTTAATAACCTACTCCATAAGTAGTTTTAACAAATCAGAACTTCAATATATAACTCAATGTGATTCATCACATTCCATACTAAAATGGTGTCTTATTAATCTTCTAGGTTTGACTTTTATTAAGTATATCCAATCAATACTCAATTTCCTAACCTTGATAGCTTTTGGAAGAAAAGAAAATATAGTTATCTTGAATCAAACAATATAACAAATGTTTGATTCTTCTAACTGAACATTCCATATACATACAGTATTTCATTAGAATTAATATTGTAAGACAATCTAACAATATGCAAGATAAACTTATTCCTTTTGGCCTACCTATTTACCAACTAAATCAAGTTAATGGTATAATAAAATATTCAAGCCAATTGCATGTTTTATAACATAAGTATTCTTTGACCAAGTCAAAAGACATAACAGTTATAATATCTTACTTTATATTATAAGTCTTGTAATAATTAAAAGACTTCATGTTTGTGACTTTTACAAAGACACATAAACATTTATAATTTAAAGTTATTATGAACACCACGCAGTGGTTTCAATTAATTAATTTTCAAGTTAATATACTACTCCATCTATTTATGTCATTCTAAAAATACATAAATATTTAAGATAGTATTAAATTACTTTATTTATTTATGTCATTCCATGAAGTGTCCAACTTAAGAAACTGTAAAAAACATCCACGCCCGATCCCACGACAAGTGGAGATTTACCTTGAGATTACAATCTAGCCAAGATCTCACTTAAACTAAAATGTAACTTCAAGTGTTTGTATATTTTGAATGACATAAGACATAAAAGTAGTCTATGCTATAATCTTGACACATGTTCTTTAAGCAAGACAATCTTATTAGAACGTTAATCTCTTACCTCAAGAGAATCCATTAATCATATTTGTATGTGTTGTTCCTTTGCACACAATAAATGCTTCTCCCACTTGTGCATAGAACAACACCATATAGCACACAAACAACACGACTTGCATTTTATTTATGTGAACAATATGATAGTGTCATAGATATATAAGTATTACAAGTAGATGTAGGAGCACTTAATTATCAAGGAAACGTTCATGACTATCCTTGAGAATATGAATGTCTACATTTTTGAACGTAATGTATTATTTCAAGAAACTCTAGAAATAATCTGAGTTACTACCAAGATAATAAATCTTGTAACTCCCACTGAATTAGACAACGTTACAATAATGTCTTATTCAGTAATACACCATACTCCCAATGGATTTGACAACATTGTAAGTGTTTCATTAACCAGTGAAAATAGCGTGCTATTACGTTGCTACCCCTTTGTAAGACCATTTGTAACAATTACTTAGGCACTAAAAGAGTGTATTCTACTCTGTAGATGATGGATCATCCATCAATGCTATTAACTTGAAAAATTGAGCATGCAATTTCTTCCTTAATGGGTCTACCATCGCCATAATGATGTATAGCACCTTCAATTAGTCAAAAGAAAACCAACTAGATACAATATACTAGTTTGTCTTTTACCAATTTTGCGGTAATTAGTCTAGCTTCTAATTTAATAACTCATAAAATGTCAAACATGTTTTCTGGTTGACCAAAATGTCATATGAGAATTTAAACAATTCTAATCTTCCTAAAATACCTTTCTCAATCATGAAAAAGAATAGGATTGAGTCTCACTCTTCTTCCATGGAAAAGAGTTTATGTTTGTCTTTAAGTAAATTTTTCTTGATCAAACATTTGTTTGAAAACAGAACTAGATCAATTTACTAAAGCCCAAACCACGTTCTGGTTTAATGTTGCATTAATACAATCAAAAGAATTAACAAAATTCAATTTTTAGTATTTTCGATAATTAAATCTTTCAAGAAAATAAAATACCCTTGGTCAATATTCATATTAACCATAGAATTTTCCTTGAATCTAGGACCCTCATTATCATAGTTTCACCACATCAGTTGATCTGCTAGTGATGAAAGTATAGAATAGGTAATTGTCGAAGAACAATAATTGACAAACAAGTTTTCAATTCCTAGAAAATTTGGGATTTACAATTTTGCCAAACAATTATGCAAAATGTAAGCATGTTTTATCCCATCTTATGCATTAAGTTATAGGTCTCACTAACTAACTTAATTAAGTTGTCTAATTTAGAAACTGCAAATTATTTAAGCTGAGGACTCACACAACATAAAGATTCACCTTGTTATTGTAATCTAGCTCAAGGTCTCACATAACTAAATTACAACTTCAAGTGTTTCATATCATTAGATGGCATAAACTTAAATTT
>OU343219.1:10913603-10985625 GCA_910596185.1 Chrysanthemum makinoi
GAATGAATGAGAGTGAAGAGGCTCAAATTAAATGAGTCGGTGAGAGTGGAGAGTACAATTAAATTTACAAACTTACCCCTTAATCTAATTAAAATGGATGGGTGAAAAATAGATCCAACCGTTGGATCAAAATCAAATCAAAGGCCAAAATGAAGTGGTTTGTTCTTTGGGTTTTTTTTGTTCCGTAGTGAACTTTTCTCATAGGTACAATACATGACTATTTTGGGTAAACATCAATCACCCACTAATCAAGCTAATTACAATGAATATACAACCAATTGATTTGTAATTATCCACTAATGTACACACTTGAAACTTATCCATTTAATACACTCCACTACCCCTTTTAGAACCGTCAAATGGATAAAACTTGTGGTTTCATTGTATTCCTCAAGAACTTCGAGGTACCTGTTGAAGCAAATAGTCTCTTTTGCAACTTCTCTACCATCGTAATTGGTGCTCCTTCTAGACATTTTGCACATTGGATATTTGATCCTTCTTGCTAAGATAAGTTTTTGATAGTACGCTTATTTATATTGTTAACAGTAAGCTTATATATACTATTGGACGTACAATGTAAATGGCGTGCATGCGTGCAGGTATATATGAGTATTGTGTCTTTGTCTATGCTAGCCTGTACGAGCCTAGAATGAGGGGTTTTGAGACAAGAGATTGTAGCACATGATAGGTTTTTGGTTTAGTTATGTATATTTCATTTGCCGGCTAAAGGTTACAATTTTTCGTACCACTTGATTTGTAAGGTGGGAACTGTAAGTACCTGTTTAGAGCACGTGTTTAGAAGTTGAATATTTTACATATTCATCAAATTATCTTTTGATTTACGGATATCTAACTCGTACGTGCAGATTCATAGTTTGGAGTACATATTTAGTTCCTATTACACGACTCAATTTGGGACAAATGAAGTGAGTTGCTCAGGTGTGTGGCATTAAATTTAGGTTTTCTAATACCATTCGTTGAGTCATTTCTCTCATATGTTGGTATGTTCTCGATCTTGTGACTTTAGGCATTGCCTTATAACATTTTTCAATTTAGGTTTTCTAAGTTACCCTAATGAATCTTGACTTGGCCTGACAATAATTCAGAATAGAATTTCAAAAGAATATACAGAACAAGAAAGTTAATTAGGTTACATACTTTAAAACAATCTTACAAATAGGATGAAAGAACAATATACTAAATAATGAACCAAAGACCTTTTGTCTAGTGGTATGTGAGACATATTGTGAGATAGGTGATATAGGGTGTGTGAAAAAAATTGTCGTTAAAAAAAATATGTATATACTGTACTAAATAATGAAAACATAGATAAATTAGGTGGTGATCGATGCACTTATGGTTGTTTTGGTACAAATATTAGCTACTAAATGCATCAGAATATACATAGACAATAACATTGGATTTACAACAACAACAATAACAACCACAAAAAGCGTAAAATCAATAGTTGTACAAATATTACTTGAAATTAAGTGTAGCATGACACTTCTTAATTCGGTTGCTTTGTTCACTCCTTGATTGCAAGAACACACTATCTATCAAGGCTCAAAATTAACTCAAATTACACATAGATTACAAGACTTGATTGCATAAGCCTTGATCACAACATTTATACATGTATAGAAGTATGATTCTCACTCAGAACTTGCCTTTTCATAATAAGCTCATCAACAAGTCCACGAAAAATCAATTTGCACAGACCGTCCAATTTGAGGGAAGTCTATTTGAACTCAAGGGGGGTATATTGCGGACATTGATGTCAAGTGGAAGCATACGGTACTCAATGTCAAGATCTTTCAAAATCTCGATCATTTTCTCAACCAAAAGAGCTCTTCTTATCCATCTTCCACCCATGTCTTGGAAATTCGATCGGTGTGAAAGCCATATTGATATTTTGAGTCGATTCATGTCCTCAACGTCCCTCACCACGATCATTGGCTCAGGTTGCCAGTGGTCGCTCTTGTTTTCAATATAGCTGCAACCAAGCATGTCTAACTTATGTGAAGATGAATATTTAGATTCAATAGTGTTTGGATATGAATAATTACACTCATTCAAGCCATAATCAAATTCATAAAAAATGCATTACTTGATTACCTTGTTATTCTTTCCTTCATGTTAGCAATTTTTCCGGCAGGAGTTGATACATGGATGCAGAAATCAATGGCATCACCCATATCGGGACTACGTTGATAATTACCAATGGGCATAGTTGATAAGACACTGTTTGGGTAGGCTATCTTTTGATTATCATGCCTTAAAAAGGTAGTTGTCAATATATTCATCTCCTCAACTATCATCTGGATACAATAAAACCATCAAAAGTTAAAAATTACAGTCCAAAAATAGAAAAGAAATACAAGTTTCCAGTAATCTATTCAAAATCTCACCTGAACACCATCAATCTCGCAACGATCACCAACATCAAATGGATGCATAACAAACAGGAAAATAATAGCCTCGAACAATGTTTTGCATGTGTTTCCAAACACGAATGCTACCACAATTAGTTGCGAGCTTAGGAATATGAAGAAATGGGTTGTCGCTAGTTTGAGTATAAGAAGCCAAATGATAACTATTATGATTGCCACAACGATATTTAACAACTGATGGAGCTTGTCCACGGCATTTTTTGTGTCGTTGAGGGATAGTGCAAGAGCTCTACGTTCTCGAAACACATTAACCTAGCAACAAACGAAAAAGTTTTAGCTACATTTTTAATTAATTATTCCTATAATAATCACATGCTAAAATGAATTGGTAGTTCATAAACAACCGTACCACCCAGTGTTCAAAATCTTGTTTGCTGATTCCTTTGGTCGCACTTGCTTCATGAAAGAGTCGAATTGTCCTCAAAGCTTCATCATCCCGCAAAAAGCGTATCAAATCCTCAAGATAAATATATCTAACCAAAAGTCAAACAAACAAAATCACATACATATTGGTTCTTGTAACTAAATATAATAGGGAATCCAAACACCATAAAATGAAAGCTTACTTGGATCCTTGTTGTGCCACATTGAAAAATATCTTTTTTGCTGCATATTTAGCCTGGTTTTCGGTCTTTATCTGTTTAGAATTCTCGTCATCATCACTATCACCATCACCATAACCATAACCGGTCATGTCTAGAAATTGTTCATCTGAAATAGTTAACATGCTCGTGTTTATAACATCTATCATCCTGTTCATATTCCAAGCAGAAATATTCTTCTGATTAAATCTGTGCAAATGATCAATGGTGATCCCGTTGACATGCTTTTTAGGAGGACTATTTGCTTCTTTTTTACCCATCACAGGTGTACTAGGCCTCGATCCTCCAATACTTCTAAAACCCTTAACAATATTCGCACCATCACTTTGAAGTTTCTCAACCTCTTCCATCATCCAGTCTTCCTCCTCTTGTTCCTTTTGAATTTTGATCACAGGCCGGCCGGAGAGTGTTTCAATCACATATTGGTTAAATAACGAGTCTTGAATCCGATCAAAAAACTTGCTGACATGGAAATTCGAAGCAAGAACTTTAATAATTAAAGTTTTTAATAACCATACAAGAGTTCCCACCAAAAGACAAATCCAAATTCTGGTAACATAAGGTAGGACCTTTTTTCCGTATATGGTCCTTTCAACCTTTTTATCAAATATAATTTGCCAAGCTAATAAAACCAAACCCAACCAAATGCAATTTTGAACTGCACTTTTTAACCCGTAAACAAAATAAAGAACGCGTTTTCTCAATAAAAAACTTCGTTCAGTAAAAAACACGAAGACTCGAATTCCCCATCCAGAAACTAATCTCCCACAAATGATAGCAAATATCATAACTTCCCATTTCCACCATTCGAGATCATAGAATTCCTTTCTTTTTAATTTTGGTGTCACAAGTGTGAAAATTAAAGCACTAATGATAAATATCAAACCAGTTAGCTGAAGCAAAGTCCACTTGTTATACCTTAGTTGCTTGTACTCATCCGGCAGATCTTCAACCATTGAAATATCATCTTCTTCAGTATGACCAAAACCTTTCCCTTGTGTCTCATATTTCGGCGTATTATGGGGTGACTTAATGTGAATTTCTTGTTGATCCATTAACCTTGATTTTGTTTTCATCCTCATTAAAGATGATTTTCGCTTAAAATGAGAATTTGGAGAACAAACCACGACATGTTCCCCACTACGACCAAAGCTACTGCTACGAGCAGTTGCATTGGATCGTCGTGGTTCACTAGTTACTTCATCCAACGAAACCCTAATCTCTTTTGGAGTTACATGTCCGTAGTTATTAGGACTTTCTTGACACTGTGTACGGAGCATTGTGGGATCCGACATGGTTGTGGTTGTTTAGTGATATGATGTTAGGAAATTCTGATTTCAGGATTAACAAATATTGGGTTGAGATCAAACAATGGTTTTTGTGTAAATAACAAAGGAGGGATGATAGTTTAAATGTGAAAGCACAAGGCATTTAATTGTTTTGTAAGGACCAAGAGTGTTTTTGAAAGTTGAAATTGATAAAGACGTGAGACATGGCGGGGAAAGAAAGTCCAAACTTTATACTATGCTTGCCTTGGTCATGTTTTTAAAATGACTATCCCTGTTTGCTCAAATATCTACTTATTTTCAAAATGACTATCCCCGTTTGCTTTTTTAATGCATCAAATACATTATGTTATAAAGATAAAGAGTGTATTTGGCGCGGAGTATTTATGTGCATTTATGAGTAGTGAGCGTTGAGCGTTGTGATGTTTAATGCTCGTTTGTCAAATAACAAGTTGCTTTATCTTTTTTTTCGACATGCTCATTTCCTGACACTCCATAAAGTAGCATTTGGGAGCGTTGAGCATTTAGAAGTGTTGAACATTTAAAAGTTGTATTACACATTATGATTACACCTACAACTTCGTTACTTACTCAGCTATACTTTAGGGTCATTTGTAAATATAATTGTGATTTATCTTTTAATGCTTTATGACTCAAAAGAGGTCTCTATAATTGTATTATAAATATCGGTAATAGTAATGTTATGGTGGGTTTGTTTATCATGTTGTGACTTGTGAGTTTGATTTGTGATGAAGATTTGTAAATGTGTTTGAAAATTTAGGGCTGTTGATGAAGATTGCGTCTTGTGATTTTGATTATAGATGATTTTAATTTTTGGATTTGTAATCTGTTTGTTGAGTGTTTGTATGTGAAATGTTAAATTTGTAGTACTTAATGACTTTAACTCGATTGTTTATGACGAGTTTTACCTGCAATTTTTATACATTTAGCGACGACACCTGATGCTTGCCTTTTAATACCACTTTTTCATAAACTAATGTAAAAAAGAAACGTCACTAACCTGAAAAAGAATTGTAAACACCTGAAAAAGAAATCTAAAATATTGTTTTCTGTCGTTTTGTAAAAATAAATCATGGAAAATAATATTTTTTCCTTAAAAGTTATATTAAGAAAACCATTCTAATGGGCCATTACACTAAAATATGCAAACCCACGTGTCTAAAAAAAGGTTTAAGAAAAATCAAATTTGATTCACCACCTAGAGTCAAATTTCTTTTATATTTTAGTTTATCTTTAATTCGATTTATCCATTGATAAATTTGGTATTTAATTTTGTGGGTTTTTTAGCATATCCTAAATCCACTAAAAGAGTTTGTAAGATTACATTCTAATCAGCTTAAACACAAAAATATGGTGACTTGATGGTGGTGGTGCGGTGTACGTGACATAGAAGAAGAGAGGAAGAGAGAAAAGATGAGAGGGTTTCTATTATCACACACTAGTTACACCTAGAAGCCACACACACATACAAGTGAGACTTTGTGCATCATATACCATCCCAACGCCTCTCCTATGGGCTTGGACTTGGGCTTGGGCTTGCGTTTAGTTCTTGAGCTTGGCTTAGGATTCTTACACTATTAGACTAAAACGTATAGCCTATTAGCATAGTTCCTTTAGCCCAAACCTAGACTCTTACATATTCTATAACAAAGTTACATAGTTCCTAAACGTAGAATGACCATCAATTCTACTACTATAAGTAATGCTAACAATTCCCCCCTAAAGAATGTCATTTCTTAGATATCTTGGATACATTGTTGTGAGTTGGTCTTCTTTTGTGTTGGCCTTTGAATCTTGATTGTTGAAATAGATGAGTCTTGATTCTTTGTTCTTTTATGCTATGTGATCTTGTGACATAGATTTATTGTCTTTTCTTGCCTTTGATCAATATCTATATCTTGTATTTGTCACATTCTTCCCAATATACTCACACGTCTTGTATAACTTTGATCTTCTTTGACAAATCGTAATTTCAGGTCATTTCTCAAACTTTGAAAATTTTACTATTCATCTCGGTAATTTACTATTCACAGATTACTATTACTTCCTAGTTATCTTTTATTGAAGGTTGAATTGTCACGTCCTTATTCTTAACGCATTGTGTTTCCTAAAGTCGTAGGGTATGCCTATGCCCTAACTCTTTGAAGTCACCCTTAAGTATAGTAAACGAAATCCACTAAGTCATTCATAAACTATCAAAGATTCATCAAGCATTAAACACAACGATAGCCTAGTCGCACTCCTAAGCCAATTACAATTAAGATAAGAGACAACCTCACAATAATTAACAACTAGGTTTCATCGATCTAAGCAAACACCCAAGAAATTTAGCCGAACATATTAAAAAAGCAAGCATACATACAATCAATGGAAGAAATAATGAAATTAATAGAATAAAACACTTATCTTAATTTGTAAAATAGGGTTTGGGACCCTAAGATACTGTCAAAGTCGGACTACAAATGTTTAGGGTTTTACTCCAAAGTCTACCTTTTAAAATTCTGAAAATTCGATTTCTATATATAATTTTACACTTGCGACGGCGTCGCCTTATAGGTGGGACTCCGTCAGATCGCCGTCATTAGGGTTTTCGTCTTGGCTAAGTTATCGTTGGGACGACTTCACGTTGTAGTTGTGACGCCGTCAGGCTTCAGCAGGGACGTTTTCTGATTCTGGATCTGGGCCCTTTATGATGAAAAGTCTTAGTGACGCCCTTCCTTTTTAAAGCCTGACGCCGTCCGGTGTAATTTAGCAAAAAGTCTACTGAGCCGTCAGGTGCATCTATTATCAAATCTGTAGAAGGGGACGACATCGCTCTTTAGTTGGGACGCCGTCAGGTTTAACTTCAGCAGCTTGATTGTCTTCGATCTTAACTTTGCCATTTTCTTCATATATTCACTCATTTTGGTCGAAATATGCATCATTCTAGCATTTTGCTTCCAAGAGACCTAAAAAGTGAAAAGGAACAAAATTAAGCAGTAACAGATATAAAAGTGATCGATTAAGGGCTTAAATGACCTCTTAAAAGTGTACGTTTTAAATCCTTATCAAATATCCCTACACTTGGTATTTTCTTGTTCTCAAGCAAATGTGCTTTTAGCTAATCTGTTTATAAGTTAGGGGGCATGAAGCATTGCTTTAACATAGTTCATAACAAGTAAAAGCACCGCAATACTCATAACAAGCATGGAAATTATATACTAGCACCTCAAAAGGGGTGTTTGGATTCTCTCATCTCTCGGGTGTATATGAAATATAGTAAATGAAAATACAAGATAAACACTCATTACCTGGTCATAGTACATAGATTACCATAGGCTTGAGAATAGATCAAACCTCCACCACTTTGGTGTAAGCAGCTAGGAACAAGTATCTAAGAGGTCTTTTAAAGGGTTGTAATGTTAGGCTTACGGTAGGGAAACAAAGGGTTTGGTTGGGTAGGCGATTTAGTGGTGGCAAGTCAAAAATCTTATGTTACAAGCATGAAAAGAATGGCGTTGTTAAGCCAAGACTCGACTCGCTAAACTCTAGATAACTTGAAAGAAACATACATAAATTGAAAAACATAAACATAAAGATAGATGTAGGATGGTAGCCCGTATGTTTTTCTTCATTTTTTTTTCAACACTTTTTTTTCGATTTTTTTTTATTATTTATTTATTTTTTGCATACACTTTTACTCTACCATCCTCTAAGATAACATCAAAATATAAGGGATTTATAGGAGCATCCCTACAATTTCATTTTTATTACTCTAACACTAATTTGACCCGATATGAAAAGATCAAAACACTTGGAGTATTTAAGTACGTAAATAAAGGGAATTTGAATTTAACGTTCCTTCCCGTTACTCCATAAAATATTAATTTTAACCATGAGTCCCAATCATCCTAAAATTATGTACAAAAGATATGACTCGACTTGGCAACCATGCAAGTAATTAGATAATTGAACTAAGGGTTTAGTATGATAACAATAATGCACTAAAGGTGAGTTCATACAAGGTAGGATAAGACGATTTTGGTGTACATTTGGGGGTGGATTGTAAACAATGCTCTTCATTGATATTCCGGAAAACCGAAACATCACGAGAACCGCGAAAAGGATAGGCTCTGAGGGGTTAACTAGGGGTATAGTGTACTAAAGATGAGTACATCGCAAGGGTGTGGGTAATTATTCAACCGATGTGGAAGAAGTAATTATAATACGGGTTTCAAACAAGGGTTATCCTAATGCCTCTTATCACTTAGTTATTCCTAACTACACAAGTGTAGTCTCACTAGCGATCTCGGAATGCATCGTAAAACAAGTTCTAGAATCTATTATACTACCGGTACACTCTCAAAGCATTAAAGGTGAATGATTTAATTCCTATAGATCTAAGTGCGAACCTCACATTTTTAGGGTGAAATTTGAGTGGTAAACGGTTTTTTTAGTGCTAGTCATATAACTCCTATCCATGAGACGCTTTATTAAGACTAAAGTCTCACTCGTACATGTCATAAAAAAATTTAAATTTGGTGCTAAAATTGCCCTAACGAATATTTCTCATAGCTTATTATACAAATGAACTAGGACAAGACAAATATTCAAGGATAAGCATAGTTTCTAAGTTCCCGTTTTATTCTCCCTCTCTACAATTAAACTGAACATTGTCCCCAATGTTCCTCGAAAGTATCACAGTTATGATAAAGGAAGGTAATTAAAAGAGAAAGAAACTAGTACTCCCCTAATTAGCTCGTTAGGATCCGTGTGAAGTAGTGGTTAAATTCTTTTCCAAGAAGAATGCGTACGTGATAAGCTCCATCCAATGTTGAGTTTCTTCTTCTTGCTAAATATAACTGCACACTTTAAGAAAATAGACGAAACCTTCGCGTAAAATCGGCGGTAAAACTATATATAACACAACTACACTAGAATATAATGCTTGTGGAATGGATATTTGCAGATTTTCTGAAAAATTAAGACCTGAGAAATTCCAAAAATTTATCCTTAGCATAGAAAACGAGAAAAATTTTATAAGCTGTTTCTACTCAACCTGACGTCTTCAGGTTCTAATCCTGACGCCGTCAGGTTGTCTTGACAGAAACTGGTCTGCTGCGTTGTCCTGGAAAAATTCTGGAAAAAATTATACCTTTAAAATCTGGAAAAGTTCCTGCAAAACATCCATTATGACTCGATACAAGCATTTGACTCTAACAAACACACATATATATCAATTTCACTAATTCTAATTCTCATGTTCACATTCTTTTAAAAACATATGTAATCCTCCCTACACTTATCCTTTTTGTAAAATACCTTTATATGTAATTAAGACGAGGTTAAAGACAAAATAAAGCATTTTCACAAATTCAAACATGAGAATAAAAAACAATGAAAAAGATATATGACACACAAACAAGCAAACAATTAAGCATGGGTTGCCTCCCACGAAGCGCTTTTTTTATTTATGCGTCTTGTAGCTAGACTCGAAGTCGTGCTCTTACGTTGTCTCGTGTACGCTTACGTGCCCATATATAAGCCATTCCAATGTTCTATCATTTTTCTTGTAATCATCTCCTAGCTCGAGGCACTGCTTATAATATCTCTTAGTTTTCTCATATGGGTACCTAAGTCCATTTTGCTTATCCCTTTCACTAAGTAGTGGAATAGGATTCATTCGATTACATGCCTCAATATCCTTATGTTTAAACCTATGGTGAGCACGGGGCATTTGATAGACAAAATCTTCAACTTCATTAGAGAATGTAATTAAACCATCAATCATTCGTTCATTCAACTTAGTCCTTCCCTTAAAGGGCTTTCTAAATATCACTTGAGTGAGGTCTTCATCAATAAATTTTCCTAAGTTTTCTAATACCATAAACTCCACCAAGTAAGCAAAACTTCCAACAAACATATGCAAATGAGTGAATGCGTCAACAACATTTTTCCCTTGATAAGCTAACTCGTTTACCTTAATCTTATTGTATAAGTTTCTTGAGATCATGTTTAAAGGTAAGAACGAATTCAAGTAACCATCAAATCCTTCTAATCCTATCTTGCAAGGGAATTGCATGTTAAAGGGACTATCTTTCTCAATTCTACACCGAGGGTCAAAACATTGGGAAGGGTCTTCTTCCATTTCAAAACTAACTTCATTTATGACCTCCCCGTTATCAAGTGCCTCACCATAGTTAAATTCTTCATCAGAATCCGAGTCATAGAAAGGACTATGTTGTTGCCAATTTATTTCATTATTCCCTATGTGATTTCCAAAGTGGTGAACGGGTGAAAGGTTTTTGTGGGATTCGTTTTCTATTAATGGATTGGGAGCGGGTACTGCAAAGTTTCTATAGCGCAAGATGCGAATCATGGTGAGTGATGGGTTTTACGAACAAAGTCACGAAGAAGGGGGATAGACTACGGGGAAGCTAAAAATGAGAAAAAAAATCTCACTTGATAGGAATCAAACAAGGGAACCTAAACGAGATAAAAATCTAACTAGCTCTTCTATTCCCCGGCAGCGGAGCCAAAAACTTGATGCACGTACGAAGCGCGTTCGGGGTCAAAGGAAACTTCCTTTTATTCGAGCGAGTTTTTCAACCACCTAGGCAGTGAACCTAATCGTTGTATTGTAGTATTGGGTAAGCCTCGGGGATTGATATCGAACTCTAGGGGAATAGGAATGATAGTAAGAAGTGTACTACGCTAAGGTTGAGGTTGAGGAATATTCTTTTTTATCTTTTTATATTTTTTTAGAAAGCTAAGGGTAAAATCTCTGAGCTTGGATTTGGGGGTAGTACTTCTACTGATTACTCTACTATCTAATTATCTAATTATCTAATTTTATGAGTAATCTTATGTCTATTGATGTGTGCTCGTATGATGATTAAAAATGTGTTTACCTAGATATTATTACTCTCTAGTTATTTTTTATGGAAGTTTGAATTGTCACGTCCTTATTCTTAACGCGTTGTGTTTCCTAAAGTCGTAGGGTGTGCCTATGCCCTAACTCTTTGAAGTCACCCTTGAGTGTAGTAAACGAAATCCACTAAGTCATTCATAAACTATCAAAGATTCATCAAGCATTAAACACAACGATAGCCTAGTCGCACTCCTAAGCCAATTACTATTAAGATAAGAGACAACCTAACAATAATTAACAACTAGGTTTCAAAGATCTAAGCAAACACACAAGAAATTTAGCCGAACATGTTAAAAAAGCTAGCATACACACAATAATGGAAGACATAATGAAATTAATGGAATAAAACACTTATCTTGATGTGTAAAATAGGGTTTGGGACCCTAAGATACTGTCCAAGTTGGACTACAAAAGTTTAGGGTTTTTACTCCAAAAGTCTACCTCTTAAAATTCTGAAAATTCGATTTCTATATATAATTTTACACCTGCGACGGCGTCGCCTTATAGGTGGGACGCCATCAGATCACTGTCATTAGGTCTTGGCCAAGTTATCGTTAGGACGGCGTCACGTTGTATTTGTGACGCCGTCAGGCTTCAGTAGGGATGTTTTCTGATTCTGGATCTGGGCCGTCTGAGATGAAAAGTCTTAGTGACGCCCTTCCTCTTCATAGCCTGACCCCATCAGATGTAACTTAGCAAAAAGTCTACTGAGCCGTCAGGTGCAACTATTATCAAATCAGTAGAAGGGGACGGCGTCGCCCCTTAGTTGGGACGCCGTCAGGTTCAACTTCAGCAGCTTGATTGTCTTCGATCTTGACTTTGCCATTTTCTTCATATATTCACTCCTTTTCGTCCAAATATGCATCATTCCAGCATTTTGCTTCCAAGAAACCTAGAAAGTGAAAAGGAATGAGTATACATGAACAACAGAAATGAATAAGAGCTAAAAATAACTAAGTGGCTGTCAACTGGGGAGGTAACGCCGTCACCATCTGGGCAGATTCAAATTCGAAAATACAAAGGAAAAATCAAGCTTTTAAACCTTAAATCCCACTGCCAAACACCCCTTATGATTCAATGTTTAGTGTATCCTATAATCCAAAGGCATCAATTAACCCTAAAAATTGAAACCCATTTGACGTAAACAATTACTCACCACTAACTTTGTTAGATTAATAAGATTAGTGGTAAAAAAAAAGTTCCAATCACATATTTAATCAAGGGTTTTGAATTTGGGGAAATTCTAAAAAAATTGATGCAAGAATAAATTAAACAAGTAAGATTAACATGAATTACTTACCGAATGTAGAGTAGAAGTAAAGATATAGCAGAGAGATGGAAGATTTTCATTTGTGTGTGTGTAGGATAAGATGGTGTGTTGATAATGAGGGAGGCGGTTATTAGAGTTTGTTGTCTAAAACTTGGAACCATTTTCAAATTAATTTCTAAGCACGCCACCCACCAGAGTTAAACCTTTTGTTACTATTTTTGGAAAAGATTTGCTTCTCAAAAAAGTTAAATATCATTCTAATTAATTCTTACTCTCCATTTCGGTAAACATATAATGAGTAGGGCAATCTTTTAGGACAAGTTATACGAATACGAAAGAGATTCTTTTGGGTATTTGATGCTCTTGGTTTATACCCGAAAAAACGTTTCCTTAGAATGTGGAATTCTAGATGCGTAACTTGTACGATTCCAACGAATAAGCTTTTGGCGGGGAACTTTTCTTTTACGCAAGACGATTGGCGTGGAATGCATTCTTTGTTAATTGAATGCAAGGAAAAAAGACCGTGCTTATCTTCCTTATTAAAAAGGTAAACACTTGTCTTAACGAGTTCTGAAAATTCAATAAATTTCTTAATCTTCCTAGGTTGGACTTTTCCTTCTCTTCTCCTTTCAATTATTTCTCTTAGTGTTCCTATGAATTCATTAGATAATTTCATAAAATTTCCATTGTATTATGCATATGATCTTCCAATTGACGGAGTTGATTTTCTTGATTAGCAACATATTTTAACATTATCCCCTCAAATTCTTCCTGACTTGGTCTCTCTAAAGACTTTTATCTTTCAACCGGGTTTACAACTCTAGAGAAATTAACCTTGTTGTTAATTGACATCTCGATCCTCATTAACTCCTCTACTTGCTTCTCCATACTTCCCAACATTTGTTCTTGAGTTGCGTTAATGTAGCCGCGACACTATTCTTCAGGAAAGATTGGGTCATCCTATTCTTCTTCTTCATATTGGGCTAATTCCTTGATAACCTTCCATGTTGCTTCTACACTTAAACTGCTAAGTTTTTCATGAGTGGCATAGTCGATACCTCGTTTTGTAGGATAGTTGACATGATCATAAAAGAAATGGACTTGGAGCCAAAGATCAATGCCGTGATAAGGGACATCTTGAAGTAAGTCCTTGAAACGAGTCAACGAATCATAAAGAGTTTCACCATGATGTTGTTCGAACATCAATATGTCATTTTTTAGCTTGGTAGTTCTCCTCGATGGGAAAAATTATGTGAGGGAACAATAAGTGAATTAATCCCAAGTTGAGATTGATCCCTCAAGTAGACGTTCAAGCCAATTACTAGCTTTATCATGTAGAGAGAGTAGAAGAGACACAAGCGCGTCGTCTTCTTCGTAGCACCGTAAGGTCAATGGAAATGACAATTTTTAGAAAATCCAAAATGTGTTGATTCGGATCTTCGAAACAAAGTCCATGGAATGCACATCCATTTTGTACTAACCAGATGGTGTAGAATCGCAAGGTAGATACATTGGCTTCTTCGAGAAGCTCAATGGTATTTCGATAGCCCTCGTGGAAAAGACGGGAGTACTCACCTAGAGTATGGGCTCTTGGTTGGTTTGGTGGGTTTTGGTGAAAAGGTGGGTTTTGCTGAAAAGGCGGGTTTTGTTAAAAAGGTGGGTTTGGTGGGTCGGGTTGGTTGAGTGGAGTTTCATTATCTATAATGGCGAATGAAAAGAACTACAAACAAAAGAAACAAAAACAGATCAACTATGAGAAAGCTACAAAATAAAAATAAAAATCTCACTTGATAAGAATCTAGTGAGTAGACCTAAAAGACATAAAAATCAAAACCTAGACTATTCCCTGACAGCGACGCAAAATACTTGATGTGTGGCGGAATGGTTGTACCACAATAAGTTTTACAACCCTCCTAGGAAGAGTACCTAACCGTTGTATTGTAGTATATGCAAGACTTGGGGGATTGTTCATTCTCTAGGGGAATAGTGAGGTAGGTTCGAAGTGTATGTCAATTTAAGTCTAAATGTTGAGGGAAGATTATTTGTGGTATTTTATATTTTATTAGAAAGCAAGTAAAAGCTCGAGTATTGGAGGAGATTGGTTTTAAAACTACTAATTAAAATAAATGCAATAAAAGTAAATGACAAGAAAAGTAAAGTGTTGGTGAACTTCTTATATGAGAAAAAAATATATTTACCTAGAATCTCATTACTCCCTAGTTATCTTTTACTATGTTGTTGAATTGTAACGTCCTTGCATAATGTAATGTAAAGTATTCCTAATTACCTGTTTTGTTTATGGTCACTCCCATGTTTGTAGACTAGCCTAAGTGAAAAACGCTTATTTGATTTGTCAAGCTCACCCAATAACTAACTTACAAAATAAATACTTTCCCAAGTAAAAACCTAAGATACAAGTAATTAATTAGTCACGTTTTAGTGGACATTCAAGGTAGTCTAGTTTTCGCTAGCCAGTTTTCCAACTCCTAATGCGCATACCATTAAAGAAGAGATGACAAAAAAATAATTAATAAATAGGTTCATGGAATCCTAAGCAAATACTAAGTAAATTAGCCGAGCATAGTCATAAAAAGAGATGAAAATAATTAATTCAAACAATAACACATAGACATAATTGAATGATTGATTAAATAAATTATCTCAATAATACATGAGTCTCTTAATGGCCAAAAAGGCCTAAAAAGCTGCTAAAAACTTACCCAAGCTCAATGGCATAAGTTCCTCCAAAGTTGCACATACAATAATGAAAATAGTGCATTTGTATTTATAGATTTTGGGTTGTGACGGCGTCACCTTATTGTTATAACACTATCAACTCGCCGCCCATTAGGGTTTTGTTCTTTCACTGACGTTGTTGTAACGGCGTCACTTTGTAGTTGTGACGTCGTCTCCACAAGGCATCTCCAGAAACTGTATCATCAACACCCTCACGTGGCGGCGTTATGTTGTAGCTTGTGATGCCATCACATGACCTTGTCATGTGGCCTTTGCCGTTTTCTTTATTTTTCCATCAAATCGAGCCCAAAGTGTGTCCTTTTCCAGCAAATGCATCTCAAGTACCTAAAACTCAAAAAGAAATGATTTAGGGAAATATATGATCAAATATGTACGAGTTTAGAGGCTAAATGACCCCTTAAAAATGTATGAAAGTGCACCTCATTATGTACTCCGGCATGAACGAAAGTGGTATGTCCTGGAGAATACCGTTGGCCCGACACTTGCGGCTAACACTCAGGTACGTGGAAAACTAGAATTGGGGGGATGGGGAGGGTTAAATATTTTTGCTGATTAAAACTTTGTTTTAAAGTATTTAGATTGACTTATGTCAATCCATTTGATCGTGTGTTGGATATCGATAGATAGACATATACATAAATAATGAAAAGATATAAAGAGTAAAGGAACATAAAACCACGACATGAGTATTTATAGTGGTTCGGCTATAAGAACTCCTTCCTTGCCCTACTCCACTCCCCGAGTACCCAACTCGAGAGTTTCTAAGCACTACATAACACAAGCTCCTTAATATGGCAGAGAAGCCTTCACAACGTCGCCTATACTTTATCCGTTACAAGCCTAGACACCGAGTTCTTCCACGAGGTAGAACAAAACCAATCACAACTTCGCTTACACTTTATCCAGTACTAGGCTAAACACCAAGTTCCATTACAAAATAGGAACTACTACCCAACACTACAACCCGAATGAAAGAAACTCCTTTTGCCAACACTTCAAAGGATATCAATACCCTTTAACCCAAACTACACAAATATACATCGACGCCCCATATCGAATCTACACCTTTGGCACTATACACCAATGCCTTCAAATTGACACACTAATGGAGGGACATAAGAACTATCAACAAGATGTACTTCAGTGGTCTTGATGATGACGAAGCTTAGCAACTCATGACCATGAGCTTGCACGTTTTCAAGAGTTTGTAATCTCGCCTTTAAGAGGAACCTAGAGAATCATACAAAGAGAAAACTACATAGAATGATCCTTTGGATATGAGGTTAGAGAGGTTAGAACATAGTGAGAAGATATGTCTAAAAGGGGTGGTGAGCAAGAGAGAAATGGCTCACTATTTATATGCAAATTGCCTACGGTTCCCACTGGTCTGGCGGATCCTTGGCAGTGGAATCTAAGGATCCAACGGCTGGGAGAGTCTAGTACGGATTTTGGGTTACAAACTGGGTTATGGGTTATGGGTTATGGACCATGAGACATGGACTTTGGGTCATGGATACCTAACAAGATACATTGTACTTAGTCAATGGGTCATGGGTCTTGGGGTCATGGATCATAGACTTTGGGTCATGGATCATGGCTAATATCCAACATGACTTCATGCATGATGTCATGCAATGGATCATGGGTTATGGATCATGCTCTATAGGTATGGGTTATGGACTTTTATTTTTACCCATCATTTACCCATTACAAGTTATATTAAGTACATATACATTTTTATAAAATATAAGTAAAACATGATTTGATGATTTTATATGTTTAGTAAAAGTGTGTTAGTAAACTATTGGCTTAAAGCTTTTACGTATTTTATTTATTTTGTTAAAATAATTTTACGTTTGTTATCGACAAAACATTAGAAGATCGCAAAATATAAATAAACGTTTTTATGGTTTATTTGTATTAACAATCTCCCCCCTTTTTGTTGATGAAAAAATATAAAATTATTTTAAGTAAAAAAATAATATTCGTAAAAATGTCGAATTGGAGTTTTTACTCTCTTATCCCCTTTTTTGTCGAAACAAAAAGAGCAAAGAAAAGAAACAAACACATAGCAAAAGAGAAAGATTTAGAAATAGTTTTCAGAAAGATTATAAAAAGTAAGAAGTTTAGAAGAGAAAGATTTAGAGAAAGAAGTGTAGAGAGAAGAAGTAGTAAGGTAAGAAAAGAGTCTCATTTTAGCTCCCCCTTGACGGATGCTTCCTGATAACATCAAATAATCCTGAATATTAAGTGTCAATTTCCTCTGATAATGCTCGTATTTTATATCATTTATACGGATTTAGGCTTGTTTTCCTATGTTTTACACTTTCAGGTAATTTACGAGCATTGGAGCTAAAGAGACGCGGATTTGGAGAAGTTATTAAAGATATATCATAGTATGCTCATTTTGAAGAAGTTACGGCGTAACTCATCTCTCACATTACACCGTAACTAAAGCGTGGCTCAGAAAACCAACTCAACAGAAGCTTACAGTGTAACTCTCCCAAAGATTACAACGTAACCAAATTAGGTCAAATGAGGCTCCGCGCCGCTGCAAGCTACGCTGTAACTCTTGCATCAATTACGGCGTAACCAAGAATTATAGAAGATACATCATAACTTCTTTCATAGTTACGCCGTAACCAGCAGTTTTAGTGCAAAATACGAAGAATTAGATATTACGGCGTAACTCTTATAAATAGTTACGCCATAACCAGATCTGGCCTATAAATACCCCACGATTTCCAGCATTTTAGAGCATCCCATTTCACACACAACATAAAGTGAACAAGAGAAGAAGTCGAAGGCAGATCTAGAGGAGCGTACGGAGCTATCTTCAAGGGAGGGATCACTTCCCTAAGATAAGAATTAGCTTTTTATCTTTTCTTTACTTTCAATTCCTGTATTTTGTAATGTTAAACAATGAATCGATTGTTATAGTTAATATGAGAGGCTAAGAACCTCTGGTGCTGGCGTAGTTATGATTCCTTAATTGTTTTGTTTGCGTTTACATTGCTTTCATATAATTATTTCTAAGTTTATGCATGCATAGTTTGTTGGTAGCTACCCTTGTTTCGGTAGTTTTGAATGGTGGTAGTGTCTAGTTACTTAGGAGATATGACCAACTAACCATAAGTAGGTAGACTGAGATGGAAAGGGTAAGATATGACCAACTGACGACCCTTTCTGCTTGTGTGATTTGACCAACTGATCACCTACCGTTTGTATGAACTTAACAATTAGGGGGTAAGTGTTTAAGATGCTAGTGCCCGGGAACTCACTATTATGAATCTAGCATGTAGCGGTACTTAATGACTTGGCTTAGGGGACCAGGAACAATTGGCCTTACGATGGGGCACCTGATTTCTCCAGTGGTACCCTTTGTTGATAAGTTAGGACGAACTGACCAAATGCGGTCCTAGCGACTTTGACCCCACCTGAAGTAATTGGAAGTAATTAGACGTAAACACTACTACTTAGGATGCCTAACTAGGTTAGTACCCATCTCCTCTATTGATCACAACCCTCGCCTTTATTTTCTTTAATTGTCTTAGTAGTAATTAATAATTTCCACCTTAAAACATATTAAAATCTGTGACACCTAGACTTATTTTAAATCCGCACACATAGCTCTTGGTACGACATCGGTTTTACCGAATACTACACTACACACGACCGGGTACACTGCCCGTTAGTGCATTAGGGTAGACCATAGGTATAACGAGTAATTATAAATATTAAAACCTGGTCAGTAAAACCTGCATCAAGTTTTTAGCGCCGCTGCCGGGGAGTTATTTTAGGGTTTTTATTAAGTCTATTTTTAACTGTCTTTCTTCTCATAATGTCAGGATTCAAGACTAGAAGCTCAAGGCCATTTTTGGCCACCCCGTTCGATGATTCGGAAAAATAATTTCGGATGAAAAAAGTTTACTCTCCAGTTCCTATTCATAACATTTTTTCGTTTTACGAATATGACCAATATGAAACAGAACCTGAAGTCGTTGATGAAAACAATATCGAAGAAATAACCATGGAGCAGTATTTGGAACGACCAAATGTGAACTGTAAAAGAGCCTTCACGCAAGACTCTAGTGTGGAAAAATTCTCTTTTCCGGACCAATTTATTCAGGAATTAAACGAGCTTAAGTTTTAAGGAGATGAAAATGAGGATGTTCAGAATCATGTGGAAGAAGTACTCTACTTATCATCTCTTTTCAGCGTCCGGAGTATCCCCAGTTATTCGGTTACAGCAAGAATTTTTCCTATGACTCTTACAGGGACTGCGAAAAGATGGTACCATAAATTCCCTAACGAATGCAAAGAAACATGGGGAAAATTAAGAAGAGAGTTTGTTCAACATTTTGCCCTCCTTCGAAGATGGCTAAACTTCTCAGTAAGATCCATCAATTCGTTCAAGAAGGTGAAGAAACGCTTTATCAAGCATGGGAAAGATTCAATGAGCTACTTTACCGATGTCCCACTCATGACTTGAATAAACACCAAATCGTCTATGTCTTCTACAGGAGAATTAATGCACTAACACGTGAATTACTCGATTCTCCTAGACGTATTCCAAGCATGAACCCTGACCAAGCTCTGGAGTGTATTCAACGGATTTCTGAACATTGCTATAAATGGCATATGGAGACAGGGTATGGACCAAGAGATAATTTTGATCATAAGGTGATGAAAAAATTGACAAAGCAGGAATGTAATTATGGTGAAATTTTCAAAAAGCGAAGGCTGGAAAGGGCAAATGAAATTGAAGCCTGTAGGGTAGAAAAGGTTAAGAGTGTATTTGGGACCAAGACCAAAAACAGCTTAGAAAAAAGGATCCTTGACCATATCAAGGAATCTAAGGAACATGACGAGAGAATTGAAACAATGATGAAAACATTCGTGGAAAACACAGTTTCTTCTCTCAAGGCTCATGAAGACCGCATAAAGGGTTTGGAGAAGAGTGTGAACTCATGTTCGAAAGCCATAACGGATTACCTCGATGCACGGGAAGAGGAAGTTGTCAACACAGTTGAAACAATCTTTGAAGAGCCCACTACCTTTTTGGAGAAGGTTAAACGAAGAATCAGCAAGGAGAAACTCTTGCCTCCTGACATTGGAACTCTCCCGGTAAACGTTCCTCTTGTTAATTCCATTAAGACTGATCCTAACAATATTTTGCAGGAATTAAGTGACGATTCCGATGAGACTATTCAACTTAACGAGAGATGTTCAGCAGTTTTAAGGAATGAACTGCCGCAAAAGGAAAAAGATCCCGGTTGTTTCACTCTCGCTTGCTTGATCGAGAGTCTCAATATGTGTAACGCCCTAGCTGATCTTTGAGCGAGCATAAGCATAATGCCTCGTTCAATGTTCCTACGTATGGGTATCAGAGACCTTAAGCCAGCCAAAATAATGATTGAAATGGCCAATCGGTCCATGCAGTCACCCTTGGGAATCGTTGAAAATGTGTTGGTAAAAATAAAGAAATTTTTCTTCCCATTTGATTTCATGATTCTGGATATTCCCGAAGACAACAAAATACCTATTATGTTAGGAAGACGTATGCTTGCTACTGCCCATGCAAAAGTGGATGTCTTCGCACGAAAACTGACTCTCGAAGCTAACGGGGAGGTTGACACATTTAGACCTAATGAACTTCTGTCCACTCCTCAAAAAGTTTGCACAATTGATCCTATTGGTGATTTTGGCGATGCAATGGAAGATTTTCTTAGTGACCCCCTGAAAACTCCTACAAATCTTGGCAATATAGCTTCAGGGAAAGATATTGATGTGTTTGTAAATTTTGAAGAAGAAGACTTAGGAGTCAGTGCCGATGATTTCTCTAACGACGTCGAAATGGTCCATTGGCACAGTAAATCTGAAAAGACGTTTTCACAATCCGACCAACCAAAGTTTTATGAGATGGCATCAAGTAATTAGAAAGACTAAATGAGTGTATTGCAAGTATTTTGCAACGCTTTTTGCTTTGACGAAAAGCTCCTCATTGTTGAGGGTGTCAAAGTCTCCATGTGTATTTTGAAAATCTACAAAACAAAGGTTAGAAAACAAGTATATGGTGCATTGTTTCCTGAAAATGAGCTTTAAAGTTAGCTCAAAAGTTGTAACATATTGGTTTTCACAAATACATAAACAATCTTAAATAAGGGGCGTATAAAATGAGTCTAGAGAGAGAAAGTGGAAGAGAGTTGGGAACTTAGTGAGACAAAGAAAAATGATATTATAAAAGCTCCAACCCTTTGCCTTACTAGGCAAAGGGTATTTATAGTTTCTTAAAAGACACGCCTCCTATGGGCTGCGGATCAGGCATACAGTGGGTAAAGACCAGTCCGTCCTTCATGGTGTTACATAACAAACTACTTACAAACACAAAATGACTACAACTACGAGCTTTCTAACGATTACATATACTTGAGGTGACCGACTTTTTAACTACCGGATTTTCTAAATCCTAACAATCTCCCCCTAAGGGAAGTCACCTCAAATTACATTGATTACAAATAGATATTACAGTTTGGATGTTCTAGGATTCTTGATTAAGTTCTTTGCTCTGCAGCCCGTAGTCTTTGATTCTTCATGTTCCGCATGTTTTGTTCTTACAAGTGGAGGTCTTTAACTGATCCACATGTTGGTGATTATTTAAGCCAGTTTTGAGATCATCAGTCACAACAAATCTTTGACTCATCCTTTTTTGTTGTATTGCCATTGTGTGAAGTTGTGACTTTCGGACTGACATGCTCACATTCTGGATCATGATATCTTCTCATCAGAGTTGCAGAACCTTTTGTTAAGTCATGATATTTGCAGCAGCGTAACATAAGCATGTAGTGAAAATATCAGAGTCACTTGATGAAGATATGCACTTATCATGATTTCTTTGAGATGAATGTGATGTGTGAGCATGCGACTATGGATTGAGGCCTCAATTTTGATCTGCTACAATCGTCGGGTATTCCTGCAAACAACAGTTAGCAATAAAAGCATGAAAGTGTCTTTGATCAGTTTCGTTGAATAGGTTGCAAGAACCATGGTTCCCCGTTGATCAGTACAAGTACTGCGTGTGATCAGGTATAATTCTGAAGAATCTCCTTGACAGGGTTTCGTAGCTGTTCTAGCCGTTCTCAAACCAGAACGTCTCAAAGAGGACAACACGAAGTGAGTGAACTAGCAACTATTTAATAAGTTTTATTAAGTGAAACCTGCAGCTGTTTAATAAGTTTGATGATGACATCCATTTCCTAATGGGCATTGATCTAGATAATTTAGGGCATAATTCATTAAGATTGAACTTACGACCAGTAGGTATCCATTGATAACCTACATTACTAAATTTTCTTCCGATTGGTTTCCAATGTTTTTTAACCTTTTTCCACCATGGTTTTCTGACATCCTTAACCTGTTTAGAAATTCTAACAGTTTTGACTGGAGACTTAGCACATTCATTCACAGCACATTCATGATAAATACTAGAAACCAAACATTCATTACATATCTTGCAAATAGTAGCAGACTTCAAATTAATTACAGTATGCTTATAGCTAATACTAGAATCAACACGATTCGTCTTATTTAACTCAAACTTATTGTTCCTAGGATGGTCTTCTAATTTCTTCCCTTGATCACTCTTGGCTCGCATGGTCCTATCTTGCTTTGTATTGCCTGGAGGCTTTGACCCGCTTGCCATAATGTCACTGATTACTCCTGTAGACGGAACGATGGGAACATTACTTAGTTTTGTTTCTTTCTGAATTCCTGGTCTAGAAGTGCTGGGATCTGAGATCATATGAGGCAAGTCAAAGGTCACATGCTTGGCTTTAGGCATAGAACAAGGTACAACAACACTATCTTTCCTAGTACCAGATTTAAGTTTCTATTAAGCATTCTAAGAGTTCCTGAAAGTTGCTATTAACATTTTCTTTGAGATGTTGATATTTTAATTGCAAACCAAGATGTTCAACTTCCAATTTAGAAAAATGTTTGACCAAGCTATCATGATCGTCCTGTTCTATTTTCTCATGCAATTTGGAATTTGTGGTTTCAAGCTCAATGACACGATCATTGGAAACTTTCAAGGCAATAGACAATTCATGAAATTGAGAAGCAGTAATAGAGTAATTTGTAACCGTGTCGAACACATCCTGAGCAACACATCTAGACATCAACTTATCATTTAAGATATGCATATTTTTCTTCTCAATCTCATTACTCTTAAGCTCACATTCATAATCTTTGAACTCAAGTTCCATTTCATTAAACATTGTTTTCATGTCTTTAACCTCGGTATCTATGGCCTTTTGAAGAGACTCAAATTGCTCTTTCAGTTGTTTGAAGAAAGGCATGACCTCAGTTAAGAAACATTCTTTAGTTTGCTCAAAACCCCTTTCCCCTTCAGTGATTCCCCTAGGAGTGATTCTCTTGCATGTTTTCTCAAAGTCAACAAATATTTGATAAACTACATATAGGCTGATACATAGTGGCTGGAGGCACTCTCCTACAAGGGGGATTGTTTTCTACAAGCTCATCAGCCTTTTGCTTATCCATATCTTTATTCCAAAACACTTGCTCAAGTGTTAGCTGGGTCTGAGGTCTAAACTTATTAAAGGCAATCCAATTTTCCTTAGGATAATTTGGTGTTTTATATGTGATATTATACTTTATGCACCATGGATCTTTTAGTTTCTTATCCAATTTCTCTCTAGAGGCATCTTCTAATTCTCTATCCTCCTCAGTGTACTCAACACCTGTAGGCTTTTGTCTAGGCTTAAGAATCTCATTGCCATCATAGATTACCTTTTGAGCAGCTTTTGCTTTCTTACCAAACTCAGGATTGGATTCTTCCACAAGGCTAGTACTATGCTCATCGCTTAACACTCTATGCTTAGTGATCATGTGAGCAGTCTGAAGGGTGTTACCTTGTTTATACAACTTGTTTTCAAGTTTATTTTTCAAAGTTTTTAGGTTGGAAAAATCATTTAAAAGTTTTGATTCCTTAGCATTGAATTCCTGCTTAAGCACTTTTACATTTTCTTGAAGTTCTTGCTTTTGCTTAACAGTTTTATTAAGCTTTTCTTGTAAGGAATTTAAATCGTGTTTTAATATTTCTTCCCTAAAATTACTTTTTCTGATAAGTGTACGCATTTGGTTATCCATCTCCTGCTCACGGGTAGTCAATTCAAACTTAGCACACTGTTCATATATTGCAACTTGTTCCTTATAGGTATTTAGTTCAAAGGTTATGGAATCATCAGGAGCATATTCAGTGTATTCATCAAAAATATAATCATCATTGACTGTAGAAGATACATCACTAGGTACAATTTCACTTTCATCTTGCTTCATATATTGATCATATGGGACGATATTGCTATTACCCATATTTTCAATATTTGATTCAATAATTTCGGTTGATTGTACTTTATCATGTATCTTTTTCATATCAACTTCATCGTATTGTTTTAATACCTCTGATATGATGGATTCCTTGGAGGGACTGGTCTGTTTTGGTGAAGGAGCCTTAGAAGTGACCATTGGTGAGATACTAGCCATAAAGATGGTCTGTGCAGTTGGTTCATCATCAACATCCGAGTCAAATGCATCACAGTCTGCAACTTGAAATGCATTGGGATTGTTATGACCTATACCCTGCACTGGCTGTTCATCCACATCAGCATCATAAGTTTTAGCATTTCCCTTAGCAAGGAACAACAGCTCTTCCTCATCCAGCACTGCTCCATTGTCTTGGGCTTGTACCAGAGGCATTTTATCCTTGAAGTACTCAACATTCTGTGAACGTTTTTGTTGAGTGCAGTTACGTGTAATGTGTCCTTTACCTCCAAAGTTGTAGCACTTGATTGGCTTTCCTTGGCCTTGAGCCGCAATCCTTTCTCGATTCTGATTACCCATGTAACCTGCACCAGCTCCTACATTCCCATAGCCAACTCCTACAATCCCTTGTTCATTATATGGAAGGTATGCATTCTGTCTTCCCTGCACGTTTTGCACCACCACATTTCCTTCTTTAACTATAGCATGATTGTGGAGATTTGATGCAGTTCTAAGATGATTGTTGGTGTGTGGGGTGAAGTTCAAGTTTTGCTTAACCATTAGAGCCAGTTGATTAACAAGGTGTTCCATGAATGTGTCTGAATCTGGAGGCTTATACCCTGGATCCGGAATGAGTTTGTGATTACCATTTCCAGTAGGTATGACTTGTGATTCTTTCGTAGTTATTCCTACATTTGTGTAGAATGCAGTTGAATCATTTGAAGAGCTTGCATCTCCAACATTGGTTTTGAACTTTTCCATGATCATTCGTTCAAATGCAGCATGTTTCTCATTTTAAAGCAAGTAAGCATACAATTTCTCGTAATTTGTGTTCCTCAATCCTTTGTTTAGCTTGACTGCAGTGACGAATTTGTGCCATTCGGGATTCATGTTGTTCACAAACTTTGAATTTAGCTAGATATTTGGCATTGTCATTTTGATATTCCTCATGTCATGCACAAGCTTGTGGAACCTCACATAATATTTCGTAACACTTTCCCCTGGATTCATCTTAAAGTTCTCATAGTCATCATACAGCTAAGACTCTTTGTCTTCCTTGGTTAGTTCCGACCCAGAGAGAAGCATCTTGACATTATCCCAAACAGCCTTATCTTTAGTGTTGTGATTGATCAACTTGTAAATGTCCTTAGGTAGACCTTGAAGTATAATGTTAGAAGCTCTGATGTCTGCATCGTATCTCTTCTTTTCCTTATCGTCAAGCTCATCATACATTCTTGGTCTATCCAATCCTAATGAAACATTTCCATCAGTTTAGGTTTCGAGAACGTCCCTAGTTGTTCCAATCTGAAATGGACCTTCATCAATTGACTTAAGAATGTTGACTCCATTCTCTTTTCCTAAGCAATACAGTCTGATTCTTTGAGCCCAAGAATCGTAATCGGTTCGATCCAGCATGGGAGGACGAGTATCGGATCCTGCAGCTTGAACGTCATCAGCAACGGAAGAAGTGATGGTAGACATGAGTACAGATTCCACGGGATTTTACTGCTCTTTGATTAAACTGGGAAATAGATTCTTTCACGGGATTTTACAAAATCAAGAGAAAACCGTAAAACCGTATTACACAGAAATTATAAGTCTCAATAGACAAATCGCACACTTGGTAAATCGCTTCGGTGAAATCGAACCCTTGACAAATCGCATCAGTCAAATCGTACCCTTGACAAACCGCTTCAATCTAATCGCTTCCTACTCAAATCGCTTAAGTTTCAAATCGCTTGATTAACAAATCGATTAAGAGACAAATCGCTTAAGTTGACAAAACGCTTAATAGATAAGTCGCATAGCACTCAAACTTCATAAACTGACAAATCGCATAGTACACAAAATGCATAAGTTGTCAAATCGCATAGTACACTAGTACACCCACTACTTCCACTACTTTGTCCTTTCTTGTCATTTTGTCTCAATAGACAAGCTGCATACCAGACTAATCGCTTCACGAAAAATGACGAATCACATACAAAATATGACAAATCGCTTCAAAAAGCATTCATTAAAGAGACAAATCGCATGGTTTTCAGGACAAATCGCATAGAAGAAATACTATTCGAGACATAAATCGCATACTTGAAACTTTCAAAAACAACACTTTTCAATCCAAAAACAATCCAACCACGATGATTCAAGCCTTCCAAACGAAAACCTAAACACTTATAATGATTCTAAACACAAAAGTACTATCAAAATTCAAACTTTAACACTAGAAATGATCTAAATGATGAAAAATACTCTAAACTCATTCAAACCCAAAAACCTTATGAAAACCACTAGAAATCCAAGAACATGAAAGATGAGTTATCAAACCATGGCTCTTGATACCAATTGTAACATATTGATTTTCACAAACACATAAACAATCTTAAATAAGGGGAGTATAAAATGAGTCTAGAGAGAGAAAGTGGAAGAGAGTTGGGAACTTAGTGAGACAAAGAAAAATGATATTATAAAAGCTCCAACCCTTCGCCTTGCTAGGAAAAGGGTATTTATAGTTTCTTACAATACACACTTCCTATGGGGTGTGGATCAGGCATACAGTGGGTAAAGACATGTCCGTCCTCCATGGTGTTACATAACAAACTACTTACAAACACAAAATGACTACGACTACGAGCTTTCTAACGATTACATATACTTGAGGTGACCGACTCTTTAACTACCAGATTTTCTAAATCCTAACAAAAGTAATTCTATCCACCCGGTTCTGCCGGATCCTTCACTTGAGGGATCCGTCAAGACAAAATTGAGGTATCCGGATACCTGCAACTTAGTAGCAACAATGTAGACACAAATATTGACGTAAAATTCCAAGTAAGTCATGTATTGTTGCACCAAACATGTTCACATAACCATATAACATACAAACATGTAGTTTAATTTAATAAAATGAGAGAAATGATACACATATTTCAATTCTCTAAAACTAAGAAAATGATACAAACATGAAACAAAGTAAGAAAAATCCTAACAACCTAAGTTGCGCCTAAGAATAGAAAGAACACCACTTGTTCTTGCATTCCAAGGTTTAGGAACGGTTAGGTTTGTTGACTTCATCAAAATGTTCAAGAAGGTGATAGAACATGAAACGTACTTCATCACGTTGTTCATGGACTAACCCTTGGACATGTTGAAAATGATAGCAATCATTGTCATGGCTTGAAAACGGTGGTGGTAAGAATAGAGAAGTTTGGGGAGGTAAGTTTGATTAAGAAGGAGGTGGTTCGAAAAAGGATGGAGAAGTTTGTAGAGGTAAGTTTTATTTGTATGGTAAAAATGGAGAGGTTTGTGGAGGTAAGTTTGATGAAGAAGGTGGTGGTTCCACAAAGGATGAAGGTGGTGGCATTTGTGTTGGTGGTGGAGGCAAAGAAGTATCAACATCCATATGATCCAGTTATTGAGGTTGTAAATTCATCATAATCCAAAATCGAACATTTGAGGATGAAGAGAAAGACACGGTGCTAGTGAAGTTCCAACACCGAGGTTTTGGTGAGAAGGTTGCTGTGGTACCATTTTCTCAATTGATGAGAATGTTGGCAATGGTGATGGATGATAAGGCCTATGTGGAACATCTTTTAGAGAGTATAGGTTTGTTGATGAGTGAGGTGTGATGAAAGAGAGAACTCTAGGTTTTAGAGGTGAAGGTTTGATTGTTTTAGTGGAGATGGGAGTGTTTGGTTTTGAATGTATGGTGGTGTTTGACAATGGTTGTTTGGTGGGAACAGATCTTTGAAGAGTTGATTCAGTGGGTAAAGTTATTTGGAGAGGTGCTCTAATGTTTGGATTTTTGTTTGGTGATGACTCGGTTGATGAGATTTCATGGACAATACGAGAAATTTTCCTTGGAAGGCTTTTGGTTGATGAGTTTGCACTAGGTACCTTTCTCATGGTGAAATGGTAAAATGTAGGAGTTGAAAGAAGAAGTTTTTCTACTGAGAATGAGTATTTGGATGGTGGTTTGGAAGTACAAACACAAGTGGTTTATAAAGGAAAAAATTAGGCAAGTGAATTAAAGCCTAAACCACTAAAGTTCTTCAAATTGCAATGATTTGCATGCACAAGAGTCAACTACAGTGTTGATCTATTCTAGGGAGTCATTTAAGACAATGTGGAATGTTTAGGTTAACAAATAGGGTTTTAATTGATTATCTCAAGTGATAATAATCTTTCTGTGCGGCCGGTCCCTCACTTGAGGGATCCGGCTAGCTTTAAGCTAGGGATCCGCAAAGAAGGTAGGAAAGGGAATGATTGGGTTCTAGCAAGGTCTGATTTAGTCCACTAATATGTCTTAAATGGTAGAAGACTTAAATGGCCAAGTATAATGAGTGAGAATAGACAATGATGACTTTTATAAGGAAAATGGAGTTTTACAAACACTAATGGGTGATCATGGATGAAAATAAGAGTTTTAAAGATGGTAAATGGTTGTAGAAACCAGATCGTGATTAAGGAAAAATTAAAAAAATTCCTTAAAAATCACAAGAAATGAAAAACAAGATTTTAGAGCATTTTGATGCAGGTTTTACTGACCATGTTTTAATATTTATAATGTCTTGTTATACCTATGGTCTACCTTAATGCACTAATGGGCAGTGTAGCCGGTCGTGTGTAGTGTAGTATTCGGTAAAACAGAGTTCGTCCCAAGAGCTACGTGAGTCGATTCTAATTAAGTCTAGGTGTCACATATTTTAAGGGTGAAATGATTAATTAACAACTAAAGACAAGAAAATAAGAGAAAGCGAATAAAGGCGAGGGTTGTGATCAATAGAGGAGAAGTGTGCTAGCCTAGTTACTCATCCTATCATGTTAAGTTCACGTTTAATTATTTCCAATTGCTTTAGGTGGGGGTAAAAGTCGCTAGGACAGCATTTGGTCAGTTCGTCCTAACCTATCAACAAAGGTTTCCACCGGAGAACAAGCTACCACCCTTGTAAGTCCAGTTGTTTTTAGTCCCCTAAGCCAAGTTATTAAGTTCCGCTACATTCAAGATTCATAACAATGAGTGCCCGGGCGCTAGCATCTTAAACACTCATCCTTAACTTCTTAAGTTCATCCAAATGGTAGGTGATCAGTTGGTCAAATAGCACAAGCGAAGAAGGGTCATTAGTTGGTCAATTCTTACCGTTCTCACTCAGTCTACCTACTTAGGGTCAGTTGGTCATATCTCCTAAGTAACTAGCCACTACCGCCATTCAAAACTACCGCAGTTGTTTTTAGTCCCCTAAGCCAAGTTATTAAGTTCCGATACATTCAAGATTCATAACAATGAGTGCCCGGGCGCTAGCATCTTAAACACTCATCCCTAACTTCTTGAGTTCATTCAAATGGTAGGTGATCAGTTGGTCAAATCGCACAAGCGAAGAAGTGTCATTAGTTGGTCAATTCTTACCGTTCTCACTCAGTCTACCTACTTAGGGTCAGTTGGTCATATCTCCTAAGTAACTAGCCACTACCGCAATTCAAAACTACCGAAACAAGAGTAGCTACCAACAAACTATGTATGCATACACTTGAAACGATTATACGGAAGCAATGTAAACAAAAACAAAACAATTAAGGAATCATAACTAGGCTAGCACCAGAGGTGCTTAGCCATTCATATTAATTGAAACAATCGATTCAATGTTTAACATGATGAAATACATGAATTGAAAGTAAAAGAAATGATAAATTGCTAATGCTTATCGTAGGGGAGTGATTTCTCCCTTGGAGATGGCTCCGTATGCTCCTCAAGATCTGCCTACAACCTCCTACCCACATTCTCTGATTTGGTGTGTGGAGTGAATGATGATAAATGCAAAATTTTGGGCGGTATTTATAGGCTAGATCAGGTTATGGCGTAACTTAAGTTTAGAGTTACGCCGTAACATCCATTTCTTCGTATTTTGCACTGGAAAAGCTGGTTACGGCGTAACATCTGGGTGTGTTATGCCGTATCATGGTTACGCCGTGTTTGTGCAAAGAGTTACAGCTTAGCTTGCAGCGGCGCGGAATATCATTTGACCTAGTTAGTTACGGGGTAATCTTAGGATGGAGTTACGCCATAATCTTCAATTGAGTTAGTTTTCTGAGTCACGCTTCTGTTACGGCCTAATGTGATAGGGGAGTTATGCCGTAACTACTTCAAAGTGGGCATACTATCAGATATCTTCATAAAACTCTCCAAATCCGTGTCTCCTTAGCTCCAATGCCCGTAATTTACCTGAAAGTGAAATATAGAGGAAACAAACATAAATCCATATAAATGATAAAAAATACGAGCATTAACGGGGGTAATTGACACTTAATATTCAGGATTATTTGATGTTATCAAATATCCCCCCACTTGAACTCTACTTGCCCTCAAGTAGACCTTATTACAAATCCCTTATGGTGGAATAAAACAAAGCCGAACACCTCACGAAATGGGAACAAAACACTCAAATCTCTCAACTATTCTAAGTGTCAATTTCGGGGTTATCACTCAACGCACAGTCATAGCATGTATTCTATCATAAGCTTGGCGGTTACACAAATCTCCATCACTAGAGTTAAGGACTAAACAATTCTTGAAGGCAATATGGGTAGACATGACAAAGGTTAAGGGTGAGCTGTCATTAATAACATGTCACGGTGAAGTGGACAAAATCAATGATGCATGACCAAATCCATGGCCAAGACACCAAGATTGCTCGCTGCATCACCTAGATACGCTTCATGACTAAAGGGTAGGATAAGACATGGGATATAATTGGTGTAAAATAAAAATAACAAGCAAATGGTCTAAATCTACAACCAAGTCATCACCACTTACCGTCCATCCAAAGTTCAAGTTTCAAAGCTAAGAAACTGGATCATGATAATACAAGGTAGATGTGTCATTAGAGGACGTCATGATGGGCACATTACTTACTACATCTATAATGAGCTCATAGTGCTTATAATTTAGCCCTTTACAATAAATAAATAATGATAATTTTTTTTGAATCACATCATCATTTTTTTTGAATCATAACTACTAAACATAACATCCCCCCACTTGAGATGAACAATATGAGAATTTGGGGGGGGGGGGGGTCTTCAATGATCTTTAAGAATATGTCGTCGATGAAAGCATGATTCCAAAACCTTTCCACTTTAACCTTGAACATAAGTAAACAATGACTTCCCAATCACAAATAAAGACTACAGGGTAGGCTAAGGTGTATGAGTGTAACGAAACAATATGTTGGGTGAACAAAATGAAAGGAATGGCTCAGATGGGTGTATTTAGGGGTATCTTGCACTAAAGGTGAGTGTAACGAAAGGGTTTAACATGGGGGTCGAGAAGTCGAGGTGACTAATTGATAGACACACAATGGTAGGATTTTTGGGTGATAATCCTATAATAGTGTCTTCTTAAACTGAAAAGTCCAAATACATCGAGATAACTCAACATACCTCGTCTTTGGTCTCGAAATGACGTAAAGGCCAAGTTCTAAAGTTTATAAGCTCTTGGCACACTCATAATTTGGTGGATTTGGGGTAAAAATTTAGAAACGGATAAGGCTAATCTCACCATATAATATCAAGGGTTATAATGTGCTCGGCTAAGGTCTAATCTAGTTAGGTTAAGAAAAACATGTCAAAAATTAAAAAATGGCATAATTTTTTAAAATAAACTAGAAAAACGAGGGCAAAATAAAGTTCAAGAGATAATTCTACTCCCGTCCCCCCACTTGAAATGTACAAAGTCCCTTTTGTACTAAGCATTAAATAAAGGTGAAGAGAAAAGTAGAATTAGAGCGAGAACTTTCCTGAAGTTTGCTCCAAAAAGAAAGAAGGCTCACGAAAAGAATCGCGCCTTCGCATAAGCATCCACAAGCAAACATCAATCCCTGAAATCACACTACCAACAAACATAATTCTAAAAAAAAGAAAAACAAAAACAAAAAATGAAAAGAAACCTAACTCACTTTCGTAGGAATCACGGTTGCATTTAGCGTATGCAACAAGCCTTTTAAACCACTTGGTGTCCCAAGTGGATGAGTGTAGTCTCGTGAGGGCTTACAGGGAACATACCCAAAAAGTTCATTAGAAAACTAATACAAGGTTATTGTGTTTAAAAAGAAAGAATTAAAACAGAGGATAGTTAAGTCGTAACTCCTACGCCGTATTTATTGCAAAACCTGGCAGACGCTACAGGATTGTAACTACGGCATAATAATTGCATGGGATTACGTTGTAATTGGTAATGCTTTGAGAAGAACTACTGCAAAAAGTATGTTACGACATAACCATAAGTATGAGTTATGCCGTAACTGTGGGCAGATCACGTTCCCGTTCAGCTTGCTGCAACAACTTTCTCCGTTTTCCTGCAAAATGGTTAAGAACACAAAATCCAACAGAAATGGAAATAAAACAAATGAAATTGATAATTCTGGTTGTCTCCCGAAAGAGCACTTTTATTTATTTATGAGTCTTTAAGTTAGACTCAAAGCCTTGGGGTTTTATGGTGGCCTTTCAACAAGGCCTTCTTCCTCCATTATTTGCCGGCAATCATTCATCTATTTGACAAAAACTCTTTTTTTAACTGTGTTGCTGATGCTATGCATACCAAATTTATGCGAGAGCCACTCGTTGAATTATAGACATGACTTCCCATAGTCATCGTCTTCAATTATAGGATTAATCGTGGCACTTATGTTCGATCTTTCATCTTTGTTCAATTTATCAATAAGGTGATATTCTTTGTAATCGCATTTTAGCTGTTTTAGCAATCTTGTATTGATGTTCAAGTCTCCAAATATCACCTTGTACCAATCTTCAAAAGATAGAGTTCCAAAATTTATTTCGTGTCTCTCAATCTCGTGAGGGCACGTCCATTCTTCCACCTTCATATTCCCATTACAATATTCATAAAAAGGGTTACATGAGGCCATGCCTTCATTGATCCACCATGCTCCATTGTTATAGGGATGCGATAATGCTTGATAGGGTTGGTAGGTTCCTTAATGACTCTAATCGGGTTGACCCTTTCCCCGTTCTTGTTCACAACTATCGACATCTTGCCTACAATTGTTAGTTCTTAGGTTATAGCATAGAGGCGGGTCAAGAGATACAACATCAAGTTTTTTTGAAAACTCCAATTGGGAATTCAATTGTTCCTTCATGCTGAAAGTAATTCGTTCCCCTTCAGTTCCCAAAGAAATTTGCTTTTCAAAAACTTTTATATGCGCTCGACAAGTGGCAAGAAAAGGCCTTCCAATAATTAAGTTGTTAGTCTCTGTTTTGCCCATGTCGATAACCCAAAATCAGTAGGAAAAAGGAATTTACCAATTTTTAGGAGAACATTTTTAACAACTCCCCTAGGTACAGCTTTAGAGGAGTCAATCATCATTATTGTTTCTTTTAAGTTGGTAAGTTTTAATGTATCAAACAATGAAGTGGAAATAAGATTTACCCCAACCCCCAAATTAGCCAAAGCAAGAATTTTTAAATTACCGATAGTGCATGGTAGAACAAAGCTTTCTTGATAAAGTTCTTTTTCAGGAAGTTGGCTTGGTAGGTCCTCGTCGTCTTCAGATTTGTCATCCTATCTTAAGTAGGTAATCCTGCAAAGGTCATTAGTGACAGAAGAGGTGCACTGTTCTTCCTTCGGCTTATCTTATGCAAATATGACCTTGCATGCAATGGCTTCATTATTACTGGTTTCAAGATTTTTAGCTAACTGCCCAATTTGGGTTTCGAGGTTTTTAATTGTGGAATCCTGACTTCGTAAGTTCATGTTGGTGTCTTCTTTTACCTTGACCATCCATTCTTTGAGTCTATCACTTTGTTTTTTGTAGATTCTTCGTATGTTTATGCATTATTTCTTCGAGGCTCGATCTAGGAGGGTTATTATTGATTCTTGTATAAAATCATGGGTATTTTTGTGGTATCTAGCCTCGTTACCATTGTATCCGATGAAAGGTCTTCCACTCCTATATTTCACTTCTTCAATCCTTTTGACTTCTTCCTTAGACTGGTACTCCTTGGTAGGGAGAGTGTCATCATATTCATTTCGTCCAACTTGTATGGAATGCACATTTTCCTTGAGCTTTTTAATGTCTCTTCTAAGACTCTCTAGTTTGTTATTTATCACTGCAAGGCCTTCCACATTTCTATTTATACTTCGATTGCTCCCCCCATTGTGCTACGTATGAGAGTGATCATCTATCTTTTGAATAGTTTCTAAGGCCATGGTTGGAGTCATTCCAGGTATTGGTCCTTGAGAATCGATCATTTGCCTTGAGGAGATGTTTAGACCATGAGTATGGCATTTGTATACGAAGTGTGCTAGCCTAGTTACACATCCTATCATGTTAAGTTCACGTTTAATTATTTCCAATTGCTTCAGGTGGGGGTAAAAGTCGCTAGGACAACACTTGGTCAGTTTGTCCTAACCTATCAGCAAAGGTTTCCACCGGAGAACAAGCTACCACCCTTGTAAGTCCAATAGTTTTTAGTACCCTAAGCCAAGTTATTAAGTTTCGCTACATTCAAGAGTCATAACAATGAGTGCCCGGGCGCTAGCATATTAAACACTCATCCCTAACTTTTAAGTTCATCCAAACGGTAGGTGATCAGTTGGTCAAATCGCACAAGTGAAGAAGGGTCGTCAGTTGGTCAATTCTTACCCTTCCCACTCAGTCTACCTACTTAGGGTCAGTTGGTCATATCTCCTAAGTAACTAGCCACTACCGCCATTCAAAACTACCGAAACAAGGGTAGCTACCAACAAACTATGCATGCATACACTAGAAACAATTATACGGAAGCAATGTAAACATAAACAAAACAATTAAGGAATCATAACTAGGCTAGCACCAGAGGTGCTTAGCCGCTCATATTAACTGAAACAATCAATTCAATGTTTAACATGATGAAATACATGAATTAAAATTAAAAGAAATGATAAATTGCTAATTCTTACCGTAAGGGAGTGATTTCTCCCTTGGAGATGGCTCCGTATGCTCCTCAAGATCTGACTTCAACCTCCTACCCATGTTCTCTGATTTGGTGTGTGGAGTGAATGGTGAGAAATGCAGAATTTTAGGCGGTATTTATAGGCCTGATTAGGTTATGGCGTAACTTAAGTTTAGAGTTATGCCGTAACATCCATTTCTTCGTATTTTGCACTGGAAAAGATGGTTACGGCGTAACATCTGGAATGAGTTACGCCGTATCATGGTTACGCCGTATTTTTGGAAAGATTTACGGCGTAGCTTGTAGTGGCGCGGAACATCATTTGACCTAATTAGTTACGGCGTAATCTTAAGATGGAGTTACGCCGTAATCTTTAGTTGAGCTGGTTTTCTGAGTCACGCTTCTGTTACGGCGTAATGTGATAGGGGAGTTACGCCGTAACTACTTCAAAGTGGGCATACTAACATATATCTTCATAAAACTCTCCAAATCCGCCTCTCCTTAGCTCAAATGCTCGTAAGTTACCTGAAAGTAAAATATAAAAGAAAAACAAGCATAAATCCATATAAATTATATAAAATACGAGCATTAACGGGGGAAATTGAAACTTAATATTCAGGATTATTTGATGTTATCACATTTTAAGGTTAAAATGAGTAAAATCAAATTGTTAAAAATGGGAGAAATATCAAACTAGGTGTTTTGAGATGAGAGAAACAATGTGTAAACATTGGAGCAGAAAGATAGTGAGTTTTGAAGTAATGAAAAATCAAAAATACGTTGAATGTGATCCTAAGTCATCCATGAGTGAATGCGGGATCAACTGAGCCTAAGGAAAACCTAAGTGATCCTAATATAGCATGTTCAACTAGTCCAATAAGGTCTGGAAGGTTGGAGTGATGCTAAAAGGTATAAAACAAGTTTATGTCTACCCCGATCCTCTGGATCCTTCCCTTGAGGGATCTGGAAAGTTATAGCAATGGGATCCGGTTTTTGAGATAGAATTTTTAATAGAGAGTTTGCAAAAATTAATTCCCACATCAAATTTTGAAATCAATGTTCTCTACAACAAGCATATATGTATATAAGTAAAACATAGCTAAGATAGCATGTAGAAGTTACATATGAACGTGCAAATAAGAATTTGACTAACACTTGAAAAGATGTTCAAAGAAATAAGCATGTTACAAACCAAGATGTTTTACACAAAATAAAGTCATGATCATACGTTTGTTTAGCAATCACAAAACATCCAAAATGTCATAACAAGATAACCACATAAGAGACAAAAAGTTCAATTTTTCCTTCGTCAATCTCTTCACATTTTCTTCTTTCCCATGTTGATGGGGAAATGAGTTAGATACTTGAACATTCCTTTTGTTTACTTGAATTCTTCAGTTTCCTTTGGAAGTATGGGAATCTATTCAAAGTAGGTCATGGGATCAATTTGATAATTGGAAACAGGGTCGATTTCATCATCATCTTCGTTTGAAGAATCCGTGAGGGGATGAGCCTTTTCCCGTTGATCATAGGCCTTTCAATGGGTCATTTTGTGAGAGGTACCATAACACGGTTTGCGAGAAAGTGGTCATTAGAGATAGGAGTAGGTTTCATTGCACTAACATTCTCAAAGAGACGGTTAGGAGCATACCATAGGGAAGGACCATAATATTTGGTTTTAAAAATGCCTACCATTCTTTTGGCAATGTAATAGGTGAGATTGAAGGGTTTTTGGTGGATGAAACAATATATCATTTGGACAAGACAAGCATTAGGATGGTCTTTGTGTCCTACCAAACAAATGACATTCTCTTTGATAATTTCTTCCCACTTTTTTTATATAGGAATCATTTCAAATAGTTCCATTTTAAAGGGTTTACGATGAATGAGTTCTTTGTTGTGACTATAACGAGTTTGGTCGACTCTTTTTGTAAAGATGGTATCTCGAACTACAACGGGATCATCAAGTAGAGTGTGATAGATGGGGTTAGAGTCTAAGGCGAGGTGTCGGCAGGCGATTGACCAATCTTTAGAGTACATAAAAGTTCTTTCACATGGTATGTGAAGAATTTGTGTAAATATGGTGAGAGTTAAGATGATGCTTTGGTTGTTTATGATGAAAGCGATTGAAATGGTTCCATCATTATTTCGGATAATCCTAACGCTTTTGTAGAATTCAAAGATGAAAACCGGACAAATTTGTTCACCTATTTTGAGGAGACAATCAAAGTTGATTGCGGGAAAGACGTGAGGAATGTCGGTGTTTTCAAGGAAGGATTCCTCAATTACACGACCTTCACGGATGAGTCATTTTTGAAGCATTTTAAAGGCTTTATGGTCACTAGTTGATAAGCCTTCTTTGCGATAATATCTAGGGATATAGTGGACGGTGTCATGATGGTCTTGTTAGGTGGATTTAGGCATGTTTGACCCTAGAAGAAACAATATTCCAATAAGGTAAATGTTTTAGTGGGTGACTTGATCAAGATGGTTTTATGATCTTATGAACTTAGTTTGTATTAACAACGTCTTTTTGAAAAACCTTATCCATATGGGCCTTTTTGTTTAGAAATCAATTTTATAAGAAACAATTACCAATTGATGGTATAATTTTCAGAAAAACATGAAACCCATTGAATAAAGAAAATTTATAATCATAAACCCTAGGATTGAAATTACAAATAATATGATGGACGAGAGTAATCACATAAGTTGATGTTTAGGAATGAGATGCTTAGGAAGATGAAGCCCTAGGATGAGAAGGATTGAGTTTTGGTCATTTTAGGTTTGGGGAGATGGAAAGTCGAGAAGGTCTGTGATTTAAAAAGCCACTTAACTTTTGTCTGTTTGGCCGGTTCTACCAGTTCTGTCAGATAAGGGATCCTGGTAGTACAAACTGAGGGATCAGGGACTACAGACTAGTTTAGGATGTTTTGAAGTATTCTCCTACATGAAATAAGTTATACAATAACTTATTTTTTTAGAAGAATTTGTAGAAGATGAGATTGGTCATAATCCTATTTGAGTAAACGTTTAATGAAGACATTTTGAAAGGAAACATTGATGTTTAAAAGAGAATAGAACGAGGAATGGTGGATCAAGAATTTAGTTAGCAATATTTCTTTTTATGATGAAAAAGTAGATTGACTAGCTTACAAACTCTAGGGAGGACACGGAGGAATACTATTCCTGATGGTACGTTGAGCTGGAAAGTAGTGAAGAGAGACTTTTTAGAAAATTGTGACTTGATATCAAACGCATAATCCACATATATATAAACCTAGCATTTAATATACGCATAGTATTTTTGGAGATGCTTATTATAAGAGAGAGGAATATATCATCATTTTAACCACAAGCAATTAACACGTATTTGACCAACTAATTGTAACTAACAAAACATACATTTGCAATATTCCCTTTTTATGGCTTTAAGAAACAATAGACGCGAAATACTTCATGAGCTTTTAAAGTATTTAATCGTATTTTGGAAAACCAAGTTGACATAACTTTGTGTTAATACACATAAGCCATAAAAACATTTATTTATATTTTACGATCTTCTAAAGTTTTGTCGATAACAAACGTAAAATCATTTTAACGAAACAAATAAAATACGTAAAAGGTTTGAGCCAATAGTTTACTAACACACTTTTACTAAACATATTAAAACTATATCAAAACATGTTTAGTAAATAAGTTATATAAAACCAAAGACATTTTTATATAAACACTAACAAAGTAATATTGTTTACATCTTATAGTAATGCATATGTATTACAACAAGTTTTTACATAATATAGAAATGTATATATATATATATATATATTTATATATACTTTGTATATATTCTAATGGGTAAAAAACAAAGTCCTTGACCCATGACCCATAACCCATGATCCATTAACTAGGTACAATGAATGTTGTTAGTTAAAAACAAAGTCCATAACCCATACCCATGAAGCATGATCCATAACCCATGACCCATTGCATGACATCATGCATGAAGTCATGTTAGGTACTATATATGATCCATGACCCAAAGTCCATGACCCATGACCTAAGATCTATAACCTAATGACTAGGTACATTGCATCTTGTTGGGTATCCATAATCCATTACCCATAACCCATGGTTCATAACCCATAACCCATAACCCGGTTTGCAACCCAAAATCCAGACTAAACTGACCCAGTAGCCGGATCCTTAGTTTTGCACTAGCCGGATCCCTCTGGGAGGAATCCATGGGAACCGTGGGACAGTAGACCAGTTTTGTCTATAAATAGTGAGCCATTTCTCTCTTGCTCACTACCACTTCACATATACTTTCTTCCAGTACTCTGACATCTCTAACCTCTGATCCAAAGGATCATTCTATGTAGTTTTATGTTTGTGTGATTCTCTAGGCTCCTCTTAAAAGTGAGATCACCACCTCTTGAAGACGTGCAAGCTCAAGTCATGAGTTTCTAAGCTTCGTCATCATCAAGACCACTCAAGTGCATCTTGTTGATAGTTCTTTCCTCCCTCCATAGAAGTGTTGTGTTGAAGACATTAAAGGTGCCGAAGGGTCGTGTTGAAGGCATTAGTGAAAGGTGCCAAAGGTGTACAATCGATATGGTGAATCGATGTAGAAGGTAGATAGTTTGGGTTAAAGGATGTTGATGTCCTTCTAGTGTTGAAACAAGGAGTGAGTCTCCTTTGGGTAGTTGTGTTGTGGTGTAGTGTTGGGTAGTGGTTCCTCCTTTGTAATGGAACTCGGTATCTAGCCTTGTACCGGATAAAGTGTAGGGGATGTTGTGATAGGTTTGGTTCTACCTCGTGAAAGAACTTCGGTGTCTAAGCGTTGTACGGATAAAGAGTAGGCTACGTTGTGAAGGCTTCTCCGCCACATTAAGGAGCTTGTGTTGTGTAGTGCTTACAAACTCTTGAGTGGGGTACTCGGAGAGTGGAGTAGGGTAAGCTAGGTGTCTTTGTAGCTGAACGACTATAAATACTCGTGTTGTGGTTTTGTGTTCCTTACTCTTTATCTTTTCAGTTACTTACTTATATGCTTATATATCATTATCCAACACACACATTAAATAGATTGACATAAGTCGATCTTGTTAGGTTCCCATATTAGTAACACAAGCATCAATAGAAGAAAGGAAATAAGATAGTGATCGGTTGAACAAATCAAAACACTATGCGTAGGATATATGTTGGAATCACTCCTAAACTGTATTTCAAGTATTTATATTTCATATGTAATAGGTAGCTTTATTATGGCCTTTATGTTTGTTTAAGGTCAAGCTTATGTAGAAGGCCCATAAGCTTGACCCAAGCCCAATAAGGATAGGAAGGGAACTAGGAGTGTTGCCCTAGCTTCCCTCCTATAAATACCCCTTGTAAACCTTCATTTGAAGGTTGATTGTTCAAGTTATTTTCTTTCACACATATCTACGCCTAACCGTTTCTCTTATACGTGTATGTGTGTTTGATTCTTGTTCAATCGCCTCATCTCCTTTCTTATAAGCTTGTGTTGTAAAACTAGTGACCTAACAGTGGTATCAATCGCCAAATAGTTGGGTGTACTCGTTTGTTTTTGAAGTTTTGATTTTGGTTATCTTACGCGTAAAGGTAACGCATCTTTGGTTATCTTAAAAACTCGTTTTTTACACTTTTTAATCCAAGATTCTTGTACTTTCAAAGTTTTGAGGTGTTAAAATACTTGTTTTTGGCAAAAAGTTTCAAACTTTACGCGTGGATTTACGTTTTTAAGCTTGTTTTTGTTAGTGGGTGTCGTTCTACGCGTAACCCGTTTAGCAATTTTGGTACATCAAAATTCACACTTTTGTGTTCTTTTGGTACTATTGAAGCTATTCCATAACAAAAATCCGGTTTAGAAACACATTTGGGCAAAATCAAAGTTACGAGTAATCCTACGCGTATCAAAACCCTAAAATTACGCGTAAGATTTTCCTTGGTTTGATCTTCAATTTCTTGGTTTATTCCGTGTTTTCTTACTTGGATAAGTCGAAAATCGTCGACTTTGGATATCTTTTGCACTGTGAAGTGTAAAAGATCATTTGGGATAAAACCCTAAAATTACGCGTAAGTTCAACTTTAAGCGTAGAAATCCTACGCCTAAGATTTTCTTACGCCTAAGCCTTGTCTTACGCATAAGCTAAATCCTACGCCTAACTTTCTACGCCTAACTTTGTTGTCTACGCATAACTTTAGATTTTTTCCTGCTTACGCGTAAGCTAAAACCTCTGGCGTAACTCCTCATTGTTACGCGTAACTTTTGGTGTTTTTACGCATAAGTGCTACTTAGTTCTTGTCTTTTCTCGCCTAAGGACACTTCATCAACAAAGGTTCATTCGACTACAAAGATCCATTTTACCACACAAGTTTATCAACATGTCACAACCACCATACTCTAACTATTTCCCTTACACTTATCCTCAACGACAACAACAACTAAGTCCACAACATCGACAATGGAATCAACAACAAGCAATTTATCAACAACAATTTAATCAACAACATACTCCACAACTTGCTGCAAATCCACAACCTCAAATGGTTCAACCACCACCAAGTCTTCAAGTTCAACCATACACAAATGAATTCAATCAACATCCATCAAGGAACACTATGAAGGAACCCACTTGGTTTGCAAAGATGTGTGAAGCTTTAAGCGGCCAACAATCAATTCATGAGGCTGGATCACTTGATAGACCTCAATGCTCACTCCGAGGAAACTATGATCAATGGGTGATAAGGTTCTTTAGGTTTTGTGATCTGAAGAAGCCACATGGAAAGTTCTTAAAGAAGGTTATCTTAGAAGGTCCATTTGAGATGCCTACTATCATTGTACACGGAGATCCAAATGCCATTCCACCAAGAGATGAACAAACCAACATTGCTCTTTGTTGCAGATTTAAATCCACGAGAACTTCTACACTATGAAGTTGATGAACTTGCAATGGAATACATCCTCTTAGGATTACCAAACCCAATTCTTCGTAGAGTTGATGCTCAAAAGCGCACAAAAATGTGGGATCATATTCGTCTTCTTATGGAAGGATCTGTACTCAATCGGGAGGATTTGGAATCCAAAATTTACTTGGCTTATGAACACTTCATGATTGAACATGGAGAGACACTAGAGTCCTATCATCATAGATTTTCGGACATCATCAATGATTTGGATAAACACAACATCATCATGCCAAGAATTGCGGTGAATACTAAGTTCTTGAGTAGTCTTGGTTCTGAATGGGAGAAGTATGTCATTTTTCTCCGTCAAGCGAAGAACATGCATCAATCTACCTATGGATTGTTGTACGATTACTTGAAACCTCATGAAAAGGAAGTTGATATGGAAAGGATTCTCCGTGCTCAAATTGCTCCACCAACACATCCGGAAAATCAACAACTTGCCTTGTATGCTCAAGAATTATTCTCTCAACCGGCAACTCAACCAATGCTTCAAACACATCTTCACAACAACAACCTCAACCTCAACAAAATCAATTGGTTCCATACAACAACAATGCTCAAGCATATGTCGTGAAGCTCTGAGGAAATCGATCCGTTCGAAGCATTGCAACAAGGATTTGTTATGATTGCTAATGCTTTTGGCGTTATACCAACAAATCCAACAATCGTATTCGTTCCTCATCTAACACACGGACTCAAGCTGTTGTGAACAATGGGCGTGTTGAAGTTCAGAATCGTGATTATGGTGCGTCGGATGGGCGGTGGTCAAGGGTTTAATCTTGTGGGTAGGAATAACAACGAGCTCAAGTGGTGGAGCAGGAAATGCTCGGCATGGGTTGAATGGTCTTGATGCTACAAGCTGCAATGAGAAGGGACACGGCTAATGCATGCCCAAAGCCAAGGACTAAGAGGCGTGCTTATTTCAAAGAGGCTCTTCTTTTGGCTCTTAAGGATGAAGGCTGGTGGAACTCTCACGAGACAAAACGAGCTTTATGGCAAATCTTGTTCGGATGATGATATGGAGGACTTGCAGGCCAATGCAGTTGTTATGTTGATGGCTAATATGCAGGCGTTACACATGAGTGACACAGGCCGGTGTATGACAGCGATGGCTTGTCTCAGTACCGAACAAACCATATTTATCTCTGATCTCATATCTCCGCCAACATCTGCATCCGGCAAGGCTCGGAATGTTCAAAATGAGTCATCCACATCTCATTCCGACGATTTTCAACTAGACCCCGTAGTTATATTTGGCGATCAAGATGACCAACCGGTTTCCCTTGATAATCAAATTGACTCCGTGGTCATACTTGAAGATCTAAATAATGATCATGTTGTGACTCACGTTGAACAAGATGAACTTTTGCCCCATCAGATCTTGTTCGTTACTTCAAGACCAACAATCCCAAATTGCTGCATGTGTTGCATTAAATCGGGACTTGAAAAGTAAAAATGCTGCTTTGTTAACAAAGGATTTTGAATGTTTACAAAAGCAACTCAACTTTTTCAAAACTCAAGAAAATCGTGAAAGCGGTTTTGAAGCGACCTTTGCCAAATCTTATCAAAGCGAAAAATATTTAGAGCGACGCAGATCGTGATCTAGCAGCGAAGAATGCTTTGTTATGCGAAATAGAACAAGCTGAAACATGAACATAAAAAGCAAATTTACGCTCTCACCTTGGAAAATCAAAAAGCTAAGGCTGAGTTGTTAAATTGTCAAAAGCAGTTCTCTGCATACAAAAAGCATTCAACGAAGCGAATAGATGATCATCTTGAAGAAATCATCGGCTTGCAAAACAAACTTAAAGAGTTTAAAGCTGTTGTTTACAAACATGGCGAGTCGGTCACAACCATTGAAAAGTTTACTTTAAAACCCAATACAAATGGATATGGACGAATCTTCGATTACAAACCTAAGCTTTCAACAAAACATTCAAACCAAATCACGAAGTTTCGGTTGCACAATATAAAATTGATAATTACATTATGAATGTTGTTGAATATCATCGTCAAGAGGAATTAGATCGAGAAGGCGAGAGTCGATCAAAATTAAAAGCATTGTTTACAACAAACCTTTTAATTATTCTAAACCGGTCACTTTCGTCACACCAGCGGATTCTTCCAACACACCAAGAGTTATCATCAGAACACCTGAGTCTTCTATTGTTAATCCCAAAGCAGACTTTGCACAAACTTATGGTCCTTTACCTTCCATTAGTGAAGTAAACTCACAACATGAAAATCGAAAAATTCTTGATATTTTGACATTTTCATGGTTGACCTCAAAATTTTACAACATGAGATAGAATATCGATCTGAAATCAAAGTTGAACATTTTCAATCGCCTCTGGCGCGAGAACAAAGAGACATTTTTTAGAAAAATCTTTTACCTAATGTTAAAAACTTGAAAAGTTGTGCAATTGCACAGGAAAAGGATTTTCATAAGGAACTTGGGGTCATGAAAAGCGTTTTGAGAAAGCGAAACATCTATTTCAAACACTAAGCGTAAAAAGAAAATGTTAAGAAAAGATGTTGATCGACTCTTGGAAGATGTTATCCGTGCGGATGTTCAAAATGTTGTGTTATTGAATTCGTTGTCATATGCATTTGATAATATCTCTGCGATCTTTGTTGTACGTGGTAAATGTTGAGAACAACGATAATGTGCTTGGTCGAGTCCTTAGTTGAAAACAAGCGATTGTCAAGCGAACTTTCAAATGCAATACGTCGTCTTAATTGGTGTCAAAAAGATATTCACGATCAACAACTTTTTTTTCAACACAAAATCAACGGTTCGCGTGCAAAACCTTACGATTCTAAAATTGAGCAACTGGATGATCAAAGCGTGTCTTTCAAGTGTCAAATCTCAAAATATGAACAAGAACTTGTAAAAGTTAAAAGGAATATGGTGTCATATTTGATTTACTCAAAAAGACTCGTGATGAAGCATCAAATGAACTTGATAATTATCTTGCACACACTAAGGAAGTTATGCATTTTCTTTGGAAATGTTAGGTCACGAAAATCAAGATCGATTCACACTATCATCAAGTTAAGAGGAATGTTAGGAAAGTATGAACAACTTCGCCAACAATCATTAAGAGATTAGCCCCCGTAACACTTAGTACTCATGCACCTAGAATCTCTCTTGCCAAATCACAAGTAGCTAGCGTGCTTCCTTCTCTGAAAGCAGAATAGTTGAGCCTTTTCCAAACGTCCGCACTTCACAGCCTAAGAGCACTCAATTGAAGAATAGGAAGTTGCGACCTAAGAAAAGATCAATCAAGAATGCTAAAGTAGAAGAACACCCTAGGACTCTGAATAAGACACCCGTTGCCTCCACTATAGATATTGCGTCAGGCAAATGTAATAGAAATAGTGATGTAACGAATGCTAAACCGTTAAAGTACTTTTGATATTGATCGATGCACCTTGTGTTATTTGTGGTAAAAGTATGAATTCCGATTGCCATGATAAATGTGTTGCTAAAGCTATAATCTCTCGTTTAAGGAATCCTAAGAACTGGAATACCTCTAGGCCACCTAATCTTTCTAAGTGCATTGCTTGGTAGACCGCCATCTTTAGATTCTAAGAAGCGCATTTTTTGTCCTGTAGCTCGGTTTCACCTCCTAGGAATGTAGTACCACCTAGTGAATTCACTAAGACTAAAGCAAAGAGTAGTTATAGATGGGAGAAATGGATATATAACACACTAGGATTTAAGTGGATACCTAAAGCTATTGATGTGTGTATATCTACTAAAGCTGCTATGGAACCCTCTAACATTTCGGGTTCCACATCTACTTCTATTCCATCATTATTAGATGCATTGTGTAATGCGGTGATCAGATCATTCTCTGGATTGTTGATAGCGGATGTTCCCGACACATGACAGGCAATCTTAAGCTGTTATCAAACTTTGTTGCAAAGTTCATTGGCCTTTGTCGGGTTAGGGAATGATCACCGCAGCTATCATGGGCTCTGGAGATTATGTCAATGGGAACATCGAAATTAGCGGGGTTTACTATGTGGAAGGCCTCGGTCACAATCTGTTTTCGATGGGTCAATTTTGTGATGGAGATTTGGAGGTTGCTTTCGGGAGAAAACTTGTTTCATTAAGTGATCTACAAGGAAATGACCTTATATGCGGCTCGCGTAATTCTAGTCTCTACACTATCTCTATGCAAGACATGGTTGCTTCCTCTCCCATTTGCTTACTTTCTAAGGCAACATCAACAAAATCCTGGCTATGGCACCGTCGTCTCTCACATCTAAACTTTCAAACCATCACCAACCTTGCTCGACACAAACTTGTTGAAGGACTCCCGATTCGGTATTCAAAAGATCACCTTTGCTCGGCTTGTGAACAAGGGAAAAGCACTCGTGCTCATTTTCCTTCAAAGGTGGAACCACGACTCTCGGCATGTGCTTCATCTTCTTCACATGGATTTGTGTGGCCCGATGCGCGTGCAAACGATCAATGGCAAGCGCTACATCTTAGTAATTGTTGATGACTACTCTCGATGGACTTGGGTCTACTTTCTTCGTAGCAAAGACCAAGCTCCACAAATGATCATCACTTTTCTCACAAAAATACTGAGGTTCACTCCGCAACACCGTCGGAATCATCGAGCGGACAAAGGCTGAATTTGTTAACAAAACCCCGTGAATTCTATGAGAAAGTGGGAATTGACATCAAACATCTATTGCGCGTACACGAACAAAGCGGAGTTGTTGAAAGCGAAACCGAGCGTTAGTGGAAGCTGCAGAACAATGTTAATAAATGCTAAACTTCAGATTACTTATGGGCGAAGGCTGTATCTCTGCATGCTATACTCAAAACCGTTCTATGATCACCAAACGCCACAACAAAACACCTTTTGAGCTTGTCCATAACAGAAAACCGAATCTAAAACACTTTCATGTATTTGGATCTCTTTGCTATCCGAATAATGATCGTGATGACTTTGGAAAGCTAAAAGCCAAAGCTGACATTGGAGTCTTTATGGGATCTTGTGATAATTCCAAAGGTTTCGAATCACGGAATCGTCGTACAAAGCGGTGATGGAAGCGATTCATGCTCATTTCGATGAACTTACTGAAATGGCTTCGAGTATAACGACTTAGAACCGGTCACAACCGCTTAAACTTCCCTCAAACCCCATCATCGGTGAAGAAAGCCCTCGACTTACTCGTCACAAATGGAAAGGTTATTTGCTCCTTTGTTAGTGGCGATATTGATGAGCGTGCTCGGTGTATCCGTTGTTTCATTGCACAACGATAATATTCCTATACGATACACGCTACAACAACTCTTGTTGAAGAAGCACCTACACGATTGACTCCAACACAGAGTTGAACACACGCTTCCAACAATGATGAACCGGTGATGATATTACGAATGAAGTACCCCCCTGCGATTTTGATCCAAATCGTTCTTCAACCCGTTTGCTAATGAGGCTGCTGCACGGATGTCGCGGAATCTTCAACAAACCATTTGAATCCTCAGAATCGCACAATGTATACCAACATCAACCCTCCACACATAGATGGACGAAAGACCATCCTCTGGAAAACATTATTGGCAACCCGAATTAACAAGTCGTTACGAGACAAGCGTCTTCACTCGAGGCGGTGAACATTGCATTTATGCACTCAGCATGCCAATCGAACCTAAAAACATCAAAGGCGCAATGACAAAAGACAACTGGATTGAATCCATGCAAGAAGAACTCAACCAATTTAATCGTCTTGAAGTATGGGGGCTGGTTGAAAGACCAGAGTCTCGTCATTGGTCTAAAATGGATTTGGAAAAACAAATTGGATCTTTGAAGGAAGCGTCATCGAAACAAGTCACGTCTGGTGGCTAAGGGTTATCGTCGGGAAGAGGATTAGACTTTGAAGAATCTTTTGCTCCGGTTGCTCGTCTTGAGGCTGTTCGGATATTTCTAGCATTCGCAGCTCATATGAATATAACGGTCTATCGGATGGATGTCAAAGCTGCGTTTCTCAATGGACAACTTAAAAAGCGGTTTATGTCGACCAACCGGATGGATTCGTTGATCTGAGTTTCGAATCATGTCTACAAAGCTGAACAAAGCTCTTATGGTCTCAAACAAGCTCCTCGGGCATGGTACGATAAGCTATCATCTTTCCTCATTGCTAATAATTTCACCAAAGGTTCGGTTGACCCAACTCTTTTTATACAATATCACGGGGAACATATCTTAATTGTTCAAATTTACGTGGATGACATCATTTTGGGTCTACACATAAAAAGTTTTCAATCGCTTTTGCAAAACTAATGAAGAAAAATTTTGAAATGTCCATGATGGGTGAACTTACATTCTTTCTCGGACTGCAAGTTCATCAATCACCCGTGGTATTTTCTTGAGTCAGTCCAAATATGCCCTTGAATTGTTAAACAAATTTGGAATGAAAACATGTGACACCTATGCCACACCAATGGCTCATACCAAGAAGTTAGAAGCTGATTTACATGGGAAATTGGTGGACCCTACAAAATACCGTAGTATTATTGGGTTTCTCATGTATCTAACAGACTAGCGGACTGATATTGTCTTTGCGTTTATCTATGCTCCGTTATCGATCGCGACCAAGCTGAAACCCACCTCTCGAGGCTAAAAGAATCCTCCGATACATAAAGGGAACCATTAACTTGGGGATCGGTATCCAGAAGGATTACGGTTTTGAACTAATCGCTTTTAGGATCGACCCAGCGGGATGCTTAGACTCACGGAAAAGCACTTGGGAGCTTTACAATTTCTTGGTGATAAAGCGGTGTCTTGGCAATCGAAGAAGCGAGGATTGTACATGTTGTCATCAACGAGCGAGAATATGTAGCCATGTTCGCATGTTGTGCTCAAGTCATTTGGATGAGAACACAACTCAAAGACTATGGTTCGTATTTGTGAGAATCCGATGTATTGCGACAATCGAGTGCCATTGCAATCTCGTGCAACTTCGTTCACATTTTCGAAATCAAAGCACATCGATCTTGATATCATTTCATCAAGGATCACGTGGAGCAGTCTGTTGAATTATATTTTGTGGAGTCTGAATACCAATTGGCGGATCTTCTCACCAAAGCCTTGCCTCCCGCTAGGTTTAATGAGTTGGTCCACGGGATTGGTATGAGGTGTTTGACTCAAGAGGAATTGGATGACCTCCTAAAAGCAGTCTTAAAACACATCAAACACCAAAACATCTTTTGTAAATACTTTTTCAAAAACAAAATACAAAATTATAAAATCTGATAAAAACAACAAAAATATTCTTCTAATCTACTTTTCTTTCAACATTGCAAGTACATTTCTTCCGTCAACACTTTAATCTTTCAAAATTCAGTATTTTTCTGATCAAGTGTTGAGGGGGAGAAAATAAACTTACTTGTTTCAAATCATTGTGTACTTGCATGTTATCACATCTCGGTTGATTCTTTTACAAATGGTGGTACATTTTACGGTTCAAAGACACTCCTCGGACTTTAATTAATAACCTTTCATTATTTTCTCAAGTGAGGGGAGTGTTGTCAAGTTTCTTTCAAAAAATCTTCGTTTGGTAACCAAAATGGAAGTTAAAAGGCTTTGGTTGAAAATGGAAAAGGTGGAGGGACCAAAGCTGTCAAAACTTAAAGTCTATTTTAATAAAACTCTCCACCTAACTCTTATACTTCACATTTAATACACTAAACCTAACAAGATCCTACGCCTATAATTCGTTCATCAAATCCGTGTTTCAGATCATCATTTTGTAAGTGATTTTGCGTTTACAACATGTTTTTAAACTATGGTTTTGAATCTTTCAAAAATCCAACGGTTAAAACTTTGTATAATCTCGTTCTTGTGGTCTACGCGTAAGTATATGATCACATGATTAAGATTGGGTGTTTGTGGTTAAAGAATAGTGTCAAAACGTTTCTAACACATCAATGATACCGTTTTAATCATCAAAACTCACCCAGAATCACGAATTGATGATTTTTGAAAATTAGGGTTTATGAGTCGAATTGGGTATTTTCAAATGTGAAGTGTTTTTGGTCAAAAGATTGTTGTGTTATGCTTATGTGATGATGAATTGATGATATCCATGCCTTATAACCACCTAGAAACCTCAATTGATTGAATTAGGAATTAGGGTTTAATGTTCTAAAATTGGGTATTTTGATTCACTTTGCAAATTAAGTGTTAAAACTTGGTCAATATGATCTCACAACATCTAAGATATACTAGAAAAACTTTGGTGCATAATCCATGGCTAGATTTCATACGCGTAGAATTAGGGTTTAGTCTACAGCGTATGGATTTCTCATAGCTGTTAAAGCTGTCCAATTGTGTTATGATCTGTCATAAAATGAATGTTATGTGTTAAACATTGATGATATGATGCTTTATTTCAGGCTTGCAACACGTAATATTCAGAATCAAGGTTGTTGTTAATCCACGCATAAGGATCACCTTACAGCGTAGCTTGTTATCGTAAGATTTGTCTTACGGCGTAGCGTCTACGCATAAGGTTCTACATATGGGACTCGGCGTATCTGTGAAGGATATGCGTGCGATGACCTCTACGCGCAAAGGTCAACTCTTACGAGTAGCCTTACGCGTAAGGTTAATATATGCCTACGCATAAGCTTTACGCATAAGGTCCTCTTTTTCCTACGCGTAACACTTCTTACGCGTAAGTTAAGACCCTACGCATAAGTTTACGCCAACGCATATATCATTTCTGTCTACGCATAACTTTACCAATCCTACGCATAAGCCGTGATCATACCTTCGTTATGAATTGTTACGTGTACAAACTTGTAAATAAACTAATCATATCATCACGAATCCTAAAATGTCACTAATAAACTGAAATCGTTTGATATGTTGTGAACAATAAGTGATAAAATAAACTTTAAAACTTAAAGTTAACTAACTCACGAAACATTTCACGGCGTCATTGGACTATTGAATATACAAGTGACTTAGGACTCGTAACAATCATTGACCCTGTACATTCAATAACTAGACAATAAGACCTTCCGTTGACTAACATTATGTCTTTCGATATGTTGGTTCTTTTGGCTAATGTTATTTCGAGATCACGACATGGTGAACAAATGAATATGGATGCACACGAAGTTCTCTCCATTGCTTATATTTATCCTCATGGCTATCCAATGAAGATAGGAAAGAATAATCTCGTGTTGACTTTGACAACCTCACTTGCTCTGAATCTTCATGTTTAATTGCTATTGACATTACGAGGACTCATCCGTATCGAGAACATGCTTTCACACTCTGCAAGCTGTTCACGAGATCTACATCCAACAGTTACGGAACACTATGGAAAGGGTCAAAGGACAAAGCTGCGTGGCGGTGACTCTGAATCACAAACAAGTCACCATTACACTGCGAGACTTAAGGCATTCTCCTAATTCGATGTCGATCCAACCAAACTATATGCCACACTGTGAAGAGCTCACTCTCAATTCTTAATCAATATCGGTTATGGCGAGGCTACGGAGGTAATCACCAAGCACTCTCACGTAGAGCTTAAGAGTATTCCTCAACCATGGAGAACTCTCTACATGATCTTCACCAAGTCTGTTTACGGTGGTGGCGGTGGCTATGAGCACCCTAAGCTCATGGAGCTGCAAATATTCTGGGCATTGGTCAACAAGAAACACATCGCTATCGAAGCTCCGATTTGGGATGACATGATGTCATTTCTCAACAAACTTGGCTCAAAGATTCCCTACATCGGATATACAAAATTGTTGATCCAGAGAGCACTTGGACTTCATCGACATTCCCAGAGGCTCAATGACCCCAACAATCACGACATGTTGACGGAACCCATTCTATCTGTTAGAATCAAGGAAACGTCAACAAAGAAACAAGGTCTTTGTGCTACGGATTTCCTTCTAGCGAAGATGTCGAGAAAGCTTGAAGCGTACAAAAGGTATGGAAGCGGTCGGACAAGGCAAAGTTGGTCATCTCGGCGAAAAATCTTACGGAACACCTGTAAGGAGAACCAAAAGAGGAAGTGCGGGAAGTGCGGCAAATCTTGTGAGTCAAAGGAAGTTCCCCAAGAGGAACCCTCCTTCAAAGAGGATTGTTCCATCTAAGGAAGCTGCTCCCATCCCAATTCCCAAACCGCAAAGAAAGCTTGTGGGCCGAAAGCTCGAAGATGCTTGACACGGATGAAGAGATTACCTTCTCACGAATGCTGCAAGCCGTATCCCTCCTCCGGCAGACTAAATCTACAAGTCCAATAGCCGAACATGGAAAAGGAAAGACTCATGTACTTGAGTCTCATGATGAAAGCTCTGAAGAAGAAGAAGAGCAATTGGATCAATCCTACAGGAAGAAGTTTAAATTAGTTAGACAAATTCAAAAAGGTGAAGAATTTGCAAAAGATCAAATGGGTGGCCGGGAGGATCAAGTGGTCTTTGTCCACTCTTCACGAGTCGATGCGGTTAATCAACCCGATAAAGGATGCGGTGCCACCACTCTTGTGCAACAACAAGCGCTTGTGAAGGAGTCTCGATCTTAACATTGAGGAACGAGAAAAGTATGATTTGAAGAAGCTAAGGAGCAGAGAAAGAAAAGGCTAAGCGGGATGGCGAAGGAAGATTATGATGTTTCTTCTAGGCAGTCCAACATCGTTCCAAGGAGGATACCTACGAAACCTCCTAAGGACCCGAATCTCCTCATGTCCCCTCCTCATCAGATTCTTCATCTCACTCATCACCACCACCATCAAAAGATCAACAAAATCATCATCCAAATCTGTGAAGAAACCACCTCGATCTTGGATTTCTCAAGCTCATAAGCGGATTCACAAAATTTGTCAAACAAGTCGAGAAAGAAAAGCGTGCTCATCAAAAGCTAAATTTCTTTCTTGATCACATACGACATATGTATGCGAGCATGACAAGATGGAGAAAGAAAGGAATTTGTTCAGAAGTTCATGAAGAGTCATCGTAAAGAGGAACTGAGCGAAATGATCGAAGGTTACACTAACAAGTACCTTCAGGATATCGTTCCTAAAGTCCAAAAGGCTGGAAAAGCGACAAGAGATCATACTCACAAGTTTCTTCTTGACACTTGTCCCGGTGTGACTAGAAATATTTTCGGACAACTCACCCCTAACATGTAGCATTGGTTAAAATACAATGGCCAAAGAAGTGATCTCTCTGAATGCGAGTTAATCGCTAAACTTGTGATACAAATGTCAAAGCGATCTGGAGCGTTTACTTCGGATGAAGCTAAATTTTTCGAAAATCTACTTGATTTTCAACTCGGATCATCATGCAAAAGTCGGCCGATCAACCCAACGACCAAGAGATGGCGATGATAAGGATAAGGATTGCACCTAAGCGTCGAAGCGATGCGGTAAATCTACCTCTATGCCACCTCCTCCATCCACGAACTTCTTCTCAACAAAGTCTCCTCCACCTCGGTCTTCTCTTGATAAACCTCGGGGCGATTCGAGTTACCACCCGACTCATAAAGCGGTGATTACTTTGAGTATACGGGTGGTGGCGATGAAGAGGTCCTTGAGCCCCGACAACAACCCACCTCACCCAAACAAGTGCGAGAAACCGATTATCATCATCAAGGCCTTCCAAAAGAAGAAGAAGCGACTTCGGCACAGTTGTCTCATGGCTAGATGACGATAAAACCGAAGAGTTTGAATGGTTCTCCACACTTGTCAATCAAACTCCCTACCTGATGAAGGTCAAGAATTGGTAGACGGTTCTACATTGGAGCCGCATAAAACTTTTGCAAGAAAAGTTCCATGTGAAGAAAATGGCGAAATCTGAATTGAAGCGAATCAAGAATGAAGCATTCCAACTTCTTAAAGACAACTCTGAAAGCGCCGAGGTCGAATATCATCTTGAGAACATCGCTCGAGCTATGTCTAACGACATGGATTGGCTCAATCCGGAAGCAAACATTGACTTCACACAAAGGGACAACCCTCCATACTACACCGATTGGACCAAACCTCTACCGACCATTGGCCAAACAGGCGAACCACGGATTCCCTTCCGATACTTCTTTAACGAGACACGGATTTTCTCTTACGGTAGCGATGGTTGCGAAAATCGCTACATCATTGACTCTTCCATTCCGGCTATTTACTCAAACGCATAGCTATCGAGAGCGTGCAAATCACTTGTTTTCGACAGCGTGCAAGCATCACGACCAAGATGCATTGTATGGGATTCATCATTGGCACGAGCGCCGAAGAATCTACTCTGAAGCTACTGGTTGAAGTCTCAACATGCGGTGTATAGTTCTAAGGACATCGTGGCCATCAAACACATTGATCTCAAGTCTAAGTGGGACTATTCATTCTTAAAGAATATCATAGTCAAACGACAAGATGAACCGGACTATGGATTCTCGAGGTGACTTTGAGAACTTGTCCTCAGCGACATCGAAGACATGTACCTTGCCAAAGTGCGAGGGTGCGTATGAGACAATTCTCGTGAAGTTCAGCGTGAATTTATCAAGTCGGTTCTCATCTTCATTAGGCGCATTGTGATCAAAGAGCGTGTTGAAGATATCGGATGGTACATTGAATCTTATCGGGGCGTGTCAACCTCACTCCTCAATGCTTACTCTTCCCGATCTCAATCGGCTACCTCAATATCGCTCATCGGCAAACCTTTGGAGTTGTTTACCGAAGTGAACTTCAAAGCGCTTAATGGCGTGTAGTGATCTTCAGTCGGGGATCATACTTTGAAGGCTGGTTAGGGGCGGATTAGCATCTGAGGTTGAAGGATATCGCTGAAAGTGGGATCTCGTAAATGCTGGAATTCTCAGGAAAGGAGGGATGTGAGAAGGATCATCACCATGATTGATGAGCGGTTGTTCGAGCGGGATCGATTGAGCGATTGGAGAGCTATGTTGGTGAGTCGACCGGAGAAACATCACCGGCTTTCAGCATGCAATGCGCACTCACAGGAACATCACTTGCACTTCCGGTACCCCTTGAATTGTTTCCTTCATAATTTTGGATGTATGATTAAATATGTCTATGGCTTGTGCACACATAAGAGTGTACAACCCGTAATTGTCAAGAAAGGACCACGTAGTGCGGCTTGATTGCCACAATCCTTATAAAAGGGGCGAAAGCTTCTTACTTTTGAGTAAAACCTATCAAACCTTTCACTTTTCAAGGTTTTGCTCAAAAGAACAAGTACTTCCCTTAAGACTTTCAAAACCTCAACCGTTTATATCACTTGTTGAGAGGGAGTATTTGAAACTTTGTTCACAAATTGTTCACAGTGGTCATTCTTCCCGCAACATTCGAAATGGTCATATTTATTCTCAAACGTTTCAAAAATAACACTTTAATATGCCATTTTTGAGGGGAGAAAATTGTGTGATAAGAAATATGTTGTACAAAATGCAAATGAATCTGTGTACCTCAGACTTAACCAACGAATTGGCGATACTTAAGCTGTAGTAACTTCGAAAAGACTTGTCTGGGCGGGTAATAATTTCAAGCTAGTTAAGCTAGTGATGTAAGCGTGTCTCGCAAAGGACTTGTCTGAGTAGAATGTACCATTCGAGAAACTTTTGATAGACATGAACTCTGGCGGGTTTGACAACCTTCCAAGGTTTGTCTACACCTTCAAGGTAGTTATTAGAGCTAGTTGTCACCTAAAAGCTGACAATGTAACTCTTTAACTATGCAGCGTAACCGTGTCTCTGGGGGATTGTCTATCTTGATGGATCAATTCAAAAGTGCGGCGCTCTTTCCTCCTGTGCATTTAACCATTAAAACTATTAAGCAGATGTGGAGGGGGAGTATTTATGCAAAATCATATCTCACAATGGTTCTAAAATGTTTTCATTAACAAACCCTTTGAGAGACATTTTTCATCTGATGGTTTTAATGGCAAACATAGGTTAGTCATGGAGTTATAAGGTGACTAAGGTTAGGAAAAACCGTCCTATGATCCTTGAGCGGAGGGATCTACCCAAGGACACCACAAATAGTTAGTATTTAGAAGTCCTTAGGTATGATTGTAAAAGGAGAAAATGAGAATCGGAGAAAGAAGGAGTTGAAGAATTAAAAGAAATGCAAAGAAAAAGGTGAAAAGAAATAGCCCTCAGTTATTCAACTTAGAGGCGGACACGGGTTCAATTCATATGCTCTTGGTTGTCACTTAGTGCGCCGGTATTGAAGATTAAAAGTCGTCATGGACCCGGTGGCGCATGCACTAAACCTTCTTAGCCACTCAAGTTTCTCTCAGCGAAGCTTGTTTCATTCTCACGGGGAACCCTCGTAAACTATCGGCTTTCTCTAGAGATTCTTTGGTATTGAAGAAGGAGACCCTCTCCTAGTCTCGCTTCGGGGAAAACCAAAAGCACTATTGAGTCTAGAGCCACGAGATTCATCAAAAGATCTCTTAGGAACACTTGACATTTAATCACTTGATGATCAACTAATAAGATCATCGGTGGTTCATATCGAGTCCTTCACAGATCTTAGCAATCTGTAGAGAACATTTATGAGAGGTTCACATCTGTGATCCTCAGTGATTGAATGGAAACTCTGCCGGGTCAACATCAAACGACACTTGTCGGCCGGTCAGCCGGTAACTCCCGTGGATTACGCGAGTGTGTCTCAACGGTCTGATCGTGAGGTGATGCCGGTGTACCTCGGCGACTCATCTGAATCGTAGATGTACCGGTACATCGCGTTATCTCACTTGTGGGACTCGGTTCAGGAGCGGCCTTTGTAAGAATTAGAGTTGTGTCCTCACACTATCTTTGTTGACACTCTCGAAGTTCAAACTTGTAAGTCTGCGGAAGCAGCTTATTACTAACCGTTTGAAATGTTTTCTTCTTATGGAAGCTCGGGCGGGATGATCGTCTGATTCTTCTCATGCTCACGCCAACATCATTACTAATGGAAGTTCTACTCTAAAGCAACACAACCGTCGGAATGATTCTTCGTCAAACCAAAGAATCTACAAAGTTAAAGACTTAAAGAACTTCATCGGTATTGAATTCCAACGTCAAAGAGCGTGTGAGCATGTTGAAGAATGGCGTGGAACCTGGAGCAACGAAGCGGACACGGCAGGCCGATCGGAACAACAACATACTATCACTTTCACCACAAAGAACAATGATCAAAGAACAAAGTTAATGATGGCGTCAAAGCATAGCGTTCAAAGATAACTATCTCTCTACCTTTGGGGAGATTGTTGAATCAAGGCAATTCTTCTCACAAGAAGAAGAATGTCGAGAGCGTCACTTGCTACTATTACATCAACGCCTTCACCGTTTTCATTCATATATACTTGAGGGGAGATTGTTGGAATCACTCCTAACAGTATTTCAAGTATTTATATTTCATATGTAATAGGTAGCTTTATTATGGCCTTTATGTTTGTTTAAGGTCAAGCTTATGTAGAAGGCCCATAAGCTTGACCCAAGCCTAATAAGGATAGGAAGGGAACTAGGAGTGTTGCCCTAGCTTCCCTCCTATAAATACCTCTTGTAAACCTTCATTTGAAGGTTGATTGTTCAAGTTTTTCTCTTTCACTCATACCTACGCATAACCGGTCATATTATTGTGTGTGTGTGTGTTTTGATCTTGTTCAATCGCCTCATCTCCTTTCTTATAAGCTTGTGTTTGTAAAACTAGTGACCTAACAATATAAGAATAGTTTATGTGTGAATAATGAATAGATTGAACAACCAACCCTTAAAGTGAGGGTGTTCTGAGTATTTATAGGAGGAACTAGAGACATACCAAGGATTCCCATTCCTTTTCTTTGGTGGGCCACCTGGGCTTATGGGCTTCTACATAATCTAGCCTTGATAACTAACAAAAGCCATATTAAGCTAACTATACATATTAATTACTAACATGAATTCGGTAGGAGTGATTCCAACAATCTCCCCAATGTTAGTGATTGATGTAAAAACTTTTGTAGGTGGCGTGTTATAGTAGCTTGACATCTCGACATTCTTCTTTCTTGTGAAGATATGATTTAATGGCTCTCCCAGTCTTCAGAAAAGTATTTCCTTTGAAGTATGCCTTTGGCGTCATCATTCTTTTAATTCTTTGATCTTTGTTCTTTGTGGTGGTAGTGATAATATGTTTGTTGTCTACATCGGGCCAGCTTTGTTGCTCACAGTGTCTCTCGTCTTTCTCGGAGCCTTTCACATGCTCTTTGGCGTTGGATTTGATCTTTGATGTAGTTCTCTTTGTCTTTAAACTTTGTAGATTCTTTGACTTTGGCGAAGAATCATTGACTTAATGTTGCCTTTAGAGAACTTCAATGTAGCTAGTATTTGTTGGTATGAGCATGTGGAGTATCACGCGATCTTTTCCACCAATAAACATCCATAAGAAGAAAACATAAAACATGGGTTAGAAATAATCCAGTAGCTTACAAGTTTTGAACCGAGAGTGTTAACGGCATAGTGTGAAACACAACTCTAATCTATAGAAATTTCTGAACCGGAGTCCCGGTGATATAACGCGATGTACGAAATACATCTCACAGTTGAATGGAAATCCCTTTAGAAATTTTAGGAAACTATAAACTGACTATAGACCGTTTGAGACATCTACTAAACGTAAATCACGGAGTTACCGTATTTCTTTGTCGGGGCTATTGATGTTGACCACTGGCGGAGTTTCCATTCAATCAGGGATCACACGTGTGAACCTCTCATAAATGTTCTCGGCGATTGCTAAGATCTATGAAGGACTCGATATTGTATCACTTGCGTTCTTATTGTTGAACAACAAGTGATGAAATGTCAAGTATTACCTAAGATATCTTTTGAATCTCGTGCTCTAGACTTAATAGTGCTCTTTGGTTTTCTGGCCGGAGACTAAAGGGAGAAGATCTCCTTGCTTCAATACCGGCAATCTCTAAAGCCGATAGTTTTATGTAGGGTTCCGGTGAGAGATAAACAAACTTCATTGAGAGAAACTTGAGTGGCTAGAAGGTTTAGTGCATGCGTCCTTTGGGTATGACGACTTTGATCTTCAAAAATTGTCAATCAAGTGACAACCAAGTAGCATATGAATTGAACAGGTATGAACTAAGTTGAATAATCTGGAGGCTATTCTTTTACCCTTTTCTTTACTTTTCTTTTTGTTCTTAATAAGCCTTTCTCCGATTCTTATTTTCTCCTTTTTTATAATCATACCTAAGGACTTCTAATTCTAACTATTGGTGGTGTCCTTGGGTAGATCCCTCTGACTCTGAGGATCATAGGACGGTATTCCTAACCTTAGTCACCTTATAACACGGTTATTCTAATGGGTAATACTTTGAGAGTTTTATATTTTGTAAGAAACTCTACTCCCTACAAATGCTTAAGTATTTTAAATCACGTTGAGAGAAAAGTCGCACTTTTGAATTGATCAACTCATGATAGACAATCCCCATGCGAGACACGTTCGCGTTGCATAGTTAAAGAGTTACATGGTCACTTTTAGGTGACAACTAGCTCTAATAACTACCTTGAAGATGTGGACAACCTCGAAGGTTGTCAAACCCGTCAAAGTTCATGTCTACCAAGAGTTTCTCGAATGGTACATCCTACTCGGACAAGTCCTTTGAGAACCGTTTACATCACTAGCGAACTAGTTTGAAATTATTACCCGTCCGGACAAGTCTTTTTCGATTTACTAACATTTAAGATCTCGTCAATTCAATGGTTAAGTAGTGATACTTGATGATTCATTTGCAATTTCACACATATTTCTTATCACCAATTTTCTCCCCAAAAAATGGGATATAAGTGTTACTTTTGATGAAATTTTGATATGGAATATGTCCATTTTGGGTTTTGTGGGAAGATTACCACGAAAAACATTTTGTGAACAAAGTTTTAGTCAAATACTCCCCCTCAACAAGTGATATAACTTTTTGTGGTTTTGGAAATCATAAGGGGAAGTACTTGTCCTTTTGAGGCAAAACCTTGAAAAGTGTAAAGGTTTGTTAGGTTTTACTAAAAAGTAAGTTTTCACTCCTTTATAAGGATTGTGGCATTTGAAATATACAGTCCTTTATATATACAAGTGTGGGTTGTACAGCATTATGTGTGCAAGCCATAATGAATATAATAATCACACATCAAAATAATAGAAAATGAAACGCTTTTAAGGGGTACAGAAGTTGAGTGTAGTCCAACAATGTTTCAGGAATGCTGGCTGAGATTGTAGCCTTGTGAGAGTAATCACGGACGACCACTGCAAAGCTCTAGAGTTACGGTGGTCCCCAGAACCTTTCATCAATCGAACAGTGATTATTCCCACATCCCGTCTGTCACGAGAATTCCATCTCTTTTTGTACCCAATGCCTTCATGTATCTCCTTCAACCTATAAGCTAAGCCGTCCACGACTTTCTTGATTAATGTGATCTCCAAACTTATGAGGCTCTTTACACGCCATCAAGCAATTGCGATGTAGTTCACTCGATAGACTCGCGAAAGGGTTTCGATGAGTGTATTGAGGAAGATGGTTGATGTCGGGAAGTTCTAGCCGGGTGGCTGAAGTTGACAAAGTGCGATAAGATTCAACGGCAAGTTGCAAGTCTACACGTTCACGGATCACTATGTTTTACATGAAGATGAGCAAGGACTTGATGTATTCACGTTGGATTTACGTAGAAATTTTCGCATTCGTCCCCTGTACCTTGGCAAGATACGATCTTCAATGGCTTGAGAGACAAATTAGAAAGTCCGCTTCACGAGAATCATAGTCTCTTTCGTCTTGTCTTTTGACCACAATATTCTGGAGGAAATTGTAATCCCATTTAGACAATCAGACTACATGCTTAACATCAACGATCCCTTTATCACTGTATGCCTTCATGTTTAGACTCCGAACCGGCAGCTTTTGTAGTGATTCTTGGCGTTCAGACCAATGGTGAATCCGTACATTGCATCGATTGTCATACTGTTCCACTTTGTTGGCAAACATGTGAGTAGCCTTTTCCTTGATGGCTTTCAAATTGGAGTATATAGGCTGAAATGAACATATGAAGTGATATAGCGTATTTCTTTGAACCATGTATACCGCATTGTGAAGAAACTCAGTCTTTGTTGAAGAAGTAGCGGAATGGAATCTTAGGTTGATCCGGTTGGTCGTTGAGCAGAGGTGCAGTGAGTCGATGTAGTATGGAAGCGTTGTCTTTAGTGAATCAATGTTTGCTTCAGGTTGAGCCAATCAATGTTGTTGACATGGCTCGTGCTATATTTCAAGATGATATTCAATTTCAATAGCACTTTCGAGAAATTTTGCATCTTTGAAGCTGGTCAGCTTCATTCTTGATGCGTTTTAACTCCGACTTAGTCATCTTCTTCACGAAACTTCTCTTGAAGTAACTTAGCATACTCAAGGTTAGACCTTCTACCATATCATGATCATGGAGTTAGAGCGGGAGTAGCATTAACAAGTGTAGAGAACCATTCAAACTCGGTGTCATCTTCGTCTAGCCATTAGACGACATCAGCCTTTGGCGTCTTCTTCTTCTTCAGGCCTAGATGAGGATCGGTTTCTTTGATGAAGCGGGAGAGGTGGGTTGGTGTTGGGGCTCGAGGACTTCCTCATCGTCACCCGGTGTATCTGCGAAATGATCACCGATTTTCTCTGCTGGGAGGTAACTTCGTAGAATCTTGAGGTTTGTCAACAGAGCTTGGTGGAGATCTTCTTGCGGTTGGAGTCCTTTGGGGTGGAGGTGGCATGGAGGATGATTCACTTACAGGGCGTTTAGGCTCTTGATCTTTATCCTTATCTTTATCATCATCGTCTCTTGGATGCTTAGCCTTTCAACTTGCTCCTTGCATGAAGTCTTGAGTTGATATTCCAGTAATGTTTCAAACAATTTACTTTCGTTGAGTAAATGTTGAATCGTTGGACATTTGTAGTACCAAGCTGGGAAATTAAATGCACATCGAGACAAATTCATTGGCTCCATTGATTGATCGTCATTGTTACGATAGATTGTATTATTTGCTTGACCAATTGAAGATTTGGATAAAGTTTTCGGTGAACATCTCCTTACTTACAGGGGAGACGGTGTTGATTAGGAACTACGAGTATATATTCCTGATCGACTGCTCATTTCCCTTGGACGTCACGTTGCATTATCTTTTGGACATACTCCCTTTCACTAGACATCTTGTCTATCTCCCGTGAAGAAGAATGAAATCATCGACAAGTTGATTAAGCTTTTTTTTGATCACGCTTTCTTCCTAACTTCCTGGCGGCTTTTTAATCTTAGTTTTAGCAGGGATATCCATGATTACTGTTGGTTTCTTCACCGATTTAGATGTGGATCCGGTTGTTCCTTTGGATGGTAGTGGTGAAAGAGTGAAGAGCGAGTCGATGAGCTGATGATACGAGAACTCACCAGGGTCTTTTGGTGGTTCGAGAGGTTTGTTCTTTGAGCACGTCTTTGGACAATCTAGAAGAAGTCATCATATTCAACCTTGTCATCCTTTTCAGTCTTAGACTTTTCTTCGACTGAATCCGGCTTCTTCATCCTTTAGCTTTAGCTTCCATTTCTACTTTTGACTTAGCTGCGGCTTAGCATCTTCATCAGGTTTTCCTTTCTCGGACTTCTCCATTTTCGGTTCCTCATGTAAAGTCGATATCCTCGGTCGCCTTTGTTGTTTTTCGTAGGTGATGGTGGTACCAGTTTCCTTATGGGTTAATTAACGCGCCGAAACTGGTGTGGCAAGTTCCACCACTTGACCCTCCGGGACCACGAGTTTGTGCCTTTCACGAATTCATTGGCAAGTATTTGAGTCGAGTTCTTCAACTTCTTTTGATAGTCTTTTCTTCATAAATGGTCTTCTTTAGTAACTCCTTATCATGCTCAAACACAGGAGTTTTTCCTTTACCTTTTTACGCTTTTGGACTAGGAGGTTTAGCTCTTGTTGGAGTGTCATCGATGCGATTTAGTGGTGACTCTTTGTGCGATCCGATTTCCTCAGAGAGTTCATCCATAGCTTTGTTGCGTTCAGGCTTGGGAATGGGTATAGGAATGGCTACCTTAGAGGGAACTTTTCTTTTGAGAGTATGTGACCTCTTAGGAAACTTTATTTGACTCCGATTAGCGCAGCACTCCCTCCTTTGCCTCTCTGGTTTTCCTAGTAGGTGTACTAGAGGACTTGTCATCGAAAACCCTACTTTCCTTCATCAACCACTACCAGATACCTTTTGTATGAATAGAGTTGTTTGACTGCATCGGTTAGAAGGTGATCTGGCAACACTGCACCCTATTTCTTTGTTGTAGATTCCTTAAATCTGACTGTTAGTGTAGGTTCATACAACATGGAGTAAATTGAGTCTCGGGGGGATATCAGGATTATACCCTAGAGCTCGTTGGATCAACAGTTTGGTATATCTGGTATATGGGATCTTGGAGCCAAGCTTTTTGAGGAATCACATCATATCGTCCCATATCAAAGCTTCAACTTCGATGTGTTTCATGTTGACCAACGCCCAAAAGATCTCCTAGTTCCATGATCTTGGGATGCTCATAACTATTACGCCGAAACGGATTTGGTAATGATGATGTAGAGGGTTCTCCATGGCTGAGGAATATTCTTAAGATCCACGTATGAATGCTTTGTGATTACTCTGAAGCTTCGTCATAACCAATGTCGATCATGAACGGAAACGGCCTCTTGATTGGTGTAGGTGTATTCGGATGGCTCGATAGCGGTATGAGAAGAACAGCCCTTAAGTCTGCTTTGGTGTGATGGTGACTTGTTTGTGATGGAGCGTCATGATCAAAGATTTTGACCTTTGATCTTCGCATTGTATGCGAGGCGAATGTAGATCCTGGAGTATAGCGAGATTAATGAGCATGTTCACGATAAGGGTGATTCTTCAGAATGTCACAACAATTAAACAAGAAGATTACGAAGGTGAGACTATCAAAATAAACACGAAGGTTATTCTTTCCTATCTTCATTGGATAGCCATTGAGGAAGAGATCTTCAATGGTGAGAACTTTGGTGCTACATTTTCCAATTGAGGTTCCATGTCGTGATGCGAAGATATTTAGCCAAAAGAACCAACATATCGAAAGACATTATGCTAGTCAATAGTTGATTTTATTGTCTACTTATTGAATATGATATATCGATGATTGTTACGAGTCCCATGTCACTTGTTAGTCCAATAGTCCAAAGATGTCGTGATAAGTTTCGTGAGTTGATTAACTTCAAGTTTTAAAGTCTATGTTTTCACTTATTTTTTCTACCTTATTAAACATTTAATCTTATAGTGATATTATTGGTTTCGAGGCGTTATGATTTATTTATTTACAAGTTTGCAAGCGTAACAATTCATAATTAAGGTTAAAACTAGGCTTAGGCATAGAAATGGCAAGCTTACGCGTAAACAGGAGTGATTATCTGCAAACGTAAGCTTATGCGTAGGTTCTTGACTTTACGCGTGAAATATTACGCGGAAGAAAAGAAAGGTCCTTATGCGTAGAGCTTACTGCGTGAGTCAACCTTATGCGTAAAGGTTAGCATTTGCGCATATACTTCGCAGGATACGCCAGCGTAGTCCCCATGTAGAACCTTCGCAGCGTAAACGCGTTACGTAAGATTTTTAATATAACATAATGCTGCGTAAGGTGATCCTAATGCGTAGATGGCAAGTAACCTTGATTCTCGGTAATTAACGCGTAGAAACACAAATAAAGTCATCATATTACCAATATTAACATATACATGCATTCCTTTTCAAATCAAATCATGAATACTCAACAAATCATTATGAATGATAGTTTACGTAGACCTAAAACCCTAGAGTTCAATTTCTATGAGTAAGATTTTACTGCGGGAATTGCACCAAAGTTTTTCTGGGGTGTATAGGAAGCATATTGAGTTGTTCTATCCAAGTTTTAACATCAGAATCTAAGCGAATCAAAAATACCCAACTACTTATGAACATAAACCCTAGTTTTTAAATTTAACACGCTTGGTGTTTCGGGTAAGTTCTGAGCCTAGGTATCATCAATTCAACATGAGAACAACATCAAACAAGCAACTAATTAACCAGAAACGTTCACACAAGAAAATACCCAATTCACGCATAAACCTTAGTTTTCAAGAATCATTCAATTCCGTGTATCCGGGTGAGTTTTAATGATGGAAATGGTTTCAAAGTGATTAGATAAACGTTTTTACACAACTATTAACCACATCACACACATAAATGAAGAAGTTGTGTTCATAGCTAGCACAGCAGAACACAACAATCTCCCAAACTTGATTTTTAACCGTTGGATTCATTTAAAATTCAAAACCAATGTTTGTTTTAACTCAAGGATTGTGAAAACACTTACAAATTGTTGATCAAGAACACCAGTTGAGGATGAATTTTACGCGTGGGATTTGGGTGGTTGGGATATTAAATGTTGTAATAAATGAGAAGTAATGGTTTTGTGAGGGTGTTTTGTTAAAAAACACTTTAGGATTTTGACACAATTAGTCCCTCCACCTTTACCATTAACATCCCATGTCCATAACTTCCATTTTGGTTACCAAACGAAGGATATTTGGAAAGAAATTTGACGACACTCCCCCTCGACTTAAGAAATAATGAAGTTTTATAAATTTTAGTCCGAGGAGTGTCAGTAAACCAGAAAATGTGACCACCATTATTAAAGAAACAACCGGGATGAGATAACTTGCAAGTACAAGGTTTTATGAAATCGAAAAGTATTTGTTTTCTCCCCCTCAACACTTGATCGAGAAAATACTGAACTTTGAAAGAATAAAGTGTTGAAGGAAGATTTGTACTTGCAATGTTAAAAGAAATATAGATAGAATAATATTTTCGTTGTTTTATCAGATTTTATATTTTTTTTATTTTGTTTTTTGAAAGAATATTTACAAAGAGGTTTTGGTGTTTATTTGGTTTTAAGAATGTTTTAAGAGTTCATCCATCCTCTCGAGTCAAACACGCATACCAATCCGTGGACCAACTCATTAAACCTAGCAGGAGCTAAGGCTTTGGTGAGAAGATATGCCATTGGTATTGGTACCACAAAATATAATTCAACAGAACCACTGTTCCGGTGCTCCTTGATGAAATGATATCGAAGATCGATGTGCTTTGATTTTGAATGTTGAACAAAATTGCACGAGATTGCATTAGCACTTCGATTGTCGCAGTACATCAGGATTCTGTAAAATACATAGCCATAGTCTTTGAGTTGTGTTCTCATCCAAATGACTTGAGCACAACACGCTTACATGGCTACATATTACCTTCGGTTGAGGACAGCGATGTACAATCCTACTTCTTTGATTGCCATGATACTAGTTTATCACCAAGAAATTGTAATGCTCTTGAAGTACTTTTAAGTGAATCTAAGCATCTTGCGTGATCAACGTCTGAAAAAGGTATTAGTTCAAAACCAGAATCCTTCGGATACCAGATCCCCAAGTTAATAGTTCCCTTGATGTATCGGAGGATTCTTTTAGCCTCTGAGATGTGGGTTTCATTGGTCTCGACTAATAACGGAGCAAAGATATACGAAGCAAAACAATATCGAAGTCTCTAAATGTAGATACATGAGAGACCCAATGATACTTCGGTATTTGGTAGGGTCCACCAATTTCCCATGATGAACGTCTAGTTTCTTGGTATGTGCCATTGGTGTGGCATAGGTGTCCGCTTTTGCATTCCAAATTTGTTTAAAAGTTCAAGGGCATATTTGGATTGACTTAGAAAAATACTGCGGTGATTGATGAACTTGCATTCCAAGAAAGAATGTGAGTTCACCCATCATTGACATTTCAAAATGATTTGTCATTAATTTTGCAAAAGCATTTGAATATTTTAAATGTGTTGACCCAAAAATTATGTCATCCACATATATTTGAACGATTAAAATGTGGGCCCCGTGATATTGTATGAAAAGTGTAGGGTCGACCGAACCTTTGGTGAAATTATTGGCAATAAGGAAGGATGATAACTTATCATACCATGCCCAAGGGGCTTGTTTGAGACCGTAGAGAGCCTTCTTTAGTTTGTAGACATGATTAGGGAACTCTGGATCAACGAAGGACCGTAGAGAGCCTTCTTTAGTTTGTAGACATGATTAGGGAACTCTGGATCAACGAATCCTTCCGGGCGGCTAACATAGACCGTTTCTTTTAGTTGTCCATTGAGAAAGCGATTTTGACATCCATCTGAAAGACCCGTGATGTTCATGTGAGCCCAAATGCCGAAAAATCGAGAACGCCTCAAGACGAACTGCACAGCGGGCGAATGATTCTTCAAAGTCAATACCCTCTTCACTCGTAACCCTTAGCCACCGACAGGGACTTGTTTCTAATTCTGTTCCTTCAACATCCAATTTGTTTTCAAATCTATTTTAGACCAATGAGAACCCCTGTTGGTCTTTCAACTAATTCCCATACTTCAAGACGTTTAAACTGATTAAGTTCTTCTTGCATGGATTCAATCCGGTTGTCTTTGGTCATTGCATCTTTAATGTTTTTAGGTTGGTGTGAGGTGTGAGTGCATAAATGTAGTGTTCACCATCGTAGATGAAGACGTTGTCTCGCTTCGACCAGTTGATTCGGGTTGCCAATAATGTTCTCAAGAGGATGGTCTTTCATCCAACGATGTGTGGAAGGTTGATGTTGATATACATTATGCAGATTGAGAGGATTCAAATGGCTTGTAGATGATTCTGCAACATTAGGTGCAGCAGTTTCATTGGCAAACGGGTTGAAGAACGCATTTGGATCAAAATCTGCAGGTGGGGGTACATCATTTAGAACATCATCACCGTTTGGTATTCGTTGGATGCGCTTTGTTTCGGTTGTTGTTGTAGATCAATTGGTGCTTCTTCAACAGTAGTTGTTGTAGCGGTGTATGTCGGTATGAGAATTTGATCGGGTTGAACAACGGAACATTGGATACAGCGTGCGATTCATCAATATCATCACTAAACAGAGAGCAAATAGCTGCCATTTGACGCCGAGTTAGTTGTAGACTAGGTTCGGTGATGATGGGGTGTGAGGAAGTTTAAACGGTTATGACCGGGTTCCAAGGTATTATGCTCGGAAGCCATTTCAAGAAGCTCATCGAAATTTGCATGAATCGTTTCTATAACCTTGCTTTGTATGACGATTCGGATCCAATAACCTTTAGAATTATCACAGTATCAATAAAAACTCAATGTCATCTTTGGCTTTGAGCTTTCCAAAGTCATCACGATCATTATTCGGGTAGCATAGGGATCCAAATACATGAAAGTGTTTGAGATTCGGTTTACGGTTGTGGATAAGCTCAAAAGGTGTTTTGTTGTGGCGTTTTGTAATCATTGAACGATTCTGAGTGTAGCGTGCAGTTGAGAAAGCTTTAGCCCATAAGTAGTCTGGAAGTTTAGCATTGATTAACATCATTCTGGCAGCTTCCACTAATGTACGGTTTTGTCTTTCAACAACTCCGTTTTGTTCACGGGTATGCGTGCAATCGATGTTATGCTCAATTCCCACTTTCTCATAATATTCACGAAGAGTTTGATTCACAAATTGAGTTCCTTTGTGCATGCGAATTTGTGCGGTGGTGTTAAATTTGGATTTGAATTTTGGTGAAAGGTGATGATCATCTATGGAGCTTGATCTTTACTTCGAAGAAAATAAACCCAAGTCCATTTTGAGTAGTCATCTACGATTACTGAATGTAGCGTTTGCCATTAATCGATGCACGCGGCGCGCCGGGCCACACAAATCCATGTGAAGAAGATGAAGTACATCTTTGAGGACCGTGTTCCACCATTGAAGGAAAATGAGCGAGTGCTTTTTCCTTGTTCACAAGTCTGAACATAGGTAATCTTGATCTACCGAATCTCGGAGACCCTTCAACAAGTTTGTAACGTGCAAGGTTGGTTATGGTTTGTTAGGAATTAGAAATTCCAGGTATTAAAGAGTCGGTCACCTCAAGTATATGTAATCATTAGAAAGCTCGTAGTCATAGTACTTTTATGTTAAGTAGTATTTATTTGTAACACCGTGGAGGCTGACGTGTCTTTACCCAATCGTATGCCCGATCCACGTACCCGTTGTGTAGCTTTTATTGTAAGACTATAAATACTCTCTAGCTTCCAAGGTAGAGAGTTGAAGCTCATAATAAGATTTTTCTTTCTCTCACTAAGTTCCCTAAACCTCTAACTTTCTCTCTCTAGAACTCACCTTATACGCCCACTTTGAGTTATGGTTTGATGTGTATGTGAAATCCAATATCCAAAAATTGGTATCAAGAGCCATGGTTAGATCATCTCTACATATCTTTTGGATTTCTAGTGGTTTTAGGTGGTTTTGAGTTTGAAAAAGTTTAGTGGTTTTTGCATCATTTGGTTGATTTCTAGTGTTAAAGTTTCGATTTTGGTAGTACTTTTGTGTTTTGAATCATCACAAGTGTTTAGGTTTTGATTTAGAAGGTTTGAATCATAGTGGTTGGGTTGTTTTGGATTGAAAAGTGGTGTTTATGTGTTTTTCATGCTAGCTGACTTGAGCCACGGAAAAGTTTTCTTGGTAGCGACTTGCTTTACAATTTGGTAGAGTTGTAGTTAAAGAAAGTCTTAGCGAAGTTGGGTTAGCGACTTCTGAGTGAGACAAGCCGACAAAAAATACAAGTAGTGGATTCTCCACTACACGTAGCGACTTGGTGTAAGTTAGCGACTTGTATTTTATATTGTTAGCGACTTGGTGTTAGCGAGTTGGTACCTAGCGAGGTGCTATTTAGCGACTTGGTTTAGCTTGAATTCTTTGCCAAAATTTTGCTAGCGACTTGGATTGTAGCGAGTTGTTATATAGCTACTTGAGACTAAAGCGAGTTGGCAATTTAGCGACTTGATTAACTAAGCGGTTGAGTGTGTTGAGTTGTTGCTTATGAAGCTGTGTGTTTAGCGACTTGTTCATTTAGACCTTTTCTTCTTCGTTTACGCTCTACGGTTGTTCTTTGGTTTAGTAAAATCGTGAAAGAATCAATTTCGGTTAATCAAAAATTGCAAAATCCCGTAGAGCTTGAAACATGTCTACAAACGTTCCTACTATCATCTCCATTTGTCGAGGATATTCAAGCTTTGGTTGAGATACTCGTCCACCCATGCTTGATAGAACGTATCTACGATTCTTGGGCTCAACGAATCGATTATTTTGCATTGGAAAGGAAAATGGTGTCAACATTCTCAAATCCATTGATGAAGGACCGTATTGAGTTGAGACGACTAGAGATGTACTTGATACTGGCGAAGATGGAACTACGATTTCTGGAATGGACATACCAAAGATGTATGATGAACTTGATGATAAGGAGAAGCGAGATTCGATTTTGATATCGAGGCTTCAAACATTGTTCTCCAAGGTCTTCCTAAAGACATACAAGTGATCAATCACAAAACAAAGGCGATATGGGATAATGTCAAGATGCTTCTCTCGAAGTTCGAAATTAACTATGGAAGACAGAGAATCACAACTCTATGATGAATTTGAGCACTTCAAGATGAAACCGGATGAGAGCGTCTATGAGTACTATGTGAGATTCCATAAGCTAGTGAATGACATGAGGAACATCAGAATGACCATGCCTAACATTTAGCTGAACTCAAAGTTTGTTAACAACATGAATCTGAATGGCACAAGTTTGTCACCACTGTGAAGCTCACTAAAGGATTGAAGAATACAAACTATGAGCAACTCTATGCCTTCCTTCTTCAGAATGAGAGACATGCCATGTTTGAAAAAAGGATTCTTGAAAAATTCAAAACAAATCCAGAGAGAAAACTCATCAAATGATTCTCTCTTCTACTCAAACATTGGAATTACCACCAAAGCATCTCAAGTTATACCCATGGTGATAGCAATCACAAACTCATTCTGATCCAAGATTCAAACAAGGATGAGGATGCAGTATGGAGACACTTCATTACTCAACCGCCCTTATGGTTAAGCAAAACTTGACACTCAGTCCACATATACCAACCGTCTTCACTAGCAGTATTGAGGCGCTTCCAATCTTCACAATCATGCTCTAGTCGAGAGATGGAAAAGTCATAAGTGCGGCGGAATAAAGAAAGGCGATCACGAACAAGGAAGAGGTGGAAGTAGGTAGAGAATATGGCAAAATGAATAAGGAAGAAATGGAAATCAAGGACAAGTTAATATGATAA